>CM077523.1:9863387-10568193 GCA_039654895.1 Mongoloraphidia duomilia
AAAAACTTTTTAAAGGCATGCTTTTATTTAAATTTACTAAAAAGGAAAAATAAGTTTTAATAATTTAGTTTCATAATTATAAAAGCGTGGGTCGTGACTAATAAAACCATTAAACCATTAAAACTTATTTTTTCCTTTTTAGTACATTTAAATAAAAGTAATAAGTTTTTTTTACTAGTATTTTTAATCCATCTTCAGGAGTACATAAAGTTATGTACTCCTGAAGATGGGGTATTTAAACATTAGACAATTAACGTTTGTTTGTTCATACGTAGGTTCATTTGTACGTACGTACGTTCGTTTGTTCAAGAACAAAAAATGATATCAATTCCGGATCATTTAATTTGACACATACCTATTTATATAATGAATACCTGATTAGGTTTGTAGTAAATTTCAATTGGCGGTTTTTTTTTTGGGCACCCAATGGGAAGTTAGCAGTGTGATTTTACCCATACACCAAGCCTCTTTTTATTATTTATCTATGCAGGCTGAGCAACAATCGAAAAATCAATAATAACGAGACCGAGAGTAAGATCGACTTTTTTCATATTTTTAGGAACAAGTGAACAAGACTTAAAACTGTCGAAACTTTAGTTCACCTCAGTACAAAATAATTCAACAAATTTAGCTGAGAGGGAATTCTACATAAAAAATGCAAATTGTATTCATGACTACCATAAAAATAAATAGCGACCACTGAATTGTCGAAATAAAATGCCAGCGGCGGAATAAATGCAACGGGTCTGCAAGCACGGT
Organism: Mongoloraphidia duomilia; assembly: GCA_039654895.1. Lineage (NCBI taxonomy): Eukaryota > Metazoa > Arthropoda > Insecta > Raphidioptera > Raphidiidae > Mongoloraphidia > Mongoloraphidia duomilia. Next base: position 9,864,147 of record CM077523.1, read on the forward strand.
TTTATTTTATGAAGTTTCATTATCTTGGTTTAATATAAAAAAATAATGTTTTTTAGTTCATTTTACATGTTTAACTTGCAATAAGGAATATATATTATGCATTTCAATTTGAAATCAGTACGTAATAGGGTTGCCAGAAAACAAAAAGAATTCACTTAAAAATATAGAAGTTTCAAAAAATATATAGAAGTTGCAAATAAAGATTGTGACATTTTAATAGCCAAGTGGTTTTGTCAAAATCAAACCATTTATCTAAGTAATTGATGGCTGAATTTAACACAAGACAGAATATTATAAAATATTAGAAATACCTTGTATTTTTTTATGTCCGTCTTGTGACTTCCTGTGTTTTAACACGACGCGTTTCAGCAACGAGTTGCTATCTTCAGGTGTGGTTAAATTTTTACAAGGTATTTCTAATACTTCATAATATTCATATAGTGACTTGGAGACCCAACACTCTAAAAATGTATCAACATATTTGGTTGACATTTGCCATGAGTTTGCCAACGGTTAGCGTAGCCGACCTTTGGATCACACTGTCGTGGGTTCGAATCCCACCTCCGCTCACGGATGTTTTGTGATGTCATTTAGTTTTAAGGACGTTGTTATTTAATGTAATTAAGACGCTAATGACCTAAGTTGTCGACGCGTCTATAATCTACAATAAAATAAATTAAAATAAATAGACATTTGCCATGTTGTTTGGAGCCGGCTTTAGAGATTATTCGATGCATTCGTTGAGAAAATATAAGCATTACATAATGTTGAGAGACTCTGCAGTCTGCATTTAGAGAATACGATGTAAGAATGGTTGATGATGATGATCATCATCATAATATAATGGCAACATATCGTGCGTAGGAAGCCATGTTACTAGTGCAGGTTTCACATGTCAAAACACTATTTGATGGATGGATCTTAGATCGGGACATTTATGTATAGTATCTGCACTTCACCAGTAGCACACAAACAAAATAGTTTACTCTGCCCTTTCACAACCGCGTTTCTTCTCAGACTATTAGAAATTATACTTTTTTATAATTACTGTCAAACCAAGGAAAAAATTCGTCAGTGCTGAAGAGGATAGGCGGAGAAGGTGTTCACAATCTTACACGAACGTTCTAATACATATTGTCGCGGCCCTTGGTTCAGACTATCGTGGGTACGAATCCGCCTCAGCTCATGGGTGTTTGGTGATGTCATTTAGTTTTAAGTGAGTTATGTTATTTAATGTAATCAAGACGCTAATAACCTAAGTTGTCAACGCGTCTATAATTTACAATAAATAAATTTAACACATATTGTCAGAATTAGCTACAAATCGTTCTAGACCGAGAGCTAGTGACAATTTTTTGGTGTTATTTATTCAAGGCCTTATTTTTGTGAAGATGTTAAGGGAGGCATATTAAAGTGCCCTGAGTAAAGGATTTTGCTAGATAGCGGTATGGGAGGGATGCAGACCATCCCCAATGTGTAACAAAAAAAATGGTCATAATTATTATTGCTTCAAGGCTGAAATTGTTTGTATAGCTTGTCGGTGACCCAATAATGCCATTAAAATATTTTCAAATCGATTGGTCAGTATTAAAGGGGTGGCAGATCACCCTATAAACGTGTCATGTACCCGCGACGAAATTTATATTATTAGTTCAAGGTTCAAATTTTAATATGTTGTTACGGCGACTGTTATAAACATATATTTCAATTTGCATAACAAAATGTTGGTATTAACCCCCTCTCTTAGAGCGAAACTTACTCGCCTAGGTGTTTATATCGTTCTGCAAGGGGGTTAATACCGACATTTTGTTCTGCAAATTGAAATATATGCTTAAAACAGTCGCCGTAACAACATATTAAAATTTGAACCTTGAACTAATAATATAAATTTCGTCGGGTACATGACACGTTTACGGTGATCTATCACTCCTTTAATACTGACCAATCGATCTGCAAATTATATAATGGCATTATTGGGTCACCGACAAGCTATACAAACAATTTCAGTCTTGAAGCAATAATAGTTGTGACAATTGTTTTTTTACATGTTGAGGGCGTTCTGTATCCCTCCCATACCGCTATCTAGCAAAATTCCTTACTCAGGGCACTTAATATGCTTCCCTCAACATCTTCACAAAAATAAGGCCTTGAATAAATAACACCAAAAAATTGTCAATAGCTCTCGGTCTATTCCGACCATCCGATGATTTCGAGTTTTAAGCTTATCATGGCTTCATCAGAAAATAAAAGATTAAAAGGTCAAAACATTGATGAGTGACAAATTGGAATTTCAGACTAGGAACAGGGCAAACCTAGACCAAGAATAAACTGCACTCAGGTGAAAATAGACGGATCAATATTATAGAGCAATATGTTGAAATTTCAGTGAACTAGCAAAATCTCGCACTGAGTATAATTCATCATTCTTGAACTGGCAAGTAAATATACATTATCTATTGATATAATATGATATATGAACTATACCACCTAGCAATAGTAAATTTCATACTTAAGGAATTGTTAACGATTTATAAACATTATAGATTGGTTTACTTTCTGAAGAATAATTAACCAATTTCATAATTATTTAAATATTTTAATACAAGCCTTTAAGATTTTGAGAGAATCTGTTGTTAGCGATGACATCTAAAGTAGCATAACAACTACCTAGGTGTGCAGAGCACCGTAGATAGAGCCTGGCAACAGGACGCAAACAAGGATGCATTCGTAGTATTGAATAAAGAATTTTATTCCCGAGTAAAGCCGAGCTCGGAAATCCAGTAAATTATATCATACAAAAGTCTACTGAACCACGCACTACTAAAATTTTATTAGTGAATAAATAACTGGCAAACCTCGTAATGAAAATATATCCATTTGAGGAGAGGTCTGCCAGGTATGCAATATAATTGTAAATAATTAATATTTCTCTACAAGCTGTATAAAATTCATCAAGCAGTGTTGAGCAGTATACGAGATACTGACGCAGTTAAAAAATGACAAAAAAATGTGAGCCGTCGTGGGACGCCCGGCAGATGTGAAAAATTTCATAGCTTGAAACAATGGTTACGTTCTGTTACTATCGCACAAGAATTATCCCCCCCGCGAAAAATGTATCAAAATAAAATATAGCCTATATCACTCAGGGATAGTGTAGCTTTCTATTTGTGAAAGATTTTTTAGAATCGGTTCAGTAGTTCCGAAGATAAGAATTTATGATTTATTACCCCCCTCTCGCGAGAAATTCTCCCCCTGAGAAGGTATTGAAACGTTCGTTAAAATTCGGTCCAATGCACAGATATTCACGAATATACTGCCGACACACTAACACACACGTAAAGTGGCGAGTGTGTAGTGTAGTAGAGTGGGAATCGCGTCGGTAAGAGCCGACGAGACGCGAGGCTGGCCGAATGGCACGAGGCGTCTTGCCATCAAAACGTTTTTTCAATCCCTTCCAAGCGCGCCATTAAATGTTTCACATCACAAATATTTAAATAATCTGCCACTGATTTGATGTGCTCCATTATCTGTTAAATTCACTAATAAAATTTTAGTCGTTTGTCCAGTAGACTTTTGTATGGTAGGAACTTCAACTATGGGAGAAGCGTTTAAAGGTTGTTGGAAAATATCGGAATACATCGGTTGCTTTGATATAATATTATGAATAAAACGTCTGGTTTTCTTCGTAACAAAGCGATGCCGCAACATCAACAGCTACTAATCAAGATTATATTGTAATATACACACAAACATACAAATATTATGTTCAATGTAAACCAGTGGCGTAGAGATAAAGGCAGGCGGCTCTCCCACTAGAAATGTTTTGTATTATTACAAAGAGTTCGGCAATCAGTACTGGTGGTTTTAAACCACTTCGTATATGGTTATTGTAGAAATGTGAGAAATAACGACTTTCTTTTTAATTTAGGTATCTGCAATTTATTAATTTACGCTATTTTTTGAAAATAATAACATCTTTTAAGTAAGCGCCATTGCAGTTTAAACATTCTTGGCATCTTTCTAGAAAGTTTTCCATTACTCTTCGTAATAAATCAGGTCCAATATTTCTAATTTCATCTCGAATTGCGTTTTTCAGATCTTGAAGTGTGCGTGGACGCTACCATGCACTCGGAACTGACCCATCCAATTCAAAATTGTGTCCCGTTTTGGTATTCTTCCGCGGTGACTGGCAACTTCAAATTCACGCTTAAAATTCCTTTGAGTCTGCATACAATGCTCTGTGTTCGAATAAAATTTTCAACAACGAAAGCACGCTGATTTACTGGAAAATGGCCCATAACTGGACAAATTGCATGAAATAAGTTTAACAATTACGGGCAACTGACAGTCGTACGTCAATTATTTTTCATTTCATAGGACATAGGCTACTCAAATCTGCCGGTACTTATTGCCGGACCCTATACTAACATGATACCAGTACGGCAGTATATATATCTGTTACGGCTAAACCCCGAAACTGGATATAAAGCTAGTTTTATCCGGATATTTCGCGTGCTATCCAAACTAGTTCCTCATCCAGTATCCGTCTGTCATCATGGTAAAGCTCTGTAATATACTCCGCCCATCTTTCTTTTTCTTCTTCCTGATCTCTAATTATTTTTTTATTTTTGTCTACGATATTTCTTATTAGGTACATTCTTTTTTTTAAATTTTCCACACATTTCTTTAACCTTTTGATGCATTTTTCTATCCTGGTGCAAATTTGCTAGTGCTTCTATATCTTCAGATTGTTCTTTCATCCAGTTTTCTTTTGCAGTTTTTATTTCTTTTTCTATTTTATTTTGTTCTTCTTTGTATTTTTTTCATTTATGTTTTTATATTTTTTTCTTTCTCGCATTAATTCTAAAATTTCTTCCGTCATCCATTCTTGCCTTTTTTCTATCTTTTTATTATTATTCAGTACCTTTTCTCCGGAATTTATCAGTGCATGCTTCAAATTTTGCCACCAAACTTCCACACTAACATTTTTTCTATCAATTTTCATGTCTTGTAAACTTTTTGTGACGTTTTCATTAAATTTTTTACTATTTTCTTCCATTTCTAATTCGTCTATCATTTTATTTCCACCATTTAATTGCTTCTTATTTTTTTTCAGTTTGATATTGATTGTTGCCGTTAGCATATTGTGATCAGACCCTATATCCGCTCCAGGTCTTGTTTTAACGTCTTCAATATTATTTTTATAGCGATCATTGATTAATATATAATCTATCTGATTTCGTATTATTCTGTCTTTGGAATCTGCAGGTGATTTCCAGGTATATAGTCTTCTAATAGGATGTTCGAACCAAGTGTTCATTATTATCATTTTATTTTCTTTACAAAAGTTTATTAATTTTTCTCCTCTAGTATTTCTAGACCCAGAGGTAGAAAAAGAATATCGTGGTTAGATAACATCACAGAATGGACGGGATTAAACTTTAATAGACTCATCCGTACTGTCCAGGACAGGGTTAAATGGAAAGAAGTGGTCTCCAACGTCCTCTAGGGGATATGGAACTCATCATCATCCAAACTAGTTGGATAAAATGCAAAAGATTCAATTATTTTTTGCTTTATCCGGGTAATTTCAGATTTAGCCAATGGCAAACGGCTAAAGCACGTAGGATTGAAACACACGGAACCGATATTTTGCTTGGTAGGATATTAAAAAACATTGATTCAATTAAGGTCTTTATTTGTCTGAAGAAGTGCACAAATTTATTTTAAGCCGCGTAATTTTTTGTTGTGAGGATCCCTTAGTTTATATCGTCTAAAGTTTCTTTAAAAGATTAGTTTATTGTAGATTATAGACGCTCGACAACTAAGGTCATTGGGTCTAAAATCCGTCAAAAGATTGCTACGTCTCTGCGTGTACCTACACAAAATGTACAACAAAATATATATTATACTGTAATCGAACACAGGTAAGGTACCTACTGCGTTTCATTCATGATTTCGGTTCGGACTCAAAAAGATCTAAACTAATCAAAATTTTGAACAGATATAACATTAGTAAAAAAGAACATTAGTAAAAAAACTTTTTAAAGACACGCTTTTATTCAAATGTACCAAAAAGAAAAAAAATAAGATTTAATAATTTAGTTTCATAATTTATAAAAGTGTGGATTGTAAACTCTGCGATATTTTATTAGTCACGACCCACGCTTTTATAATTATGAAACTAAATTATTAAAACTTATTTTTTTCCTTTTTAGTACATTTAAATAAAAGCGTGTCTTTAAAAAGTTTTTTTTAGTATAATATCTTAGTTTGTTCCTTTTAGTCGTTCAAAAGTTTATCCTCTTTTGACTCACTTGAGTCACTTAGGGATTGAATTTCGAAAAATCCCTTCATATAGTGAGTGCTTACGTCATAAAAGAAACCAACTGTCCAAATTCCAAGTTTCTAGCTTTAGCGCTTTGGCCTAGGCGTTGAATAGTCAAAAAACTTTCTCTAGTTTGCATTCCAATGTTTTGTGGGGATTAGCACTCCCAGGGACCCGAACTCGTACCAGTCGGTTTGTGTATGCCGGCTGGCGGATTTTAATACACAAATAGATTTTTTGTTGTGTTGAAGACGCTAATGACCTGAGTTGTCGACGCGTCTATAATCTACAATAAATTAAATTAAATTAGATAAAGCCTTGTGACAGATGGACGGACGGACAGACATCGTAGGCTCAGTAATAAGGTTCCGTTCGGAGATACGGCACCCTAAAAATGGAATTAATCTGCCACCTACTTGATGTTTTACATCACATTGTCTGTTAAATACACTAATAAAAATTTAGTAGTGTTGTTCCGTAGACGTTTGTACGGCGGGAACTTAGATCATAATCAATGAGACGCGGTATGATATGAGAAAAATAAGATGGCAATAATCGGAATTTAATCGGATAAATAAAACAGTAGTCACCGTAATTTCGAAACAATATGTCACTATAAATATTTTAAATGTTTACAACTACCTGTTAACTGTTTTAATTAGATAATAAAATCTAAATTATTATTTTTATTAGTAACATTAGTATGAATAACTTACGTGTTCAGTTAGATTAAAAATTGTGAATGAAATAAGTAACTGTTCATTAAACCCGCATTATGCAGATCGTTACAAAAATCCTATAAAAATATTTGAAAAAAAAAACAGTCAGTTCCGGGTGACGTGTAAACATCATATAAATGTCATAGATAGAAATAGGGAAGTCACCCAAAAAAGTGTGGATGCAAAAGATAGAGATGGAGAATAGAGCAGTTCTTCTATCTTTTTCTATCACAAATACATAACAATGGTTACAGATGTAAATTAACAATACCTAGGTACTATGAATTTTTAAATTCACAAATACGTCAGAAGACAAGGAAAAAAGATCTGCATCGTTTTCGATCTCTCTTTTCCAATGTAACACTGTCACTTACAGTTGTACCTATGGCTCCACTATTCTTCTCTATGGTAAACATTCGATTTTAAAAACAATTTTTTTGACACGTGAAAGACGTCGTCTCATTCTAGGGTAGCATTTTAGAAGTATTAGACGTAACGAAAATAGTCGGAAGTGGTTGACATGTGAAACAAAACAGCATGTGTAACTATGTTAAGGTCTAAGACACAGTAAGCCAGGTGGCCATGTGGAAAAGTACGAATCTACCGACAGGTACAAACGCCAAGCCCAGGTTCGAATCCCGAAGGCTTTTAAAAGTTTATTTTATTTTTTTAATATTGAAAATACAGCGTGTCCACGAAAGTTCTTTACAAATGGAATTTTTTTTTATTAATTATTGGAGCAAAATTTTTTTTCTGTGGAAAAGTTCTGCTTCGTCCAAAACCTCTAAAACACCAAAGAAAATTTTTTTCGGCCTAAAGTTATATTACTGTTCTTTGTATACAAAGCAGAACTTTTCCACAGAAAAAAAATTTTGCTCCAATAATTAATAAAAAAAAAATCCATTTATAAAGAACTTTCGTGGACACGCTGTGTATAGATATTTGATAGCAATAGAAAATCTAAAAAAATAAAATTACAATTATTTTATTTCTTATATTCTACGAACATTAATAGATTTTATAAGATAAATAAAAGTGGATGTATTTCTTTCCATGGCAACGAATACAATTATTTGTGTTTAACGGTATTCACGCATCTGTCTGTACCCGCGATACAGACACATTTAAAATTAAAATTTACACTTGGATAATACTCCCTTAGTACCAGTACTAATTCTTCCTAGAAAATGCAAGGAGTGAAGCTGTGGGGGTGACAATGCGATGTATTTTATTTATTGTAAATTATAGACGCGTCGACAACTTAGGTCATTAACGTCTTGATTACATTAAATAACAACACACTTAAAACTAAGTGACATCACAAAACATCCATGAGCGGAGGTGGGATTCGAACCCACGACAGTCTGATTCAGAGGCCGCGACGCTAACCACTGGACCACACTGTCCTCACAATGCGATGTAGGGTATGTACTGTATAATATGAGAAAGTTAGTCCCTGTTTTGTCAGACTCAGACCACCTATTTTTCTTACAATTGAATAAAATTCATTTCGTCGCTTTTAATGTCTACGTATTTAACGGAAATTAATTAACATTCTCTATCTTTTCGATACACACAAATCAAACCGAAAGTGAAGGAATAAGAAAGAAATAATAAGGTAATAAATAAGAGTTTTGACAGGATGACCATGGGTCAAGTCTTAATAGTTATATGGCCAATTTGATATGTCGTAGTATTGAAGATATTATCATCCGTGTCGGCTATATGCTCGTATGGTGGACGTATGGATATCCATATCGAAGGCCCAAGGGGCGACCGCCAAGACATCGGCACAATTCGGTTGTTCTGCATCGCTGTACATAACCTAGAATATCTTTAATTATTTATTTCTGTAATTGGGAACTGACGAACTGGTGGCAAAAATTTAAACTGTCATAAAATTTCAACTATCTAGTTAGTATATGGTGTTAACATTGACATTTAAATTTACTTAAATAATTATTAAATGAAAAAGTAAAATTGGAAGTTGAACGTTTTCCAGAACGTAAAAAATCATATATATTTTCTTGATTTGAGTTATCACCAACCTAAGATATTAATTCACTCAAATTTAATAACATTTTGATCGTCAACACTACTATCACATATGTAATTTTTTTAAAACTGCAATTTTTTGTCGGCCATGTTTTTGAAGCCACTCCCACATGTCAGTTCCCAATATAGGTGTGGTGTTTTTCAATCAAAAAACGATTTAACACTGATAAAATATTTTATTGAAAAAATAAATCTAATAAGGTATTACAAAACATCGTTTTATACAGATTATATAATAAGTACACTGATTTATACATTACACCTTCACCCATAAAAAAACATAATTTTCTGTTAACAAAATAAATTTTAAAGATTTTTTTTTAATTATATACAAGTCTGTCAATTGGTTTAATATCACGTTTAGGTCTACTTTTATTTTCTGGCGAATCAGTTGGCAATTTTGCTTCCCTTGCGTTTGCGTTTTCATTATTTATGTTGGGACGCGGCAAATTTGTCATCTGATTATTTTTATCGTTATCAGTTTTTAGAATTTGGTTTAAATGTCTTTTCCAAATAACATCTAAGTTAGGTACATGTATTAAATAATGTCTCGTGCCAATAATTTTTTGTATGTAACCGCGCAACCAACTGTTTTTGTTTATTTTTCTGTAATCACGAACTAAAACAGAATCATTAATTTTAAAAGTGACTTTTCTTGTTCCTTTATAATTTTCAATTTGCTTTCTTTGAGCTGATATTACTTTATTCTGAATAGTATGGTTGGTTGCCTGGTTTTCAGAAACTTTTGGGTTTACAAAATCAAAATTAGATCTGATCTGACGACCAAACATGAGCATTGCCGGACTCTCGCCGGTCGTACAATGGGCAGTAATGCGATAATTAAATAAGAAATTACATAAAATTTTGTTTATCTCTTTACATTCCCCTTTACCGATAGCATTCAACAAAGCGTATTTTACGGTTTTTACGGAATTCTCCGCTGCGCCATTGGTTGCAGGATTAAAGGGAGCTCCTCTGAGGTGTTCTATATGATTTGACTTTAAAAAGTTTTGAAATACTACCGAAGTGAACTGAGTTCCCGAATCTGATACAATAGAATAGGGAATTCCGAAGCGAGCAAACATAGTTCTTAAAACTTGAATTGTAGCTTCGGATGTAATTTTATTCATCATAAATACTTCCAACCACTTGGTGTGAGCGTCTATGATAACTAAAAAGTACGAATTTTGAAACGGGCCCATAAAATCTATATGGAGCCTTTCCCAGGGTTTCAGTGGATATTCCCAACATTTTAAGGGGGATTTTGGGGGTGAGGATTTGTTAAAAACACAGTTGTCACAATTTTTTGCGACTTTTTCTATTTCTGAGTCCATATTTGGCCACCACATGTAGGATCTGGCTAAAGATTTCATCTTGACGATACCGAAATGAGAAGAATGCACTAATTGTAACATTTCATTTCGAAGTGCTTTGGGGATAACTATCCTATGACCATAAAACAAGCAGTTGTCCGTTATATCAGAAACAAAATTAGCGGGTAAGATTTCTAATTTTAAATTCGACAACCAGTTTCTTCCTAATAATGGAGGCCCGCCGTTTTTCATTATATATAAAGGTAATATTTCTTTTTTATTTTTATGAAATATTTCAACATTAATTAAGCCTAACGGAAACATTTTCTCGCCCGTATAGCCAACTAAACATTTCGTTGTTTTTAATAACTGACAGTGCGAGAAATGTTTAATATACATTTCGTCCGAAATTACGGAAACACTTGCTCCAGTGTCTAATTCAAAATCGATACTTTTATTCTCAACCTTCATTGTAATTTTAATAGGTTTTGTAGAATCTACCAACTTGACTGTGTAATTAATAGGTTCTACATTTGAATCATCGACATTTGAATCATCTAGGTAGTGATTATCTTTATTCTTAAGTATTTCTTTCTTTTTACACACTGTAGCAAGGTGACCTACGACATGACAAATGTTACATTTAAGATCTTTATACCAGCATGTGTCCTCTTTATGTCCTTTCTTCCCACACCTTCCGCATCGCTTCCTTATAAGGGCGATCTTCGGTTTCGCTCCAGTAGAATTGGTTGACATCCTGAAAACTTCTGTCTTGACTTCCACCCCTGGTAGATCATAATTATGACGAGAAGCTTCTTTGTTTGTCGCCAATTCTATTGCCTTATCGAATGTTAATTCCTCTACATTCTCTTCGAATAATCGATCCATTAAATTTTGTTGTTCCAGTCCCATTATAAAGCGATCTCTTACTGCAGTTGGAAATTCATTTGCGTTGAACTTGCAATGCGCTGCTAAGCTTTTCACCCTGGCAGCCCATTCGGTGATGGATTCATTACTGTCCTTTTTCGCATTGTAGAATTTATACCATGCAGGAAAGTAGGATTTTGCAGGTGCAAAATACTTGTCGAATAACGTCAATAAATCTTTGAAAGATTTTTCTTCTGGCGTTATTGGAACGCACAGATTAAAAATGAGTTCGTAGGCTTCTTCATTACAAGCATTAATTAATATTGCTCGTTTACGACCTTCATCTGTTATTTCGTTAGCCAAAAAATATTGCAATAATCTGGCTTTGTAAATATTCCAGTTGCTGGTGCGGTGATCGAATTCCCTTAAATGACCCACTAGTGGTTTTGCCATATTTAATTATTTTATACTAATAATTTTTATACGCGTACCAATTCTCGTCGCCACTGTGGTGTTTTTCAATCAAAAAACGATTTAACACTGATAAAATATTTTATTGAAAAAATAAATCTAATAAGGTATTACAAAACATCGTTTTATACAGATTATATAATAAGTACACTGATTTATACATTACAATAGGTATCTAAAAAAAATCTTTCTTCCCTCGTAGCATCCAAACGGCTGGATGAATTTTAATAAATCAGGTGTCCCTAGATTCGTCTTAACCCCGGGAGTTACCTAGGTCATTTTACATCACGGAATATTAAATATGGCCGGCGCTAGACGCCATTTTGTCACAGTTGATACGGGTATCAAAAAAAGTTCTCGTTGAGACGATTTAAAAAACTAAATATAAAAAATCAAAAAACTCGACTGTGTCAAAAGCGAACTAAAAAGATGGAACCAAGATCAAATGATAACATGCAGTTGGATACACCAGATATTTCTGTTCAACTTGTTACTACGTGTAATGCCTCCGACTACATGTTGTCATTTGATTTTGTTACCATCTTTTTAGTTCGCTTTTTACTGCGTAGTCAAACCAAAGCCCCAAACAAGCACGAGTACCTTTAGCATAACAGTATAGTATAGTAGACGGCGCTCTAACCGATTCAGTTACTCAGCGAAGTTGAGTACCTGTCCATTAAACTGGTATACAAAATAAAGTTTGTTTCACTTCATAATAAATTGTTTAACGATGATGCAAAATGTACTTCGTGTTTATTCGGGACTCATCTTGTTTTGATGCCTATAGACTCTTGTATACTTTCACGCTTCGTACAGTTAGAGCTCTTCAACAGCACCGTAATGTGTAGAATAACCACAATGTGTGATCTAAAAGTTGAGTGGTAAAGCCACAAGCAAAGCTTTTGATTTATTAGGTCATACATTTTCTAAGCGGACACTACGACTTAACTAGTTCTTATCGTACAACAAAGACAGAGCGTCTTCTCTATTATATGATGATATACCTACTCGGTTATTTTCGGCCTGACACGAGGGAAAAACGATGACTTCCTTGTAGAAAAATTATGTCGCTGACACAATGAAGGATTTATCATTCCTTTTCTTATCTACTCATTGTAGATAGCGTCCTTCTTTTGATTTAATGAACTTTGTTATTAGTTTTCTAATGAAAAGAACCTTTCGCAATTTTAGTTCACTAAACTTAATATCTACTAATTGTGTTGACTATAGAGAATTTTCCTCATACGTAAACAAATAATGTAAACCAACTTTTTCGTTCTTATTTCCTTCCTTTTTAATTGCAAACAAGAATTAAAAAATGTGTTAATTTCAAACGGCTGAGCTTTACCGCCATATGATGACGTCAAAGCCAGACCAGAGTACTAACCTTGAATCAGACACACTTCCGCGCATCGATAAAGAGAGAATGTATATGGAAAGAGAGGTGTATATTAAATACCTATGGTTTGTTTTTCATTTATGACAGATCAGTGTACTATCTCTCTTTATCTATGGATCAGTGAGAGTGAATGCCAGCCAATCAGAGAAGGCTGACTGTGATTGACGTAATTTCCGTAGCGGTATACTATGTTTAAAATTACATACATAATTTTGGAAAAAAAATTCTAGTAGAAAAAGTTTCCGAAAAATTCTCAAAAAAATTGTTATACCTATAATCTATTTGTAACGTAGATTCCAATTCTAAAAAAATCGAGTCGACCCCATTCTATACTTAAAATCACACGGTAGAAGTGAAACTCACTCACTCACTCATCGATATATTTTCGAGTCCTCTCTCGTTCACAAACACAAAATAATTATTTTTATTGTCACCTGAATTAACTAGCGCGTCTATAAAAAAATTGTGTTTTAAAGACCACCAACAGCTATGGTTATCTGGGCCTAGCACCAATTCATATTTTCAATTTATTATTTTTTTTTTAATAATAAATTGTTGAAAATCTAACATTTTTACCAGCTCTCGGGCTAGAACCCGGGAACTGGGGATTTGTAATAGAGGAACCATAGCAACGCCATATAAATAACAGCACTGCTACACGCTCGGTCATTCTCAAGCCCAACGCGTCAATACTAATTTATTTATTTATTTATTGTGGATTATAGACGCGTCATATAACATATATAAGGTCATTAGCGTCTTTCAACTACACTAAATAACAACTAACTTAAAACTAAATAACATCACAAAACATCCATGAGCGCAGGTGGGATTCGAAACCACGGCAATCGTCTAGAGCATTGTTTCCTAATCTGTGGTCCGCGGACCCCTGGGGGTCCGCGAGCATATGTTTGGTGGTTCGCGGTCCCATACGCATCTATCTTACTTAGAGCATTAACAAAAATAAATAAATTACCTACGCCAAACATCTCGTAATTATTAGTTGCAAAAAAGCAGCACCAACCTTCTCATTAATGTTTTTCTACGAAAAAGTTTGTTTTTTGTTTTTAGTTTAATGAAGGAATACTAAAATATAATATTGTCCGAAAATTGCACCTTTTTTTCACTCAGGGGTCCTTGGCATTATGCTTGATTTCCTTGGGGGTCCGCGGCTGAAAAAGATTATGAACCGCTGGTCTAGAGGTTGCGGCACCAAGCATGCTAACCACTAGGCTATACTGCCCTCGTCTATACTAGTACCGTTGTGTTTATTCCTTAACAACCTTAGACTTTATGTATAAGATAAAAAACGTCTATTCTATTCTAATATTTTTGTGAAAGCGCTATTCGAATAATAATGTAATGTTTGGATGCACAAATTTCCTACGTGTGTACGTCATTTTATGTGTGGGCAACTTGCCTTGCCTTTGTCGAGGTTCAAATCAGTAAAGTCAAACTACGTCGTCAAGTTCTCCGAAGCGGGAAATTCATGCAGACAGCTTACATTAGGATTTAACCTGTTTATATGTATGGGTCAGTTAAGTACAGGCGATTTATGCATGTGGCCCATTCTAAAAAAACAATCCGACTCAACTCGAACTAACTCCCACAGATCAACCAGAGACTGCGGGAGAGCGCTGAATCAAATTATAGGTATAGCGGGATATGCAAAAGGGATCTTGACATATCCCGTCATATAATTTGATCTCGCGCCGTTCCCGCTCCCGCAATCCCGAGTTCATATAAGAGAGCCTTAATTCTCCCATATAGGGGACGATACAGGACACACGTTGTCACTCCTTACAGCTCCTTCCCTTCACTTTCTATGAGGAACTAGCCATGCCGTCTCATACCAGTACTAAGAGAGTATTCAAAAATTTAATTTAAACCGTTAGAGCCGTTTTAGGCAAAAACATATTTTCCAGTTTTGACCGGTTTTTTAGAAGTGCCATTTTTCCATATTTGAGTTAGGATCGATTTTGCGACTTCGCCTCGAGACGTGAGTCCTGAATACAAGCGACTAGGCCCTGCAGTCAGGGTCCATTCTGATTGGTCGAATACCCTATCTTGCTGTCATTTGACACACACACACACACTTACACACCTAAACGAACGTAACAACTAACTAGTGAACTCTGTATACTAATATGGATAGTTGATAGCGATTAAAAATGGGTTTTGTATGTGGAGAATGGTCAAACACATATTCTTCAAGACAGGCATTAATGTTTACAAAATTAGAATGAATACTTCAGGTAAGGCTTGTTATCTAATTCTCTCTATAAAAGTCGGTAATTTTCTGACATTTCAAAATTAAACTTCATTAAAATTTATTTTTCCATTCCAATTTCTTATCTGAAGTTTTCATTCAAATTTTGTGAACATTAATGCCTGTCTTGAAAAATATGTGTTTGAACATTCTCCACATATACAAAACCCATTTTTAATCGCTATCAACTATCCATATTAGTATACAGAGTTCACTAGTTAGTTGTTACGTTCGTTTAGGTGTGTGTGCGTGTGTCAAACGACATCAAGATGAGGTATTCAACTAATCAGAATGGACCCTGACAGCAGAGCCTAGTCGCGTGTGTGTATTTATAGCTGAAACATTTTTCTTTTATTAAAAAGCAATTTATTTATCGCATTATATTTTAAGTTAAAAATTAACGTGATGTACATAACGCCTTTGAACCACGGACATAAGAATATAGGGACAGAGTACAAGCGAGTGGGGTGGTTGCTGTTAAGGAGGGGAGGCGGTGAGGAAACAAGTGTGCCCACATTCTATTGGTCGCTTCAGTGGCTCAAGAGCTGTACGAGCAATTGAGCAATAGAATGTGGGTACATGCATAGCATGGACATGTTCAATAGACATAGGCATGCGCACTTCACTAAATAGCTCCCCCCTCGTTTAAAGTGGCACTTTATACTCCATCCCTAGATTCCTATGTCCATGCTTTGAACACAACAGAAAGTGCCCAGTACATCTGGACTATAGTTATGAAGTCACGGTTTTAATTCCGAACGAATTAACATGTTTTATAGCGGCGTTTCTCAAAGTTTTTTTAAACACGGAGCCCCTAGAAAGTGGAATCTTGATGGCGAAGCCACAAGTGTGGGGTGTACCGCAGCATTATCCCACTGACGAGGAGGGGGTTTTAAAAAAACACTTTTGTAAACACGGAACAGCCCCTATAAAGTAGAATCTGTAATATGACTGAAAACTAGTAGGGTACACACATTTAGAGAAAACCAAATCCTAACGGAAACCTGCGCACAAAAACTGGTGTGATAAGTAGTCAGTGGCGTACGCAAAACAAATTAATAAGACAATGGAAATAAAATGTTAATAAACATGCATCGTACTGATAATGTACTTCAAACACAATATTCAATACACGATTTTTAACAGCATGTAGGTAATATAACCTAAACACTGAACAATGACAACTTGACCAGTAAATAAAAAACATTGCACTGTGACTGACACCACGGACATGTATACACAGCACCCCTTCAGAAATAGAATAGACCAATCCGAACCAAATCTGGTTTCTGCGCATGAGGCGGTAAAGTTTCTAGATATACTATACTAAATTTGCTAAAGGGTTAGACTAGGTACTACTAAAATATGAATACAAAGTTAAATGAGTCACTCGATTTTAAAATCGCACGTCAGAGCCAATATGCATATGCAGTGGAAAACTAAAACATCTCAAATAACCATACATCTAAAGCCCATACGCATATAAACTTTAACTTGACTTCTGGGCAAAGGTGTGGAAAAATTGTTTATTTGATGGAATTCGACGGACAGCACAATATTTTTTATTATTTTGCTTATTAAAGAGAAATTGTTTTTATATCAACCACATGTTACAGTCAGGACTCAAACCTGAACCTTTCCACTTTCGCGGCGGAATGAGCTATCAGTGGAAAGGTTCAGGTTTAAGTCCTGACTGTGACATTTGTTGTTAGTTGTCTTAAGTGACGGATTATATGACAGTCGCGATTTTGCGATACGAGCCTAAGTTTATGTTGCATTTATACCAGAACGAGTGTGTGTTTACCGCGCGAGCCGAAGGCGAGTGCGGTAATCACACGAGTTCAATTTTAAGCAAATAAAATACAATTTGGATAAATATTTTATTAGTGACATTATAGCAAAGTAATCTATAAAGTGCTTTATTACGCACGTGTTTTATAAAGTAAAACAAAACAGTATTACTTTATAGAACAGAGTGCGTTAAAATTTACTTTAAACACTAGGTACCGTTCACTTTTCAAACGGTACACAGCCATCTAAAATTGTACTTTTGATGCAAGTGTTGTAAAAAAAATACCGTGCTGCTTATCCAATATATTTCAATTTGCAGAACAAAATGTCGGTATTAACCCCCTTGCAGAACGATATAAACATCAAGGCAAGCAAGTTTTCCTCTAAGAGAGGGGGTTAATACCGACATTTTGTTCTGCAAATTGAAATATACTTATATGTTTAAAACAGTCACCGTAACAACATATTAAAATTTGAACCTTGAACTAATAATATAAACTTTGTCGGGTACATGACACGTTTAGGGTGATCTGCCACCCCTTTAATACTGACCAATCGATCTACAAATATTATAATGACATTATTGGGTCACCAACAAGCTATATAAACAATTTCAGCCTTGAAGCAATATTAATTGTAAGCATTTTTTTTGTTACAATTGGGGGAGGTCTGCATCCCTCCCATATCGCTATCTAGCAAAATCCCTTACTTAGGGCACTTTAATATGCCTCTCTCAACATCTTCACAAAAATAAGGCATTGAATAAATAGGTAACACCAAAAAATTGTCACTAGCTCTCGGTCTATAATGCACCATTCGCTTTTAGATACCTAACGTACTCGATATTTTCTTGTAATGGATGTTCTGGATGATAATTTTCCCAACGCTGTATCAACCTTACAACACGTAGGTAGTGCTTTTTCCTGTTGCCAGCCTGCACAGAATTCTATAGTGCTTCAGCTTTGGCTCTCTGGTCATAGAATTTATTCAACTCCCAGCTCGATATGCTTCGACGGAGACGCGATTGAAACTCGTTAAGATTGTTTGTCTTACATAACTGACAAGTCTTTCTCTCAGCAAAACGAACATACATCAGTCCAAGTCTTGTCATTTTATTATTATGAATGAAGTTGTTATGAATTAAGTATATACTTATATAAAAAATATAACTCTTGAATAAATATTTTGTTATTCCGCATAAAAATACAACATTTTTAACTCCATACCAAATATACCAAATTTCAGAAATATAAAAAAAAATAACAATTTTTTTTTATTAATTTAAATTATCTTTGAGAAATTTACATACGGTACTTTGTAATTAACAATTATATGATTAGATTCCTTACCGTAACACATTAGTGAATTACAGGACTTGAGAATGACCGAGCGTGTAGCAATGCTATTGTTTACATGGCGTTGCTATGGTTCCTCAATTACAAGTCCCCAGTTCCCGGGTTCTAACCCGAGAGCTGGTAAAAGTGTCAATTGAATTTTCAGTTTATTATTAAAACAAAAATTATGAATTGAAAATATGAATTGATGGTAGGCCCAAATAACCTTATCTGTTGGTGATATTTAAAACACAATTAGTAAATTACATATTAAGAAATATCAGACTACATTATCGCCATGATATATTTTATCATAGTAGGCTAAATATAAGAAAAATTTAAATGCTCCGTCGGGACACGAACCCATTGAAATTTCTGAAGTTTGGTATATGGTTATAAAATTGAATTCTAAACAACTTTTCTTATTTTGAAAAATAAAGATACTTTTCCTTGGTCATTTTTACAACTTTGCTTATAAAATACCCTGTAGAAGACCGAGTCAACTCATTTTTGGTAGACCTTAGTTTTACATTAAACAGGACTCGATCCCCAAATGCCATTCCTAAATTCGAATTTTTTTGTTCATTGCACCTCTTGTTACATCTATCCTTGAACACACTGTACATTTTTTTCATCTTAGAATTAGGAAAAATTTGTGAATAACAATACCTACGTCATGTAAGTTTTTATAAAAATGAAAGTTTACGTCATAAGCACTCTAACAATCACGTTTTCAAAATTTGTCATCCCCCTATATTATTAAACGAGTAAATCTTGTATATATGTATCTATGTATATATGTATCTATATAAATATTTTCTCGAAAACGGCTCTAACGATTTTGATCAAATTTACCGAAAAGGGGTTTCGGGGGGCAAAAAATCGTTTTAGCTAGGTCTCATCCCTGGAAAAATTCGTTTTCCTATCGATTTTATCATTTTTAAAAACGGTTTTTTGACCTGTCAAAACATTGTAATATCGCGAGTAGGCTTTGGAGAAAACAAACTACTTTCATTATTTATAATATGTCAAAATACTCTGACAAAATTTTTAACTTATTAAAATAATCCGCGAACTATTTGTATAGTAAAAAATAACAGAAATAAAAACTAAACATAATTATGTAAGTAGTTTTAACTAATATTTAAATAAATAGGTACCTAAGTATGTTATTTTTATATTACCTATATAAAGTATGTATATTATGTACGTTAAATATAGTATGACGTATAATCTTACCTATGTATGTTATTTTTATAAGTATGTTATTTTTATATTACCTATATAAAGTATGTATATTATGTACGTTAAATATAGTATGACGTATAATCTTACCTAGACTTTTTTTCTCAAAAACGAATAACGATTTTGATGAAGTTTACAGAATGGGGATTTTTCGGGGCGAGAAATCGATCTAGGTAAGAATCTTGGTCCCAGAGGGGAGCAATTAAAAAAAAGGTTTTTTTTATTTATAACTCGGTCAATTGTCAGATCGATTCGAAGCCTATTTCTACATAGATTTTATATAATATATCACAAGGGTTAAAACTGTAAATGAACACTAATATAAGAAGTGTCTTGCACAATATGTAAATAATGACAAACAGGCGGCCCGAAGGGCCGCACTTCTGGCACCGCGAGTCTGTGTAAAAACATCGATTTTTGAAAACTATTGTTAAGATACATACAAATAAGGTTTGTTTAAAAATTTGCACGGTGGCCCGAAGGGCCGCACTTCTAGCGACGCAGGCATGCAGTATATCAAAACACATCGATTTTTAAAAACTATGGTGAAGATGCATGCAAAAAAGTTTTGCGCTGCAGGTTTATAGTCTGACGTTTGTTATTAAAAGATATAATATGAATTCTATTTCTTCGAAAATCGATTTTTGTGAGTTTTTCAGTAGGTACCTTCTATGCAAAAAAAATATTTGAAATTTACTGGAAGTTGCTAAGATGACATCACAGAGAAAAAGTACTTCGATAAAGTTGATATTTGGTATCAATGTTTAAAAATGGATTATTGAAACGGCAACGGGCAAGCAGAATTTCATCTGATTCGAACATTTTTACAAGATATTCAATCTATGAAAATCGGTTTTTGCGAGTTCTTCAGTCAACAAAATAATAACGGCGGTAGATTTGAAAATGGCGACCTAAGTAATATTTACAGGAAAAAATGCTTGATTCAAGTTGATACTTAGTTATTACGCTTAAAAATACACATAGGTATTTAAAATATTTAACAGAAACAATTATTTAAATTATGTTTCAGAAATAAATTCGTTTCGGAATAATATTCTGAGAAAATAATATCTCACAGCATACAAGTACTATTTTTTTGAACTCATCCGAGCAAAGCTCGGCACCCAGATATTTTGGGAATTAATTAGGATGCTTTTCTAATTTTTTCGTCGGTAAATTTTATTCCCTTGTGGATATCTTGAACGTATAAAATTAAAACTGTCAATAATTTGACTTAATGAACTGTAGATTTAAATTACTTATTCTAAAATATCTTAATAAGAATTAATATTTATAGCTTATTTGGAAAGCATGGTTTATAAATATTAACATAATATTACTGTGAGCGTATTATGTATATCACTCTATTAATTAGTTATCCTCGTATGTGTGTACAGAGTGCTCAAGAATATCAAAAATTATCTAAGTCTCATATTACTTGATAAAAAGCCAACTATATTCAAAGTAAATGTAATTAGTATTTCAAAAAATTAGTCAAAACGCTATTAATTAAACATTGTTTTTATAACACAAATGAATTTTTAAATAGTAATTTTTAAGTTGTAAGAATTAGGTTTATTTCTATTTATTAATTGTAAATTATAGACGCATCGACAACTTAGGTCATTAGCGTCTTGATTACATTAAATAACAGCTCACTTAAAACTAAATGACATCACAAAACATCCATGAGCGCAGGCGGGATTCGAACCCACGACAGTCTGATCCAGAATCCGCAACGCTGACAGTGACGACTGGACCAAACTGTTCTCGTAAGCATTAGGTATTCTTGTGACGTCATATATTTGTATTTTTTGCGCAATAAAAGTATAAGTATATGATAAGCAAAGAGTATATCTTAGAGGTAACAAACTAATAAATATAATTGTAGTCTGTCAACTGTCACTCGGCACGCTAGCTAAACTTGGAGCAATTGGGCATCCCGTATCAGCCATGTTAAAGAACAATTCGATAATTGTGCGTTCGTGATACATCAGTTGTTTATTTCAGCAGATAGTGTACGGACTTACGATTTTGGTAACTGCATATATCTGATATGGTATAAAATGTAGCATCTGTGCCCTGACTTTAAAAGGGGCCTGCACTTCACCCATTTCAAAGATGGCGCCACCAAATTATGTAATTTAACCTAATCTTTCTCATAACATATTGAAAGTAGGCAGTTTGTGTGATCAGTAAGATTCTATATAGATGAATGAATGAATTGTGGATTATAGACGCTCGACAACAGAGGTCATTAGCGTCTGAAAAAGAACAAAAAATTAACAAAAAAAAAGCAAAAATAATAAAACCAAAGCAAAATCAAAATTTGACACACACAAAAATAAAATCGATTCTATATAGATGGTATTCTTGGTATTAAACATTTTTGGGTTCATGCATAAAAAATTAATAAAAGTAGGTACGAGTTAAAAAGGAGGGTGGTGCAGGGGGAGTTCCCCAAAAACGTACGCGGGGATGTTGATGCGATCGCGTTTTTTGCAGAGTGAAAAGGGGAGGATGCGGGAAGGAGTTCCTCAAAAAACACACGGGGGGTGTTGGTTCTTCTTTATTCAAGAAAAAGTATTATAAGCGTTTAACAAAATTTAAAAAAATAATAAATTCTTAGGACGAGACAAAGTGAGTTGGCTTATTGTTCGTTCCGCATCCTCTATATGCTAGTAGTCGAACTACTAAAAATATTTAAACTGTTAAAATTATAGTATAAAGATCTTTTTGACTTGATTTAATATTATCGTAGATCCTTATATAAAATTAATAATAAATAAATAAATAAAACACAACAAAATTTGATTTACTTGTTTGTTTCAAAAGCGTAGCTAATAGAAACTGCCAAAACAAAACAATGTTGTGTCGACAATGTAGAGTATTATGTTGACTCAAAAAGACACAACATAACACCCCCCTTCGCATGAAGACACAACAATAGGTTAAAAATATTATATTTATAACGACGACAACGCCTCTAAAGGTTTAACGGCAACTTGAAGTGCAGGTCCCTTTTAAGATCAAAGTGAACGGTGATAATTGAAGATGTTCACAAACACACTGTACTTAATAAAAAACAATGTAGCGTGTCTGAACATTGATCAGACAATAGTTGCGCCAATAGAAACACGCGCATTATATATCAAAACAGAAACGAATCGATGTGAGTAATTATCTTCACGAAATAAATATAAAATCAATAAAACTAACTACGGTGATGATGTCGGTATGCTTTGATAGAATTCGGATATAAAGTTTAGTGGCCTTTTAGTCCAAGCGCCCACCGTACAAAGGTTTACTGGATAACAGTAACACTACTAAAATTTGAAGTGAATTCAACGAACTTAATGAATGATGGATTTTTATTTATTGTAAATTATAGGCGCGTCGACAACTTAGGTCATTAGCGTCTTGATTACAACAATTAACTTAAAAACTAAATGACATCACTAAACATCCATGAGCGGAGGCGGAATTCAAACCCTTGACAGTCTGATTCAGAGGCCGCGACGCTAACCACTGAACCACATTGTTCTCATAAATGATGGAAAACATCAAATCGATGGCAGACTAATTAAATTTTTTTTTAAATCATTTCATCAAGAAGTTCGAGATACTGACATCAAAAAAAAAATGATTTTAAAAAAAATTGAAAATTTTTTCTCGAAAAAACAGTCCTCGGATATCAGAACAAACATCTATTAAAATCCCGAAAAAAAGTTTGAACTGATTCAAATACTTCCCTGTCACAGTAGAGCTAGAGGTGAGAAGTAAAAATTTTTACTTCCCACCTCTACTATGGTAGGGAAGTAATGGATTTAGTCCGAAAAAAATATTTCGAGATTTTAACAGATTTTCACGTTTTGAGACCCTAGCAATCGTTTAGGATCAATTTCTGACTGATGTCTGTATGTGTGTGTGTGTGTATGTGGTCAATTTTTCGCCTTCGATATCGTAAAAACGGAACAACATACGGCCATGCCGATTGTTCTATTGTGTTTATCAGCCTTTAACTTAGATCTGATTAGATTTTGAGTCAAATCGGTTCAGTGGATCCTGAGATATTAAAAAAAACGTTCTCAATGTCACGTATTAACATGGGTAAAAAAAAATATAAATGAATTCTAGATGTTATAATATGACAAAAATGTAAATATTTTTTTTCTCTTAAGTGTACAGTTTTCGAGAAAAAAAATATTTCACTAAAAAAGGAAAATTGTACGTAAATCAAGGTAACCATGATTTTTGCTATATTACTAGCCATCAAGATCACTAAACAAAAACGAGGGCCATGCTTTTTTCAAAGAATAAAAAAAGAGTGTTTATTTTTTGCAAATATTTACTAGGTGGGAAGTATAGGACTGGTCATCAGTCGAATTTTTTTTGTCATAGCCACTACAAAATAGCTACTTTTCAAGCATGTATACCGACTTGTATTGAGTCATTTAACAGCTATAAACTAGCAAACACAAACTCTTAAATGACACCTCAAACATCGTTACAGCTTTGTTTTTTACAAAGTTATAATTTTGTCTGTTTCATAAAAAGTATTGCAGACGTGCCGAAAGTGTTTTCATAACATAGCCAGTACGGTAAGTAAACGGTTGCCATAGTAACTTATGTTTATTCGCTTTATCCGCCTGCTATTACATACTTATGACCTGCTATAAATGTAAAGATGGCGACGCAAATAAACTCTCAACATTTTTTGAAAATACTGAAAATGAAGTGAAAAGTAGGTATTTTGTAGTGGACGTATGGCAAAAAATATCATATTTCTCGTGCGTAATAGTATTATGACTTGTGTGAGTGTAAAAACTCGTCAGTAATAAAGCTCATTACACATCTACACCTTTTCCAATTGCATTTCAGAAAGCGTAATTTGTAATTTAGAGGTCGTCAATTGTATTTCAGAAAATAATTAAAATGAAATGTGCTTAATTTTTTTCCTACTAACAGACTTTTTTTATTTATGTTTTTGACCCTATAAGTTAAATTTACAAAGCTGATCTTCATGTTATTAGCTGCAGTGAAGCTTAAAGATATATATGTATAATTGTGCGATTTACCGTTTATCCATGTTGCGAAAACATTCAATTGACTAATCTGAAAATACAATTGACGCTTTCTGAAATTCAATTGACTAATCTGAAATACAATTGACACTTTCTGAAATGCAATTGACTAATCTGAAATACAATTGATACTTTCTGAAATTAAATTGATCTTTTCTGAAATACAATTGGAAAAGGTGTAGATATACAATCTACTATTTCAGTTTGATCTGATGCAGAAAGCATATAAGAATTTCTTTCGCGGAAAACTTTATAAACAAAAACAAAAAAAATTTATTGATTATAATAATTGCCCAATGAAGAGTCTAAATAGCACGGGTAAATTGTTACAGTTCGTCTAATAAACTCGGTATAATGGAACACAGCATCACGTGGTGCTCTTGTTGCTTTCTGTGATCAAACGCTATATGTCAAGAATATAATTCATATATCACAATGACCCTCTCTAAATATGTTTTCAATATTAGGTACATACAAATAGTTTATTATAATACAGTTTAGTATAAAAAAAGATTATAATAATATTATATAGTCTCTGTTTTAAATAGAAACAAAAAGGATCTGTAAGTAATAGGGGAAAGTTGGATTGGAAATATTCAATAAAACCACACTGCTAACTTCCCATTGGGTGCCCTTAGAGATTAGAGACCAGTCTACCGCAGAGAAACTGTTTGCAATACAAGTTAACATATTTTTTGAAGTGAAAACTTCTTTAGGCGCGCTTTGTCTGGGCTGTTAACAACAGTGATGTGAAACGCACCCGACGGTGAAAATCGGGACTACTCGGCTCAAACATAGATGACACCAAAAACTTAATACGAGTAAAAAGTAATTTGTAGTTCACAAGTGCGCTAACAGATGACACTAAAACTTAATATTATCGTTAAGGTATTACGAGTATATTCATTAAATTTAATTGTATAGGCCGATTTTAATATATTTATGATTAAACTGTGTGATAAAAAGATTATATATATATTTTAAAATTAGAAAATCTGAAGTTTTCACTTCTGTCGTGTGGTCATAAGCACACGCCCATTTTTTTTTGTTATTGCAATTGTGCGTCGAATGAAATTGGTCCGAAGTCGATGTCACTCTTTGTTCTCGAAATATGCGAAACAAGAAAGATTTTACAACAATTTTACAATAGTTTTTTTTTAAACAAAAAACCGCTAATTGAAATTTCCTGCAAACCTAATAATAAATAATTCACAAAATAAATGTTAAATTTTTTTCAAATTTTAACACCCTGCATCTGGAAAACAGCCATTGCGAACCAATACTTATTATATGAAGGTTTTGTCTTAAAATCGATCATATAGATTAATTCCTTAAAGTTTGTGCATATACTTAATTGACACACTGTATATAAAATTAAAAAATTAAAAAGTATAGATATAAATAAATAAATATAAACTGCAACAATATGGAATATTAGTAAAAAAAAGAATTAATAATGCCGGCCGGGATAGAACCAGCGACCTTCTTCGTACAAATAAAGAGTGTTGATCAATTACTACGCAATTCCAATGGCTGTGTATCTATTTATTTAGGGTTATTACTTATTACTGGTAATTTGCGTCCATTGGCATAGCTAGCATTATCCTCTGGGGGGGGGGGGCAGCCGATCAACACGACCGAGATAATAAACCAATAGTTTACATTTCACAATCATATTATGATAGATATTTTTAGACATTAAATCGCACTTTTCTGGGGGGGGGCAGCGGGCTTTCTGGGGAGGCGTGCCCCCTCCCCAAGTACGTTAATATTCGCGTCACCATACTTCCGTTTAATCCCAGCATTTCATTCTTCAAATTTTTATTTTATTTATTGTAGATTATAGACGCGTCGACAGCTTAGGTCATTAGCGTCTTAAATACATTAAATAACAATTCTCTTAAAACTAAATGACATATATCACAAAACATCCATGAGCGGAGGTGGGATTCGAACCCACGACAGTATGTGATCCAAAGGCCGCTTCGCTAACCGTTACACCACATTGTCCTCACTCTTCAAACCGTCGAGGCAGTGCCGCCTACGAAGTTGTACTTCCAAAAAAAAAAAGGGTGTGGGTCTCGGGACCCCCGACAGTTGTGAAACATCAAAGAAAACGTTATTGAATTGGTGGTATTCTTTATCGTAGTAGTATATATTTTTTCGAAAGCAGCAACTAACTGTTATGCTGACGTAATCCTATATACTGCACTGTAACACCGCGTGTGTCTCAGTGCACGCCTGAGCCAAGAGAGAGAGAGAGAGAGAGAGTGCCGCAGTGGTGGAGAGAACAACAGCGAAGGAACGGACCAAACTTTTCGTTGCATATTTCCCCTCACCCGGCTGTTCACAGCCCGACATAAGATGTTTCACATCAAAAATCGGTAGGTCCATATAATCCTGATCTTAAAATACGCTAATGTCATCATTACCCGTCGGACGAACCGTGGCAGGAGAGCGTCGCAGTCGTTGGTTCGCGGTGTGTCTCTGAAGAAGAGATCGAAGAAGAGGAAAGGTAAATAAATGAGCCGGCCGGCGGTGGCTAGGTACAGCTCGGGGCCCCCCGACGGGGCGTATTGGAGTACCCCGCCGCGGTCTCCGCTCCGCAGACTCATTTCCAATCACCACATGAGACTACCTACGCTTGTTTTCATTTTTTTCCACGTGAAATATCGTTTTTATGACACTTTGTGTAAAGAACCAGGCGACTGTTTTAAATAAACTACAAGACTGCTTGACCACAGGCCAGTGGAAGATGAATTGTTCTTCACTATAATATTATCAGCATCGTTTTTTGATTGCCTTTTATTTTGCCGTCATTGTTTTTATTAGTATATAATAGATCGTGTTTCTATTCTTCAATGGGATTTAATCATCATTTTTTATGTAACTAAAGATAATTAATTAATGTGTCTTGTATTCAATATGTGATTCGAATGATTGATAAAAGATCGACTGACAATATTTGATTGGATATCGGCTCGATAAAAAAAAGACAGATGATGAATTTGTTAAGGCTTAACTACCACAGCTGTGTGCAAAGAGCGAATTTTTTTAGTCAGTAAATATTGACTAAGATAATTTAAAATCAAATGTTCCACAAAAAAGGCAGTTGCTGAATTTGTTGAAATAAATTAAATAAAAATTTTAAAAGACCCTCGACGCAAAAAAGCAAACCTTTAAAAAGTGAGAAAATAATTAATATCTACTCAATCTGGCCCGATTCAACGTCTATTTCTTCGTTTAGATTTAATATTTAATCCATAAACACGTCAGGGACCGCTGAGACATCGATATTTTTGTTGTTTTACAGTTGTCACCGACGCATTTATGATTTAAATATTTCATCTAAACGACCGTCCATCGGGCCAGATATAGGAGATATTCATTATTTTCTCACTTTTTAAAGGTTTACATTTTTGTGTCAGGGGTTTTTTAAAATTTAAAATTAATGTTTATTTCATACTTTTTAAACTAACTGAACAAAAACAGAATAATTGAACTCAAACTCGAAGTTTCTAGCTGTAATTACTTGCCGAGATATCTATACAAACTGTGATGAGAGCCGAAAATCTTGGAAACGTCTGAACCTATTTCAATCAATTTATTTATTGTGGATTATAGACGCGTCGACAACTTAGGTCATTAGCGTCTTAAATACAACAAATATCATATATAACTTAAAACTAAATAACATCACAAAACATCCATGAGCAGAGGTGGGATTCGAACCCAAGACAGTCTGATTCAGAGGCCGCGACGCTACCAACTGAGCCATACTGTCCTCTATTTCAATCAAACATGGCTAAGAACCATCTCGCAAATACCAGCTTTCAAACAAACAAAAACCGCAATGAAATCGGTCCATCCGTTCGCCACAGACAGACACACAGACAGAAAAAGGCTTCAAACTTATAACACCCCTCTTTTTTCGTCGCGGGGTTTTCTTACTGAAAAAATCGGATCTGTTTAGTTAATTTTACTATAAAACAATTAAAAACTGATTATTTTCTCTGCGAAGTTCTGTTTTTCGAAACATTTCACAATGTTTATTCGTAGTTTAAATAATAGAAGTTTATACAACTAATACAATTATTAAGTGTAAGATGCGAGGAGTGAAGTTGGTATGCGAGTCGCAGGCGAGAGTACCAACACCCCGAGCATCTTACACTTAATTTTATGAGTTGTATACATTATTTTTTGTAACACATATTTGAAATGTACAACATTTTCAACTTAAGAGCTTTATTGAATTAATTTCAAACACCGAAATCTCACTGGCAACTAAAAATATTGGTCTTGATCCAATATTTATTTACTTCGTTACCATAGCAACTATATATATTCCTATATTTCTCGTATGGCTTAAAATATGTTTTGTTGTACGCGTGCTATATAATATATTATTTTAAGCAGCCGACTAGAGACACGAAATGTTGTAAATTTCACATACGTGTTGCATAAACGTGTTAATAATTGAAATCGTTGATCTCTATAAATAACTGCAACAAATGTTAAAAATTTTAAGTAAATAAGTGAAATAAGGAATAACCTATATATAGGTATTAATTATGATAGTACTAATGAAAAAATTGTTTATATAACACATGCACGCTTTTAGTGTTTTTTTCGTATCTGTTTTGCGAACCTTAAATAGTCGATTATTGACTAGTGACCATTATGTAACGCTTTTCAGTGCAAGTTACATAATGATCCATTATGCAAAGCTTTCCAGTGCTATAATGAAAAACAGTTGCATAATAAACCATTATGTAACTAGTTACATGATGAACAATTATGTAACTGTTTTTTTAATTCAATTAAAATCTAAAACCATGCTTATGTTATATAAAGTATAGTGTGCAACGCGTGTGCTAAATCTTTATGCGTCAGGCGCGATGTTTTCAGCACTCGTATTCGGCTCGCGATGCACACTTGCCAAGGCTCGTGTGTGCTCGCCTACTACTTGTGCTGAAAATATCACACCTGACGTATAAAGATGTTTTAACACACTAGTTACACAATATACTAATAGGCAGACGTTTTATATCCATGTTTGCGATTAGTTATTTCAATTTCTACTCCATTTTTCTAGAATTCAGTTTTATGTCACTTCAAAAAGAATATACGGACTTGAAATTGTAAATTAAATATTTAATCACACCGAATTGTGTAGCAGTATTCAAATTAGAAGAGGCTAAGATGTGACTTCGTTTGAACAAAAAAGCAACAGCTGATCATTTAAACACAGAACATTAACGGCAGACACACTGTAAAAAATGGATGTAAAAATACTTTGAAAGTTAAGGTAGAATTCGCTCGATTTTCTAAATGATTTTACATTATTATTTATTTTTATACAGAACTTCATAAAAACTTGGACTTTTACTGTAAAGTTAAACAAATTTGTGATTTTTACATAAAGTTAATTAAAATTACATAATATGTGTATTATTCCAATAAAGTGTGTAAAAATTACAAAATAAAATGTATAGTTACATATATAAAATGCAGATGAATACAAAACAAATTAATGTAAAATTAGTAACCACGCATGCGCAATGTGTTTTTATGGAATCTACGCGTTGGGGCGATACCTGTTTGCGACGCCATTGTCACTTTGTGTGCCTATTACAAGATTAATCGCTGGCTACAAATGGACCATCGATAATCTATGTAATCGGCCTTCTCATTTCTTACAGTGCACTAGCAGAATAATTAAGGACGAGTATGCTATAAACTAACTCGACGGTAGTGCATTTTAATAATCACTTTTTTAGGGTTCCGTACCTCCGAACGGAACCCTATTACTGAGCACGTTGTCCGTCAGTCACAAGGCTCTATCTCACAAACGATATAAGAGGTAGCTATAGTTGTTTATTGTTAAGGATGATACATCCGCCGATCGAACTATCGAATGGTAATGACAACGCTCGTTTTTACGTACTGTCACAATTCGTCAATAATAAACCTCATTACGCATCTAGATATACAATCTACTATTAATTGAACCGATTTTCAAATATCGGTGAAAATAAATCGATTTTTACTTTTCACTAAGTTGTACAAATTTAGCATCTGCCTTTTTTGTGAAACATTTGATTTTAAATTAGCTTAGTCAATATTTATACTGACTGAAAAAATTCGCTCTTTGAACACCGCCTGGTATACAGGGTGGTGAACGTAACTGCTGCACATAGGGATTTAACCCGTAAAATCAAACTTTCACGATTTACTGCTTCCCTAATTATTTTAGGAAAAATATCTTCAAATAATAGTTTTAGAACATAAAATTCTGCATCTAAATCATTAAACAAAATTAATTTTGCATGCTTTGTAACGGTAGAAATTTGATATGAAAATGTCAAGATTACCTCAAAAACATGTAGCGATAGCCATGGAACTTGAACAAAATGATTAGAAATTATTCTGACAGCTAAAACGTCATCATTTTGTACAAGTTTCATGGGTATCGCTATCTGTTTTTGAGGTAATTTTGACATTTGCATACCAAATTTCTTGCAAAGCATGCGCAAGATTAATTTTGTTTAATGATTTAGATTCAGAATTTTATGTACTAAAACTATTATTTGAAGATATTTTTCCTAAAATAATTAGGGAAGCAGGGAATCGCGAAAGTTTGATTTTACGAGTTAAATCCCTATGTTCAGCCAGTTACGTTCACCACCCTGTATAGCTAAGACTTAACAAATTCATCATCTGTATATTTCTTAAAATGTAACCCCACTTTTTCATGTGTAAACATCTAGACTGTTTAAACTCATAATCCTTCCTTTTCCGCAGTCAAGTAAAATTTGAAACTGATAGTACTAATAGTCCAGACGAGGCCAGAGGGCAGTATAGCCTAGTGGTTAGCGTGCTTAGTGCCGCAACCTCTGGACTGGACTACCGTGGGTTCGAATCCCACCTGCGCTCATGGATGTTTTGTGATGTTATTTAGTTTTAAGATAGTTGTTATTTAGTATGTAGTTGAAAGACTCTAATAACCTGAGATGTCGACGCGTCTATAATCTACAATAAATAAAATAAACAGACGAGGCCAGGCTTTTAACCTCTTCCAATTTTGATACTGCCACACGTCCTATGTAGCGTGTTTGCATAATAAAACAAGGAAAAATTCCCTAGTGTGCTTTCCAAATACTAAATAGAAAACAAAACAAACACACAATGACTAAAAAGAGAGCTGATAGGAGTATGCGAGCGATAGAGATGTGAGATACTTTCATTTGTTTTACGTTTTGACCAATAACAAGAGGCCAATTTATCACACGATATGTAAGGTACGTTGAAAGGTGCGTCTCCACCCCCGTAGTGGGTGACAAGACAGGTGACCGGAAGTAAGAGAGCCATACTATGTGCCTATGGCGTGTGTAAAGTACGATATTGTCTACAAGTAATGCCATGTCCGGGTGACGCATTGCGGAGGTCGCATGAACTACATACATAATACACCGCGACGACAGCCTATTCGATTCAACTTGTCATTTTATTCAGAACTAACTCAAATAATCGTTCTTGAATTATGGAGTATAGTGATGAGCAAAGCAAGACAAAGACCAAGACTTGGACAGTATTGGTCTTGGTCTTGCTGATTCATATATTCATTCATAAATTCTGATCAAAATGCCTGGAAAAATGTTGTTTCAAAGTGGCAACTGTGCAAAAAACTAAGGTAAGTACATGCATACACAATTTAAAAAAATATCGTTTTAATCGCTCAATTATTTTTGGAGCAAGCTTGATTTAAAATTCTGCAATGTTTTTCTTATGGAGAAATTTGTGTGGTTACAATCTAAGGTCATTGTCAAATCAGATTTTCTGACAAATTCTTTCTGCAACCGAGCATAATTATATAATCAAAATCTAAGGTCAAATAAAATTTTTTGACAATGCTTTCCGCAACCCAGCAATAGTAGACCGAGAGCTAATTACAATTTTTTGGTGTTATTTATTCAAGGTCTTATTTTTGTGAAGATGTTGAGGGAGGCATATTAAAGTGCCCTGAGTAAGGGATTTTGCTAGATAGCGGTATGGGAGGGATGCAGACCGCCCCCAAGATGTAACAAAAAAAAAAATGATCACAATTATTATTGCTTCAAGGCTGAAATTGTTTGTATAGCTTGTCGGTGAACCCAATAATGCCATTATAATATTTGCAGATCGATTGGTCAGTATTAAAGGGGTGGCAGATCACCCTAAACGTGTCATGTACCCGACGAAGTTTGTATTATTAGTTCAAGGTTCAAATTTTAATATGTTGTTACGGCGACTGTTTTAAGCATATATTTCAATTTGCAGAACAAAATGTCGGTATTAACACCCTTGCAGAACGATATAAGCACCTAAGCGAGCAAGTCTCCCTCTAAGAGAGGGGATTAATACCAACATTTTGTTCTGCAAATTGAAATATATGCTTAAAACAGTCGCCGTAAAAACATATTAAAATTTGAACCTTGAACTAATAATATAAATTTCGTCGGGTACATGACACGTTTAGGGTGATCTGCCATCCCTTTAATACTGACCAATTGATCTGCAAATATTATAATGGTATTATTAGGTTCACCGACAAGCTATACAAACAATTTCAGCCTTGAAGCAATAATAATTGTGACCATTTTTTTTTGTTACATGTTGGGGGCGGTCTGCATCCCTCCCATAGCGCTATCTAGCAAAATCCCTTACTCAGGACACTTTAATATGCCTCCCTCAACATCTTCACAAAAATAAGACCTTGAATAAATAACACCAAAAAAATTGTCACTAGCTCTCTTTTATTTCGAAGCGTTGTAAATTTAACAAGCGTGCCACAAACAACAGATGTTTGGTCTACCTGTAGATACAACTCGACCCGATGCCGTGATGACCGCGTGTTACCTGCGTTATTTCGATTGACAAGATAACGTGCATTATTATCACCGGCCTACAATGCTTTAACATCGAGATAACAATCTAATGCTTTAACTTCCAAATATTCTCGATTACGGTGACTTTATTCTAAAAACAGTTGAGAGTAGCCGAATTCGAAGAGATGCGCCATTATCCAAGTGTGCAAGCTTTCACGGCCGGCATTGTTCCAAGTCTTCATGGTTTCCGGGCTTGTAGGCCGTGGTCCGGTGATATTTCTACCTGACGTTTCGTCTACAACTGCGGTAGACATTCTCAAAGGCGATGTGGCAGCGGATGAAGGCCTCAATTTCAGTAAAACCTGGACACCAGCACTCCGTTATAGAAAACCAATGACCAATCGTACAAGGACGGGATACGACCGAGTAGAGAACTCACCACCACTACACACTGCCCAGTTGACCAATGGCAGAGAGACGGACTACGACCGAACAGAGAACACACTGGCACTAGGTATAAAAGAAGGGAAAACACCAGTCACCGACACACTGACCTGTGAGCCGCCAAGGAGGACACTTCGACCGCTGCCACATCACCTTTGAGAATGTTTACCGCAGTTGTAGACGAAACGTCAGGTAGAAATACCACCGGACCAAGGCCTACAAGCCCGGAAACCATGAAGACTTAGATGCGCCATTGTTTTGTATCACTTTTCCGTTCTCAGTTCCTATATAAGTTTTATTCTAAGATCTGGTGAAAGTATCAATTTATTACTTAATGTGTCTACCGGAGGAATTTTATTGATGGAATCAACATTAAAAGATTGCAAAATACTACCTTTTAGTAAATAATTTTCGATAGCAACGGTCTACATATTTACATTAGATTTTATTAAAAATTTTGGTTGGAAAGCAGCCAATTATATAATTGATTCCAAACATATTGGAAAAAATCATTTTACCAACCATAGTCACAGTCAGGATTCTAACCTGAACCTTTCTACTTTCGGAGCGGAATGAGCTTACAATTACTCAACCGTGACATGATTACTAATCTAACATTATGCTTCTGAATCAATTGATTTTCACTACATGCGAGTGTTAATTCATTATAGCTAGGTTGTAGGTGTGAATCTTCGTACTAGCGAGAGCTCATCATGAAAGTGAAAATTATTTCAAACACCCTTAAATGGGATACATTAAATAAGTACCTAGATCAATTAATTTACATTAGATTTTATGGCCCATAGCCTACTACAATATTGTAAGTGCTCTCAATGTTATTTCCCTATATTACTTTTTCTAAGTCACACACAGTATGTATATGTATTATTAAAAAAAAAATAAAAATATATGAGCACTGTGGTTGGAATAAAAACAAAAATAAAGATAGTTACTTCTTACCACAACAGTTTTATTGACGGATGTACATTTCGAAAGCTATGCTTTCATCTTCAGCAAACACTATACATGCCATGTACTTATAGTGTTTGCTGAAGATGAAAGCATAGCTTTCGAAATGTACATCCGTCAATAAAACTGTTGTGGTAAGAAGTAACTATCTTTATTTTTGTTTGTATGTATTATGTAAAGAAGCAGGACAAATGTAAGAAAAAATCTCTAAATCTATTTCTATCAAAAATATCCCTAGAACTAGGGATAAAATTCTTAATATGGCATCCCTGGTTCGTTCTTTGAAAACAGTCACGCTGCACGGTGCATTGGTGATCCACACGAATAGATAAGCGACGCCTGCGGCGATCTTCTTGTAAACACAAATGTATAATAACTTACTGTTCCTTTATTCCACTGTCCACACATAAATTTATAATTATGTGGAACATTCTAAACCCTTCTAAACTATAAATTAGTGTTTACATGATACGATAATATCAACTTAATGTTACGGTTTTCGTCTACAAATCATTACAAAAAAAAAATCGGTCAAGTGCGAGTCAGACTCGCGCACCGAGGGTTCCGTACAATAATCAAAATAAGAAGTTAGGTTAAGTTAAAAAATTAACAGATTTATTTATTTAGGCTTGTCAAAAAGTTTACTTTTACTTATATTTTATTTTGTTCTTTTTAGTGTTCCAAATTTTTCGGTATCAAATTTAATTAGATTAATTTTCAAAGTAAAAAAATATATTAACAGAATATTTGATGAATACAAAATAAATAAAAATATTGCGATCCAAAACCCGGGATAGAATCTTCAATTCAATGCTCTACCACTGAGTCAATCTAACGATGAGACGCTTTTAAGGTCGATTTATATTATATTATATTATATATTATAAACGAACGGGATCCGCTAAGTATAAATATTCATATTTGAAATGCATGTAAAAATGTTTGTCTTGTCGGAAACGCTACGTTCCCGCTCCGTGTCTGACCGGATAATATAAATCGACCTTAATGAGTCTGTAGTACCTATACAGTATAGCAGTACTTAAGGTTACTTAAACTAGGTATATGCTATACTGTACTATATTAGACTATAGAGAGTAAAATAAAAAACATTTTTTGAGTATTTCATTCTAATTATTATTTTCCAGGATTCATGCCACAATAACTCACAATCTGTGAAAATTTCAACTAGCTATCTCTTACCGTTTGTGAGAAATAGCTTTGCGACAGAGGTACGGAACCCTAAAAAAATGGCCAAGTGCGAGTGTAAATCTCGCGCGGAGAGTTCCATAAAACTAACAAACAAATAAATGTACCTAATATATTAAAAAAAAGGGTGTGGATCTTGGGACCACCGACAGATGTGAAACATCAAAGAAAACGTTATTGAACTCGGTGGTATTCTCTATGTAGTAGTATATATTTTTCAAAAGCAGCAACTAACTGTTATGCTGACGTAATCCTATATACTGTAACACACGCGGTTGTGGCGTTTGAGCACGCCTGAGCCAGAAACGCAACTAAATACACAGCGAAGTATCTATATTACATACCTAAACATGTATACATATACTTTTGCTTTACAGTACGTTCGTATGTATACTCTCTCTCTCTCTTCCCGTGCCCGAGCGCGCGGAAGCCGAGAGAGAGAGAGAGAGAGAGTGCCGCAGTGGTGGGGAGAACAGCAGCGAAGGAGCGGACCATAAATTTCGTTGCATATTACCCTCACGCGGCTGTTCACATAAGATGTTTCACATCAAAAATTACATTTCTCTAAATTTTATCCATAATAACACGAATTAGTAACTCTATTTCGCTAACCGCAAAATACAGTTTGTCGGTTACTATTTTTTTTCTCGAAAACTATGTGTTAGAGATATCGCTTCATTTTTCTTGTAATGTTTATTAAACCCCCTGTCTGCGTGAACATTTTCAAATTTTTTGATATACAAAGTACTCTCAAGTGAGCATTAATTTCCATCTTATATCTAACACGTATCTATTTTTTATCTAATTTTTAAAATAAATTTTATGGCGGAAGTGGCGGTGCTATAGTGGTGTAGGTGCCAGTGCTACATCATATTAATGATTATAATATTAACATATTCTATTAACAAATAAGTTTTAATAACTAATCATCAATAGTATATTGTGTAACAAGTGTGCTAAATACATCTTTATATAACACATGCACGCTTTTAGTGTTTTTTCGTATCAGTTTTGCGGACTTTAAATGGCCGTTTATTGACAAGTGACGTCATGATCCATTATGAAACGCTTTTCGATGAATAATGGAAAAACATTTGAAAAACCCGTTATCTAATGAACATTAGTACCTCTTTTCGGTGTTATAAATGAAATATGGTTACTATGGTAACGAAGTGATTAAATATTGTATCGAACCCAATGTTTTTATTATGAGATGTACTTCTGTCAGTGACATTAAATTATTCAATTAAAGTTTAAAACCATGCATGTGTTATATAAAGTATAGTGTGCAACACGTGTGCTAAATATTTATGCGTCAGGCGCATAAAGATGTATTTAGCACACTAGTCACACAATATACTATTATGCGTCAGGCGCGATGTTTTCAGCACGAGTAGTAGGAGAGCGCTCATGAGCCTTGGCGAATGAGCATACGAGCCGAATACGAGTGCTGAAAATATCGCGCCTGACACATAAATATTTAGTACACGTGTTGCACACTATGCTTTATATAACACATGCATGGTTTTAGACTTTAATTGAATAATTTAATGTCACTGACAGAAGTACATCTCATAATAAAAACATTGGGTTCGATACAATATTTATTCACTTTGTTACCATAGTAACCATATTTCATTTATAACACCGAAAAGATGTACATAATGTTCATTAGATAACGGGTTTTTCAAAAGTTTTTCCATCATTCATCGAAAAGTGTTTCATAATGGATCATGACGTCACTTGTCAATAAACAGTCATTTAAGGTCCGCAAAACTGATACGAAAAAACACTAAAAGCGTGCATGTGTTATATAAACATATTTTGTTATTGTTTTTTTATATCAACAAAGAATTAAAAACAAAAAAAATGTACAATACGGGCTGTGAACCTAGGTTTGACATTTCGAACAGTCGCCCGCCTAACGACCTCAGCTAACAATTGTTTTTAACGGGTGCCCCTTAAGACTGCTATACAAAGTGCAGTTATAATTTTATTATTACAGACAATGGGGTTGACCCACTATATCGAAAGTGGCTGTTTTTTTTTCAAGGATATCATTGTAAGTACTCAGGGTGTATAATCAATATCAATTTTTGGTAGGAATTTTGAAGCGTTTATTTCTTTTTTTTTAAATAATTTAACTTGACAGTAATTTAAAATTACCGCTGGTTAAAGGGCCAATCAAAAGACGCGTGCTATTCAACTGGCGAAATATGGCTGAAACAGGGTTGTTTTATTGTCGTTGTGATGTCAAATGTCAAATTCCGTAATTAATCAATTCCGTATTAATTTCTCAAAAAAAACGTTTAAAAATAATGTATAAAAATAACACTATAGATGGACTTGAGAATAGCCGAGCTTGTAGCAATGCTGTTGTTTACATGGCGTTGCTATGGTTCCTTTATTACAAGTCCCCAGTTCCCGGGTTCTAGCCCAAGAGCTGGTAAAAGTATCAATTAGATTTTCAATATATTATTAAAAAAAAATAATGAATTGAAAATATGACCCAAATAACCTTAGCTGTTGGTGGTCTTCAAAACACACACAATTAACACTATAGATAGTTGAACGTATGAAGTAACAAAAACACGCTTCTTAACGCTTGACAGTTGTAAATACGAGAACAGTATATTTTCATTTCTGCTCGCTCTACTCGCTGTCAGAATGCAAGCGCGAACATAGTTCTATGACGACATCCGACTAACAATATTCAAGTTTATTATTTTTTAAGGCCTTTCCGAGTCTCTAAAAATTCCGGAAAAAATTCGATAGCCTTAAACTCAAAAGCACTGCCGATTAAAAATGATTTTGTAGAAAATGTTAGTTACCGAGTTTTGGAACTGATTCCACGATATGTTAAATATAAACTCCCTAATTTTCATACGGGCCGTAAATAAAGAGGGAAGGTTTAATCAAACTATGTCGTCGGCGATTTTTATTAATGATAACAAACAAACAAATTTCATAAACGATATTAATTACTTCATATTTAATAAAATAATTACATGTTTAGTTTGAAGTATAGTCTACCTACCTATTTACATATCTATCTTTATTAGTTGTTGATAAAATGCAGATAAAAACAATGTACGTGCATACGTCATAGCGGTCATAATATGTCACAGTAATAAGCAGCCAAATAAAATATTACTTTATTTAAAGCAAGCATAAAATATGAAATTTGGAATTGAAATATTGTAATGAACGGAATTTTGTAGGTCTGCAGCCAAGCCTATAATATAATAGGTATTACAATGCAATATAGAATAATTCATTTTTGTCAACCAATGTCACAGTCAAGACTCAATAGATTAGATTAGATTAGATTTACACGGGGTGATAAGACATTAGATATCTCACAATCACTGCGACCTATAAGATCTTTTGTGAGTCCCCTAATAGTTTATTCCCAGTCGGGTAAAATGCTTTTTATGAACCTTATAACCTTTCTGGGGGCTTCTCTCCATATGTCTTCAGGCTTTAGAAAAGGCCTGTTAAGATGTTGCAGCCTTTTGGAGAACACTGCTTCACATTCACATAGAATGTGTTCGGCAGTTTCTTTTGCTTCTTTACAGAAGCGACAGTTGTCATCCTGAACTTTACCCATTTTTGAGAGATGGTATCTCAAAGGGCAGTGGCCTGTGAGGAGTCCTGTCATTATTCTCAGTTCTGCTTTGCTGAGAATAAGGAGTTCTTTGGTCCTTGTGGTGCTATGCGAGATAAATCTCTTTGATAGTCAAGACTCAAAGTCTCAAACACAAATTTTCCACTTTCGCGCCAGATGAGTTAGTTGCTCTACTACGACACTAATTAAATTATTTCTATAAATTATCACAAAGTTGTGACAATATTTACCTAATATAGAAATAATTTAATTGATTAATCGTGTCGCAGTAGAGTAATTGATAGCTCGATCGGCGGGAAAGTGGAAAATTCAGATTTGAGTCCCAACTGTGACATTGGTTGATAAAAATGATTTTTTTCTATAATGCATTGTAATATTATATAACTTGGTCGACCTTCTAAAACCAGTTTATTGTTAAATTTACAGCCGTACTAAATTCAAATTACAATTGAAAGTTTGTGTTCTTTTTTAGAAAATTAAAAAAAAGGTCTATAATTAAAAATAGCCTATATTCGGATGATAACTGTATTCACTAAAACCATTATTTCATTTTTCTTCAAACAATTTACGAGTTATTTTATTCTTAATTTATGACAAAAATATTGCTTTATTGTAGATTACAGACGCTGAAAAACTAAGGTCATTAGCGTCAAATCATCGCATATTACATTAAACTAAAACGACATCACAAACATCAATGAGCGGAGGTGGAATTTGAACCCACGACAGTCTGACCCAAAGGCCTGCACGCTAACCATTATACCAAGCTGCTTTATGACCCACTCTTTTATAATTATGAACGTAAATTATTAAATATTATTTTTTCATTTTTTGTAGATACATTTCAACAAATTCTTGCCTTTAAAAAGCTATTTACTTTTATTTTATTTTAAGTAGGTATAATCTGCAGTTACGAGTTGGATACAAGAGATAGCGTACTTGTAGTACATCGAAGAAGAAGAATTATAGACGCTCAACAGCGTGGTGATAGACCTCGTGAATCATTAATTGCCAAAGTTTGTCGGTCTAATTTAGTGATGCGCGATTACAAGATGTTTTAGTCGATTGCCTCGATTGTTCAAACATCTCGATGACTCTCGGTGGTTGTCACTTGGACTCGATTGTTGTTGTTTCATAGTACTGAATCGTACACTGTCGAGAGCTACATAACTCACAACTGTGGTTGAGTCGATGGTCGATTGTGCAGTAATCGTGTAATAATAATTCAATAGTAAAGAGATCACAGAGTAGTGAGTACCGACTGAACAGTGCGAACAGTGAACAATCAACGAGTCGCGTGAACTCGCATATAACTTTGAATCGTGATTATATTATGTATTCTTATTCGTTGCTATTGCTATAACCTATGTGGCAAATAATCGACTTGAACAAACGAGCATTTCGATTGTAAAATCAAACTCTGAGTCTACTGTGGACTCGATTGTTATTATGAACAATTACAATTGTTTCGATTGTAAAAAAAAGAGTGTGGGTCTTGGGACCCCTATACAGATGTGAAACATCAAAGAAAACGTTATTGAACTCGGTGGTATTCTCAATGTAGTACCTAGTATACATTTTTTGCTGACGTAATCCTATATGGTGTGCCGTCAGTTGATCCCAGCAATTTGATCCCACGACATTTGATCCCACGACAACTGATCCCAACGACATTTGATCCCAACGACAATTGATCCCACGACATTTGATCCCCAAAAATTGTCTATAAACCGACAGAGCCTGATAAGTAATAAAGTTATTAAATTTTATTAATGTAATGAAATAATTTAATCGATTATTCTCTTTGTCGGGAAATTTGTTTGAATTAAATTTGTATACGTTGTGATATATTTGTAATTACATTGTTGAAAAATTATTGTACATAGAAACTTTGAAATGTTTCAAAGTTTCTATGTACAATAATTTTTCAACAAAATTTATAAAAAACAATATTTGACAAAAGTACGACGTATCCCGGGCAATGATAAATAAAAGTGAATTATTCAACTTGCTGGGATCAAATGTCATGGAACCATCCTATATACTGCACTGTAACACCGCGTGTGTTACAGTGCACGCCTGAGCCAGAGAGAGAGAGAGAGAGAGATAGTGCCGCAGTGGTGGGGAGAACAGCAGCGAAGGAGCGGACCAGAAATTTCGTTGCATATTTCCCCTCACGCGGCTGTTCACAGCCCGACATAAGATGTTTCACATCAAAAATCTCGTATCACCCATCACTAGTCTTAATTTCTTAGCACCCTGTATAATTTTCGCTGATTCTGTATTTAATAATTTGTAGTTCTCATTCTTTTTTATGACTGTAGTTACTCGAGCTGGACACGATGATGGCAAAGTTATGTATTAAGTATCAAATTAAGACGTTTTTTTTATTTGCAGATTCATATTAACGCTGCTAAATTCACTAAATCAAAATTATAAATGTATGCTACAATTGAATGTACGAAGAAGTTTAATCACAATACAATTATTACTGCAACAGAATATTAAGACACGCAGAACTCGCTACACATTCAAGTATACTGGGTGTTTTGTATCAATATGCAGTATACAGTACGCCGAGGGTTATGTAATGTGTACAGTCGCGGACTTAATAAAGTTTACACTTGAGTTTTTCAATGTAAGTTCACAAAAAGTCAGTAGCTTAGCAACAAATTTAGTTTTTAATGTAAATGTCAAAAATTAAAAGAAATAATTGTCGTTTAAATGCCTCGAAATTGTTAAAACGATGAACAAAAAAGAAGAATTATTGCAAGATTGGAGGAAGGAATTTGCTAGTATCAAATATTACCAAATCTTTTTATGTTTTAATTGAATAATATTGAGTAATTTGGATTGAACATTTGAGGTGTTTTGATAATAATTTTTTTTTTGAATTTTTATTATGTAACCTTAGTAATTGATACATTACTATCAAAAGCCAAATTACAATATGCAAGAATTAAAAAAAACCGGTAACTAGATGATACAGGTGTAAACTTTTTTAAGTCCGCGACTGTACATCATTCACTATAGTTTACATGCTTAATGTTTTCCAAAATTTGAGACCTAGATTTTCGTATACTTTTTTTGTTAATTTTTATGAAATAACGTATAAAAAAGATCTAAAAATAGGTATATTTTGTGTTTTAAACGGTATACCACAAGCTAAATAAAAAAATCGTTCACTACTGCAAAATTTGAGCGAAATCTACCCAGTGGTTGGGATTCTAGTTATGATCACAGACAGACATTTTTTTAAAACCGGTTTTTTGGATAATAAATAATATAAAATTACAAACACTTGAAAAATTTCTACAAATACAATTTTTTTAATTTACTCAACGATCGTTTAGGCAATTAGCATCTTCAGGAGCACAAATATTTGAAATTGTTGTTGTGCTGATAATTTTGGGTTAATATATAATATTAACGAAGATAATACATGT
The DNA here is from genome assembly GCA_039654895.1 of Mongoloraphidia duomilia. Taxonomy (NCBI): domain Eukaryota; kingdom Metazoa; phylum Arthropoda; class Insecta; order Raphidioptera; family Raphidiidae; genus Mongoloraphidia; species Mongoloraphidia duomilia. The sequence continues at coordinate 9,907,582 of CM077523.1, forward strand.
TCGACCTTTCCTTTTGCATTCGCGAAAGAAAAATAAATTAAGAGAGATTTTTAACCGACTTCAAAAAAGGAGGTGGTTCTCAATTCGGTTGTATTTTTTTTTTATGTTTGTTACCTCAGAACTCCGTCATTTATAAACCGATTTGGAAATTTTTTTTTTATTTGAAAGTATATACTTTCAGATTGGTCCCATAGAAATTTCATCAAAATCGGTTTAGTAGTTCGGCTGATTTTAATAAAAGTTAGTAACGGCGTGTGACTCCTTAAGGTAAATGTCACTTTTTGACACATCAGACAGCGTAAGAAAGTCGGTTTAATAAAAGTGAGTAACGGCGTGTGATTCCTTTAAGGTAAATGTCACTTTTTGATACTAAAAAGTAAAAACTAAAAAACTTTTTAACAAAAAAAAAACCTCCTTCAAAATGCCACTATAAAGAGGAAAATAATGAAATTTTGAGGACTGCGCCAATTTAATAAAATATGAAGTTGGTTAAAAAGAAGATATTAATCACTATACTATACTTTTTATCCGACTTCATATTATATTAAATTGGCGCAGACTTCAAAATTTCATTATTTTCCTCTTTTTAGTGGCTTTTTGAAGGAGGTTTTTTTTTGTTAAAAAGTTTTTTATCTTCTTCGCGATGCATATTTTCTTGAATTTATCCCATAAAATTCACTTGTTGGCGTCAATTATAATTATAAATTTTGTTGTGATGATAATTTTGGGTTAATTTTTAATATTAAAGAAGATAATAAACAACTTTTAAAATAAAATACTTGGCACTGTTATCTTCTTTAATATTAAAATTGTAAAATTGTGTTAGCCGAATTTTTTCAAGTCGGTATTCATGTTTTTATGTTTTATTATTCAATTATGTTCTACCAAATGCCTATCAAATAATGTGTTCCAGTTTTTTGGTGTCAGGGGACTTGAAAACATGTGATTTTTTAAAATCACAAATCTTCCCATATAATTTATATAGGTAGAGGAAAGTTAAAAAAATATAGTTGGATCAATTTTAACGAACACAGTCAATAACCTCTCCTTATAGTGACACGGAATAATAGAACACCTTGTAAGTGCTTAAGTATAGGTGTTTCACATGATAGCAATTACAGTGCTACATCGAAATCCTTGCACGCCGATGCTATCTAAAGCAATCTTATAATTATAGCCAACTTAAAAAACATCTGTATTTACGTTACACTGTTTTTATACATAATCAGTATAATTGCTGTTACTTTAAAATATGTGTAAATCTTTATGAAAAATCAGACTTGATACAATTTGATCGAAGATTGCTTGTATACGACTGTTTTACCGCATTATTCGACATTTTTGAAGTTTATCGAGGGTGTAGCGAATCGGAAAAACAAAACATAAACCGACATATGTTTTAATAAACCGAGTTAAAAATTACTGAATCAAAAATTTCCGACTCAAAAATTAATGAAACGATGAAAGGGATAAATGGCTCTAACGATTTGGATGACATTTACTGAAAAGGGGTTTTGGGAGGCAAAAAATTGATCTAGGTAGGTGTCATCCCAGGAAAAATCTAAAAACGGTATACATAATTTAGTGTTGCCGTCTAGACTTTCAAAGTCTTGTCTTGTCTTGAAATATCAAGACAAGACTTCACTTAAGTCTTGTCTTGAAATATCAAGACTTCACTAAGTCTAAGTCTATAGATTAACAAACTCTTGTCTTGTCTAATATCAAGACTCTAGATTATTTTCAAGAGTCTAGATTAACCGAGTGGTTTACTTTACCTACTACTACTTAGTTTATCTAGACTCTTGAAAATTGTCTAGAGTTTTGGCAAGAGTCTTGATCTAGATATAGCAAGTCTTGTCGTGTCTTGAAAATTTCTAGACAAGACTTTTGCAAGTCTTGTCTTGAAAATCTAGACAAGACAAGACAAGAGTCTAGAAAGTCTAGATCTAGACGGCAACACTATGCATAATATAATTTTTACAACGCCGCTATTATAAATTCTATTTTCGGTATACCTGTTCAGCGACGAAAATTTGCAGTTGTCGGTTCTCTTTGTTTTTTAACGTTGTTAAGAAAGAAATAGAGCGATTTGCGCGTCCAAATTGCAGGTACCTCAAATCGAATTGTCAATAGAGTTGTGAAAAATAATATGCATTTACTCGGAACGAAGTACAACGAATGCAACGCAGGATTTCTGCCCTCGTTCCTCGGTCAGCAAACTTTACACTAGTTGCAAACGCTGTGTTTCGTCCCTTGTAATTTGCTTAATACTATAAAGTAACCACCCTCGGATCAAGTCGACGTTTATTATAGATACGGTCGTTAAATTGCATGCAAAGTTTTCAATATTATTTTCATTTTTTTCACAAATAATTCCCTGCCAATAAATACCCGTGTTGCAAGAACGGATTTACATCTTCTAAATGTAAATGAGTCAGTCCCGTGGATATGAACTACATTTATTATCAAAAGTGAGTACAAGTATTAATAATTACAATTATATCAATATACCGGGTGTTCAAAATAAAGTTTTTTTTATTGTAGATTATAGACGCGTCGACATCTCAGGTCATTAGCGTCTTTCAACTACACTAAATAACAACTTTCTTAAAACTAAATAACATCACAAAACATCCATGAGCGCAGGTGGAATTCGAACCCACGGCAGTCTAGTCTAGAGAATGCGGAACCAAATACGCTATCCACTATAGACTACACTGCCTTCCAAAATAAAGTTAAACACCTTCATTTTGAGGACTTGAGAATAGCCAAGCGTATAGCGTTTCCATACCTCCTCTATTACAAGCCCCCAGTTCTCAGGTTCTAATACGAGAACTGGCAAAAGTATATAAATTGAATTTTCAATTTATTATTAAAAAATAAAAAATTGAAAATATGAAGTGGTGCGTCTACTAGGCCTAAATATCTCTGGTTGTTGGTGGCTGAGTTATCATTCTCATTATTTGTTAATATTGTTACGGATCACCCTGTATATAAACGTCAGGCAAGAGTTCTGAGAAACGGGGTCTGCTTACTGTAACAATTAGTACCTGCGCGAAAGTTCTAGAGAAAGCCAGAACACACTAGGCTTAGGCCACGCAGCATATATAAACAGCCAGTGCGAGTGAGTGAATGAATCAGTCAACGGTGAGTCAAGCATTCAAGTCTACGGTGGATCAATAATATAAATAGTGGGCCGTGATATAAATAAATAAATTGATAAAATAAATACTAGTGTAGTGGTAATAATTACTGTTTAGTTATTATTTACTTGTGTTGATTGTTAGAACTGACTTTTCGTTGTTGCATTCATTATTATTGTGTTTTTAATTATTGTAAATAAATATTTATTCCGCCAACTCAGAAAACAGTTTTGTAACAATACACTTATGATATGATTCGTCAATTTACAAACTTACAGATCTGAGAACCGTGCAGATCAAAATTCTGACATATTATGACCTCTGGGCTCTGTTGTCGAGAATTTATTATCTATATTCTATACAATCTATTTCAGACAAAAAAAATGATTTAAAGTAAATATTAGTAAAAAAAACTTTTTAGAAACAAGCTTTTATTTAAATGCACTAAAAAGGAAAAAATAGTTTTTAGTAATTTAGGTTCATAATTATAAAAGCGTGGATCGTGACCAATAGACTAATAGAGTTCACGACCCACGCTTTTATAATTATGAACCTAAATTATTAAAAATTATATTTTCCTTTTTAGTCCATTTAAATAGAAGCTTGTCCCTAAAAAGTTTTTTTTATTAATATTTATTTTGTTCATTTTAGTCCTTCAAAATTTTACCCCCCCTTTGACACCCGTAGGGGTTGAATTTGGAAAAATCCTTTCTTAGTGGATGCTTACGTCAGAAAAGGAACCAACTGTTCAAATTTAAAGTTTCTAGCTTCAGCGATTTGGCCTGGGCGTTGATTAGTCAAAAATAAACCTACATCTCCGTTTGAACCTCTTAGGGGTTGAATTTATTTCTAAAAATGATTTATTCATGTATCGTCATCGGGAATACATATGTGTACAAAATTTCAAATCGATCGGATACGTGGAAGTCGTTCAAAATTAACTTGCAAAATTTGACCTAAACAAACACAAAAACAAACATAGGTACAGTGCAAGTTAAATAAAAGCTTGTAAAAAATACGAAGTTTTTTCGTTTCCTAAACATTTTTAAAAATCAGATATGTCCCCTTTTTCATTTTAGGCATTCCTAAAACATCATGATTTTCTGTTGAATTGGCAAAATTTATTCAAAGCATCTATTCTGCAAAACATGCCTTTTTTACTATTTTGGTACGATTACTTCACAACTTGACACCCAGTATAGAAAACAAAGATTCGCTGTTGTGATGTTATGAATGTTATGATGTTACAGGACCGGTTGCAAGACGTTGATTAAATGTAACAAGTATATGTGTTCGATAATCAGTGTGAAGTTAATGTGTTTGGAAATACCTCATAATATGAGGTATACATTTGAATTACATCCATTGAGAAAAGTTCACATGATATTATTGGGTAGGTATAGAAGGAAATTTTTATTTTTGTCACCACCATCCACTAACCTAACCTGAATCTTAGATACCTAATAATAGTAATAAAAAAATAGGTAAATAAACGTTTAAGTTAAACGGTTTTATTTTAAATAAACAGCTGTATCCAAAACTAGAAAATAATTACAACACAAACCAAGGGGCACTTTGTGTCGCTGCGTCAGCGGAATAAGTAATAAAAACGTGGGGCGCATTTGAAACATTTCTATTGGTGGGCTTGGAAATACATTTTTCTAGACAAGCCGTTCTTATTTAATAATTATACAGTCGTTATACAGATTTTTATGCGCCCTACGTTTCCAAGCCCACCAACAGAAATATTTCAAATGCGTCCCACGTTTTTATTATTTATTCCGCTGACGCAGCGACACAAAGTGCCCCTTGGTTTGTGTCCTAATTATTTTCTGGTTTTTGGTACAGATGATGATTTAAAATAAAACCGTTTAACTTAAAAGTTTTTTCAACTATTTTTATTTTCTAGTTTTTAGTTTGATTTCTGGCCCGTATCATGATGCAAACTCCTCATCCTTTCAACTGTCCACCTCTTGATTCCATCATCAGACTCTCGTTACCAAGTTGAAATTACCATAATATTGTGTTGTCACGGGAACTCAATGTGTGTGGAAAGTTTCATAAGAATCGGTTAAGTATAGAAGTAGTTGAAAAAGCTGTCGCAAGATTTGAAACAAAGATAGTAACAAACAAATATACGGGGTCAAGCTAAATAAAACCGTTTAAAAAGTGGCTTGGTGTATGGGTAAAACCACAATGCTAATTTCCCATCGGGCGCCCTTAGAGATTAGAGACCAGTCTACCGTAGAGAAACTATTTGCAATACAGGTTAACATGTTTTTTTTATATAAAAAAATCGCCAATTCAAATTTTTGCAAACCTTATCAGGTGTTCATTATATAATTATGTGTCGAATGAAACTGGTCCGCAGTCGATATCATTTTTTGTTCTCGAGATATGCGAGACGAGAAATATTTTACAACAATTTTACAGTAATTTTTTTTTGTTATAAACAAAAAACCGCTAATTGAACTTTCCTGCAAACCTAATCAGGTGTTCATTATGTAATTATGTGTCGAATGAAATTGGTCCGGAGTCGATATCATTATTTGTTTTTGAGATATGCGAGCCAAAAAAAAGTTCACCAACGTAGGAACGAACGAATGTACGTACGTACACACAAACACAGATGTCTCTCTAAAAACAGTAGATTCGAACTCAAGGGACCTCAAAACGTGTAGATATGTCCAAATTTTTCATTCGCAAAATTGGACCCATTACAACAACTTCCAATGGGAAGGTAACAAACCTTTAATATGAATCAACGGCATGGAGTAACGTGAACCTGTGAACAAGCTGTGAGGTGGGTCGTTTATTAGTACTAAAGTGCGACCCTTGAGGTCCACACGACGAACTTCCCAGTTTGATAAATATTTAATAATAATAATAATTAAATTAGATATTACACAGAAAAGTAATCATTTTAATCATTAAAACATAATTATTATTTATTTTTAACAATAATGAAAAAAAAAAAAAGGCTGAACCGATTTTTATAAAATTTATGTCGGATCAAAATGACGTTAACACGCCTCGATTGACACCCTTACGAAGTCGATATAATTTTTTATTCGCGAGATATTGTGTAAAATCTACTTTTTTGGAGTCTATTTGGTTAAGAAAACAGAACGGCTCAACCGACTTTGAAAAAATTTCTTTCAGATCATATTTACGTTAATACGCGTCGATTGGCACCCTAACGTAGTCGATATCATTTTTCTTTCTCGAGATTTCGTCTTAGAAAGAAATGGACACATACATACGTACGTACGTACACACACACAGACATCTTTCTAAAAGTAGTGTAAAAATAGTGTAGTGACCTTGAAACATAAAAAATTTTTTTCCTTTTTGATTTCGATTTTCGGACCCATTACAATAACTTCCAATGGGAAGTTAATATAAGTGTGCTATATTCGAGTTATAGAGTTTCCACTGTAGTAGTGGACGGCAGCACGAGAATAATGTTGTTCCCAGCGGTCGACAAGGCTGTGGTCACACGGACAAGATCGTTGAGAGTCTGAATAATTAGATGCCAATGATTTATACAAATAAAAGAATCACTTCTTACTGCTCCCTCAGATTATTATCATAATATTAGACTTTACACGAACGATCGCATTTTAAACTTTAGGACATATAGACCGAGAGTCAGTGACAATTTTTTGGTGTTATTTATTCAAGGCCTTATTTTTGTGAAGATGTTGAGGGAGGCATATTAAAATGTCCTGAGTAAGGGATTTTGCTAGATGCGGTATGGGAGGGATGCAGACCGCCTCCAGCATATAACAAAAAAAATGGTCACAATTATTATTCCTTCAAAGCTGAAATTGTTTGTATAGCTTGTCGGTGAACCTAATAATGTCATTATAATATTTTCAGATCGATTGGTCGGTATTAAAAGAGTGGCGGATCACCCTAAACGTGTCATGTACCCGACGAAATTTGTTTTATTAGTTCAATGTTCAAATTTTAATATGTTGTTACGGCGACTGTTTTAAGCATATATTTCAATTTTCAGAACAAAATGTCGGTATTAACCCCCTTGCAGAACGATATAAACACCTAGGCGAGCAAGTTTCCCTCTAAGAGAGGGGGTTAATACCGACATTTTGCCTACATCTTGGCGAATATAGCATAACCTGTATATTATTAAGCTACGATAAAATTGGATGAGCAATGAGCGAAAACAGCGATTTGCACCCGGGTGAAGGCGGACTGGGTAGCTATAGTAAATATTATATAAAAAACAAAATTTAATGCATATTTAGAGCAACATAGGCTGTAAAAGGGCCTAAAATCAAATGAATATATATTTTATTCTTATAATATTTTTTTTATTTTACCAAATAAGTTTTTGTTCTTTATGTGAGAAATATATTAAAACCAATTATTTATTTTGATATAATATTTGTCGAAAATAAACCAAAAATTGCGCGAAAACCATTTTGAAATCTTGATAAAACTATTTGCTTCTCGGATTCTTCGACGCTCTTTTGACTAATTTAGTTTTTTAATAAAATGAAAAGCTTTAATAAATAATTTTAAACTACACAAAAGTGTCTCGTGCTGTTAAAACAATAAGTATCTTTTGTTTGTGTTGTCAAAGTTGTTTAACCTTGAAATTACAATATTTTAATGACGAACGATGACCCACAGTTAAATATTGATAAAAATATGCAAATCTAGTAATAATTCATTATTTTCGGTCCCAGGTATTTATTAAACGTGTCAAAAATGTCGCGTCATGTTTGACTCCTTAGGCATCCATTTAATAATATTATATCTATTTATATGCATACTAGCGGCCTTGTCCGGCTTCGCCCGGCTGCTAAGAAAGTCCGGGTGCAATACAATACTCAATCGTTTCGTTCTCTATATATATTATAAACCTTCCGTGAAAACCGCATCAAAATCCGTTGCGTGATTTAGGAGGAGTTAGCGGTTATACAGACAGACAGACTGCAGACAGACAGACAGACAGACGCAGAAATCGACTTCATTTGATACTATGTACAGAATATGCAGTGTTGCCAGGTCCAGAGAAATGTCCCTAGATCTAGTGAATTTGGTACTGGTTTAGAGAAGTCATTTAATTACTTAATTTAATAAATAGATCAAAGAAAGTGGGTCTGTTCTGGCAATTGCTAAAAACATTCTATTTATTACAAAGAAATGCTTGGTTAGCATTACTGTTAGGAACACCCATCGAATGGCGTAACATTTCAATACAATATTAGAAAAAATCATTTCAAACTTATGTCACCGTCGGAACTTTAACCGCGCGAACAATTTAGCTATATTCTAATTATTAGAAGGAAATAAAAATAGGTAAAAAACTTTTGAGTTAAACGGTTTTATTTTAAATCATCAGCTGTACCAAAAACTAGAAAATAATTAGGACACAAACCAAGGGGCACTTTTTGTCGCTGCGTCAGCGGAATAAGTAATAAAAACGTGGGGAGCATTTGAAATATTTCTGTTGGTTGGCTTGGAAACACATTTTTCTAGACAAGCCGTTCTTATTTAATAATTATACAGTCGTTTTATTTTCCAGTTTTTAGTTTGATTTCTGGCCCGTATCATTATATGCAAACTCTGCATCCTTTCAACTGTCCACCTCCTGGTTCCATCATCAGACCCTCGTTACCAAGTTGAAATTATCAGAATATTGTATTGTCACGGGAACTCAATGTGTGTGCAAAGTTTCATATAAGAATCGGTTAAGTAGAAGTAGTTGAAAAAGCTGTCGCAAGATTTGAAACAAAGATAGTAACAAACAAACAATAAAACAAATATACGGGGTCAAGCTAAATAAAACCATTTAAAAAACGTGAGGCCATAAGTATTCCGTTTTTCCAATTTTCTGCGAATTTGCGAATGCTTCGGACTAACCATATTTATCCCCTGTTAGATCAGTTAATTAACATGTCTAAATCGAATAAGTATAATTATGTGACAATAACTTAAAAATTGCAAACATATCTACTTATAAAGATCTATTTATGTTTTTTAGTGTTTAGTAAATAATTTAAACATTAATTTTATTATTAATTCTGTTTGCCAATGCTTTTACTTATTTCTGATATAAATTGCTTTATAATATGGGGTCCGTTTCTTTGAAATATGAGAAACCTCCCACCAGTAAAATATTTATTAAGAAGCATGTTTTGAATTGTGCTGATAAATGTTCCATAAACATACGATCTGAAATGCAAATACACTGTGTTCAAAATTATTTGTTATATCAATTTTTAAAAAATTAAATTCATATTTTTAAATTTTATTTTAGCCTTGGGTTTCCAAGATGGCCGCAAATGATTTTTTTATGTCGCTTTACCTTATAGTAACGCTAAAGGATATTTTTTTAAAAGACGTCATTTTATTCGAAATTTCTTTAGCTTTCAGCATGATAATTAATTTGTTTTATCAAAAAAATAACCGTTTTCGAAGTATTTGGACGCTTTACTACCCCCTGAAGGAGAAAAATAAAGTTAAAGTCGCGTTTCTTGATTTTATCAGGCTACCCTTTTAGTGAAAAAATGTAGGCCCACATATTTTTCTAGGCAGAATATTCTGGCGACTGGAATACCTGATATAACTAAAATATTCAATTTCTCCTGATGGATTTTACTTTATAATTCTTTGTAAATTGTGTGTTTTTAAAGACCACCAACAGCTAAGGTTATTTGGGCCTAGCACCAATTCATATTTTCAATTCATTATTTTTTTTAATAATAAATTGAAAATCCAATTGACACTTTTACCAGCTCTCGGGCTAGAACCGGGAACTGGGGACTTGTAATAGAGGAACCATAGCAATGCCATGTAAACACCAGCATTGCTACACGCTCGGATATTCTCAAGCCCTAATAATTCTTTTTAGATAATTCCAAATAACATTGGAAAGGCATGGCTCTATATAAATTAAAATCAGCCGAACTACTAAACCGATTTAAGTAAAATTTATATGGAACCAACTTCGAGGTATACCCTATCCAATAAAAAAAGAATTTTCCAAATCGGTTTATAAATGACGGAGTTCTGAGGTAACAAACATAAAAAAAAAATACAACCGAATTGAGAACCACCTCCTTTTTTTGAAGTCGGTAAAAAAAGGGTACATGCCTCGCCTACATAAGCGCACGGTCGAAGTTATACTTCATACAATTAATTTTTTGCTTTTCCCCTATTAACATTTTTAAAATGAATAAATAATTATTAATAAAATCCATGGATATCATAACATCTGTCATCTATACATAAGTATCCACAACCTGCTTACAATATTACACAATTTTGAAAAGCCAAAAAATTAATTTTTAAAATATAAAATCTATAAGAAAACGAATTTTTTCTGGGATGAGATCTAGCTAGATCGATTTTTTGCACCCCAAAGCCCCTTTTTAGTAAATTTCATCCAAATCGTTAGAGCAGATTTTTCATGTCAGCGTTACATAACAACGTTTCATTAATTTTTGAGTCGGTAATTTTTGACTCGAGTTCGTTTCTTAATTGTCTACCCTCGCTAAAGAAGTATAACTTTAAAAATAATAACCATTTCTTACAGACACACCGTAATCCAGTTTTACATGATTTCATTACGAACAAGACCAGTACGTCCCAAGATTTATGATAATCTGAATCATGAATATTTCTTAATAAATTAAAATCAGACATCACCTATGGCTCTATTAATTTGTCGTGAAAGAATTAATCAGTTATATTACTTATAGCAACAACAGCATACAAATCATATGCCATACTTTTTCAAGGTAGATTAATAAACCTAAATGCCACTTCTGCATCAATGAAATCGCAAGTGATCTCACAATATACCTTATCTCCACGTTTTGTTAATAGCAGATTGTATATCTAGATGCGTGATGGGATATATAATAATAATAATAAATTTTCTTTATTTGTTATATCTAATAAATATTAGTAAAGAAAACTTTTTAGAAACAAGCTTTTATTTAAATACACTAAAAAGGAAAAAATAATTTTTAATAAATTAGATTCATAATTATAAAAGCGTGGGTCGTGACTAATAAACTATCATAGAGTTCACGACCCACGCTTTTATAATTATGAACCTAATTTATTAAAAATTATTTTTTCCTTTTTAGTGCATTTAAATAAAAGCTTGTCTCTAAAAAGTTTTCTTTACTAATATTTGTTTTGTTCATTTTAGTCTTTCAAAATTTTACCCCCCTTTGACACCCGTAGGGGTTGAATTTCGAAAAATCCTTTCTTAGTGGATGCTTACGTCAAAAAAGGAACCAACTGTCCAAATTTCAAGTTTCTAGCTTCAGCGATTTGGTCTGGGCGTTGATTAGTCAAAAAAAACCCTACATCCCCGTTTGAACCCCTTAGGGGTTGAATTTATTTCTAAAAACAATTTATTCATGTATTGTCATCGGGAATACATATGTGTACAAAATTTTAAATCGATCGGATACGTGGAAGTCGTTCAAAATTTACTTGCAAGATTTGATCTAAACAAAAACACAAATACACAAACAAACATACATTGCAAGTTAAATAAAAGCTTGTAAAAATAACAAATAGAGTCAAATTCAGACGAGTAGTGACAGTATGTAAAAACGAGCGATAGCACGAGTCATAATACAAATAATACTAAACAGTGCTTCCTGCAATCCAGTCAGGACTGACCAGGTTACTAAAGTTTCCAATGTACAGCCCACATGGTCTACTTTATTACACCGAAACATTTCGAAAAATTAAAATAAATGTGTTTAACCAAAAATTATATTTAAACACTGATACTCAATATTGGTCACCATCTGTTATATAATTTTTTTTTTGATCACGCATAGGTTTAGCAAAACACGAATTGGATAGCTTAACGGCTGTTAGCCAATTTTCTATCGATAGTTGGTATATTTATTAGCACGATCAAGCAATCAAGCGAGGCAGCCAAAAACCTTTCGTTATAGAAAAATATTATTGTTTTGGTATAATTTTTAAATGTAATTTTTGGCTATGCATGCAAAGGGCTACATTAAATCCAGGGGCGTATTTCAACGTCGAGTATAAACGCTAATGACCTAAGCTATCGCGCGTCTATAATCTATAATCATATCAACGGCAGGTGGACGCAATCATCTCTAAGATTTTTAAAGGTTCGACTTTAAGAATCTCAGATCGTAAGTTATGTCAAAAGATGGCGTTACTCGATTTAAAAAAATTCAACACATATCTGACATTTACTCCACATTGACCTATTGAACGACATTAAAATTTATAAGATTTGGCAGCTAAAGTTTTTCTGTAGCTAGAGCACTACATAAAAAATATAAAATAAATAAACAAACACTTGAAAAATTCTACACATTTATTAATCTCAACGATCGATTCGGGTTTCTAGCCCATCATCAGGAGAGTTCAGACTAAAACTTAGTTAATTTTAGTTCGAACTCTCCTGATGATGGGCTAGAAACCCGAAACGATCGTTGAGATTAATAAATGTGTAGAATGTGTAAAATGTAGTGTTTGTGTATTTATTTTATTCAATGATGTTCTACCAAGTGCCTAGCGATAATTCTATTAAAAACACAAATATTAAATTACCAAGAACAAACTAAATAGACAGACAGATAAAAAAATACTATTTCATTCTAGGTTACGTACCTAATAAACTGTACGAATAAATCTAAATTTCGTCAAAAACTTACAAAGCCAAGTTACGATTTTGTTTATTTGTATTGATTAATAATTTTATGACCTCTGTTGTCGAACGTCTATAATCTACAATACCATAGATTAAAAGTATATCGATAAAACTTGCCAGGCAGGCAAAAATTACTCATTGTAGATAATTGCACGTAAAAGAACGATAACAAGGGCGATTAGGTTTGAGAATAGCTGAGTGTGTAGCAATGCTGTTGTTTACACAGCGTTGCTATGGTTCCTCTATTACAAGTCCCCAGTTCCCGGCTTCTAGCCCGAGAGCTGGTAAAAGTGTCAATTGGATTTTCAATTTATTATTAAAAAATAATGAATTGAAAATATGAATTGGTACTAGGCCCAAATAACCTTCGCTGTTGGTTAAAACACACAATTTCAACAAGGGCGATTGTAAGAAATTTATACAAAGTATTCCACAATAAAGTTTTTAATCGTTTTGCGGTAAGTTCGAGATGTTTATTGAGTATAGGTAGACAATTCACAGGAATTAAACAATGTACTACCATCGCAACTATGGCACGTTATTATTTTGTTTTGATGATTTACGTAGACACGTGCTCAACGTAAAAGAATTTTTTAACAATAGCTGTTAAATATAATCATTCAATATACTCTAATTATTACTCGTTTATAAGTCTTTAAGTGCGCTTCCCCATTTTTACCGATTTTTTAGTAATATATACTGGCGATCACAAACCAGAATGTGCCGAATCCTACCCACAATATGGTGTGCTTGTGCATTATATTGTTGTGTCTTTTTGAGTCAACATTAATACTCTACATAGTCGACCGCAACATTGTTTGTTTCAAAAGCGTAGCTAATAGAAACTCCAAAACAAAACAATGTTGTGGTCGACTATGTCGAGTATTAATGTTGACTCAAAAAGACACAACATTATGGTAAGTAGATAGGTATATGAATTACTAATTAGTATCTTCTCTACATAGTATAAAATGAAGTCTCTTTCCGCGTCTGTCTGTCTATCTGTCTGTATAACCGCTAACTCCTCCTAAACCACGCAACGGATTTTGATGCGGTTTTCACCATCAGTTAGATAATTTTTCACGGAAGGTTTATATATATAGCGAACGAGCGAAGCGAGTGAGTATTGTAACTATAATATTCAAGCGAACGAGTGAATCGAGTGAGAGTGTATTGCACCGGGCCGGGCGAATCCGGACAGGGCCGCTAGTAGAGAATAAAATACACTCTGCGAATAACTAATTATACTGGTATAAAGTTCCCGGGTTCTAACCCGAGAGCTGGTAAAAGTGTCAATTGGATTTTCAATTTATTTAAAAAAAAATAATGAATTGAAAATATGAATTTGTGCTAGGCCCAAATAACCTTAGCTGTTGGTGGTCTTTAAAACACAATTTTTTTTACTGGTATAAACGGAAAAATACATGGAAACTCATCCCATCTAGGTATCAAAGTACTCAAAAACACCGAAAATCCCGCAAACAAATGAAATACAGACATAGGTAGACTTGCCATACGTCCGGGTTTAGTCCGGATTTGGTAACCATGTCCGGACATTTATCCATACTCGTAATTACGTCTGGATTTTTAATAAATAAAAACAAACAAAGTTTTATAAATTCTATAGAATTATCGCTAGGCACTTGGTAGAACATGATTGAATAAAAATTAATAAACAAACACTTGAAATTTTCTACACATTTATTCATCTCAACGATCGTTTCGAGTTTCTAACCCATCATCAGGAGTTTAAACTAAACGAAACGATCGTTGAGATGAATAAATGTGTAGAATTTTTCAAGTGTTTGTTTATTAATTTTTAAACAAAGTTTTATTAAAGAAAGCCCTTACTTCTGAAAAGTACCTACGAATGGTAATCAGAAGGAGCCAAACGAAGACGTGAAAATGAAGCTGAGGATGAAGAAGGACCGAGTCAGTAGCCATTTATATAATAATAAGTACGTGAACATAATTGTATGCTTTAAATTTAAATAAATACATATTATGTTGATTTTGAGTTTTTTAATTACTAATATTCACCTACCTCACCTCATCTGTACACTCTTCAGTCATTTTACTCTTAATTTTCCCAATTTCTACAACCGACATTTGAATTAAAATACAAAAAAAAATGTTCGCGGCTCGCGCTTCACGGTCGCCGCGATTTATTCCCAAATTTGCTGGACTGTCCGGACTTAACTCTAACAACTTATGGCAACCCTAGACATAGGTTGCAATTAAAACTGTAATAATATGTATGATCGACGATCACAGTCTAAGCCCTAAGGTTTGAGTGTTTGACTATGCGTTCTGCAACCCTGCATCAGTGTTTCAAATCATCTATATCTATTTCGATATGTTACAAAAATTTGACATCAGCCAAACGACTGACAACAATCAACCCCATAAAATAAAAAAATAAAAAATTGAACATTGTGATTATGAAGTGTCCTTAAGCGAAACGAGTGGATAATATTCTTTTTTTATAACCTAGCATTTAAAGCGAGTTCAAATTAAAACTATACAGCAATATGTAGCGTGCGGTGTAAAGAGACCAATAAACCAACGGTCACAAGGCGAAGAAGCTTATGGATTTAATCAGGCACGGATTTAGAAATTTGCTGCCCCTAGGCAGTTGCGAAAATTGCCGCCCCCCACCCCCCTCGAAACTTCCTCAATGGTGGAATAAGTTTGGTACGAAAAGTTTTTCAATAAATAAAATGCACCTTTCTGAGAGCAAATATTTTATTTTATTATGGTCAGTATCCTTATAATTCAACAATTACCATTAAGTATTCGATTGTTTTTTGTAGAGAAATTATTGCTTATTAGTTAAAATTTTTACGTATCGATTTTCGGATGGCAAACGCATCGATAATGGAATCAAAATCTAAAGACATGAGCAAATCTGACTCTATAGTTATCAAAGCGAGTGCGTTTAATCGTTCTGCAATTAGGTATTTAAGTTTAAAAAGAATTATTAATTTTTTAATTTTTTCTAAAAATTTAACATAAATAATATTGAAAATCGAAAAGAAAAAAGTTTTTAAAGCTATAGATAAATTACTAAAAATTAATTAAAATGTATAAAAATTTAAAAAATATCACGTGACTTCAAAACGCGCTAGGAATGTTTGTGACGTCGTTATGTTAAAATGTGTCTGCATTTGTTGGTATTTGTGTATATGTATTACACATACTATCAAAAATAATAAATTTTTAACTTGGTAACCATGGATACAAAGACCACAGATAACATAATGACGTCACACGCGTTCGGATTCTTTCGGCGCGTTATCGGAACTGAGTTTAAAAATTAATTTTTATTTAAATATAACTTTTTAATTAGTAAGCAAAAAAAAAAAAAAAAGTTTTGCTATAAAACTTGTATGTGGTCCTTCCATTTAAGTAAAAAAAAAAATTCATTTAAAAACCCAATTCCCACGAATATAACAAGTTTTCAAAATTTCCGTCAAAATTTGCCCCCCTTCAATTCTTGCCGCCCTAGGCAACTGCCTACATAGCCTGCATGGTAAATCCGGGCCTGGATTTAATAAGTAGTGACTTCAGCTGTTCTCCAAACAACATCCAAAATAAATCAGTGTTTCAGTCGTTGAACTCTAACTCCAGACACGCAAAAAGGATACGCATGTAAACTTTCCACGAGTTCATTGTATTGATTTTTGAGTTAAAATTTGGAACTTTGGGAGGTTGGGTAATCGATAGGGTGACACAATCTGACATGTGTTGAATTGTTGCGCTGCCCCCGGTACACGCAACTTTTAATTTCAAGTGGAATTTTTCTTCGACGAATTCTAAAGGAAGATCTTATTTTAAGCATTTTTCATCCTCAGAATAAAGATAGCTATAGAAGTAGCATATCACAGCTTGTAGGTCGAGACGTGCGGGGAACAATTGAAAATATAATGAACTATATTTTCTTATTGAATGATAATAAGATACCTACACCTTGATCTTTCATAAGTGCTTTGGAACCTTTATTGTAACATCTAGGCACACAACGTACGACATAAAGAGTAATTAACACCACAGAATACAATCAACGAATGATCATAATGTACCTGACAGGTCGTACTTTAGTGTATAGTTGTGGCTTCACAAGCGACGTGATATGCTGTTTCTATATAATTTACTGTAAATTATAGACGCGTCGACAATTTAGATCATTAGCGTCTTGATCACATTAAATAACATAACTCACTTAAAACTAAATGACATCACAAAACATCCATGAGCGGAGGCAAGATTCGAACCGACGACAGTCTGATCCAGAGGCCGTGACGCTAACCACTGGACCACACTATCTTCTCTGTATAGCTATCTTTGTTCTGAGAAAGTACCAGACAAAAATGAATGATTTCTGAAATTAGGTAAATGATAAAATCAAACGATTTTTTAACCCCTTATATCCACAACAATATTATTCACATAACAATTAGAGGTGAAAATAATATATATCAGACAGCCAAGCTGCCATGATTTGTATAAGCTATATCTAAGAAAAAATCAAATGACCACTGTCGGGACTTGAATCCGAAACTCCCAGTTTCCGGCTAGGTGAGTTACCAATTTCTCCACAGTACCCGAGAGTGGTAACTGATCCCCTCTTATATATAGCAATTTCAGATATGAAAACTCACTATATACGAGAGCTGATTATTTAAATAATCTACAATGCACAATACAACCATTTAAAACAGTCAAGTCAATTAACATGCGAGAGCTAACATTTTTTTTAAGGTTTTAACTTAAATAACTCGTTAGGCCGGGAAGCCATACCTTTGTTTATTGATTTCTGAAATATCTAAGAGAGTTGGAGAAATTGAAAATTTCCACATTAAAAAAAATCGAGGTGGTACAATTTTAAGGAATTCTTCAATTATTTGCCGGTAAACCTTTCGAATAAGGTTGAAAATCCCCCAGTTCATAACTTCTAACCCGAGAGCTGGTAAAAGTGTGCATGTGGATTTTCAATTTATTATTAAAAAAATAATAAATTGAAAATATTACTTGGTGCTAGGCTCCAAAAATTAAGTAACTGTTGGTGGTTTTAAAAAAACGATTATAGTGCATATTTTTCAGAATATCTTTTTAACTGTATATTTCTCATAACAAGTCCTTTAAAATGACACCCCACATGATATACGAAATTTGAAAAAAATCGAGTATTTAATTTGCCCCCTCTGTAATTCTTATATTAATATTTTAAAGTGTCAACTAGTGCACAATATGTGAGCTAATAAGATAGGTATTATATTATTATGCCAAATTTCAAGTTTCTACGTCGCATGGTTTCTGAGAAAATCGGCTGTGACAGACGGACGGACGGACAGAGAGACGTGTGAGTAATCTTATAAGGATTCCGTTTTTTCCTTTTGGGTTTCTATTTATGTCGCCCGTTGCAGTGTAACGAGTCACGACAAATGGACATGCGATCAACAAAAAAATAGTCGTAAGCTATTTTTCCTCGCGGGCACAGATACATAACCCACATCAAACACCGGGCCATCGCTGTGTTTTGGTATTGACCAACCGTGTTATTAGAGTGTCAGAGGTACCTGGGCGTTACCAGCGCGATGAGATCTACAACACGGGACCTGGGTCTCTCTCCTCTCTTCTCCTGCTGGACAGATGAAACGGTCAACGGATGAGTATTGGACATATGTGCATTGTCGGTTATATTCTTATAATCCGTTTAAATCAGATCAGAATTTATTTCATTACAGTTGGAAATTTATATGATGTTAAAAAACTCGTATGATATAGAGATATGGTGATCCGTAAATTAGGAGAGGACGTCTCTGTTGCCAAAGGATCAAATAAATTGAAATACTAAAGTTTAGAATACACGAGCCGTATAATACCATTACGTACGAGACATATTAATTGGTATTTTTTGCCATACCCACTACAAAATACCTACTTTTCACGTCATTTTCAAAAAATTCAATTGCGTCGCCATCTTTCCTTCCAGTGTGCCGCGAAGTTCGTGCAAGTAAGTAATGACAGGCGGACGTAAGCGTACGCAGGCGTATATATGAGCGAATAAACAGAAGTTGCTATGGCAAAAGTTATTTGCTACGCTAGTGCAGAAAGTAAACTATTTTCCGCACACCTGCCTGTTAAATGGGTCATTAATGGTATCGAAAATAGCTATTTTGTAGTGGGTATGGCAAAAAAATGAATTTGTAGGTATATTATAAACATAAAAACTTCTTTGTAAAAAAATTGAAAACCGAAATAACACCTTTTTATCCACTAGAGTCTTCAATTATAAATTAACGGCCAATTATTACTAGGCATAAGTGTAAAGAAATAAAACCTTTGAAAAGCTACAGCGTTTATATAAAAAAAATATTTTTGGGATCCAACATTAAAAAAAGGTATTGACTTAAATAAAAAAGCGTCTTCCCGATCCAACAATAATTTATGCTCAAATTCTCAGGCGACGTTTCGACAATATATCTTGTCATCTTCAGGCCCAATCTGATATACCTACTTATCACAATAAATATTATTTTTATTAAAGAAATTTCTCAAATAAAAATATTAATATTTATTGTGAAATATATCAGATTGGACCTGAAGATGACAACATATCTTGTCGAAACGTCGCCGAGTTTGAACAAGAAATTTGTTGGAGCGGGAAGAAACTTTTTTATTCAATTTAATAATTTAACGTCACCGATCGTCAGTCTTAATTATAATAAAAAAGTATTGTGCCAAGAAATATATTATTTTGTTGTGGTTAACGCAAAGTGTTTTAACAATTATTTTTGTAAAAATAGTCACTGATTTGTCTGGTTTCAAAGCAGACTATTAATTTTAAAGATCATCAATAATTGTCCAGGTAAAAAATCTGTTGATAAACAGTCACCGGCCGAAATCTGAACTAAAGAAATAATCCAGAGGCAGGTACTAATAAATCATCCGCCATTTGACGTTATAATACGCTGCCTCAAGCGAAGCCCGTAGCAAAAAATCTTCTCAGAGTCAACAATAATAAAAAAACTACGCTTTTAGAAATTTTCACACAAATAAGAAGCTATATTTTTCATTTATTTTTCGCCAATTAATTATTGCAGTTTTATTAATTAGTTTAACACTAATTTTACATTCAGAGGCGGACTAGGGAGTTAAAACCAGTCCTAGAAATTCACAGGACCGCTCCGTCGCTCTGAGACGAATAAATACAGAAAAGACAAGCAACTAAAATATTTTCAAATCTGACCCTTTCATATCACAAGTAGTCCAACCCAAATCAAGTCCTTCTGGAAATGTTCAGAGTTTCAGACGATCCAATCTGCCTCTGCTCGCATCGGAAGATATCTGGTTCGATTCCTAATATTGAATGCTAATTCATGGACTCGCTGCAGTTCACTATTTACTAATTTGAAAAATATCTGAGAGTATTTTTATATGTTGTTAAAAAACACACTATTTTGAAATCACAAAAAACTAAATTTTCTTTCTCAAATTTACTCTACTTATAGAAAAATACAAGTTGATTCCAATAAGCGAAAGAAAACTTCTGTATCTATATTAGACCGAGAGCTAGTGACAATTTTTTGGTGTTATTTATTCAAGGTCTTTTTTTTGTGAAGATGTTGAGGGAGGCATATTAAAGTGCCCCGAGTAAGGGATTTTGCTAGATAGTGGTATGGGAGGGATCCAGACCACCCCCAATATGTGACAAAAAAAAATAGTCACAATTATTATTGCTTCAAGGCTGAAATTGTTTGTATAGCTTTAATACCGACCAATCGATCTGCAAATATTATAATGACATTATTGGGTTCACCGACAAGCTATACAAACAATTTCAGCCTTGAAGCAATAATAATTGTGACCATTCTTTTTGTTACATGTTAGGGGCGGTCTGCATCCCTCCCATACCGCTACCTAGCAAAATCCCTTACTCAGGGTACTTTAATATGCCTCCCTCAACATCTTCACAAAAATAAGGCGTTGAATAAATAATTCCAAAAAATTGTCACTAGCTCTCGGTCTATATGTGGTAAGGGCGTTCAAAGATTCTTTTGCATTTTTATTAAAATTTTTAATTATGAAACTTCAAACACCCCGAGCCCATATTGAAATCAACGTGTATATTTTTCTACAAGCATGGATTCATTTGAAAAATATCTGTGAAAAAATATATTTTGTCAAAAATGCAAGAAAAGCTAGAGTAAACTTCCGTATCACTAATTAATTTGACGAACCAATGTCCAGTCATATTAAAAAAAGTTTCAATTCAAAAATCTTTGTTATTGGCCATTTTTAAATTCACGAGTAATTATATAGAGCATAGGTCATAACAATGCCTAAATAGTACCTCAACAATAGATTTTAACACGTCTTTACGGCTTATTAGTCGCGTTAATTAAGATCGTAAACGTAATTAGCGAACGATATGTCGTTATAAAATCCATTTCAATGTTTGATTAGAACTTAATGTTATCTTCATGGTTAGGTTAATGTTATTGCCGAAGCAATTATACTAAACCTATAATAACAGCAGCTATCCCTACATATTAATTACTATACATTATACAATGTGCTTAGACTTAGAGCTATACTGTACGAATAATTCGCTAATGCGGGGTTGCAAAAAGCATTGTCAGAAAATCTGATTTATATTTTATGTATGTTCGCGGATAACTTCGTCGTTTATGAACCGATTTTGAAATTTTTTTTTTATTTGAAAGGATATACTTTCAGATTGGTACCATAGAAATTTCATCAAAACCGGTTCAGTAGTTCGGCTGATTTTAATCAAAGTAAGTAACGGCGTGTGATTCTTTAAGGTAAATGTTACTTTTTGACACTAAAAAGTAAAAAATAAAAAACTTTTTAACAAAAAAAAAACCTCCTTCAAAAAGGCACTAAAAAGAGGAAAATAATGAAATTTTGAGGTCTGTGCCAATTAAAATTTGAAGTCGGTTAAAAAGTATAGTATAGTGATTAATGTCTTCTTTTTAACCAACTTCATATTTTAATTGGCACAGACCTCAAAATTTCATTATTTTCCTCTTTTTAGAGCCTTTTTGAAGGAGGTTTTTTTTTTTGTTTATTACAAGCTTTTATTTAACTTGCAATGTATGTTTGTGGGTTTGTGTGTTTGTTTGTTTAGGTCAAATCTTGCAAGTCAATTTTGAACGACTTCCACGAATCCGATCGATTTGAAATTTTGTACACATATGTATTCCCGATGACAATACATGAATAAATCGTTTTTAGAAATAAATTCTATATAAATTTATACTTACAATATATTATAATATACACCATAGTCATATCCAATGTAAATACCATACTTACCACAAGATAATTCACAAACCATATTGTAATATGTAACATACCTACACTAATTATGTAATACCACTATATATATATAGCGATAATGGCCACAGAAGCCAAGTCGCAGTTTTCTAATAAAAAAAAAAAATAAAGAAATAAATTCAACCCCTAAGGGGTTCAAACGGAGATGTAGGGTTTTTTTTGACTAATTTATTAATTAATTTTAATAAATTACTCGTAGGTATAATCAGTTATGGTAATTATGTCTTTACTTGAATTTGGGAATAATTTAAAAGAAGACCAGGTACCTGCGGTATGACACCACTCTGTCAAAAATTGCAAACGAAAATGATTTATTACTTTACACTATTTCTGGATGGATTACAATAAAAATTGTTCTGCTAACTTTTTTCTAGGCCACCAACAGCTAAGGTTATTTGGGTTCATATTTTTTTAATAATAAATTGAAAATACAAGTGACACTTTTACCAGCTGTCGGATTTGAACCTGGGAACTGGGGGCTTGTAATAGAGAAGCCATATAGCAACACCATTTAAAGAACGGCATTGCTACACGCTCGGCTATTCTCTAGCCCTTCTGTTAACTTTACTTTGAAAATTGATTTCAAGTGAACAATATTACGCAAAGTAAATGCATAAATTTGTAATTATCGTAAAAAATGTTTATGCAGTCCTATTTTAAGCGATTACGTCCGATAAAAGAAGTATTATGTCCATAATGAAAAGGGGAGGAGCATTTTAAGTGTGGCCCTTGAAACACCGGTACCACATTTTAAATTAAACACGGTAAAACAATATTATAAGGTGCAATTATTCGGTTGGTTTCGTGTGAAACAGGTGCCTAACGTGGGCACAGTTTTTTGTTTCATGTTTTTAATGAGCGCCTTTGGATTGGTTCCAGAGATCATGATTGCATTGTCTAACAGCATATAAAATTACTTTAAATTGTAAGTTAATTTTCAGACAACAGTAAGTTGTTAGAATGCTGACAAACCCTATTTCTAAAAATAACTACTGAAACATCACGATAATTGAAATAACAAAATTGTGCGAATGGTCTTGAGGTGAATCTAGAACTAGCTAGGCTAAAACACCATGCTAAAACTAACTATGAAAATATTAATAAATCCTTATACCGTAAATAAATTCACATGAAAATTTTTCGTTGGAAAGCAGCCAATTATATAATTGATTCGAAACATATTGGAAAAAATCACTTTACCAACCATAGCCACAGTCAGGATTCTATCCTGAACCTTTCCACTTTCGCGGCGGAATGAGCTTACAGTACTCAACCGTGACATGATTACCAAACTAATATTTTCCTTATATGCTTCGGAAAGAAAAATATTAGTTTGGTAATCATGTCACGGTTGAGTACTGTAAGCTCATTCCGCCGCGAAAGTGGAAAGGTTCAGATTAGAATCCTGACTGTGACTATGGTTGGTAAAATTATTTTTTCCAATATGTTTCGAATCAATTATATAATTGGCTGCTTTCCAACGAAAAATTTTCAATTGCAATTCAGCCGTATAAATCTTATTAATTTATCATAAATTCACATATTAGTGAATTAATGTAATATATCAAACGACAATGTCGCCTTGATATTTTTTATAGAAGGTTATATAAGAAAAATGTAAATGTCACTGTCGGGACTCGAACCCGAAACTTCCAATTTCGCGTCAGGCAAGTTTCGTTCGTTCGTACGTTGGTGAACTTTTTTTCAGCTCGCATATCTCCAAGAACAAATAATGATATCGACTCCGGACAAATTTCATTCGACGTATAATTTATACTTAATGAACACCTGATAAGGTTTTAAATAAAAAAAACTCGGGTCGCAGTGCCAAAACCCTGTCGACAATATAGTGTATTTGCTAATACAGGCCTTGTGGCTTTAATACGTGAACTTAAGTTTGTTTTTGGACAAAATAAAAAATTCAACCCCTTAATACATCCCTTAAAATAATATTTTTTTCTTAATTTCAATATTATTATCATTGCAACCTCTGTACCAAATTAAATACACCCTTCAGTAAGTAAATCACTATCCGCAAAACTAGTGTTTTCATAAAATTTGTAAGTCCGGTCCTATCGGGCCGATTTTATTAAAATTTTAGCAGCACATTTTGATCTTTACTAAAAGGTTAAATTTCAATTTTGAAACAATTCTGAAATTTTTTTCGGTATTTTCGGGCCCAAAAACTTTTTTCAACCCCTAAAAACTACCCTTAAAATAGTCCGATTGGGCCCATTTTAAATAGGTTCCGTGCGGTGATAGATTCCAACGTGTGTACCAAATTTCGTTCAAATCAATTAAGTTTTTCGAGAGTTATGCCGCGAACACATATATATATATATATATATATAAATATATAAATATATATATATATACATATATATATATAAACATATCCAAAAATGGTGCCAAAGTGTTCAGGAGGCTATGAAACGTCGAGAAATTTTGGTCCGACCCCTAGGTCCCGCCATCCGACCGACGCCAATAGTGTATGTGCCATATGGCAAATACACTAATAAGGTCAATTTTTCAATAAATTTAACATTCGGTTTTGGCAAAACATTCAGCCGAAAACGAATATTTTGCCGAAGGTTTAATTTTTGGACGAACGTGGCCGAAGCCAAATCTTCATTCAGAATCGCTAACTAACAATATACCCCGATTAGCAAGTTAATATTGCCAACCTATTTAACTTATGAACCATATTAACCTGATTTTTCAGTGTCTTTTTTTAATAACAGTCTATATTATTCAAGTTGGTATTACTGTGAAACAACAGAGATGTGTTCCCGCCCATCTTCATCACGCTGCTGCTGACGCAGCGGTCGGCGGGTATCGAACACGCGATTCCCACGATATAAACACTCAGATACAATGAGAGCAAAAAGCGCCTGTGAATTGCCGAGATTGTTAGGTCGCCGTTTTTATATGATGTTATCACTTATCATGACCCTTTTATAATACAATCCCCAACTTACAGTGTTTAATCTAAGAAATTGAGAAAAAAAATTGAATCTCCTTCAAGAAAGCACTATCATCACTGCGTACTACGGGCTATTCCACAGTATAATGACATACGGTCTTATTATATGGGGCAATGTCAAATACGCAAATAAGGTTTTTATATTACAGAAAAAGGCCATAAGAATTATAGTAAACGCTTCGAGCAGGGAACACTGCAAATCCCATTTTATTAATTTAAAAATAATGTCCTTTTACTCACTTGTTTTATACCAACAACTGATATATATTCACACTAACTTAGACGAATTTGAAACTAATGAAGAAACACACAGCTATGAAACGCGATTCAAATCAGATATTAAAATACCTCACCATAGACTAAAAAAATCGGAACAATACATATTCGCAATCGATCAATATAACAGTTTGCCACAAGATATTAAAAAATACCTAACTAGTTTCTCGAAAAAAATTAAAAGGACATTGGTACTTAAATGCATTTACACATTAGATGAGGTCGTGGAATGGAGTACTTAACATTAAGTTTTAACTGAACCTTATTAATAATATAAGTGAATTGTTCTGTGAATTTTATTGTAACTTTTATTGTAACTTTTATTTGTAACTTTTTATTGTAACTTTTCATGAGTTTGTACATTCCTTAGGAATGATATCTATATTGACAATGGCATTGTAATTTTTTTATTTACGTATAGCCAAATAAAATTATTATTATTATAAAAGCCATTAAAACAATTTAATTACTAAAACTTTTTACATATCTACTTATATTTTATTAAATTGATGCCGCCCTCAAAATTTTATTATTTTTTTCTTTTTAGTGGCTTTTCTTAAGGTTCTATTTTTTATAATTTTTTAGTGGCTTTGCAATACGTTATTAACCTACTTCTTTCTGGATATTTGATTACTAAACTAAAAAAACGACTGAACCGATTTTAGTAAAATTTATACGGAACCACCATGAAGGTATGCCATATTAAATAAAACAAGAATCATCAAAATAGTTCACAAATGCAGGAGATACGGGGTTAACATCCATAGGTAACATATACATAAAATGATTTAACTAAATTCAAAAAAAACTCCTGAACCGATTTAAATAAAAAATATATGAGACAATTCCGTAAACATTGTGCACCCAACGGCGTCGAAATTATTCAAATCGGTTAACCCTTGGAGATGTAATGGCTGAACAAACATAAACAAAATATGCATGTTGAATTGATAACAGTGATAACCTCAGACGACATCTCCCAACTCTTGATAGACATAGGTACCCGATTTTTGAAAAAAAGATTCGACTAATGACCTATACTGACCTATACTTCCCACCTAGTAAATATTTGCAAAAAATAAACACTCTTTTTTTATTCTTTGAAAAAAAGCATGACCCTCTTTTTTGTTTGATGATCTACTGATGGCTAGTAATATAGCAAAAATCATGGTTACCTTGATTTACGTACAAGTTTTTTTTTAGTAAAAAATATGTTTTTTCTCGAAAACTATACATTTAAGAGAAAAAAAATATTTACATTTTTTTCATATAACATCAAGAATTCATTTAGGTATATTTCTTTTACCTATGTTAATACGTGACATTGACAACGTTTTTTTTAATATCTCAGGATCCACTGAACCAATTTGACTCAAAATCTAATCAGACCTAAGTTAAAGGCTGATAAAAATAACAAAACAATCGGCATGGCCGTATATGTTGTTCCGTTTTTACGATATCGAAAGCGAAAAATTGACCACATACACACACACACATACAGACATCAGTCAGAAAATGATTTTAAACGATTGCTAGGGTCTCAAAACGTGAAGATCTGTTAAAATCTCGAAATATTTTTTCCGGACTAAATCCATTACTTCCCTACCAAGTAGAGGTGGGAAGTAAAAATGTACCTATTGATGGGACTTTCAAATGATTGTCTGATCTAAGTAAATATTGTATTTTTGCTCTTTCTGTACAATAGTTCAAAGTTATGTTCGCGTACGCCACATACATAATATTAAGTAAGGTAGTGCAAGTACGAGTATATACTACACTAGTGCATTATATTATGTTCAAGTCCCCCCGCTAGATAATAAGTATACCGGTTTTTTTAACCAAAATGCATATTTCAAACTAGTAAGAAATTGTTGAACACAAATCCTTAAAATATTCACAAGAATAAAAATAATTTTTATCAGAGTTCCTTAACGTAAGGTCAATTATATTGCCAAAAAATTGAAATCATCATAAAGTTTTACATGTTTTTTGACAAGTGTAATAAGTACCTTCTGTATCAAATTTAAAGAAAATCCATCCCTTAGGGGAAACATCGGAATGTAGTTTGCATTTCAATGTTTTGTGGGGATTAGCACTCCCAGGAACCCGAGCTCGTGCCAGTTGCGGTTTGTGTATGCCGGCTGGCGGATTCTAATACACAAATGGATTTTTTGTTGTCGACGCGTCTATAATCTACATCAAATTAAATAAAATAAAAAAATCCTTCTAGGATTCCATAGGAAATTTAATGCCCTAAACGATGCTTTTTATCCTAGCTCGATAACTTGAGAAATTTTTAAGTTATAAGCATTTAAGTTCGTTTTATTCCCGGTAAATTTAATGAAAAATTGCCAAATAGAGAAAAAAATTATATACTTTTGTTTTTTTAAATGCTTATAACAGTTATAACTTAAAAATCTTTCAAGTTATCAAGATAGGAGAAAAAGCATCGTTTAGTCTTTAGGGCATTAAATTTCCTATGGAATCCTAGACGGATTTTTTTATTTTATTTAATTTAATGTAGATTATAGACGCGTCGGCAAGTCAGGTTATTAGCGTCTTCAACACAACAACAAAATCCATTTGTGTATTAGAAATTTAGAATCCGCCAGTCGGCATACACAAACCGCAACTGGCACGAGCTCGGGTTCCTGAGAGTGCTAATCCTCACAAAACATTGGAATGCAAACTACATTCCAATGTTTCCCCTAAGGGATGGATTTTCTTTAAATTTGGTACAGAAGGTACCTACTTGTTACACGTGTCAAAAAACATGTAAAACTGTATAATGATGATTTCAACTTTGACTGCCTAAAACTTTTAATTTTTAAAAATATCGGTACGGGAATAAAAGCATGATTTTGAGCGTTCTTTGCTTTATAAAGATATGTGATTTCAATTTAAAATTCGATATAGAAAATAATAAATACAGCGGTAAAATTCATATTTTCAATTTATCATTCCTTAATAATAAATTGAAAACGCAATTATACCAGTTCTCGGGTGCGGGAACTGGGGGCTTGTAATAAAAAAGCCATAGAAATGTCGTATAAAAAACGGCATTGCTACACGCTCGGCTATTCTCAAGATCCAATGTTAAATAATTGGTGATGTGATTCTACTATCAACTTTTATTACACCGATAAAATTTCCAAAGTTATTCTCAATAAGCAAAATAATTAATCCATAAATTATTATCTGCGAGTATGCAAGGACAATTGAATGATTGATTGCAAATTATAGACGCTCGACAGATAACACAAGAGCAAAATAAATTAATTTTAAAAAAGAATGTCAAACTGGAAATTTGTAAATATGCCCGTTATCTCTAGATTAAGATAAATCGGGTAATAATAATAGCTGAACCCCTGGGTGTACCCAGCTTTTGGCCAAGGGGGGGGGGGATTAGGAATTTTCTGTAGGTAAATAATTTATATTTAACTTACATTTTTTATAAACAATAAACTAGTGCTTTTTTCCTTGAAAATCCGCAAAAAAATTATCAGAGGCCGCTATTTTGTTTAATTTCAAAAAAAACTTCGATCAGGCACTAAATTAACTATTCAACTAAGTAATGTAAAATTTTTTTTTTGTTTGACTGATTTTAAATGAACCAGTAAAATGTTATGATGGTCACCGCTAAGCACGACTTGTGAGTTGTGGGATAGTCACTTAACATAGTTACATATTAGGCCAGGTCCAGGGGGGGCAGTTCTCCCCCCTATCCCCCCTCGGTACGCCCATGGCTGAACCACTTTAAATCATTTACGGGAAAGCAGCTAAAAAGTTATCTAAAAAAATAATTCATTCTAAATTTACCTGCATTTATTTGGTGTCGATACACAGACGAAATCCAAATCCACGAGTTTTTCCATGAAGAAAATTGCAAATGTTGTACCAAAGATCTTGTGGCTAGTACACTCAAAATTAACAAAATGTCTTCTCTAGTATTATTAGTATTATTACACTTCACGTACACTTTTTTTATTATAATTAGGGGCCATCCATAAATTACGTCATACAAATTTTACGATTTTAACCCCCCCCCTTACGTCCTTGTCACAGATGGTCACATTTTTAAAGCCCCCTCCCCCTTGGTGTGACGTCACATATTTTTTAATTTTATAATTAGAAATAATTAAAATAAACAAGAGTTAAAATTTTTTTTTATTTCTTTAAATTTCTAATATTTTAAATTTAAATTTTAACATGTGACGTCACAAAGTTTATGACACCCCCCCTGGCCCTTGTCACACGATGTCACATTTTGTTGACTCCCTCCCCCCCCCTTAACGTGTGACTTAATTTATGGATGGCCCCTTATAAACATATTGAAACTCAATATATCTCTTGAAGAGAGATGAAACGTTTGGTATGAAGACACAAAATCCTAAAAAGTAACCACAAAATATCTTTTTCTATAAATACGTTTCGGTAACCATGTTTGCATCATCAAGAGATGATTAAATTGAAAGTCAATTCAACGTTCCGAACGTTACATATCTTTTTATCAATATCGTAACTACGACTTATATAAATATAAGTAAATTGGAATAATAATTGAAGACTATAAGTTACAAAGGGTCTAAGCGACAAAAAGCGAATTCAGAGATAATAATTATTAAATAGACAGTAGCCATTCCACAAGCAAATACTTTTCTTAACGTAATCAGTCGGCAACCTGCCATCGTGATGTTAAACGTCAAACAATTAAGATATACAAGGAAAAAATCAGAAGCCACTGTCAGGACTTGAACCCGAAATTCCCAATTTCCGGCTGGTTGAGTTACCACTTACTCACACAGTGCTCCGAGAGGAAAAGAACAGATCCCATTCTCGGGGCACTGTGTGATTAAGTGGTAACTCAACCAGCCGGAAACTGGGAATTTCGGGTTCAAGTCCTGACAGTGGCTTCTGATTTTTTCCTTGTATATCTTAATTGTTTGACGTTTAACATCACGATGGCAGGTTGCCGACTGATTACGTTAAGAAAAGTATTTGCTTGTGGAATGGCTACTGTCTATTTAATAATTATTATATTATAACCACAAAAAACTTAACTCATTGTTGTATTTAAATTGGAATAATTTAATACTACATTGTTCTTTGGGTAATGAAAGTTAAGTAATGACGAGACATTTTGGTCAGACCCCTAGGTCCCGCCATCCGACCGACGTCATTGTATGTGCCATGTGGCTAACACACTAATAAAAAAATAATTTAATATCTACTATGAACACTTAAAAAATTCAGTTATTTAACCACGAATTACAGTCAGCAAAAATGTATAATATAAACTAGAATATTTTAACAATATATTGTTCACGGGGTAATCACTAATTAATTAAATATTTTGAAATTAAAATAATTAATTTTATAATCACTACGAACACTTAAAAACCAGAAATTTTAATTTATTTAAAGCAATACACGTCTCACTTGGCTAGCGAAACCACGTTATTGCAATTGATTTAGATTTTAGACGAAGGAATTTGCGACAAGTTCAAACTGATAGATTACATAATATCTATTTCAATATGCTTCAATGAATACTTACGTGTATTGCAATGTCACTAAAAATGTTTGAAATTATGTGCTAATGTAATTGCGACTACAAAACTGTTTTTAGTTGCAATATATTGGAAACTAGTCATTACCCGCGACATCGCACTCGTTAACAAAGACTAATTTGTTTGTTATGCTGCAGGTTCTGGCAAAAAGTAATACCCATTTTATTTCTTTAATAAGATTAAATATAATCAACACTTTACTAAATTGTGTTAAAGACCACCGACAGCTAAAGTTATTTGGGCCTAGCACCAATTTATAATTACTATTTTTTAACTTCCCATTGGAAGTTATTGTAATGGGTCCGAAAATCGAAATAAAAATGTATAACAAATTTTTATGTTTCAAGGTCACTACACTATTTTTAGAAAGATGTCTGTGTGTGTGTGTGTATGTGTACGTACGTACGTACGTGACCATTTCTTTCTAAGACGAAATCTCGAGAATGAAAAATGATATCGACTACGTTAGGGTGCTAATCGACGCGTATTAATGTAAATATGATCTGAAAGAAATTTTTTCAAAATCGGTTAAGCCGTTCTTTTTTCTTAACCAAATAGACTCCAAAAAAGTAGATTTTACACAATATCTCGTGAATAAAAAATTATATCGACTTCGTAAGGGTGTCAATCGACGCGTGTTAACGTCATTTTGATCCGACATAAATTTTAAAAAAATCGGTTCAGCCGTTTTTTTTTTTAATTATTGTTAGAAATAAATAATAATTATGTTTTAATGATTAAAATGATTACTTATCTAATTTAATTATTATTATTAAATATTTATCAAACTGGGAAGTTCGTCGTGTGGACCTCAAAGGTCGCACTTTAGTCCTAATAAACGACCCACCTCACGGCTTGTTTAATAATAAATTGAAAATCCAATTGACACTTTTACCAGCTGTCGGATTACAACCCGGGAACTGGGGAACATTTTACTAGAACATTTTTTACTGACATATAGTAGGCTTGGAAGTTTGTGTCACAAGTGTTAACAGTTGACAAAAAATTTACATTCATTTGCTTTATTGTTTAAGATGTGAAGAACTGTTTTTAATTAAAAACAGAAAAGTGGTGACCTGATGATAATGAAAGAAGACAGCTTTGAAATGGCTTAAGGATCCAAAAATAATAAGCAAATACTGTTAATATTGCATTTATTAGCTGACGTTTCGAGAATTATATTCTCATCCTCAGAGCTCAAATGCCGTCAAAACGTGACAGTAAAGTTTTCAGTATTTTTGTGTACAAAATCAAATCAATAAAACAAATTTTTTTTACACTTCAATAAAACCAAATAAAATGTTAATATGTTTTTTTAAGTTTTCTGGACAATTTTACTGTCACGTTTTGACGGCATTTGAGTTCTGAGGATGAGAATATAATTCTCGAAACGTCAGCTAATAAATGCAATATTAACAGTATTTGCTTATTATTTTTGGAGCCTTAAGCCATTTCAAAGCTGTCTTCTTTATTGTTTAAGTTAATCACGCGAAATGTCTAAAGAAAATGATTTTTAAAAAAAGGACTAGCTTGCAGGAACACTTCTCTATAGTTTTATTGTATTGACCCAGGCACCAGGTAGTTTTTGATCCAAATATAAGTCAGGAAGTTTTAAAAACTTGGTGAATTTGTAGATTTTTATGTCCTGAATGAAATACTACATTTTGTAAAATCCGATTGTTGCCGCCGGCGCCGCCATATTGGTAAAATGGCGTCGAAAATATTTTTTTCAGAATATCTAAAAAAACAACTGTCCTGCTAGGACAAAATACATGCTAGAGCTATAATAATATTGTCTGTAATATGTGAGGTAGGAAGGTCCAGTTGGACACGAGAATTGACGAGATGCTGTTCAATGCAACACTTGGAACGAGATAGGTATCGTTTCATTTCGTATAAAATAATTACACGAGCCACGCTACAAAGTTAGCAGTACCTTCTTTATAGCATCGCTCTTTGAAGTGGTGTAGATAGGTTTTTGTTCTGGGGGGGGGGGATCCGTCCATTTTTTTATCAATCTATTATTGATAAAAATATATTATTTATCAACCATAGATATATTAAATAAATACAAATTTTAACACGGACGTCGTGAGTAAATACACAATTAAATGAATGCATAATGACTGCAATCAGTATATATGAAACACCTATTGTAAGAACAATGACGTAACACTGTGTGAGTAATTGTCAACTCAGTCCGCCGCGATAGTGGAAAGTTTAGGATTAGAATCCCTACGGTGACATAGGTTTGAATTAATGAATTTTTCCAGCATTGTTTACGTCATTGTTCTTACAATAGGTGTTCATATACTGTTTGCAGTCATTATGCATTTAATTAAATAATAATCATATAGATATATTGTTGAAAAAAATTTTTTTTATCAACAATAAGATATTTATTTTGCTTTAGTCTTCCGTCGTACTCTTTAATTTTCTGTATAATAATGTTACTGGGACGTACCAATATTATAATCACAAGAAATGGTAGATGTATTTTGAATGTTTTATCTTTGCTGTATAAATAAATGCCTTTTTTAAGAATGAAATTTAAAAAAATCTAACTAAGTTATATTGTTTCGGGAGGATCCAGACCCCCAGGACAACCCGCGTATCTACGCCACTGACTCTTTGGCATATCTTACATTGCTGATTACGTCCAGAGCATGGGCACAGTCATTATAACATACATCAC
Source organism: Mongoloraphidia duomilia (assembly GCA_039654895.1). NCBI lineage: Eukaryota > Metazoa > Arthropoda > Insecta > Raphidioptera > Raphidiidae > Mongoloraphidia > Mongoloraphidia duomilia. The sequence continues at coordinate 9,941,306 of CM077523.1, forward strand.
ATAAAAATGGAACCTGTACCAGTGTTGTTTTCAGGGCCGAACTAGAAGGTCATATCCACCCGCCATTGTATAAATCAGGGGCGTAACCAGAAAATAGACATTTTCTTGAAAGATTCAATTTGAAACGGAGATGATGATTAAGTTTAACAGACGCTTATGACCTCTGATGTTGAGCCAGTAGCGGCACTAGGGTGTTTTGTTAGGGGTGGCCAGTGTTGGGCATGGTGATTTGAAGGTGAGCCAATAACATTTATTTCCAAAATTTCAGGGCTCGATAAAATTTTAACCCAGATTACTTGCTGAAGAATTTACAAGAAACATTGTTTAAATTTCGAGGGTTAAAAACGTACTTAAAAGATAACCTAGAGATTGAAGATTATGCCAGGGTGGGCTAAGACAGTTTAAGATGGGTCATGGCCCACCCTCTGGCGCCGCCAGTCAGTCGAGCGTCTATAATTTACTATATCTATCGATTAAGTTTAATTTAAAGAAAAACTACTTCAAATATAAATGATACTTACAAATATTTATGTTAAAATAATTATCTCTTGTTGAGGCCACCAACTGATGGTATCTGGGGCTAATAACAATTCATATTTATATTTAATAACAAATTGAAAATTCAAGTGATACTTTTACAAGTTCTCAGCTTATATTACAAGCTCCCAGTTCCCAGATTCTAATCGAAGAGAACCTGAATTGTGAAAATTATTATTATTAAAATTTGTAGACGCGTCTAGTCTGGCTACTTGCGTCTTGGTAAAAGTATATATCAATTGAATTTAATAAAATAATAAAAAGTCAAGAGGTGCCATGGGACACCCGACAGAAGCTATGCTTTTTACGCATTGTATATAAAACCGAATTTATCAAAGCTATAGACAATACAATCGAAAAGTTATTATTTCACCGCCATTTTGAAATCTGATGCAATTTTATTTTTTTGTGTCCTATAAAACTGTTAAATATTAATTTTCAAAAAGATCAGATAATTTTTACAAAAGTACATATGACCGCCATTTTATTTTTTTGTGTCCTATAAAACTTAAATATCAATTTTCAAAAAGATCGGATAATTTTTTTTACAAAAGTACATATGGCCGCCATTTTGAAATATGACGCCATTTTAAAAGATCGGACAATTTTTACAAAAGTACATATGGCCACCATTTTGAAATCTGGCGCCATTTTATTTTTTTGTGTCCTATAAAACTCTCAGATATTAATTTTAGATAGGCCACTGCGCGTGCGCCAGTATGTTACTTTCACCGCTAGCCATAGCTATAGATATACTTTTAATAACATGAGCGTGACGATTTTACCGTGACGCGCCTATAGAAGCATAGCTTCAATAATAAATTGAAAATATGAAATAACCCTGGCATAACTAAAACAGTCTGTATACATAAATAAAACAACGATTTGCATGATAATAATCCATAGTTTATCGAAGTCGATATTTATCTACGTTCTGCAGCAGTTATAGTACCATGCAAGAAGGCATCAACAGTAAGTTGTCTTTAGGGCGTGACCTTGAGACTGCCCGGCACTCCCTGGAGCTGTGGATCAACGACTGCTTGCACGATATCCAACATCATGATGTTTACAATAATTGTCATTAATCTCAAAATTCGATACGCAAAATTTTACTAGAAAACAATAAGCTATCGCAAATATCTTGACCCTGACGCAATTTTGACTAGTTTTCGACATTTGCGCCCCTAACCGATGTGGACTTTTGAAATGTTACAAGGGGGATGCCCCCCATAACCATGCCAAGCAGTCAAGGCATCAAAATTTCTGTAATGAATGCATGATTCAAACCTATTTGGTCTGAACTATAATTGAAAGCTACTTGCGTGGAATTTTGCAATTATCTTCTTGATTGTTGGAACGTCACAAAAGTATTTAATTAACCAAAGGACTGATTGTACAATTAGATGCATGCATAAGATAACATTATAATAACTATTGATTATCAATTAACATTTCAAGAGCTTTAGTCCAGGCAAAATGTATATGATTATACGTGCATTTTATCAAAATTGATAAATTTTTTTATACATCTACCTGTTTAGGTAACGTATGCCAAGAAAGCCTCTACTCGGCATGTTTTTTGTTACTGATGTCCCTATCTTACCTAGCGTAACAAAATATAGTCACCTGGCCAGCCATTCTACTTATAAATTTAAAAAAATGGATGTAAATCGGATCAGTGGTTCTCGAGCTATAAGCGTACTAACGGATGTTATGCTTTATAATATTTGTAAACCCCTAAGGAAGTCAAAAGGGGGTTTAATGTTTTTTGACAAATTGTTCATATCTCAAAAATGGTTATCGGGAGGTATTGAATTCAACATACGAACTCTTTTTTAAAAATAAGCAAGTACTAACGGATGTTATGCTTTATAATATTTGTAAACCCCTAAGGAAGTCAAAAGAGGGTGTATTGTTTTTTGACAAATTGTTCATATCTCAAAAATGCTTAGTGAGAAGTATTGAATTCAACATACTAACTCTTTTTTAAAAATAAGCAAGTACTAACGGATGTTATGCTTTATAATATTTGTAAACCCCTAAGGAAGTCAAAAAGGGTGTATTGTTTTTTGACAAATTGTTCATATCTCAAAAATTGTTAGCGAGAGGTATTGAATTCAACATATGAACTCTTTTTTAAAAATAAGCAAGTATGATCGTTTTTTTTTAAATTAACCTTCAAGGGGGTGAAAAGAGTAATAATAAAAATAGTCTTTTTCCGAAACTGCTCGAGTTAAGAACACAACTTGAGTGTTCTTTGTTAAAATCGAAGAGATTGGTGTTTGCTAAATTATCGAAATCCGTATCCCAAGGGGTGAAAACGGGGGTGGAAACATCATGAAGGACAGGCTGTATCTCTGAAATTGCTTATGCTAGAAACGTGTAACTAATCATAAATTCGTAGCGCCCGGGCGAAGCCGGACGGAACCGCTAGTAGTATGATATTATAATATTCGCTAGCACGTCAACATGCAACCATACAAACATGAGTGAATGAAGTGAATATGTTATATTATTATCTGCAACACGAAAGGTGAAATTGCTCGTAGAATTTTTCAATCTTTTTCACACTACATACAGGATAGCTGGACAATAGACAAATAGATGCTCGACAACTAAGTCTATCAGTGTCAGTAGCGTAACGCATACCACCGCATGACGGGGAGGCCCAGCCATCATAGGGGCTCAACCAGATCGATATACCTATATATATTTAACTATACTTTTACAAACGTAGTACGTACTATAAACTGCAAAATGTATCGAGACAAGGGGCCCAAATTTTGCGGGGGGGGGGTTAGAAGTTTGCGTTACGCCACAGATCAGCGTCTATAGATAAACAATAAATAGCTGCCTAAATGCAACCTGTTAACCAGATTTTTTCTGTGAGGCAGAAATGATTTAATTTTAAAAATCACGTTTTTGATTTTGAAAATAGAAATTGCAAAACTTACAGATTTTAGCTTCTTATCGGAACAATGTTAAAAATATTCAGCTTAATCTCTTAGGCTACCAACTGCCGGAAGCCTATTACCGATTAATCTTTTCAATTTGTTTAAATGGATATTTAATTGATCAATCAAACTAAGGCACGTAAATAGGAAATCGAAATTGATCAATCAAAATTGGTTAGATTTATATTTATATATCTACATTTCCAGAATCCTATTATTTGATTGGTCAGCAACATTGATTTGTTCCAGCCTTCTTTTTTATTAATTGAAGTTGCGATATTATTTTAAATTTTGTGAATGAAACGTAGTATGGTTACGCAGGTTAGAAAAAAAAATAGAAATTGTATTGATATTTAAAAAAAATATTGTGAATGGCAGAATGCACGTTTTTTTGTACATTCTGGAAAGAGTTGCGGGTAGCACGTTGCGTGTTCTCAGTGTCTTGTAGGTCTGCTAAAATTCAAAAGAAATATGATAAAAATAAAAATGCAAAAGAGTTATAGACAGCAATATTTTTTTTATTTCGATTAGCCATTGAGGCATTACATTTCGCATTAAGATCGTTGGCTGTACAATGTACATATATTAATAGGTAACGTACACAAATTTTGAGTATTTTTCATCAAATAAAAAATAAAACAAAATCAAGATCAAAATATCGGTTATTTTTGAAAAAACGAATTTTCTATTTTAAAAACTACCGAGTTCCTCATTTATTGATTTTTTTAAACTTTTTTCCACATTCTAAATTCGTATACTTATGATACATTAATAATTACCATATATTTATTCTTAAAATTAATTTAGATTAATTTAATACTTTACATTTTTTCACTACCTTCTGTACATTTTATACACATCAAATTTATATTTTTTTGTCGAGTATATTATAATAAATTGCAATTAATAAACGAAAATTTGCAACAAAACCATTCTGATGTATATACATTGACGATTTTAATAATTATTGCACATAATTATACAGTTTTTTTTAATTAACAATAATAATATTTATATTATAGATAGTAATAAATTATCACTGGGCTTACTTGCCATTTAAATATACCAATGAAAAAATGATGAGCAATACATTTTTTGTATTACAACATAATGAATTACTTTTTACTGGCGTATACATCATAGATATATCATCAATAAAATATAAAATCACAAAAAAAATTAAGTATCATTCTTGTAAAGAGATTTGCATTTAGGAAACATAAACAGAACTTATACTTTTTACACTAGTGAGTATTTTGCAAGACTGGCATTGTGTATTACAATTTATAATTATTATAATAATATTATGTAATCTACAAAAAGTAGACTAAATATTGGGCTATCAGTATATAATATCAATAATACATACAATATATAATAATCATATATCAATAAAAAAAAAAAAAAAAACAATTTGTAAACTGTAACACAGATTCTGTGAACACTCAAGTAATAGTCCATATATTCACCACCAGAGTGGTATTAATGGATGGGGAATTAAAATAGGTCTCTTAGGTCACGAACAATTACTGTCTGAGTCTCTTCTACGCGCCACAGTTGCAAGGTGCATCGCTTCATTTTCGGCGTGTATGCTGCGCCTTGTTCTTGAAGTGAACATTCTCGGGCAGCCAGGAACGGTGCACCTGTACATGTCGCCCAAGTGGTTCCGTTCGCAGTGTTCCTTGAGGGACATCGCGTCGGGCAAAGGTTTCCGACACACTCGGCACGGCAAGGAACCGTCTCGATCAGGTGTCGGCAGTTCGTCCTCTACACTATATATCAAACTATTCGGTACGGGTGACGCCGGGGTCGGAGAAGAAGCGGACATTGGCGAGTTGGAACCGGAAGATCTCTCCTTCCGACCTGCAGAAGAAGTTCCGTTAAGTCCGGGATGAAACCCAAAGTGATTTGCAAAGTTGGTGAGGCCTGAAAAACCGGCAAGACCTCCCAAAGGTGATAATAGTAAAGGAGGAGGCGGAATTCTGTCGCCGTTGAGTAAAATCTGTTCAGCAAGACTTCCAGGCGGAGGAGGTAAAGGCTGATTTTTAAAAGCGTCTAAATTTAGTGGGAGATTTTGCGTGTCCGCATACAAACGAGATAAAAATTCGTTATGAAGTGCTGGATTGGATGCTAGTGAAGCGAACGGCGACTTTTCAAATAAACTTAAACTAGGCTTGTCAGATGAAGATGTAGAAAGCAGTTTACGGTGCAGATTTAAATTGGCACTGTGTCTATCGCGACTTCTCTTCGAAGGAAATGCAGCGTTACAACCGTCTACGTTACATTTGTGCATTAATTTTAAATGAACATTCTGATAATGAGTCTTTACTCCAAAATGATTTTGAAATACTTTGCCACAAGCCGTGCATTTCCTCGGATTTTCCTTATCTATCGGCACATCCATTGTACTTATGAATGTGCCATTATCAAAATGACCGTATATCTGATTTTCACTATTTTCATCTGATGGGGAATCGGGACCATTAGAACTACCTGCAGAGGAAGCTTGTGAACGAGCAGGACTGGGAGGTCCACCGCCCATCATAAACCCCAGTGGTTGGAACTGCGGCGGATTCGATCCCAAACTCAGATTCAGTCCTCTTGACATCAAGTCACCAAAGTGTCCGTGTGATAAACTCTCCAGATGTCTCAGGGCATTTGCTGAGTCCAATGACTCATCACTTTTGTGACTTTCAACTGAACTCGGTGGTCTTTGCTCGTCTTTCTCGTCGGCGAAATTATCAGCAGAGTCGGTTATTTTCTCTTTTTTTAATTTATCTATCGAAAATAAAGGAGCAATGCTTCTTTTGATATTTGAATTAGCATCTTCCTTCTTTTCATTGGCATTAACATCAGGAATTTTCTCCTTTTCTAACGTATCTTCATTCATTGGTTCAGTTTTAATTTGAACATTAGAATCAGGTTCGATTTTTATTTGAATTTTTTTTTCATTCAGATATGAAGATTTGTTGTCTTTCTTTACAGTCAATTCTTCTGGCTCTTGTTGTTCGGGAGGAGGTTGACAGTACATGACGTCATTCGATGATTCACCATCTGTGAGACCATCCTCCTCCATCATTACAGGAACTGCACACCGAGTAGGATTTTGACTTTTACGTTTACGTTTGCTTGTAGTAAACGGCGAAGATTCATCTTTAAGACTGTGAGTATCAACTACACTGAGTGAATCTTCGTTACTATCAACATTACTGGCCATGTCCTCGTCTGCATCTGACACGGACATTTTTGACCGTTTTGAAGGCATACTGAAGTCTTCTGGTTGATCGGAAATTAGACCATTAACTTCGGTACTATCGTTTTGGTCTTGTCGTTCTTGGTCACCATCTTGTTCATCATCATCATCGCCACCAACAACGACTATACCATCGTCGTCATCATCATCGTCATCTTCATGATGACTACTCGTAGTCAACGCTACTGCACCGTCCTCTGAGGACGTCGATTTGTATTCTCTCTTTGCATCTTCATATCTCTGCATGCTGAGATCAAGGCTGTGTTTAAAATCCATTGCAGCCAAAGCAGAGTGATGAGATCTCATATCAGGAGGAGGTGTCAACAACGGGAATGGACCAAACGGATGTAGGGGGTTCAAGGCAGCAGCTGCAGCAGGTAACAAGCCAGGTTGAGGAGGAATTAACAAAGGGTGTGATTGAGCACTTCGACCGTCATGGGGAGATATTTTTCTGCGTAAATGAGGAGAGTGTAATTTTGGATTAGGATTAGCACTATGTCTGTTGCGAGATCTTCTTGAGCTAAACATCATATTACAGCCTTCTACAGTACATTTATGCATTTCTCTCAAATGTACTGCCGAAAAATGAATTTTCAAAGCTCCTTTATCACAGAAAGTTTTCAGGCAAACGTTGCACTGAACTCTTTTCTTTCCAGTTGCCGGATTGATAAACTGCGTTCCTAAATTAAGAGGCAATCCGGCTGAGCCCCAATGTCGTTTTGTTGGTGTTGTAGCTTTTCTCACGTGACCAGGTCTTGGTTGACGCGGCGATTTTAGAGCGTCTCTGTCACGACTCAAATTGAGTACGCTATGAGAATTTTCGTCTTCGTCGTCGTCTTCTTCAGAACCGAAATCACTACTGCCGCCGCCACTTAAAAATTCCGCTGTTGAAGGCGACTTCATTCCGGTCGACGGCAACAATCCAGGAAATGACGAGGCCACTAAACTTGCAGCGGCTAACGGATTGGCTGAAACAGCTGCGGCCGCCGCCATTGCTGCCGCCGAATGACTTAAACTATTAGCTATAGATATTGCCGACGTAACTGGAGGCGGCGGAGGCGGGGGAGGTAAGCAGAGAGGCAACTGATTTGATAAACTTAAATTGAGACCGGACGTCACGTTGTCTGAGTCAGAAGTACGACGTCTCGAATGCAGTTCAGGACTAACACGACTCGTTGGAAAACTTGCCAATCCGGCGCCCAATTTGCGAAAGTCGAACGGCTGCATATTTTGTAATCGGTTCAGCGGTGATACACTTATAGGACTATTACTTATGCTGCTGGGTGGTGAACTCGTCGTGGTGGGACCGTTAGATGTGGGTAGTTTTAATAAATTAAGTGGAGAGTGTTTTTGATGGGGAGACATTGGCGGTAATTGTTGAGGTAACCTCGAAGGATGCAGAGCAAAATTGAAAGGATGTGGGGGCAGTGTGGGTGGCGAAGGACGTCGACTTGGTGACATGGCCCGCGAAGGACGTGGTGGATGCCTTGTCAGAGCAGCCACTTGTGATTTGCGATCTCTGTCTTCGGTTCGCTGTTCGATTGTAACAGAAGATGAACGACCAGCAGATGTTTCGTTCGATGCAGGATGCGGTACAGGCGGGGTAGGCGCCGTGTGTTCTAAGGCTAAAGCAGCCTGCTGCGCAAGCAGCAGCTGCTGAGTATAGGCTCTCGTCTCGCCGAAACGTAAGAACTGCTGAAGAACTAACGGCTCTTCTTCAGGACTGCAAATGCTCCATTTATCGAGGGCAGGTCCGTGGGCGTCCTGAAACAATAGAAATATTTATAAATTAAACGTTTTAATTATTATAAATAAAACTATTACTATTATCAAAAAACATAAAATAAAAACATCAATATTTAAAAAGAAGTTGAATATTTAGTCTCTACGCAGTCATTGAGAGAATAATATGAACTTATATGCAACCCTAAAAGCTAAAGACAAGCTATTCAGCCTATTAGGACAACCTTCGGATCCTCTGTGCAAACATTAGCAAATTAACTACTATTCACATGTAGGTATCCCAATAATGCTAAACGAGGGTACATCATATCAACCTTTAATATCACAGAGAGCGACCTTCTCTAACAGTTAACAACTCCTCTGAAACAGTTCTGGAGAGTCGTTCAATATTAACTGAGTTTAGAACGTGTCTTTTCCTTCTCAAATTAATCATAAACTAAAATCATTGTCTCCTTGCAAACGATTTTTTTTAAGTTTTTCAATTCATCATAACATCAAAAAATGTTAAATATGACAGGCTTTTAATGGTATAAAATAAAAGGAAAAACAATTGTTCTAAAAAGTATGTGCCCACAACGTCTTAAATACTTCATTTTCTTTCACGAAAATATTAATAATACAATGATAATATTATATTACACCAATTGAAATTCTAAAAGGGCATATAGCCTAAGTTCTAAGTTTGATCCATCTCAAGATAATACAGACCCGTAGCAACATATGGGCAAGAGGGGACATTGCCACCTTACGCATTTTTGAGTAGACCTCGCGCGGCGAAAGATGAAGCCACCGCGTCATAGTAACGTGAATGCATTGCACCCGCCTTCTATAAACTTGCTATTGGCTGTTTATTGTCATGAATAGCAGTTTGCCAAAATTGTACCTAACGTCATAAAACCCAATGTGCAGTTCTGTGACGCGGCACTGTCTGCGGGCAAGCAGGCGTTCACTAGCATATTATTGATGACGTGCCTGGCTTCATCTCTCACCGAGGGCACTCTACTACTGCCTATCGGACTATGCTGAACAGTAGATAGACTGATATTAAAAAAAAACGTAAAATTAATAACTTTAATTATTTGCCCCCTCACGGAAAACAGAATTGCTACGGGTCTGAAATAATATCACAAAGATACTTTCAGGATTTAAGATTCAATTGAAAAAATTTGAAAATTAATAAATGTTCAGTAGGTATTTAAAACGTGTCCGCAACGTTGTTGACTCGAATCATTAAACACAAATATAATATGTAGGTATATTACGCATTACATAAATGTATATAAGATTGTTCCCCAGTTAAGAGACATAAAGGACCCTAAATGTCCGGTGTGGTTCATCATTAAATTACATAACCGTTCTATAGTCAACCCTTCATCTCGTTTTCTCATTTCCATGCCGCAGGGCATCGAAATGTGCAGTGAACCACTGTCAAATTTCATACATAATATACAGTTATATGCAAAAGAACATCTTGCCAAGGTAGTCATTTTATAGATAGTCAATGATCCCGTCGAAATTTGACGGAGTAGTCTCTTTTGTGTGTTTTAAAGAGCACCAACAGCTAAGGTTATTTGGGCCTAGCACCAATTCATATTTTCAATTCATTATTTTTTAATAATAAATTGAAAATCCAATTGACACTTTTACCAGCTCTCGGTTAGAATCCGGGAACTGGGGACTTGTAATAGAGGAACCATAGCAACGCCATGTAAACAACAGCATTGCTACACGCTCGGCCATTCTCAAGCCCTGGAGTAGTCTCAAAGTAGGATTTTAATTTTTTGAAGTTATACTTCTTTAGCGAGGATAGTGAATTCGAATGACCTCGAGTCAAAAATTATTGAAACGCTGTAATAGAGATAAAACGGCTCTAATGATTTGAATGAAATTTACTGAAAAGGGGTTTTGCGGAGGCAAAAACTCGATCTAGTTAAGTCTCATCCCAGGAAAATTTCGATTTATGATCGATTATATAATTTTGAAATTCAAATTTTTGACGTTTCAAAATAGTGTAATAATGTAAGCAGGCTTTGGATACTTATGTATATAGCTGTTATGATATCCTTGAATTTTATTAATAATAATTTTTTATTAAAAATCCTGATGGGAAAAGCAAAACTGTAAATGTATGAAGTATAACTTCGACCGTGCGATTATGTGTGAGTTTTAGTTCGACTAGAAATGTCTTGTGTTTATTGACAAAGGTATGTCCGATGAATCGCTATCGGTCTATTTCACTATCTTACATAGCTAACAAAAAAAAACCTGATAATTATCAATAATTTTAAAGTGAGTACGAGTACAATTAACTCTTACATAATTCTAAACATAGGTGTTAATAAAAAAAATCATTGCGTCGTAAAAAATAAATGTATGGTTTTGAAATATCTACATTTGAACTAGAAAGCGTTTTTTCATGCGTAGAACTAAATTTCTTCATCTTGAAGTAGGTATAACATTAAGTCAAATATTGAACATAAACATCTATAATGAAGCTTCATTAACTTTGTTAGAGCTTTTTGTAATGTACGTCAAATAAAGTATGTTATTAATTAAGTATAATAAAAGTACGTTTATATTTTGTATATGTACGGGGTCTCCAACTCCAAACTGCCTCTTACTTACTAAACATATTTTGGCCTTATTTGAGATTTGATTAAAAAGGACTTCTAAAGATTTGGAGGTCCCCCAGGATCATAGGCCCGGGGCAATCCGCCCCCTCCGCCCACCCCCCTTAGTCCGCCACCGATACGAGCTTTGTATATTTATTTTCATTCATCTTCAGCCAAAAATTAAACCTTAAGTAAAATGTATGGCTTCGGGCAAAAAAAAAAAAAGAAAATGAAAACGAGTTCAATTAATAATGAATAAAAGAAGTATAAAATGAATTTATGTTCACACTGTAGCATATATTTATAAGTTAACACGATGGTGGTTCATCAGTAACCTGCACTCTAATTGAATCAGCCATTAACAACGTCCTCACTGAATTCTTTCGTCTCATTTTGCAAATTCCCCTTTCTGTTCATCTCATGTTATGTCTCTTCTACAGTTCACCCTTCTTATTTCCGTTTATTTACTTTGTATAACATGCAGAAATTATATCCCCAAAATGTATATTGTTGAAATTGATATCTAATCAAATTTCACAAAAAAGAATTACAAATTTCTGACATACGGACGGTTGAACGGACATAAATTAAAATACAACTAACTATGTCTACGACGAATGGCGAGGCAAAGTCTATCGATGGAACATCAAAAAATGGCAAAATGAAGTAGAGCTGGCAACTCTACAAAGTTATACGATAAATAAAAAAAAATATATATATCAAAATCGGCCAAATGGAAGCCGCTGAAAGTTCTCGAATAAAAAATGCCATACATGTGTTCCCCCTGGGCCCCTCCCTAAGTTTGCGCACTACTAATCTACGGGGAAAATTGCTGTCATTTTTTACCGTGATGATAAAATGCATTTATTAATTTTTATGACATAAATAATTCAAAATACTTACATTAAGAAATGCATGTCTTGAAATTTATCAATTGTATTTTTTAACAATTTATTATAAATTAATACAAAAAGTGTCGTGTTGAACAATAATTATGTTTTGAATTTGTTGAAGAGACAACAATAATAATATTTAACGTCTAAAGTGACAAGTCATGCAATTGATGTAAGATGCATTAGCAACTGACTCTTGTCAATGTGATTTTTTTTTCCTGATTTAAATTTTTTATAAATAATGCAAAAGATGATGCATTTGAGAAAGTAATTTCAGATCAAGTAAACTGTTTCAAATATAATGTGTTGTTGAAATGCGTAGAAATAAAAAATTATTGATTTTTTTAAATCAAAAGCAATTTTTTTTAAATGAGACTAAAAAATAAAAATAAATAATATGTGACTGTTTCCTATTAGAAATCATTGCCAGAAACACAGCGGCGTTTTCATTTCAATACGTTAAGTATTTAAGGAGATGCAAATTTTTAAACTTTAATAGGTGCTTACGTCACAACATCCGCGAGGCGGGCTTTATAATCTTTACAACCAGGCTGCTTAAGACCGATTGCACCGTTGCTATCAATCAACTATGAAAATGCGACATGTATTAAATATATGTGTTGTAGAGTAAGCCGTGATACTCGGGGCATGTGACGTCAGCCACTCGAAAGGAAAAATAAAGGTATGGTCTATTTAACGAACTTCAAAAATGTACTGTGAAGCCGTTTAAAGTGCTGGACAAAAAAATCGAACGGTATTAAGTTAGCTGGGGCTCTTGCTTAATGACATAGGTAATGCAAAAAATTATAATTTAAAAAAACTAAAAAACACGCTTTAATGAACTAAAAAGTAAAAAATAATTAATTTTATTGTAAAAAAGCGTGGGGTGCTTTGTATCATATTTTCATACTACCCCACGCTTTTTTACAATAAAATTAATTATTTTTCACTTTTTAGTTCATTAAAGCGTGTTTTTTAGTTTTTTTAAATTATAATTTATTTTTGCTTTTTAGTCCTGGAGATCCTGGTCAGGATAATGGGACAAACTTATGGAATTATTGTATTGTCATCGGTCCTTGATAAGTGTGCAAAGTTTCAGTTCAATCTGAAGTTTTTTGCTTTTTTTTTAGTCCAGGAGATCCTGGTCAGGATAATGGAACAAACTTTTTGAATTATTGTATTGTCGTCGATCCTTGATAAGTCGACAAAGTTTAAACTAAATCTGACCGTTCAAAGTTGGTCAAAATCAAGTTCAAAGAAGTCGGTTACAAACTGACAAACAAGCAAGCAAGCAAGCACGCAAGTACGCAAGCACGCAAACATACAGGTGAAGCTAATATAAGCGTGTTAAAAAAGTGGTTTACAGTCTCATTACTTTGGAAGTTTACTTTGTTTTCTCAACACTGCTCTAAATGCAAAGCTATTCAAAACGAAAAAAAGTGGATGTGTGCTTATAACCACACGACAGAAGTGAAAACTTGATTATATGCAAAACATACATAATATTATAATATTATTATAATACGTAATAATAAAAACGTAATTCTTGAAAAGATGCACTCCTTGTTAGACAGTAAACGTGTGGTCACCGACCCGAGCGCGCTTGATGTCGAGTGGAGCCGAGTAAACCCGATTCAGCGTCACCGACCCGAACGTGACGGTTCACTATTCAGAAAGAACGTAAAGTGCGCCTAAAAAAGTTTTTACTTCAAAAGTTTTCGTAAGTATTTGTCAACTACAAAAGCTAATAATAGAAATTATGACTTTTAGCGCATTCCAATAACTGTAAATATGGCAGCGTCCACGTAAAAGATGACACCAGTAATAGGTATTTTAATAACAATTTATCGTCTCTGATTACTAAGCATTGAATTTCAATAAAATACGAAAACAAGTGTAAAATGAAATTAGACACCAATAAGAGGTAAGCGAATGTAATTTACAAGAATAAAATAATATAAAATTGGAATTGTAGTAGGTGTCAATATTGATTTTTCAAGAAATCATGTGAAATAATATAAAAATTTTAGTCCAACCAAGGAAAGAACTTCGGTGCGACAGGGGATAGGCATCACATTCTGACACAAATTTAACACATATTATCACCCGGGCGAAGCCGGGTCGGCTAGTTATTATAGCCTATGTCCATCGTCATTGCGGAAGCTGCCCGTGTGCAAAATTTCACAGAGATTGGCTGAGTATAGTTGAGGCGTGAAAGCGAAACAAACAAACAAACTCATTTTCGCATTTATAATATTAGTTAGGATTTTTGAATTTGAAGTGAAACTTCTTTTGGCGCGGTAGGCAGGGGTGATTCCGATAGGATATGGAAAAAGCCTGACGGAAGTATTCTCCTCGATTGGAAAAGGATGCAGTCGAAATGATTAAGTCTATGCGACTTCAAATCGAATTGCAGTCTAGGCAACTTCAGATCGAAATGATTTAAGTCTAGGCAACTTCAGATAGAAATGATTAAGTCTAGGCAACTCCAGATTTAACCGTCGCGTTTTTTTGGGGAACATATCCTCAGGGCCGGATTAACCATTAGGCAGGTTAGGCAACTGCCTAGGAGCCCCGCATCGGCTTGGGGCCCTGCGCGCGCACAAAAGAAATTGAAAATGTCTCATAGAGTGAAAATTTAATTGGAAAATTTGTATCCTCAATGACAATAAGTATTGTTGCTTTTTTTCGACGCGCATGCTGTCAGTTGATGAAATACTTCATACTTACAGAACAGAACCATCTAGTATCAAGTAGTAGAACTAATAATATGGATTCGTTACGTAGCGTATTGTATGAATCATACAATGCGCTACCTTCATCAACTTGAAAAGAGCTGATCATCTTCAAACGGCTGAAAAGGGGCCACAAGAATTGCATTGCCTAGGGGCCCCGACATCGTTAATCCGGCCCTGCATATCCTCGTGGTTGGTCAGGAATTACTGTACATCGTACTGTGTTTATGTAAAGTTAGTGTGGAGTGGATACACTAAGCCAGTCACTTATTCTGGCAGTTTATTTATACTTTCCCGCCGTGACACTGTCCAGAACACTGTGATATTTCTGTGATATAGTCAAATACACACGGTGTTCTGTACTTGTATGTTGAACATGCGTAGGCAGACGAATTTAAAGCGCCTCTCATATTATCAAGACGTGACCGATTTGTTTCCTAAAGCTCCATTGGTATTATACGTTAAGACACCGTCATGTCACGTACCGGTAATGTTCGATAAAAACCAAATTTGAACGTCTGATTTTCATTAGATTAAGATTACATTTTACACATGGCGTAAGGCACTACTGCCCTTCGTTCATTCCAACCTAAAAACGTTTTGTAAATCCTGTCGTTCTTAATCCCATTCAAGTATTAGATAATTAATCGAACCTTACTACCTTTCTGGAAGTTGTATGCCATACCTCATTAGGATCTAAAAACCTTCCATTTAGATGTTGCAGCCTTTTGGAAGAAATTGCCTTGCATGAGCTCAAAATATGTTCAGCAATTTCTTTTGCCTCCTTGCAGAAGCGACAGTTATCATCTTCTACCATGCCCTGATTTTCTTTAAAGCACGTTAATTAACAAATCAAACGCTACACATATGTAAATAATAATTATTTCTTAACTTTAACTTTGACATTACGGATGAATGTAATGAAAACTTTAGGTTTTCATTTAAATCTGTGTATTTCTTTTTACTTAAGTGACATATATCTTTATTTGTGTTTCTTAATTGAAAAATTAATCAAATGCAGACGACCGGCAATATTTATTTATTCTTTTCTGAAAATATCTACAACAGTTTTGAGGTCTGCAGTTTTTTTAAGTAATTAAACATGACTGGATAACAGGCTCATTTTAGCAATAAAAGTTTATAAAACATATGAAAATCAGAAACAATACAAAACGACAATTTTTTAGTACAATAGAGTGTGTGCAGGGGGGGGCGGAGTTACAATAATATCGATGCAAGCGCTCGTTGTGAGATTCATTGAAAACTCTGAACTCCAATTTTCCGTAATTGTCAGTGAGCATTGTTGTTTAAAAAGTCAAGTAAGTAAAACCATGATTTTTCTTCTAACTTATTTGGAAAGTATTACTATCTGATAAATTTGACACTTTTAAACCCGGTCAGCAAGATTACAGACGCCATGGTTTGAGGTTATGCTGTCGTCTGTCAATATAATAGACATAGATGTAGGTGCACCTCCATGTTTGATATAAATTAATTAGGTATTTTTTATTATACGTCAAAATTGAAAAGAAAAAACTTAAAATAAATAATTTTCATGCACCTTTTATGCTATGCTATTTATACTATATGCACGCAGCTAAATTAGATGGTATTCGTTTATTAAAAAATTTCGCGGTCTAAAACAACAATAAAAATGAGTTCAGTCGTGCACTATCGCCCGCTAGCGGCGCTAGTAGGCTTCGTGCACACAACCTATACGACGCAATAAAAATGTACAAATTTCAACTAGGTGAAGCCGGAGTATTGTTCTTTTAAGATTCAGTAACAAAGGTTTTATGAAATATATTTAATCAGAGTCCACCGAATAAACGCTTGTCCAGTATGTTTATGAAGCGAAACTATCGAAAAAGTACATCACATACCTACATAATATGTGTTAGATTATCTATAGTAGCTACCTATTCGAAAAGAACTTCGTATCAAACGCACCAAGAAACAAAGATAAGAAAGCGTGAAAAGGAAGATTTATTGTTTTGTGCAAATTTGTAAAGTCGGAATATAATCAAAAGAGAAAGGACGTTACGAATGAAACAGACTCCGGATAGTAAGGTATTCTAACCCCTCGTTTTGAGTATACGTTAAATGTTTATTGATCAAAAAATAAAATACCCGTATGGGGAACCGATGCTTCATGACTTCTTTTTTCAAAAATTATTTTTCAAAATAATTTTTAATATGAACAGTGGAATTTCCTAGAAAGCCCTTCAGTGGCGGATTCAGGGGGGTTAGGAGGTTCAAACCCTCCCCGAAATTTTTGGAAACGCATAGAAAAGGACATCTGATTCATATCTTAGCGGCATTGGGCGTTGCATTTTTTCGATATTTTTTTTATATTTTCGCGTGTAAAAAACTGATTTGGTGAGGTAAGTATCAATATAATGTACTTGTACATAAATATTTTGAACTCCCCCTCCCCGAAATATTTTTCTGGATCCGCCCCTGAAGCCCTTACTATACGATACTAAGACGATCTTCATTTAGTTGCAAAATCTGCCCTAAATTGTGTAGCTATATTTCCACCAAATTTTATAGCCCTGGAGTTCTTGCTGAGACAAACATTTAAAAATAATATGTTAAATGTTCATGCAATCAAGTTTAAATGCTTGTTACGACATAATTGACACAATATTAAATTTGGTAGAATTACAATTTTGTTTTGTCAAAGTAAACTTATTTTTAACGAAGACGAATTTTTAGTTGGTGCTGACCTGGAAATTTTGTATATCTGTTTATGATTTTTTTAAATAGATCCGCGATTGTTTTAGTACTTATGTCTATCGTTCGATGGCGGTGAGTGACTGATTGTCACGTTTTTAATTATTGTTTTGATTCAGACTGCTTTGGAAGTTTCGTTTCTTTTTTTTGTTGGAATGGTGACGGCCTCCATCCCGGTTGTTATTTTTCAAGCTGGATAATAACAATCGTTATTTTTGGAAATACTGAAGAAAACTTTTGAATTGATAGTGGAATTCACTCAGGAAGTGATATACTGTGGTTAATCGTTGTTCACGAAGTTCTTTGCTGAAGTTACGGTTTTTACCCTTAAATAAAAGGGTTCTTAGGATTGGTTCTTAGGATTGGTTCTTAGGATTGGTTCTTAGGATTGGTTCTTAGGATTGGTTATTAGGATTGGTTCTTAGGATTGTTTCTTATGATTGGTGCGGGTTCCATTGGTGGGATACTTCTGTTGGAAAATATTCATGGATAATTATGTACGGAGACTACTATCGTCTAAGATGCTACCGATTCCTGTTAACGTGTAAAATTACGTTGGAGTGGTAAACCTGATCAAGAAATTTCGCCAGGTGAAAATTTAATTTCAATTCAGTAATTTTGACGTCTGGATTCAAACTGTGAGTGATTTGTTTTCATCTTATTTATTCCGCTGGTATCCTAGCAAATGTAGTTTCGATCAACAGAAATTTGCATTTAAACTGATTACCATAAGAACGACATTTTAGTTTCTGAATCAGTACACTGTTTGTGTCAATATTGGTGTTTGAAAGTTTTCAAGTTTAAGAAATCACTATTTTGCCGTCTTTTTCTTATTTTTTTTAAGTTACCGTATTTGTTATCAAATACTTTTTTTTTGATATTAACGAAACTTGTTTTATCAATCTCAATACAACTTCAAAATTTCAGTCATTATGTTTTAAATGTCATATGTCAATATCGAATATGAAATAATTTACTTTATTGTGTTTTAATGCTATAAGTGTCGTATATTAGACTGAGTCGATAATCTCGGTTATTCATTGTGACTCAAATATATGTTTGCGACTGGTCAGTTACGGTTATGCTGTTTCGTACGTTACTTACGCGCATTTTAAGATTTTGACTCGATCTATGAATATGAAAATATTTTATATATTTAACTTTAGTTCATTTTTCCGATAATGTTATCTATAATATTATGTATCTAATTTCTGGTAACGTTTAGTTTGTTTTGGTCGATCAAACACAAATGAGGTTATGTTCTGAATATTCTTTGTATTTGTTGTATTAATGTAATACGATGCTTACGTTTGTCATTTCGTAATTCCAAGTTCAGAGTTGAATAACTATTTTCTCAGATAATAATTGATGCATTACTTTTCTGTTTAAATTGATGAATAGTCGTACTATTTCGCGTTGTTAAAGTTCCGCGAATGTATTGTTTACGCTCGTATGTTTGAGTACCGTATATTTGCGAATTAACGTGTTTACGAATTCTTGTTATGTCGATATTATGTACCTTTTGAAAGAACTATGAGCAGTGTCGTATTTATCCTGCTATAGTGGTTTTCAATAGTGTCGTGTTTATGTTTGCGACTTCGTGTAGTGTCGATATTATGTATCTATTGTAATGGCTATGAGCAGTGTCGTATTTATCCTGCTATAGTGGTTATCAATAGTGTCGTATTTATTAAATTTTACGGTATTGCGTCGTGTACTCAAACATTGTTGAACTAGTACGAACTATAATAATGTTGATACTTTAATTGAAGTTTTATTGATGTTTTGTAACTTTTGCATATAATTTCCTTAAATAAAACTGACATTTGTTTATGAAGTTATCGTCTCATTAATGTATTGTTGTTGTGTCGATAAACTTTTGGCTTCCCTCGTATTTTGGATTAAGAGTCGGTGATCCGATAGAGTTTGTATGTAACCGTCTCTGGCGCCCATTGAAAATATTAAACAACTATTTATAATTCTTTAACATCTATGTACAACTACGGGTCGGCCAAAAGTCATCTGTTTTTGGGATATTGTTTTAAAAGTATTAAGTTCTAATGGATCCACTCCCTCGCCACTGAAGCTAGCGGCAACCAACCAAAGGGTCGGTAAGTTTTAGGTGTAATAAAATTGGCGCTATCCAACGTGGAGCTTTGAATACTTTTGAAAAGTATAAAATTGTTGCTATCCAAGCTTTGTATACTTTTGAGAAGTAATAAATTTGGCTGTTCAGCTTGGAGCCTTAAATAATTTCGAGAAGTAACACAATTACGCTATTCAATGTGAGCTTTGAATAATTTCAAATTTAGTAAGTGACGATACCCAACGTAAATTACGAAGTTTGATAAGTTGCCGCTGTCTAACGCAAACTTGTTGATGAATTTTTCAGACAATTTGATTTTGAGGATATAGATAGAGATAATTATTATTGTTTTACCGGATTAGTGCGGTACAAACAATTTTGTTTTGTGTTGTGGTTATTGATGTCGGATTTATTACAAGTTATCTGATTATATTTCATAGTATATGATTATTTTCGTTTACGTCAAGTCGTGATATTGTCTTTATAGCTGAGAATATTTTTTGTTTATGATGGATCTTGAAAATTCTCTTATTGATCTTCCAAACATGGAAACCGATATGAATATGACTCCTCCAAGTGGTCCTCAGGTTCATACGCTAAATACTGAATGTACAGATGAGGCGACTATGCGATCAATCCCGACTGTACCACGTCGATTGTCTTTGGAAAATAGACAAGGACAAAGTAACGCACCAATAGGAGTACAACACAACCGTCGTGATTCCTTATCGATTATGCATGGAAATTCAGGATACCGTTGTCGACCCATTCCGGTTTTTCAGTGGCATCTGACATTTGTTGAAGAATCCGTATTTCTGGCATTCGGAGTTCCCCAATTTATCATAGCTGACAATGGCGTTCAATTTCGAAGCCGCGAGTTCGTGTCAATGATTAAGCAGTATGACGTTCGGATGTTATACAACGCGAATTACCATCCTCAAGCAAATCCAACTGAACGGATAAATCGTGTGCTTAAAACTATGATAGCGTCATTTGTAAGAGATAATCATACTTACTGGGATAAATATTTGCCACAGTTCGCATGTGCATTACGGACTGCAAAGCATTCTGCGACGGGTCAAACACCATATTTTATTAATTATGGTCGAGAAATGATATTATCGGGTAAACTGTATCAAGATATAGATCACGAAAAGTTAGATTTTGAAGCTCGCCCTGAAGCGACAGCTATTAATAAAGTGTTCCGTTCTATTTATTCTGACGTTGCTAAAAGATTAAATCACGCTTATGAACGAAGCAAAAAAATATACGATTTACGACGACGACCCAAAACCTGTGAAATTGGCGACTCGGTTTATCGTCGAAACTTTCCTTTGTCTAACGCGGCTCGCAAGTTTACTGCTAAGCTAGCACCCAAATTTATAGGGCCTTATAAAATAAAGAAGAAAAGTTCTCTATGGACGTATGAATTAGAAGATTTAAATGGTCACGCTTGTGGAATTTGGCATATTAACGACTTGAAACCAAATTTCGTTGTTGACGATAAGGTAGAATGATATTGTTAATGGTTGTTGTATCTATGAAAGTTACGTTTTTGATTCTGTATTGACGTATTGTAGGTTATTTTTTTAGTCATACTATTTTACCATTGAAGCACTGACGAAAATATTGTTATTGTGACTTTCTTCTGGCGTACTGGTTAACACCTTGTTGCGATTTAGTTTATTGAATTGGTTGATTTGAAGGACACTCTTTACTTATTTTTTTTTTTTTTTTTTGCATAATTGACTCGCTATGGTGCGGATTTTGTGACGGTTTATTTGCTGTCTACGTCAAATGCTTAAGTTTTTTTTTGTGTGTTAACGTGTGTTGTCGATTTAGTTTTAAGGAGCACATTTGACTCGCTAATTTGCGGATTAAGTGATGGTATTGTTGCTGTCCATGTCAAAGTGCATTATTTTGTGTCGTTAGATTTAAGTTGTCGCTTTTGTGTTGATGAGTTTTGGTAGATTAGAGTTTTATTTTGAACTTATGTTCCATGCGTATACAATTCCAAGAATGGCTTTTATCGTTACCTGGTGGTCTTTGGATAAACCTAGGGATTGTAGATCTGTTATAAAATATTCTCTAAGGGTTTTTTTTTTAATTACGTCTCCTCTTTCCTTTTATTTAGTTGTTTCGTATTATGACTAAACTAACGAGATATCTGTTGCTAGGTCTATGACTGATGATGTGGCTTTTATCTTAGTCGCCCTATTGTGGTTTTCGAGTGAAGAGTGAGTTCTTTAAGTTATGGAGTGTTGTCTTTCTGCTATTTCAATAATTTTTCTTTCCGGTAAGAGAATTTCTACGAAATTCTCTCCGTACGTAAAGGGGGAATTGTTACGACATAATTGACACAATATTAAATTTGGTAGAATTACAATTTTGTTTTGTCAAAGTAAACTTATTTTTAACGAAGACGAATTTTTAGTTGGTGCTGACCTGGAAATTTTGTATATCTGTTTATGATTTTTTTAAATAGATCCGCGATTGTTTTAGTACTTATGTCTATCGTTCGATGGCGGTGAGTGACTGATTGTCACGTTTTTAATTATTGTTTTGATTCAGACTGCTTTGGAAGTTTCGTTTCTTTTTTTTGTTGGAATGGTGACGGCCTCCATCCCGGTTGTTATTTTTCAAGCTGGATAATAACAATCGTTATTTTTGGAAATACTGAAGAAAACTTTTGAATTGATAGTGGAATTCACTCAGGAAGTGATATACTGTGGTTAATCGTTGTTCACGAAGTTCTTTGCTGAAGTTACGGTTTTTACCCTTAAATAAAAGGGTTCTTAGGATTGGTTCTTAGGATTGGTTCTTAGGATTGGTTCTTAGGATTGGTTCTTAGGATTGGTTATTAGGATTGGTTCTTAGGATTGTTTCTTATGATTGGTGCGGGTTCCATTGGTGGGATACTTCTGTTGGAAAATATTCATGGATAATTATGTACGGAGACTACTATCGTCTAAGATGCTACCGATTCCTGTTAACGTGTAAAATTACGTTGGAGTGGTAAACCTGATCAAGAAATTTCGCCAGGTGAAAATTTAATTTCAATTCAGTAATTTTGACGTCTGGATTCAAACTGTGAGTGATTTGTTTTCATCTTATTTATTCCGCTGGTATCCTAGCAAATGTAGTTTCGATCAACAGAAATTTGCATTTAAACTGATTACCATAAGAACGACATTTTAGTTTCTGAATCAGTACACTGTTTGTGTCAATATTGGTGTTTGAAAGTTTTCAAGTTTAAGAAATCACTATTTTGCCGTCTTTTTCTTATTTTTTTTAAGTTACCGTATTTGTTATCAAATACTTTTTTTTTGATATTAACGAAACTTGTTTTATCAATCTCAATACAACTTCAAAATTTCAGTCATTATGTTTTAAATGTCATATGTCAATATCGAATATGAAATAATTTACTTTATTGTGTTTTAATGCTATAAGTGTCGTATATTAGATTGAGTCGATAATCTCGGTTATTCATTGTGACTCAAATATATGTTTGCGACTGGTCAGTTACGGTTATGCTGTTTCGTACGTTACTTACGCGCATTTTAAGATTTTGACTCGATCTATGAATATGAAAATATTTTATATATTTAACTTTAGTTCATTTTTCCGATAATGTTATCTATAATATTATGTATCTAATTTCTGGTAACGTTTAGTTTGTTTTGGTCGATCAAACACAAATGAGGTTATGTTCTGAATATTCTTTGTATTTGTTGTATTAATGTAATACGATGCTTACGTTTGTCATTTCGTAATTCCAAGTTCAGAGTTGAATAACTATTTTCTCAGATAATAATTGATGCATTACTTTTCTGTTTAAATTGATGAATAGTCGTACTATTTCGCGTTGTTAAAGTTCCGCGAATGTATTGTTTACGCTCGTATGTTTGAGTACCGTATATTTGCGAATTAACGTGTTTACGAATTCTTGTTATGTCGATATTATGTACCTTTTGAAAGAACTATGAGCAGTGTCGTATTTATCCTGCTATAGTGGTTTTCAATAGTGTCGTGTTTATGTTTGCGACTTCGTGTAGTGTCGATATTATGTATCTATTGTAATGGCTATGAGCAGTGTCGTATTTATCCTGCTATAGTGGTTATCAATAGTGTCGTATTTATTAAATTTTACGGTATTGCGTCGTGTACTCAAACATTGTTGAACTAGTACGAACTATAATAATGTTGATACTTTAATTGAAGTTTTATTGATGTTTTGTAACTTTTGCATATAATTTCCTTAAATAAAACTGACATTTGTTTATGAAGTTATCGTCTCATTAATGTATTGTTGTTGTGTCGATAAACTTTTGGCTTCCCTCGTATTTTGGATTAAGAGTCGGTGATCCGATAGAGTTTGTATGTAACCGTCTCTGGCGCCCATTGAAAATATTAAACAACTATTTATAATTCTTTAACATCTATGTACAACTACGGGTCGGCCAAAAGTCATCTGTTTTTGGGATATTGTTTTAAAAGTATTAAGTTCTAATGGATCCACTCCCTCGCCACTGAAGCTAGCGGCAACCAACCAAAGGGTCGGTAAGTTTTAGGTGTAATATGCTCTTCATGTTTGCAATAGGGTACTGTTAGGAACACCCATCTAACGACGTAACGTTACAATGCAATACTAGAAAAATTTATTTTAAAACTATGTCACCGTCGGGACTCAACCCTGAATCTTTTTTTGTATTCCGACGGTGACATCGGTTTAAAATGAATTTTTTTATAGTATATATTGCATTGTAACGTTACGTAATGCTATAGGTAACATGAAACCATTTATATGTATTTTAAAAATAAAAATTATTCACTTCAGTTATAACGAAAGAAAAAACCCACTATGGGCCAAAATTATTCAATGTTCTACCACCGTCTGTTAGAGATTTGCCAGTTAAACAGTTTAAAGAACACATAAAAAACTACCTTACAAAAAATAGTTTTTATTCCATCGAGGAATTTTTGAATAAAAAATTTATATAAAACTTTTTTAAATGTTTTTTAGAAGAAAACATATCATTTTATATTAAAGATTTTAATTAAGAGAGAACTTACTCAAAAATAATTTTATAAAATTTTAAATGTATTTAATGTGACTTGTGTAAACTATATAGTGTAAGCACCAATAAATCATCTATCTATCTATCTATCAATCCCACAGACACGCGCAGCCACCATCTTTAAATTTTGGGGGTAGTAAATGTGACCTTATCTCGGACACGATTTTTCGATAAAACCATTTTTTCTTAATTTATATAAAAATGATTCCATCAATTAATTCAAGTTGTCATTGAAAATAACTATTGTAGACTTACATCAAACCACATTTACTTGATAATTGATTTGTCATTGAAATATAAATCTCAAAATACCGGTGACACCTGTTTATCTTGTTTGCAATAATATGTTATTATTATTAATAAAGCCGGGTTTAAGAACAAACAATCAGGTTGGTGAAGCGTTCCGCTATAACATGTTCACAATATCAACATTTTGTACAACTAGACCAAATTTTTAGGCACTGCAGTTCGATCAATAGATACAACTGGATCAAATTTTTAGGCACTGCAGTTCGATCAGCAGATATTGTTACGGATCACCCTGTATATAAGCGGCAGGCAAGAATTCTGAGAAACGGGAGCCTGCTTGCTGAACACACTGGTGCCTACGCGAAGATTCTAGACAACGCTAGAGAATACGACGACGCACTGAGCGTACACTGCGCGCGCCCTATATAAGCAGCGAGTCGACGGGAATCGGAGAGTCAATGGTGAGTCGTGCAATCAAGTGGATCAGTGATATAAATATTAATCAGTTCAACGGAGATCAGTCAGTCAGTGTAGATTACTGTGACAGCGAATATAGTGCGAAATAAATCTGAGTGAATATAAATATACAAACATAAATAATTAGAATTAAATAATCTTTGTAAATATAGTTATTGTTTACTTGTGTTGATTGTCAGAACTGACTTTTGGTTGTTGTATTTATTATTGTTGTGTTTTCAATTATTGTAAATAAATATTTATTCAGCCAACTCAGAAAACAGTTTTGTAACAATATATAAAATAGTTATTTTCGAATAAAATAATAATCGAATTCAAAAATATTGTTACGAATATGTCTCTAGTTTTTTTTTAAATAGACGGGCTCAGCCCTGCACACACCTAAACGTAAAGAACTAAAAATGTGCACAAATATTCCATCCTGCATGGATTAAAAAAACGCAATAAAAAAAATTTAAATGATACATTTCTTTAATTAATTCATGGACACGATTATTAAAATTAAATTAAATACATATATATTATTTAAATAAAGCATAAAAAACAAAAAGCCAGAAAAATGATACTTAGTTTAAATTTTAACAGCAGGTAAAATATCGTTTAAGATGTTTTCGTAGAAAATTAATACTCATGCCACAAAAAAGGACACATAATGACAATAAAATCATATACATTTAATGTGAAACGATTAGAAGTCATTTTGAAAACGTTTATGAACCATTTCAAAACACTGTCATTATAATCAAAACCCACGTTATACATATAAGATAGACATTTATAAACTCATTGCCTCACTCACTTGAAGCGACTATCATATTTTGACGATTAAATACATTTAAATAAAATTGTAATTTTATGTTTTTGTTTTGACATCACGCAAAAACGACCGGGTTAGATTTGTCCAATTTAGACCTTAGGCTATGCATTACTCAATTTTATTTTAGGCGTCATTTGACGAGTTCATTTGAATAATAGTGATGCGCGATACGAGATGTTTTAGTCGATTGTCTCGATTGTTCAAACATTTCGATGACTCTCGATGGTTGTCACTTGGACTCCATTGTTGTTGTTTCATAGTTCACCGAGACCGAGTCGCATAGTACTGCATACTGCATACCCGATACGAATTTAATAGTGAAGAGATCACAGAGTACCGACTAAACAGTGAACAATCAACGAGTCGCGTGAACGTCAGTCGACTAGCATATAACCTTGAATCGCGATTATATGTATTCTTATTCGTTGCTATTGCTATAACCTATGTGGCAAATAATCGACTTGAACAATCGAACATTTCGATTGTAAAATCAAACTCCGAGTCGATTGTGAACTCGATTGTTATTATGAACGATTGTAATTGTTTCGATTGTAAAAATATCTCGCATTCGCCCATCACTAGAATAAAAAATTAATTTGTCTCTTTTTTTTATATCACGCACAAATGACTGGGTTAAATCGATATAAGTAATCCTTAGATCAATTTTATTTTAAGCATCATTTGACGATTTTATAGATTGTATAGTTAGTGTCGTAATGGGTATATTTGACGAGTCATAATATCATTACGCACGAGATATATATGGTATTTTTTGCTAAGCCCACTACTTAAAATACCTACCTACTTTTCAATTCAGTTTCAGTATTTTCAAAATTTTTTGACAGTTAATTTTCCAGGTTTTTCAGATCTGAGCATCAATATCTGAAGATTTTTTATAGTTTCTCGTATAAAACCTATACCGTGTCGATGTATAATTTAAAAAGCAGGTACCTCAATAATATATGTTATACAAGTCACTGTTATTATAATGAGTACATACACGAAGACACAAAATTGTCTAAATTTGTCTAAAAATGAATATATTACTCTAGTCATATTACCCAGTTATTTGTAAAATTGCCACTAAATTACATAATGCCTTGCGGCAAAGGCGATATGCAAACTACATATAACCCTTTTTTATGTCTTTTTATTTCATTAAAAAATATAATTTGAACCATTGTTTTGGACATGTAAATTTGACCAAAGAATTACCTTTTTCATGAATATTTTTCAATGTATTAATTTTGGGACCGAATAGTGATGTCCTCCGAAACTATTATTTACTGTAAGCGGCGTACGAAATTAAATGCATTTGCTACAGGCTGTTATTGTAATTACATCAAATGCACACTAGAAATAAGGGTTAGAAGAACTTACTAGCCTGAGCTTTATACCGTGTGTAAGCGGTTTTAGCGAACATAGGGAAAATAACATTGAGAACATTTACAATTTTGTACTAGGCTATGGGCCGTAAGATTTATTGTTAATATGTGGTGGATTACATAGGAAAAAAATAGTACAGTAAATTTTTTAAATAATTTTCCATACCAACGGTTTACTATACTTATTACTTCTCACCACTACTATATAGGGTGCTGAATCGTTTTACGGGCAATAGGGATTTAACCCGTAAAATCAAATTTTTGCCATTTCCTGCTTCCCTAATTATTTTAGGAAAAATATCTTCGAATAAAAGTTTTAGAACATAAAATTCTGCATCTAAATCATTAAACAAAATTAATTTTGCATGCTTTGTAACGGCAGAAATTTGTTATGAAAATGTCAAAATTACCTCAAAAACAGATAGCGATAACCATGGAACTTGAACAAAATGATTAGAAATTATTCTGACAGCTAAAACGTCATCATTTTGTTCGAGTTCCATGGCTATCGCTATCTGTTTTTGAGGTAATTTTGACATTTTCATATCAAATTTCTGCCGTCATAAAGCATGCAAAATTAATTTTGTTTAACGATTTAGATGCAGAATTTTATGTTCTAAAACTTTTAGTGAAGATATTTTTCCTAAAATAATTAGGGAAGCAGGAAATCGCAAAAGTTTGATTTTACGGGTTAAATCCCTATTACCCGCAAAACGATTCAGCACCCTGTATATGGTAGGGAAATAGGGAATTATTGGATTCATAGTCCGAAATTTTTTTTTCGGGGTATTAACAAATCCTCACGTTTTGATACCCTATAGGAATCATTTGAGACCTTTTTCCGACCGATGTTTGTGTGCATGTGTGTATGTGGTAAAATTTCTTCTCATTCAATATCTCAAAAACGGAACGACATAGGGTCATGCGGTATGTTTTGTTGTATTTGTCAGCACTTAACTTATAGATCTGAATATATTATGAGCCAAATCGATTTAGTAACCACTGAACCGATTTAGCTGCATACCTATTTTTTTAAACTATATTTTGAAATTTGGTTTAAGTGTGATTTATAACGACGTGACGTCCAAAAAAAATATTTTTTGTCCAATAACTGGACAAAAAAATAAATTTTTAATGTTCACATGCAAACGCAAAATTTAATACCAAATTATGTATATGTAATGTTTTGCATGTGAAATTATGTATTATTACTATCTGAAAAATACCACGCATTTCCAATAAAAAGTCACTGATGAATTTTAAACGCACAGGTACTTATCTTAATTATAGGACAAATGCAGTTTTCGACAACCAGTGCAACCTGATGCAACAAAATACAAAAAAAAACATCAGAAAATGTCACAAACGCAATATATATACGCAAAACAAAGTTATAAATTTGTGTCCACAAGACAAATATGCAATTTTATGTAAATTTTTTATACTTATCTTCAGAAAGTTTTTTAGATCTTCATGAATTCAATTTACATCATACAACAAAGTCCCCGTCGAGTCTGTCTTTTTTCGTATAACCACTGAACGGATTTTGTTCCCGTTTTCACGATTAGATAGATTGACTCACGACGAAGGTTTAGATGTACAATTGAAACTATAGCCGGCCCGGATTCGCCCGAGGGAAAATCGAGGGTAATCTCAGAAGACCGATTTCTCCGTAACTACAGAACGAATTTTGTTCCGGTGGTTTTCACGATTAGATAGATTGATTCACGAGGAAAATTTAGATGTACAATTGAAACTGGCCGGCCCGGATTCACCCGAGTGAAAATTGAGGGTAATCTCAGGAGACCGATTTCTCTGTAAATACTGAACGGATTTTGTTCCGGTTTTCACGATTAGATAGATTGATTCACGACGAAGGTTTAGATCTACAATTGAAACTGGCCGGCCCGGATTCGCCCGAGTGGAAATTGATGGTAAATAGTAAATATATTGTTTATTTTAGATTATAGACGCTTGACAACCACGGTAATTAGCGTTTAATTACATCAAATTAAATAAACGACATCACAAAAGCATCCATGAGCGGAGATGGAATTCGAGCCCACGACAGATCAACAGCACGCTATAACACAAACACCATTAGAACTAAAAATATAGCAGGTGCGTTAATTTTGACAAAGAAAAATGACCATAAGTCATTTTGCCTTGAGACAAAAGAAATGGTAACATGAAAAATTTTGTTTTTAAATAAAAATAAATGAGAAACAAAAAAGCGTGCACGAAACAAGTGAAATTAATATGTACGTTTTTCGTACTGTTTAGCTACCGTTTAAAACGTGGAGCCGCATGTAAATGATGAAATTGCATAATAACAATGCAGTTGATAAATGCATACTATTATTACATCTATACATGGAAGATGCGACATGCATAACTAATCAGAAAAAGCGTCAATATTGCCAACCTACCTATATCATCGGACGACAAATTGCCCTGCTTTCGGTTCGAACAATACTATAATGTTCAGTTTTAGAATCTCCCAAATTCCGGTTTCAGGATTGCTAAATGAAATTATGACGATTATGAGAGCAGCGATGGTGGGACAAATAGGGCACTTGTCCTCTAGATAAGATCTATCATGACCGACAACAGACTAAATCTCTATTTAAAAAGTGATGTTTTATATTCCATATATAATATTCTTTCATCGATGACCTATTTATAAAAAAATAGGTAAAAAAACTTTTAAGTTAGGTAAACGGTTTTATTTTAAATCATCAGCTGTACCAAAAACTAGACACAAAGCAAGGGGCACTTTGTGTCGCTGCGTCAGCGGAATAAGTAATAATCTGGGACTTTTAATAGACTAAAATAAAAACGTGGGGCGCATTTGAAATATTTCTGTTGGTGGGCTTGGAAACACATTTTTTAATGCGCCTCACGTTTTTATTTTAGTCTATTAAAAGTCCCGGATTATTACTTATTCCGCTGACGCAGCGACACAAAGTGCCCCTTGCTTTGTATCTAGTCTGTGTCTAGTTTTTGGTACAGCTGATGATTTAAAATAAAACCGTTTACCTAACTTAAAAAATTTTTTACCTATTTTTATTTTCTAGTTTTTGTCAAAACCAACAAAACTCGAGGGGGTTATTAGTAACGGTTGAAGAGTTCCACTGTTCACCTCCTGATTCCATCATCAGACCCTCGTTACCAAGTTGAAATTATCATAATATTGTATTGTCACGGGAACTCAATGTGTGTGCAAAGTTTCATAAGAATCGGTTAAGTAGAAGTATATAGTTGAAAAAGCAGTCGCAAGATTTGAAACAAAGATAGTAACAAACAAATATACGGAGTCAAGCTAAATAAAACCGTTTAATAAAAGAAGATAGTCGTGGGCTTTTGTTTCAACCATCTTTTGTTATTAAAACAAAAGGTATCGATTGATAGAACAATTTCGTAATGACATTTTCCTATAGGTACTGATAATGACTCAGTAGACATACTTATTTTTTAACAAATATTTATTAGGCAACAATTAATTTTAGCATCATTGCTGAAATAAATAATACTTTATGATCGGCGTAATAAAACTATTATGACATTTTACGGTACCTACTGCCATTATATTTAATTATTACGAAATTAACAATGCTCTTGGACGCTCAATTTTTAATATAATTATTACAACGCCAAGGTATGTGTTACACGTAAGTATATAATTTTTTCAATAAAATTTTGAAACAGTCAAATTTATTTCGACATTTTTTTTATTTATTATTCTCAATTTGTTTGTAACACTGAGGTAAAATCTATAGAGGACGCATACCGAAAATTGAAGTCATTTGACGCCACAGGGCTGATCAAACATGGCGGCAAAACACGGGATGGATTAGGAATATTATTCTTTTCTTCTTCTAATTCTTCTCACATATAAAATGAGGGCCAAATTACAATGGCGATTGGTTTCACTTTTAATTAAGTGTAGATTATAGACGCGTCGACAACTCAGGTCATTAGCGTCTTCAACACAACAAATAATCCATTAATTGTGTATTAGAATCCGCCAGCTTGTGGCCACAAACGATATTTTGGTAAAGCTTCATTATTTTGACCTTCAACCAAACCTTCCTTCAGTTATTAACATTTATTGGGTCAACACTACTCTATAGTCTATACTGAAGACATCGCATAATTTGGATATCTCAAGTATTATTACTTATCGCTTGTAGCCACGCAAGCGATATTTTGGTAAAGCTTCATTATTTTGACCCTCAACCAAACCTTCCTTCAATTAGTGATAATACTAATTTAGGACAAAATTCCTCTTCTTGAGTTTCCGGGAGGGCAAAAAACGCGTTTTTACAAAAAATTTGTTTGTCAGCAGATTGCAATTAAACGGCTAAACAGATCGAAACTAAATTTCGGTAACAAGTCTGACATGTAAATCAGGAACTACCGAACCGATTTGCTGGAACTGCTTGTTCATATCGTGCTTGGGAATGTATGTTTTATTTATTTATTGTAGATTATAGACGCGTCGACATCTAAGGTCATTAGCGTCTTTCAACTACACTAAATAACAACTAACTTAAAACTAAATAACATCACAAACATCCATGAGCGCAGGTGGGATTCGAACCCACGGCAGTCCAGTCTAGAGGTTGCGGCGCCAAGCATGCTAACCACTAGGCTATACTGCCCCCACGAGAATGTATGAGGAAAGACCTTAACACAAGTTCAAATGCTTCTAAAAAGGATAAAATAATTTTGTTCTTAATTTTGACATCATTATTTTATACACTTATAACTTGAAGTCGACGCAAATAAACAACCTATATTTCTAATTAAATGTAAGCATGGAAGGTGATTGTAAAAATGCAAGAGCATAATAAATTATTTTGTCATTTTGAAGTTGGTTCAATATTTTTTTTGTATCGAGGGTTCCATTCTAGGTATACTTAAATCTAAATAGCAACACTGTATATGTTTGAGCTTCTCTGAATAAGACGTGTATAGCATGTGACTTGGCTACAAAATGAAATTGGTAACATGTATCCAAATTACCAACACAAACATTTCATAATTCATACTTCACTTAATTACGATGTCTCGTAAATTTCTCAGGCAGATTCAGACAACGTTTTATGAACGCATATTATATTTATAAGTGTTTACTGTTTATTTTATTTTATGTTATAATTATGGTACAGTCCTTCATCAATGCAAAGGTAGTTAAACTGTTCGATTTTTAAAGCCAATTAATTAAATACTTCAAACATCTTTACTGGCGCCCTTCGAAAATGTCTGCCGTAGTAACTCAATGAAATTTCTGCACAGAAGTGTGTCATGGAAGCTTCATAGTTAACTATATTCTACCTTCCTTCATAAAAAAATTTGCGGTGAAATATGGCTGTCATCGTACATTCGAATTTGAATGTACTAAAAAGGAAAAAATCCATATGCATAAGCACGGTAGATCTATACCGTTCACCATCGAGACGTTCCGATAGTCACCCACTCTCCTCACTCCATCATCAGGTTGAAGACGTAAAAAATATTGTATTGTCATAGGAACTACGTAGTACCTATGTGATGCAAAGTTAGTCGATATAGGATATACGGAACTGGATCAAAATTGGAATACAATGTTGGTTCTTTTTACAAGCTTTTATTTAACTTGCAATGTATGTTAGTTTGTGTGTTAGGTTTGTTTGTTTAGGTCAAATCTTGCAAGTCAATTTTGAACGACTTTCACGTATCCGATCGATTTGAAATTTTGTACACATATGTATTCCCGATGACAATACATGAATAAATCGTTTTTAGAAATAAATTCAACCCCTAAGGGGTTCAAACGGGGATGTAGGGTTTTTTTGACTAATCAACGCCCACGCCAAATCGCTGAAGCTAGAAACTTGAAATTTAGACAGTTGGTTCCTTTTCTGACGGAAGCACCCATTAAGAAAGAATTTTTCGAAATTCAACCACTACGGGTGTCAAAGAGGGGTAAAATTTTGAAAGACTAAAATGAATAAAATAAATATTAGTAAAAAAAAACTTTTTAGAGACAGGCTTTTATTTAAATGCACTAAAATGGAAAATAATAATTTAGGTTCATAATTATAAAAGCGTGGGTCGTGACTATTAAACTATCATAGAGTTTACGACCTAAATTATTAAAAATTATTTTTTCCTTTTTAGTGCATTTAAATAAAAACTTGTCTCTAAAAAGTGTTTTTTACTAATATTTATTTAGTCAACATTAACACCTTATACATTAAGTCGACCACAACATTGTTTTGTTTTGATAATTTCTATGAGCTACGCTTTAAAAAAAAAAACAACAAAAAAATCTAGTTGTGATCAAACATATTTTAGACTTGTCTTGATTAAATCAAATTTTGTTGTATTTTATTTATTTATTTTTAATTTTATACAAAGATCTTTATATTCTGAAATAACACTAAATAATTTATCTTTATGTATACACTTGGTCCTAACTAACAAGTGAAGTTTACCCCTCATATAAAAAAAAGCTTTGAAAAATAAATGGATTTTAGAAGTGGAAAATCAAGTAGGTACCAATTTTAAAGAGGTGACATCTACTATACTAAAACTATGAATGAACTAGCTAAAAGATCAATATAAGTTATGAATTGACTGAGCCAATATAAATTTGACTACAATTTAATTAATGAAAGCAAAGAAGCCGATAGAGTTGACTGTGAATTATTTATGTTATTAAGTTTATTTTTCGAAATGTTAATTATATGTTTATATTAAATAACATGACAAGATAAGTTGATTCGATGCGTTAAGTGTTTTAAAAGACATTTAGAAATATGGATATTTGATTTTTAATATATACAACAAATAACGCCGCTAAGTATACAGGGTGGTGGCCGCTGCCGATCATAGGACTTTAACATATAAAAATCGTTTCTTAGCGGGTGCCTACGTCCTACAAAGAACCTACCTGCCAAATTTCAAGTTTGTAGGCTTTATAGTTCCGGAGATTTCGTGATGAATGAATGAATCAATGATATTTCGTTTAGGTATAATATTCAGGGTGCTGAATTGCTTTGCGGGTAATAGGGATTTAGCCCGTAAAATCAAACTTTTGCAATTTTCCTGCTTCCCTAATTATTTTAGGAAAAATATCTTCTAATAAAAGTTTTAGAACATAAAATTCTGCATCTAAATCATTAAGCAAAATTAATTTTGCATGCATTGCACCGGCATAAATTTGATATGAAAATGTCAAAATTACCTTAAAAACAGATAGCTATAGCCATGGAACTTGAACAAAATGATGACATTTTTGTCAGAATAATTTCTAATCATTTTGTTCAAGTTCCATGGCTATCGCTATCTGTTTTTGAGGTAATTTTGACATTTTCATATCAAATTTCTGCCGTTACAAAGCATGCAACATTAATTTTGTTTAATGATTTAGATGCAGAATTGTTCTAAAATTTTTATTCGAAGATATTCTTCCTAAAATAATTAGGGAATCAGGAAATCGCAAAAGTTTGATTTTACGGGTTAAATCCCTATTGCCCGCAAAGCAATTCAGCATCCTGTATAATATTAAGATAAATTTTGCGCTATTTGGCTTTTGCGGAAGAACTATGTCGGTCTTTGAACGCATGTATTTCTGCAAAATAAACCTACCGCGTAGACTTTAGTGCGTGTCTTATCAGGACGAACGTACCATTCATTATTGAGCCAATGCTAGGCTTGCAAATTGCAATAATACATGTAGGTACAATATTATATGTAATTACTTTTAATACTTGTACATAATATACGGATTGTATATACATATGTATTATATATGAGCTCTTGAGTTCATCCAACTAACTAATTAATTCGCATCTGTAACAATGTTAACGTTACTGAACTGTAACGAAAACCTAGACACAAGACATAGGGAACAGTGGCGTACTTGCTATCGGGATTATACGAAAATCTCTACCTACTAATATTATAAATGCAAAAGCTGTGTGTGTTTGTTACTACTCAGCTCCGGAACGGTTGCAGAGCCGTAGCTAGGGGGGGCATTAAGGGGCAATGCCCTATACCTTAAAACATCCAGTGCCCTACTTTAAGGAATTATAAACAAGCCGCAAAGACTGTTACGACAGAATGACAGACTTGATCTATCTAGCATTTGGAAAAACAAGATTAAATTTGTTGGACTAAATGAAGTTCTTCGGAAATTTGATAACATGGCAAGTTCTGTATTTTTTTTTTTTTTTGAATAAATTGTCATTTACCGTTTTCTTGCTTTTGTAATTTGATATCACCAGATGAGGTGGGCAATCCAATTAAAAAATTGTAGTCATTTGCTTCATCCCTACTTTAAACTTTCAGTGCCCTATCTTGAATTCAGCTCTAGCTACGGCCCTGAACGGTTGACCGAATTTTTATGAAATTTGGTATATATAGTTGGGCTTGAGAATAGCCGAACCTGTAGCAGTGCTGTTGTTTACATGGCGGCTGCCATGGTTCCTCTATTAAAAGTCCCCAGTTCTCGGGTTCTAGCCCGAGAGCTGGTAAAAGTGTCAATTGGATTTTCAATTTATTAAAAAAAATAATAAATTGGTGCTAGGCTCAAATAACCTTAGCTGTTGGTGGTCTTTAAAACACAATATTTGAAAAGGTATGTACAGTTGCTTTAGGTTCTGGAATATGACATAGGCTACTTTTCATCCTGGAAAAATGTACAGTTTCTGTGGGATACTAGCAAAACGTAACTGCATGAGGACCCCCCTTAATTTATTATTTGTTAGGATATCCGCCATAATAACACATTTCAACCGGTTCCAAAAATACAACCTTTAAAATGTTTTTCCGTTTTTTGTGTGGGGACCTTAAATTTTACTTTTTGTGATTTTCGAATTTTTCCCTTTACTTGTGCTGCGAGACCTTGCTTTTGCCAAATTTCATGATTCTAGATCAACGAGAAGTACCTTAGGTATAGGTTTTGATGAGTGAGTTTGCGAATATCAAAATAGGTATAGGACTCCCTTTATTTATTACTTTTTGTGATTTTCGGAATTTTCCCTTTTCTTGTGCTGCGAGACCTTGCTTTTGCCAAATTTCATGATTCTAGATCAACGAGAAGTACCTTAGGTATAGGTTTTGATGAGTGAGTTTGCGAATATCAAAATAGGTATAGGACTCCCTTTATTTATTACTTTTTGTGATTTTTGGATTTTTCCCTTTACTTGTGCTGCGAGACCTTGCTTTTGCCAAATTTCATGATTCTAGATCAACGAGAAGTACCTTAGGTATAGGTTTTGATGAGTGAGTTTGCGAATATCAAAATAGGTATAGGACTCCCTTTATTTATTACTTTTTGTGATTTTCGGAATTTTCCCTTTTCTTGTGCTGCGAGACCTTGCTTTTGCCAAATTTCATGATTCTAGATCAACGAGAAGTACCTTAGGTATAGGTTTTGATGAGTGAGTTTGCGAATATCAAAATAGGTATAGGACTCCCTTTATTTATTACTTTTTGTGATTTTCGGATTTTTCCCTTTACTTGTGCTGCGAGACCTTGCTTTTGCCAAATTTCATGATTCTAGATCAACGAGAAGTACCTTAGGTATAGGTTTTGATGAGTGAGTTTGCGAATATCAAAATAGGTATAGGACTCCCTTTATTTATTACTTTTTGTGATTTTCGGAATTTTCCCTTTTCTTAAGTGCTGCGAGACCTTGCTTTTGCCAAATTTCATGATTCTAGGTCAACGGGAAGTACTCTATATAGGTTTTGATAAGTGAGTTTGCGAGTATCAAAATAGGTGACAAAATGGCCGTATCTTTTGATTGCGTTGACTTAGAATCTTAAATTCTTTACACTTTCAAGGGACCGTAGACCTTAGTATTTCATATAAATTTCAACTTAATATCTCTATTCGTTCTTGAGAAAATGGGTCTTGCCCGGCGGACACCCAGCCAGCCAGTCTGATGGACAACGAGTCATCCTATAAGGGTTTTTTTTTTGAGGTTCGGAACCCTAAAAAGAGCAAAATTCCACGGAAAATAAAAAACGAACTTCAATATTTAACCTCTTTTAAATTAACATTAAACTAGGCGGGTTTCCCCAGGCTGACCATCATATTCAAAATTATTAAGAAAGGTGACAGAGGAAAATCCACTAAAATATTACTAATAAATAATAATAAAGAAATAAGGAAAAATAAAAAATATTATTTTCAAGTAAAAAAAAAACGATACTTTTACAAATGATGACCGATAAGTTATAAAGAAAACTTTGAAACTTTCCGGAAAACATTTCTTCTGAAACTTTGCACATTCTAATTCTCCGCGGTATAGATTGTTTAATTGGTGGATATTTATATAATTAATTAACTGTTTTTATCTTTTTTCCGTATTAACAAAATATAGTCCCAAAAATATAAGTGTACCTACTATCAATAATAAAAACAAGGTTCAAAAATAATGAGAGCGGGTTTTCCGCAATCAGTTTTTACAAAATAAAAATACAAATTGCTAAAATAGGTATGATTTTCGTGTTTATGTAGATTTCTCTCTTATTTTAACAAGCTTTTATTTAACTTCACCCTTTAGCGTCAATCTTATAGTTCGATTTCGATCCACCTTGCCATACTGGTTCGACTTATAACTGCGTACATACGTAGTTCCGATGACAATACAATATTTTCATGTCTCCGACCTGATCGACGCTGATGACCTTAGCTGTCTAGCGTCTATAATCTACAATGTATCTATCTGTGTCCGACTTGACTACAGATTGTATCAAATTAAACCTGTGCATAGGGCATTCTGTGTGTAAGACAGAGATTGATACATAAAGCAATAAGTAAGAATGAGATAAATGATCGCTAATAGGATGTTACGTGGTTACTGTAAATAAATATGTAATACCGAACAACTGTCATCGTTGTTTTCTACAGTAAAAATAGTCACTACTGAAATTATTGATAAAATGGCAATTTATACTGTTCGGGAAAACATTCAAATAATTAAATGGTTTTATAGTGGTAACTCAACGGCCGACATAATAAAATTATTTGTAGCTGCCTTTGAAAATAGCATAGAAGGAGCGAAA
Source organism: Mongoloraphidia duomilia (assembly GCA_039654895.1). Taxonomy (NCBI): domain Eukaryota; kingdom Metazoa; phylum Arthropoda; class Insecta; order Raphidioptera; family Raphidiidae; genus Mongoloraphidia; species Mongoloraphidia duomilia. The sequence continues at coordinate 9,979,930 of CM077523.1, forward strand.
AAACAAAGATGACGCTATTAGGCTGTATAAATATTATTTATTTACAGTAACCACGTAACATTTTATTAGCGATCATTTATCTCATTCTTACTTATTGCTTTATGTATCAATCTCTGTCTTACACACAGAATGCCCTATGCGCAGGTTTAATTTGATACAATCTGTATATAGAGTCAGTTATAGAGCAGGTACCAATCTGAACCTCTTCGATGGTGAACAGTATAAATCTAGCGTGATTAAGTTCATTTTGTATCCACATGGATTTTCAGACCTGATGATATTAGCTTAGCAATAAGTTTCCATATGGATTTTTTGACTTGATGATTAAGTCAACAAAGTCAGTACCTATCGGGCAACCTCTGGATGTAGGTCTATATAACCGTGATTATGTTATTTTGCTTAGCTTAAAGAGAAGTTTCCACATGGATTTTCTGCAGACCTGATGATATTAGCTTAGCGATAAGTTTAGGATTTTTTGACATGATGACAGGAGAGTTAGTACCTATCGCGGAACCTCTCGATGGTGAGATCTACCGCATGATTACGCTAATGAGTTTCCACATGGACTTTTTAATAAAATTTTGTTTTTAAAAAATACAAGTTTTTGTTTTGACTTAACACTTTGTTTCATTGTGCTTTTGTTTTAAGAACGGGCGCCGGGCTTGAGAATAGCCGAGCGTTTAGCAATGCTGTTGTTTACATGGCGTTGCTATGGTTCCTCTATTACAAGTCCCCAGTTTCCGGGTTCTAGCCCGAGAGCTGGTAAAAGTGTCAATTGGATTTTCAATTTATTATTAAAAAAAAATAATGATTTGAAAATATGAATTGATGCTTAGGCCCAAATAACCTTAGCTGTTGGTGGTCTTTAAAACACACAAAAGAACGGGCGCCAGAACCGGGAACCTTACAATGTAGAAGACAGTGACCGAAGGGTAATTGTAATTGTACATACAAAATACAACATGTAGACTGTTCAGTACACGTATGAATACGCGCAAAGTTATGTACAGAGAGGCAATCTTTCTATCTATAACAGTATTTATAACGTGGTATCGTGGAGTCAAAGTCCCATGAAAAATTATTGTTTGTAATTAACGTAATCACCACACGCAAAACAAAATATGTTTAAAACATTATATTATTTTCCTATCTTCAGTGTATATAGCGCAGTTGATGAAAGAAAATGATTCCATAACCATGAAACGGTGTCTTTTGTATATACAAATTATCATATTTATTATACAGGGCGCTGAATCGTTTTGCGGATAATACGGATTTAACCCGTAAAATCAAACTTTTGCGATTTCCTACTCCCCTAATTATTTTAGGAAAAATATCTTCGAATAAAAGTTTTAGAACATAAAATTCTGCATATAAATCATTAAACAAAATTAATTTTGCATGCTTTGTAACGGCAGAAATTTGATTTGAAAATGTCAAAATTACCTCAAAAACAGATAGCGATAGCCATGGAATTTGAACAAAATGATTAGAAATTATTTTTTATTTTTTTATTTACAAAAAAAACATGCTCAGCGACAGAGGCTAATTGCATGTAGTATACAGGTAAGTAATAAAATAAGTTAATTAAACAGTACTCTAACACTTGTAAAAATTATTCTGACAGCTAAAACGTCATCATTTTGTTCAAGTTCTATGGCTATCGTTATCTTTTTTTGAGGTAATTTTGACATTTTCATATCAAATTTCTGCTATTACAAAGCATGCAAAATTAATTTGTTTAAAGATTTTGATGCAGAATTTTATGTTCTAAAACTTTTATTCGAAGCTATTTTTTCTAAAATAATTAGGGGAGCAGGAAATCGCAAAAGTTTAATTTTACAGGTTAAATCCCTATTACCCGCAAAACGATTCAGCACCCTGTATACTAGCTGTACCCGCGACATTGCACATGAGACAAGAAAGTCAGGCTTCTCAGTGAGGTATATTTCACTTTTTTATTTTTTGTCAGTTACGCCTTTACGTGACATGAGAAACAAATTATATTGAGAAGTTATTTATTTCAATTTTCAAAGTTAACATTTAGACCAAATCACTTGATAAAATCAATGGTTTTCAAAGGTTTCAAAAAAATTTAATCGTTCCTTGAACTAACAGTTACTGACTGATTTTTACAAAAAATCTGTACCATTCATAAATAAACATAAAATTATCTTGTAAACATAATTAACAGTTACAATATTTAAGTTTATTAAAATATTTATAGTATTTCTTGGTAAATGCAATAATTTGTTTGTATATATCATGGTACAAGATAATAAAAATTAACAATAAAAGTAATATTAATTGTTCATAATTAATGAATATTTGCATTAATGTTGTTACGCATAGCAAAACTCATCACTAATTAGTATCAATATATTGTGATTATATTTTTTTTTTGTATAATAAAATAGAAATTTGTATTTTGCCGTGAAACAGTTTACCTCGACCTACAGAGATAGGTCAACAATTATTGTTTAAAATCAAATAATTACGCATTGCAATTTTTATCATTTATTGTATAACTAGTTTGACACACGCACACACACCTAAACGAACGTAACAACTAACTAGTGAGCTGTGTATACTAATATGGATAGTTGATAGCGATTAAAAAATGAGTTTTGTATGTGGAGAATGTTCAAACACATATTCTTCAAGACAGGCATTATAATGTTCACAAAATTAAACTTCAGATAAGGCTTGTAATCTAATTCTTTCTATAAAAGTCGATCAATTTTCTGACATTTCAAAATAAAACTTAATTAAAATTTATTTTTCCATTTCAAATTCTCAAGAACACAGTTACTGTATAAATTTTGGACATCCTATAATATCTCAAATAATAATATTGAATTAGGTTTTATTTTGAAATGTCAAAAAATTGATCGACTTTTATAGAAAGAATTAGATTACAAGCCTTACCTGAAGTTTTCATTCTAATTTTGTGAACATTAATGCCTGTCTTGAAAAATATGTGTTTGAACATTGTCCACATACAAAACCCATTTTTTAATTGCTATCAACTATCCATATTAGTATACAGAGTTCACTAGTTAGTTGTTACGTTTGTTTAGGTGTGTGTGCGTGTGTCAAACGACATCAAGATGAGGATTCGACCAATCAGAATGGACCCTGACTGCAGGGTCTAGTCGCTTGTGATACACATTGTAACCCGTTATGACCTTGAAATTTTTTTACGTAATCTAACAGGTCTAAAACTATGTAACCGGTGAATTTTCTGAACGCACGGTATTCTTGAATTTCAAACAGTACCTAATACTGTTGATATTTTTATAAAATATTTAATATCCTGTGTCCTGTTTCAACAATAATGTATTATTGTTTAACAATTTAGATAATTAATACATGTGACAATATTCATAACAGATGAGATACGATATATTTTGTTTGAATTAATTGTTATTGTAATTATTATCCCTTGTGACGACAATTCAATTATTTAAATTTTAAACAACTACGCCTATACATCTACTTGTATTGTCTTTAACAATCAACTATAAACACGGTATTATAACTAGAGAAGCGATAGTTTGAATTATTATCAGGGATGGACTTAATATTCGATCAACTTTTCAAAAATGCGGCACTAAATTTCTGTTTTGTTTCACACAGCGGTTGTCATATTTCTTGAACTGATCAGTCGAATGCTTTACCACTGAGCCAATCGAACGCTGGTGTTAGACGCTTTATACCTACTGTAGATATAGCAGTAGGGTTACTCCAACCGTACTGCTATATTGTACTATAAACTCATAGAGCTTAAACTAAAATTTATTTATAAAAATTAATTTATTATTTAATTCTAATTATTATTTGCCAGGATTCGTGCAACAACAACATACCTTCTGTGAACATTTCAACTATCAGCTATCTCTTACCGTTTGTAAGATAGATTTATTTATTTATTGTAGATTATAGACGTGTCGACAACTTAGGTCATTCGCGTCTTAAATACATTAAATAACAATTTTCTTAAAATTAAAATATGACTTCACAAAACATACATGAGCGGAGGTGGGATTCGAACCTACGACAGTGTGATCTAAAGACCGCTATTGTAAGATAGTCTTGTGACGGACGGACGGATAGACATTCTAGGCTCAATAATAGGGTTCCGTTCGGAGGTACGGAATCCTAAAAATATGTATACATAACTCATTTTTTTAAATTATTGTTCGCGGCTTCGCTTGAGTGACGGTTGATTCTGCTCGCACAATCGTTCGCGTTAATATCGATTTTGACGGAAACCCTTAACCCGAGAGTAGCCGGGTAGAAAGTACCTACGCTATATTGGGGTTTCAAGTTTATATAGCAAGTTAATTGTCACGCAGCCGTTTTCAAATAATGCTCAGACAGACAGACAGACAAAAATTGGGAAACGAGAATTTATTTGACATACAAAATATTTGAAAAACCCACAATAAAACTAAAGTATCTACAGTTAGAGGCCCCCGTACAATTTTATTTACCTATATAGGTACCTAATATGAATAGGGATGGAATAGACACTGAATACTAAAAATGTAAGCATAAAATATACACTTTTTCTCGGAAGCACGTTTCGCTAAGCATGTTAGCATCATCAGAAGATGATTAATAATCAGTTACGTAAGCAAAAATGCGTCGAGAAAGTTGTTTGGTGTTTTGTGATTACCTTTTAGGGTTCCGTTACCTCAGAATAAAAAAAACGGAACCCTTATATAGGATCACTTTAGTGTTTCGTCTGTCTGATCTTCCCTCCCCTTATCTCCGAAATTACTGTGCCCAAAATTTTGAAAAAAAGGGAATATAGGGCCTCACTCGTAGTTTATAGGAAAACCTAAACTAAAATCCTATGTCCTTAAATTCGCACCGGAAACGGAAAATTAGGCATAAAGCTGTACCAAAATTAGTGTATCAATTATATACCATTGTTTGTGCCGTGGTACACGTGGAGTATTGGTAACGCACTATGCGTTCGTATGACACCACGAAGAGCCGGGTTCAAATCCAAATAACGATATGTAATTGTTTTTCTTTTTTTATAATGTAAACATTTTGGAATTTTTCACTTTATTTTTTATTCATCAAATATTCTGTTAATATCTTTCTTTTACTTTAAAAATATGCCTAAGTACTTTAATTAATTTTGATACGGAAAAAAAGATCAAAATAAAATATAGGTAACTATACCTAGGTATCTATAAGTAAAAAAATTTTTTGAAAACAAATCTGTTAATTTTTCACCCCTACCTAACTCCTTATTTTTATTTTTGTACGGAACTCTCGATGCGCGAGTCCGACTCGCACTTGACCGTTTTTTTTAATATTCAATATGCCTATTGATAAAGCTTTAATTATGTTAATATTTACAAACTTGTTAAAAAGTATGATTGATTAATTCAAATTTTTTCATATAAAAGTGTTTTCCGCCCACGCACAAAAGTGAAAATAAACAAAATATAGGTAGGTATTGTCCGCGCAATAAGAGAAGTTGCGCGGGGCATCGGAGAGGGAGGCAAGCTTGAGCCCTATCTCTGATCATAATATATGCGGCGCAAGTGCTAAGTCTGGATGAGTGAGAAATTGATAATTTGCATGTTGAAAATAAATTTTTACTAACAATCTAAATGTTTAAAATCTAAAAAGTTTGCGATTCATAATAATTTGTTATCAACAATTAATCAGCAAAATAATTTATAAAACTAAGTGCTAGATAAGAAGAATTCTTACGTTCCTCTACATACTGATCAGGGTGGAAATTATAGCTGGAAATTCTCTGATTGCGCGGACAATACTATATACCTATACAATATTGGTTTCTAATCAATAGAAGAATAAAGGTCATGGGGTCACAAAGTTCCTCATCTCTCAAGTTTAACGTACAAATTCATATCAAAAGAACGTAAATAAGTAACAGATTTATTATACACGGCACTCTCCTCCTATTATTAAAACCATCGTGTATGTAGGTACCTAAACATTTGAAAAATTATTACAGGGAATCATAAAATTTAATAGTGATATAGTTTTTTACGCTTTAAATTTTATGGTTGTGTTTACGATAAGATTAAAGGGCGGAAAATACTGCAGATAAGAGGGCGGAAAATACTGAATTTTAAAATAAACTGAATTTAATTTTTTTTAGAAAAAACACGAGGTAGAAACATTATTATTTCTAATTCTAATTCTAATTATTTTATCAGTATACAATAATAAAACAGTTACCTATGCTCGAATTTTTATCACAATTTCCATGGTAATTCAGTGTCAAAAAATTACTTTAGCAATGAAAATTGTTTTATAGAAACCAAGCACCAAATTACTGTGTTATATGCCACTGAATTAAATAAGTATTTAAAAATACATTTGAGTTCGGCCCTGCTTTCACAATTTCTAGTTATTTACTTAAATTGCAAGCGCGTTGGAAAAATAATAGAATTACGACTAGTTGAGGAATCACTACATTTTTCGTATTATAACCGATAAGAATAATGTTTATTTCAATGATAGGGTAGAACACCAACCTGATTAAAAAATGTCATTTTGTTGTTTTAATAATATATTGAAATATTGAATTTCTAATTGTACGAACAATATGTTTTATTTAATTTTAAAGAAAGAGAAATTTTATAAATTTTAATATTAAATTGATTACTCTCATAAAAAACACGGAACACTAAAAATCAGGTATTGAAAAGTTCAACTGCCGTCGGATGTTCACGATCGTTAAAGTAGAAATACTGTCACTTTTTATAAATAGACAATAATGATCACAAATTTTAGATAAAACAAGACTAATGTTAAATAAAGACACTTTTCGCAAAAAAAATTTCGATTTTCCAAAAACCAGGAACACATCAAAAACTCTTATAAGAATATTTGCTGAGTTAAAATTTGACTTAAACAATCCCGTAAAGTATTTCTAATAAAATAATTAAAAATCGCAATTGAACCATTAAAATCAAAATATCACTATTTAAAAACTTTACAAACGATGTTTACAAAAATCAGCAAATTTCGAGCACTTTTCAAATTTTCAAAAAAAAAAAAAAAATACATATCACATTTTCGGCCGTATACACTATATAACGATCACAATTTGAAATTCCTATCGTTAAATATAAAAATAAAACACAGTCTAATAAATGCGTAGGTATATACACTAAAAATAATTCACAGATAGATACACTTCACTTATTTCACCAACTAATAAATATTATAGTAAATATAAGATAAGTTACTAACCTGCAATATATATCCCCTAGCATAATCCTCATGAGTCCATCCAAAACCGTGAAGCACTTGCAGGACCTGGTCCCGCTGCAGGACGGAGAATAGGCGATCCAGCAGGATTTTAAGACGTATCGGCAGCGCTTGGCAGCCGTACAACACTAGACTTGCAATATCAAACGCCGCGTTCGGTTGCACGGGCTCTGGTTGACTGTTTGAGAACAGGTGACGCGATCCCAGCTTGTCCAGTGCTGCAACACAAACACAGACAAACATAGAAAAGATAGATAGCTAGCATTGGAAGAGTGGGGATGAAATATATGCAACACAGAGAGACACAAGTCGTGTCATCATTGTCGCACACACCTATATGATAACAAGTGACATGCGGCAATGCCAGGTAAAGAGAGAGAAGAAGTAGGGTGTCGCCCGTCCGGCGGTTTGTCCGTCAACCGTCGTTCGCTTGTTTGGTCAGAGCAGGTTGGTCGAGAGGCGGTGCGCGCGCAATATCGAGGAGGGGCCAAACAAGAAGCGACAAACACACACACATACACATATACAATGGGACAGACGCGCGACGAATGTGCGACTTTACGGACGACAGAAAAGGACCGTCGCGTATGCGCCGCGTTGTGGACGTGCGACGAAGTACGCGAACCGTCCTCGATTCTTCTTTTGTGTTTTTGTTGTTTGTGTGCGATCGTCATTTATCGCTGCCGTTGTCGGATGCTGCCGCCTAGCCCCTAACTTCCCGCTGTACATATTATACTACTCTGTAGTATAGATGTACTAGTACATATAGTATATGTGATACGTTTATACGAAATTGAGGTTCTTGTACTGTAGCGACGCGGACGGTCGATGCGATATCTCAGTAGCGCCACATACAGTAAATAGTTGCTCTATTTTGTATACTTGTCGCTATGTATAGTGTAAGTAATCAACGGTCTAAGTCATTACTAATCTAATAAGCCATTCTCACAGTTCTGGGACTCGAATATTATCTACTACGTTGCAGTCCTCTAAATTAAAAAAATATTATTATCCTTTTATATAGATCAACTATCCCATTGTCCTTCTATTTTGTTTTTATTAAGTTTTTAATTGTTCAACGATCTTTCTGGGCAGTTTGGCATTTTGCGAACTTTAATTCTATGGTGGTTATTTTTTTTTAATATAATCCATTATGAAGTGATTCTCGATTTCAAATGACCTATGAAATAAAAACAATATTGAAAAATAACTCATAAAATAGGTACCAGAAAAATGTATTTTTTTGTAATATACCCATTGCTCCCACCACGTTTGCAAAATTATTGTAATATACCCGTTGCTTCTACCACGTTTGCAAAATTATTTTTTAATGATGAAACTTAATTCAGAAATGGTATTCTACAGCGATATTTTCATTAAAATAAAATGATTATGGATTTTTTGCTTTGTATTCGCCAATTTTTGCGAGTTTTTTTAAGTAGATACCATACCTACAAAACTGATATCTAAATATCTTAATATAGGTATAAAATCAAGATGCCAGAAATCATTCAATATTCACAGTGGAAATTTCGTAAGAAATTTTTTTCGTGTCAATATAAAAAGTGTACAGCTGCTTAGCTATTTCATTACAGAACTATCGAAAACACTCGTGCTTCGAAGGGGTCCTTATTTCACACTCTTTATAGGTTAAAAATGTATTAATTTTTCTATACATAAATATGTCGAATTTCCAGCTCATCTGCAAATGGGCTAGAATTGCCCGACACAAACTTTCTGCGCTTTATATAATATTTAGCCTAACCTTCAATCGCATTAATGTCTTATCTTAACCCGAGCGTAGCCGGATAAAAATTTAAAAAAGCATCCTATAAGACGTAGTCTTTAAGTTTGGATACCGAGTGATATAGTTTACAAAGTTTCATCAAAACTGATACAGCCGTTATCCAGTGATGACAAAACACGCTTTTTTGTTTATATGCGAAATCATAATCTTACCAAGGGCGCCGATGATCCTAGTTACGACGTTGATTAAAGAATTCAGCATTTTTCTGTTCATATTATTATATAGGTCGATACTATGCCACAGATAAACAAAATGGGTGTGTGCTTATGACCACACGACAGAAGTGAAAAGTTCAGATTTTCTAATTTTAAAATAAATTATAGGTATATAATTTTTTAATCACACAGTTTAATCATAAATATATTGAAATCGGCCTATACAATGAATATATAATACCTTAACGATGATAATATTAAGTTTTAGTGTCATCTGTTAGCGGACTTGTGAACTACAAAATATATGTTTTAGTGTCTTCTATTAGCACATTTATGAACTACACACTACTACCCGCATATTGCAAATACGTGTTCATGTTTGAGTCGAGTAGCCCCGATAGTCACCGTCGGCTGCGTTTCACATCACTGTTAATAACAGCCCATGGCAAAGCGCGTATATAAGGAAGTTTTCCCTTCAAAAATAGAAGAAAAAATGCAAACCCAAGAAAAGAAATTTAATCATTCCAAATAATTCATAAAACTATACGAAATCTTCTTTAGTTGGTATGAAATAACAAAATCAATGAGTACAGAATTCTCTGGAGCAGGATACGTTTTATTTTCTGGAGACTAGTTAATGCCTCCTTAGTTCTGAATTATATTCTGCCATTATGCCCACATATAATACAGAAGTAAAGGTACATAAACCAAACCTTTTTAGTACAGTGAGCGGCTAACAGATGTCTATTGTCCAGCCAAAGTACGGTCGAATTATTTCTTCATTAAACACCCAGGATGGATTGAACACACGCACACATACACAGATGCGACCATTCTATGTATATATTTATATACAAGCTGTTCATGAAATTGTTTAATTTTAATAATACAATAGAGTCAAGATGGGATCAATAAAAATTGGGTTTACGTAGTTATTGATGTTATTAATTTAGTAAACACTAGCGGTCCGGTCCGGCTTCGTTCGGGTGCCATAAATTTATGATTTTTTAATACATTACTCACTTACTTCGTTTGCTGGTTCGTTCACTCTTGGGTACTATAAATTTATGTTTTATTAATACTACATTACTCACTCGCTTCGCTCGTTCGCTCCCGGATGCTATGAATTTGTGATTTGTTAATAGGTACTACTCACTTCGTTCGCTCGTTCCAATTATTATAGCCAGTGTCCTAAAGCAAAGTATCACCTATCGAACAGTGAAAAAAAAATTGAAATCGGTTCAGTGATTTCTGAGATTACTCTCGATTTTTATCCGGACGAATCCGGGCCGGCCAGTTATTATAGGCTACGTTCTAAAAGCAAAGTATCATCTATTGTACAATGAAAAAAATTTGAAATCAATCTTCTGAGATTATTCCCGATTTTCACCCGGATGAAGGCGGGCCGACCAGTTTCAATTACATAGGTACCTACATCTAAACCTTCCTTATGAATCTATCTAATCGTGAAAACCGGAACAAAATCCGTTCAGAAGCAGTTACGGAGGAATCGGTATTCTGAGATTATCTTCGATTTTCACTCGGGCGAAGCCGGACCGGCCAGTTTCAATTATACATTTAATAATTTAAACCTTCGTTGTGAATTAATCCTATCTAATCGTGAAAACCAGAGCAAAATTCATTCATGTATAGTTATACAGAGAAATCGGTCTTTTGAGATTATCCTCGATTTTCACTCGGGCGAATCCGGGTAAGCCAGTTTCAACCATACATCTAAATCTTCCTCGTGAATCAATCTATTCGGGCACTAGTCGAGCACAGACAGACGCGGTGGGGAACTTTTATAATATGCAATAGAGGAGAGTGTAGTCCAGTTGATTAGAGTCGCGGACTCTGGATTAGACTGTCGTGGGTTCGAATTCCGCCTCCGCTCATGGATGTTTTGTGATGTCACTATTAGTTTTATGTTAATTATTATTTAATGTAATCATGACGCTAATGACCTAAACTGTCGACGCATCTATACACTGTAAAAAATGGTTGTAAAAATACTTTGAAAGTTAAGGTAGATTTCGCTCGATTTTCTAAGTGATTTTACATTATTATTTATTTTTACACAGAAAACTTCATAAAAACTTGGACTTTTACTGTAATTAAGTTAAACAAAATGTGATTTTTACATAAAGTAAATTAAAATTACATAATTTGTGTAATATTCCAATAAAGTTGTAAAAATTACAAAATAAAATGTATAGTTACATATATTAAATGGATGAATACAAAACAAATTAATGTAAAATTAGTAACCACGCATGCGCAATGTGTTTTTATGGAATCTACGCGATGTGGCGATATACCTGTTTGCGACGTCATTGTCTTTTTGTGTGCCTATTACCAGAATAATCGCTGGCTACAAATGGACCATCGATAATCTATGTAATCGGCCTTCTTATTTCTTACAGTGTATAATTTACAATAAATAAATAAAATAAAATATAATATGTATATTGATTATGTAACTGTTATATCTTTTCTCGAACAGCTTGTATATTATATAGAAGATATATAAATAGTTGCCTGTTCAATGCTCTCCCCTTGATTAGTACGCTTCTTTATTTATAGATCCTCTATTCGAGTATATTGTTTCCGTTATCCAACTGGAGAAAAATCTCTAACCACTAATTTGGATCGAGCGGAGCTTATTGGACAAGAAATATAAATCAAGGAGAAGTGCAAATAAAAGCTTTAGTGTGTTCAAACAATTCGTTACATCACCCATCTAAGTACAGCACTTACATATTTTGAAATTTTATATACGTAGAACACGCAAGAAAACCAATTTTGATTTTTGATTAGGACACTAACGATTGGAATAGACACTAATTATCTTATAGTTGTCGAGCGTCTATATAATCTGCAATCTCTCTCTCTCAGTAACGATGGAGGAACGAGGAAGTTAATTTTGAGGTGGAGAAACTGAGCTCCCACTGCACCCATAATATAGTATAGGTACTTTATTTTTTGCCATACCCACTATAAATTAATAGCTGCTTTATATGAATGTATGTATGCATGTAAAGTGACTTTTGACAGGCCGGTGTGCGGGAACGTATCTTTCCCACACTATAGTGCTAGAAATCAAATCATTTCCATAGTGATTTATGTTTATTCGCACTTATCCGCCCGCTATAACCTACCGACAGCAACTCTCGGCCTACTATAGAAGTGAAGTTGGCGACACAAAATATATTTTGAAAATACTAAAAAGCAGTTATTTTATACCGGGTATGGCAAAAAATATTATATAATTATATCTCGTGCGTAATGATATTATGACTCGTGTGACTGTCTCTACTCGTCAGTATTATACCTTATTACGCCACTAGATATATAATCTACTATTAAGATACTAGATAATGTGGTAATTAAAAGTAAAAAGTACCAGATTTGGTTTAAGAAAAACCGAGATTGTTATAGAGCGTCATAATTTACTTATATATGAAGGTACCAAGGCTCGTACAAATCATAAATTGGTGAACTGTGGTAAACTGGTGAAGTATCAGATCAAGGTTAGTAGAGTATAGGTTGCCTCATTCCGATAGATAGTAGTGGGGGGATGACGTCACTCAGAATATACCATGCTTGCTCACTTCAATAGAAAAGATCAGACGATGGACGCTGCTAATTTTTGGAAATAAAAATCACAGTAACCATGGTAGTGTAACATGTTTTTTCAATACCTAATAGAAACATGATTCTTCTGTTAGTGAAAAAAATATGATAAGTTGTCAATTTTGCGATAGCTGTTAAGTGTTATGGTGTTTTGTGGTTATTTTTAATATTTTGTGAATATAAAAGATAAAATAATTAATTTATCAATTTGTTAGTTAATTCTATTTGTTTCTTAAATTTAAAAAAATAGGTAATTAACAAGATCTGCCATTTCTTGAGCATTGTTTAATTTTTTGTTTGTTTATATTATAGATATTAAAACCTAAATTTTGTAATAAAAATAAAAATTATTCTATTTTTTAACATCTATTCTTTTATTTATTGTCTCCTGCCAATTTTAAGAAAAAATCTGCACGAAGCACCTAATATAAATAAGCATAATCTTCAACAATTTTTGTACTTGATTTAAACTAAATTCTAGCTGACGTCATTCCCGCGCTTACGCTGATTGGTCAAATGGAATGAGGCAACCTGTACTCTAATAACCTTGGTATCAGATCTATTTCCAATGTTTTAATGAAAATAACAATTTAAACTCGCATAGGTAACTTGATTGTTCTTAAAATACTGTAGCAAAACCCCAGATGATATGCCGCTGGCGACAATAGAAGCATCGAGAACAAGTAACAATGTGTAGCAAAAACCCATAGATACGCCACTGGCGACAATCGAAACATCCAGAACAAATAACAATGGTGAGGCGTGGCATTATATCGAAGACACAGGTAATCACCAGAATGATCTGGAAAGTGCGCGAGCGTGGTGGGGGTCAATCTGCTAGCTCTATATAAGCAAGAACAGTCACCGGAAAAGAACAACGAGTGTCGTGTGACAAAGTCGATTTGAAATAAATACAGTGCTATTGAAGTGTTTTCACTTTGTTTGAGAAATACTGTTCGTGTTATTATTATATAAACAGTGTTGACTGTTGAAATTGACTTTTCATTGTTACGAATTATTGTATATTGTTGTTTACATTTTTAATTATAGAAATAAATAATTTATTCCACCCACGTAAGAAAACAGTTTTGTTACAATACGAAGCATCGCTACATAATGTTATCCTCAATTCCTATATAAATTTTAATTTGACGGTTGGTAAAAAATTCAACTGAATTTTCAAAAATTTTAATTGATACTAGACCCAGAGAGCTCTGGCAGTTGGCTGTCATAAAAAATACGAAGTTGTTTTTAATTAATGTCCGGTTAAAGTTAATGCGTTCAAAAAAAACGTTCAAAAGTATACGCATCGTGTCCGAGTAGATATGGGTTATATACCCACTTGGTTATCTATATAGGGTTAATTATAGAAAAGGACATATTATGAATTCAATCTAAACACATTTCATGTCTGTATAGTGTATGTGTTACACGGGGCTCACAAATTAAATATTTATCCATGATGGGGTAGACATAACCTACACAATATACTATATTTAATGTCATATACAGCCGGTTCAGAAAATAAGGTCGTCCCACCTGTAGTGGGAGAAACACAACAAGCACGTACTTGGGAGTTCCTATTTTCCAGGGGTCCCTTCCCATCCAAGCCATTTTTTTTCTATTTACATCAATTTAAAAAAAACATCTAAAGCCGGCTCCAGACAATACGACAAATGTCGACTAAAGCTCGATTTATATTATCCAGTCAGACACGGCGCGGGAACGTAGCGTTTCCGGCAAGACATTTTTACCTGCATTTCAAATATGAGTATGGATACGTGTCTGAACGGACGGGATCCGCTAAGTATAAATATTCATATTTGAAATGCATGAAAAAATGTTTGTCTTGCCGGAAACGCTACGTTCCCGCGCCGTGTCTGACCTGATAATATAAATCGACTTTAACATAGACATTCGGGCAATAACCATGCCGTGTGGATGGTTTTCTTATGGCCAATATTTAGCAGTCACCAACGTTGGTATTGAAAGACATATTTCGCTTTGAGGGCGATTTTTTGAACACACATAAAAGCTGGATTGACCAACGCTGGTCTCGACTTTCAAATATGACTTTGTTTTCATCCAGACGACTGGACAGTTTTCATTACGCTGTGTTTGTCAGTGTGTGTATATTATTGTGATTTATGAGTTGCATATAAAATATATTGTATTAAGAGCTAGGCATATAAGAAATTATTGAATCACTAGCACTAATTGCGCCATCTTCACTTCTGGTAATTCGCGTCAGCACACTTCCGTTTTATCCCAGGATTTTACCCTTCAAATCGTCGAGACAGTGCCGCCAAAGAAGTTTTATTTCAAAAACCTGTACTGCAAACATACTCGACACTGTTGTTTTTTTGTAACAACAGCATTTTTTTTCTGAATCCCAAAACATTTCTGCGTTTTCAGAAATAATATGGGTTACTGCTTGTTCGTTTGCACCCTGTATATACAAAAACACGTTCTGTTGGAATGGAAGTTCCCTCAGAACATAGTAAATACGCGGAAAACACACATACACACACATACACGACAGGTTGTGCATTTATAATGAGACGTACGATGCTTGTGAATAATCCAACGCTGACCACGATCTGTCTGTCCTCTTGTCTCGTAATTGTCATTTTATAAACCCTGACGTCACTCTTTCCTATATAATAATATAACGATACATACAACCAGTGGGTATCTACGTTTGTATAATATAGCCACTTAATACGGAATAAACTGCAAGTTAAAATATACAGAGAGTACGATATAACGCGTCCAACGATTCATCAAGTCAAGTAGCTTGATGCGTTGACGTGGCAATGTCTCACTACGCATGTACGGAAAATAAACTTTCCTTGCCAATCAAGAGATGTCGCGTTGAAGCAAATTTCACCTACTAATGTAAAACTCGGCTAAGATAGCTTGGCCTCTGAGATTTGAATGCGCAGTAAACTAGTGTAGTTCTTCTGTCTTGCTCTGACTACTTAAAAGTTGTTGTCTGTTTTCGTCTTACAGCGACGCTCTCTGTTAGTTTTCTGCGCACATCAGCTAGGCCAAGCTATCTTAGCCGAGTAATAGGTTAGATACGAGTTAGATATAAATAGGTAGTTGCCAGTCTGTAGGCATTGTATAACGTAAATAGGTATGACGTAATCTGCTAAGCACTAACATTCAGTTAGCTGTGTGGCCGAACGGTTATATGCAATACTCTATCGTCTACAAGATACCAGGTTCGCGACCAGCTTGGAGTAATATGAAACATTAAATGTATTTTGATTTTTGCTTTATTATCAAAAATAATAAATTTTAAAATATTAAATTATTATTGAATTTCACTATCCCCCACTAGTGTGGGAAAGATACGTTCCCGCACGCTATACATACATGCATGTAAAACAGCTATTTTGTAAGGGATATGACTAAAAATATTTTAATTTCTTTCATCCCAGGCAGACGTTGTCACGCCCAAAACACCCACGGCCATGTGGACGACAATGCCTATACCCCGTTTTTATAAGCTTTTATTTAACTTGCAATGTTTGTATGTTAGTTTGTTTGTGTGTATGTTTGTTTAGGTCAAATCTAGCATGTCAATTTTGAACGACTTCCACGTATCCGATCGATTTGAAATTTTGTACACATATGTATTTCCGAATACATGAATAAATCGTTTTTAGAATTAAATTCAACCCCTTAGGGGTTCAAACAAGGGTGTAGTGTTTTTTTGACTAATCAACGCCCAGGCGAAATCGCTGAAGCTAGAAACTTGAAATTTGGACAGTATAGATTCCTTTTCTGACGTAAGTATCCACTAAGAAAGGATTTCTCGAAATTCAGCCCCGAGAGGGATTAAAAGGGGGTAAAATTTTGAAAGACTAAAATGAAAAAAATAATATATTAGTAAAAAAAACTTTTTAGAGACAAGCTTTTATCGAAATGTACCCACTAAAAAGGAAAAAATAATTTTCAATAATTTAGGTTCATAATTATAAAAGAGTGGGTCATGACTAACAAACTATCATAGAGTTCACGACCCACGCTTTTATAATTATGAACCTAAATTAATAAAAATTATTTTTTCCCTTTTAGTATCTACATTTCAGTAAAAGCTTGTCTCTAAAAAGTTTTTTTTTACTAATATTTTATTTAAAAATATGAGCAGGTTCTGCAGGTGATCGGCACATAAGACCGATGTGAAAGGCATATACTCTTTTTTTTAAATCGCATAAATTTTTTTTCTTAATAAAATATGAGACTATCAAATTTCCATCTTTACTTTTTTATTATAATTGACTTTCAAATAATTCTCACTGTGTATAACAGCTAACGTCTAATTCCAAAAGTTCGTTAAACTAGTCATTTTTTGTTTTGATACAGAGAATTATTACGTCATTTTAATTAGTTAAACATCTATTTGATTGACGTAAAGATATTAAGACAAGTCTTTCAAATATTTAACCTTTGTACCCGTCAAATAATAAAACATTTGTTTCAATGCGATTTGAAACTTTATTTCTAGTATCTCAAGTTCGTAAATGATATCTTTTTGCAAACCAACAATTTGATCATTATTCCTCGAAAATTAATCGATATTTTGAACTTCAATTGTTTCGAGAAATAAAACCATTAAGTTATTAAGTATAGAGGAGATATTTTTGTAAGGTCATTAGAGCGTAGGTATACGCAGAATTTTGTTCAGGGGGGTGCAAGATACATGAAAGTAAACACGCACATCCAGTTATTAGGACAGAAACGATAGTCCGAATGTTCTAAGTGTAATTCGGGTAATTTTCAGGCGCCGAAGTCCAATAACCAGAAATAAAAGGGATTAGTATTTATTTATTGTAGATTATAGACGCGTCGACATCTCAGATCATTAGCGTCTTTCAAGTACTTACACTAAATAACAACTTTCTTAAAACTAAATGACAGCACAAAACATCCATGAGCGCAAGTGGAATTCGAATTCACGACCGTCTCATCTAGAGGCCGACGCGCTAACCACTAGACCACACGGTCCCCAAAGGGATTAATAGGTATTATAAACATTTATTTGATGATATTAAATTATATCATATAAAATAAAAATAAATAAATAAAACACAATAAAATTTTGTCTGATCAAGACAAGGTTTAAATATGTCTCAAAAAGACCCAACAGTATTTTTCCAGATCCTAGAGGAAGCCTCAGTTTTTAATCCTTAGTAGGTATTATAAACATTTATTTGATGATATTAAATAATATCATATAAAATAAAAATAAATAAATAAAACACAATAAAATTTTGTCTGATCAAGACAAGGATTAAATATGTCTCAAAAAGACCCAACAGTATTTTCCAGATCCTAGGAGAAGCATCAGTTTTTAATAATTTCTGTTCGGAACCTTAGAAAAATACCCTAATAATATATTGTGTAATTCAAAGTTGTCTTAGTATAGAAATATAAACTGAAAAAGAATAAAATGTCACTATAGTTAAAACGCCAAGTTGAAATAAATAACCCAGATGTCAAGTCGCTATTTTCGCTCAGTGCTCATCCCCCTTTTATTGTAACGATAGTCGATCTTACTTGCTAAAATGTATGTTTTTAAACAGTGAAAGAATTTTTTAAATCGGTTCAGCAATTATTCTTGAGCGTAACGTGTACATACAGACCCTATCACAAGATGTGGTAAGCTTTTATTTGTAGTGTATGCCACCTCCTTTATAGTTAATAACTCAATTCATTAAGCCTTAATGAACCACATCAATACTATGAAATTTCATTAATAAACAGGTGAGTTGTTTTAACTCTAAACAAACTAAGGATGATTAAATCAATTATCAATCATTTGGATGATATTTTCGCAGTAAAACTAAATTAATAATTTATTCGTAATAATGTATCAGTATATACGTAAATGTCAAAGAAATCTTACAAATTTAGTGATAGGGATTTTCATAATAATTAGTGACTGCATAATTTTAGTAGCGTTGGTGGGTGAAGCCTAAAATTAATTCAGGGTGAGAATCGAATCACGAAAAAATCTTGGAAATTTTGAAAACTTCCCACAAACACGTTCTTTTCAATATTTACAATTTTTTACTTTCTAGCTACCACAGAAGTGAGGAAAGTTTTTTAATGGCGAAAAAATCAGATTCGACATTTCGATGTAATTAGACGTCTTATGGTTTCTGGTTTCTACATACTGAACACCGAAAAAGTGAGTTTTGGATGTCCGTCTGTACGTAGGTATCTACTTGAAGCTTGGGTGACACCGTTTAATAATAATAATTTATTATATATAATCAATAAATTCTATTGAAATATGACTAATAAAAATGGTTTCCTGGATAATTTCGAATTATGTTATGGAATTATAAAAATTTGACAAAACGGCGAGTAAAAAAAGCAATTCAACGACGCGTAAAAAATTAAAAATGACGTTTCTTTTAGCAGCATTTTACGTGCGGCGAATATTTTTACACAGGATGCAACAAAAAATAATAGCAGTCTTCTTAACAGCGACTTCCATGTTATTTAGGTAGATGTATTTTGTATTATAATTTATTAATTTCTATAGATGGCAGTATAGCCTAGTGGTTAGCGTGCTTAGTGCCGTAACCTCTGGACTGGACTGCCGTGGGTTCGAATCCCACCTGCGCTCCTGGATGTTTTGTGATGTTATTTAGTTTTAAGATAGTTGTTATTTAGTGTAGTTGAAAGACGCTAATGACCTGAGATGTCGACGCGTCTATAATCTACAATATATAAATAAATAAATTAATTTCTATAAAAAAGAGTTTTGGAAATATTGATAAAATATCTCCCAATCCAGGGCACCGCCGAATTACTGGAAAGATACATGAAAATAACCGCAAGTATTGGACGGATTACCAACCCCAGGCTCAGAGTACCGTAAACGCCGAATTATAGAGCAGCTCATGTATTTCGAACGATGAAAAAACACTGACGGGCCAGATAAGTGAGATTCTACTATTCTTTTGTTAGGTACTATTCGACACGAATTTTTTCGAGTAATTTTTCTACTCGATAATCGTGTAGTTTTTTTTATTCGACCACGACTCGATTTTTGAAGCACTCGAAAACCTCTAGTTTTATGTGATCTTTTCTTCTTATACAACCAAATAAACCATACGCTGAATAATTAATAATTCCTAAATGACTCGTTGGTACAACCTGTATAAATATAAAGATTTGTAATACATGTATAGGTGCACCCTTTGTGTGTATTATACAAGTTGTCAGGTACACAATGTCATTTGGGGGCGAGTTTTGTAGTGGCGGACACATCACAAAGTCATGCGCTCGTTGGGGGGTCGATGCTCAGCTCACAGGGGGTCCTGTCTTGTCTCCCAGCCACCCGACATTTGGTGACAAACGGCGTGCGTACGTGTCGCACTCCTTCTCCTTTATCCTTTGCATTTTCGTATTTATCTATCCTTTACTTATACACATTTAATTTTAATATTAATAATAAAAGTGATTTAAATTTCTTAAGAAAAAGGATCGGTTAATGAATATTACTAAAGTCCAAGCCGACGCGACGTGACATTTGAATTTTATTTAATTTTTAACGATTTTAAATCTCTTTTTGAAGTGTAAGTAGGGTTACCATCCGTCCGAATTTGTCCGGAGTTTCGGCTTTCCGTCCGGACTGTGTCCGGCTTTTTAATTTGTCCGGATTTTTGAGTTAGATGAAAAAATTTTGAATGAATGTTTAATTTTCGCAATAAAATACTCAAAAATAAAACATAAGTATTAAATCAGTCTAAAATGTCCGGACCTTTTTTGAAATGTCAGGCTTTTTGTCAGGACTTTTCAAATTTCGAAATGATAACCCCATGTGTAAGCATCTTTACTGGCGCCATCCTCTCAAATTTCTCCTAGCGACTCAGTGAAATGTCACGGACGTCGTGTCAGAGAAATGTGTCGCGGAAGTGGCGCTTCCCTCCCAAATTTTTGTTAGAGTGACTCGGTGAATTATCACGGAAGTGATGTGACACAGAAGTGGCGCCTCCCTCCCAAATTTTTGTTCTAGTGACTCGGTGAAATATTACGGACATCGTGTGTCACAGAAGTGTGTCGCGGAAGTGGTGCTTCCCTCCAAAAATTTTGTTAGAGTGACTCGGTGAAATATCACGAAAGTGGTGCGTCACGGAAGTGGTGCTTCCCTCCCAAATTTTTGTTCTAGTGACTCGGTGAAATATCACGAACGTCGTGTGTCACATAAGTGTGTCGCGGAAGTGGTGCTTCCCTCCAAAATTTTTGTTAGAGTGACTCGGTGAATTATCACGGAAGTGATGTGACACAGAAGTGGCGCCTCCCTCCCAAATTTTTGTTCTAGTGACTCGGTGAAATATTACGGACGTCGTGTGTCACAGAAGTGTGTCGCGGAAGTGGTGCTTCCCTCCAAAAATTTTGTTAGAGTGACTCGGTGAAATATCACGAAAGTGGTGCGTCACGGAAGTGGTGCTTCCCTCCCAAATTTTTGTTCTAGTGACTCGGTGAAATATCACGAACGTCGTGTGTCACAGAAGTGTGTCGCGGAAGTGGCGCTTCCCTCCAAAATTTTCGTTAGAGTTACTCGGTGTTATATCACGGAAGTGGTGTCACAGAAGTGGCGCCTCCATCCAAAATTTTTGTTAGAGTGACTCGGTGAAATATCACGAAAGTGGTGTGACGCGGAAGTGGTGCTTCCCTACCAAATTTTTGTTAGAGTGACTTGGTGAAATATCACGGAAGTGGTGTGTTACAGAAGTGAGTAAAGTGACGTTCTTTCCCAAAAAATTTGCACCCCAATTAATATTAGTAGATTTTTTCTAAAAGAATTTGTCCTCGCGTAATAACAATTTCATTTTATGATCTAAATTAAAAAATAACTATTATTATTAATTTGATTTTATAATTTCTACCTTGTAGCGGACACCGAACTGTCATACGCAGTAAGAATTAAAATTCTTCTCGTAATGCGATCGGTTTCTTACGCAACAAAAATATCAAAACCGGCACAACAATAGACAGGTTTGAGTAATGATGTTATTGACTATTTTATTTGTTAAGAAACGGCAAGTGGTACATTGTTCTTTTACGTGGCCTTTTTTATTCTCAAACCGATTATAGTTCTAATGGCCACAAACGACTCTCCCCTGCTGTGTGGACAGCCCTTGATGCGAAAAATAAGTCCTTTTCGATTTTTATTATTATTGTTAGATAGTCCTTTTTGCAACGCCGTAAAATCCATAACAAAATCATCGGATCTTATTAACTGTTGAACCAAACCCATTGACGTAGGTCCAGGAAAATCACAAACAAAAATAGTATTTTTTAAATGTTGGAACACTGAATATTTTTGAAATTATACTTCTTTAGCGAGGGTAGTGAATTGGTATGACTTCTAGTCAAAAATTATCGCAGGAATTGGAATGACCTCGAGTCAAAAATTGCCACAGGAATTGGAATGACCCAGAGGCTAAAATTACAGCAGTGAATTGGAATGACCTCGAGTCAAAAATAGCCCCAGTGAATTGGAATGACCTCAAGGCAAAAATTACCGCAGTGAATTGGAATGACCTCAAGGCAAAAATTACCGCAGGAATTGGAATGACCCAGAGGCTAAAATTACAGCAGTGAATTGGAATGACCTCGAGTCAAAAATAGCCCCAGTGAATTGGAATGACCTCAAGGCAAAAATTACCGCAGTGAATTGGAATGACCTCAAGGCAAAAATTACCGCAGGAATTGGAATGACCTCGAGGCAAAAATTACCGCAATGAATTGGAATGACCTCGAGGCAAAAATTACCGCAGTGAATTGGAAAGACCTCGAGGCAAAAATTACCGCAAGAACTGGAATGACCTCGAGGCAAAAATTACAGCAGGAATTGGAATGACTTCGAGGCAAAAATTACCGCAGTGAATTGGAATGACCTCGAGGCAAAAATTACCGCAGTGAATTGGAATGACCTCGAGTCAAAAATTACCACAGTGAATTGGAATGACCTCGAGGCAAAAATTACCGCAGTGAATTGGAATGACCTCGAGGCAAAAATTACCGCAGTGAATTGGAATGACCTCGAGGAAAAAATTACCACAGTGAATTGGAATGACCTCGAGGCAAAAATTACCGCAGTAAATTGGAATGACCTCGAGTCAAAAATTACCGACTCAAAAATTAATGAAACCCTATAAATGTAATGGTGACAATGATAAAACGGCTTTAACGATTTGGATGAAATTTACTAAAAATAGGGGCCAGATAATCTTAGCCTAAAAATATGTTCTATATTTCAACTATTTCAAAACCCACAAAATATATAAACATAAAAAAGTACCTAACTTATAGGTACGACACTGATTTTTGCAAGGAAAGCGTAAAATCCACAACACAATCAACCTGTGTCCTTTAGTCAAGTGTCCTCCTTTATTCACGGACTATCCCTTTTGTCAAAGAACCCCATTAAATTGTCGTTGTCAACTTTTCATTGTTACCTTTGTCAAACCATAATGTGTCTAGTTATGCGCCATGGAAGAATATAGATCAAAAAACCTTGTCTGATTTTTAACAGTCCATTTTTAGTAGGCACCTACCTTATAGTCTAGTTCGAAAATTGAAGTCAGTGATTCATACATAGTTATAACAAACAAGCGTATGGAGCGGAAAAGCAATGAAACAATTTATTTATTGTAGATTATAGAACCGTCGACAACTTAGGTTATTAGCGTCTTAATTGCATCAAATAACATCACTTAGTAAATGACATCACAAAACATCCATGAGCGAGGGTCGGATTCGAACCCACGACAGCTTGCTCTAAATGCCGGCACGCTGACCATTACACCAAACTGTTCTTCGCAATGAAACAATGTAAAGCATACCCGTGCCATACATAACAAGCCGTGAGGTGGGTCGTTTATTGGGACTAAAGTGCGGCCCTTGAGGTCCACACGACGAATTTTGATAAATATTTAATAATAATAATAATTAAATTAGATATTACACACAAAAGTAATCATTTTAACCATTAAAACATAATTATTATGTATTTTTAACAATAATTAAAAAAAAAAAAAAAAAAAAAAAAACGGCTGAACCGATGTTTATAAAATTTATGTCGGATCAAAATGACGTCAACACGCCTCGATTGACACCCTTACGAAGTCGATATAATTTTTTATTCGCGAGATATTGTGTAAAATCTACTTTTTTGGAGTCTATTTGGTTAAGAAAGAAGAACGGCTGAACCGATTTTGAAAAAATTTCTTTCAGATCATATTTACGTTAATACGCGTCGATTGGCACCCTAATGTAGTCGATATCATTTTTCATTCTCGAGATTTCGTCTTAGAAAGAAATGGACACATATACGTACGTACACACACGTACGTACACACACACACACACACAGACATCTTTTTAAAAATAGTGTAAAAATAGTGTAGTGACCTTGAAACATAAAAATTTGTTATACATTTTGATATCGATTTTCGGACCCATTACAATAACTTCCAATGGGAAGTTAATAAACAAAATCATGCAAATTCGTATATATTATGCCAGGGGATCTACCTAGGTGTCTTCAGAGATGCAAAAGGCAAGCAACATAGAATCCTGGGTATCAAAATCTCAATTTCTGAAAAATTGTAACATAGAACCCTATAATTCGAAGCAAGCGAGGGATCAGCCTGTAGACACTAATGAGGTGCGTACAGGTGAGTGAATTCTACAAGGAATATTGAGAAGTTTGATAGGTTTATGACTATTCCAACTGTGAAATGGTAAACTAATGTACTATGACAATACTTTGTCGGTACTTGACCACCCAGGATGTGCAGATATCCTTAAGGACAATGTACATAAGACACATTATTGAATGACACTTGCTCCGTACGAATTGTCAAAGTTATGACCGAAAATATTACTATATGCATTCGGCCGTAAGATATGCTTCTATTTTGTATTTTGTTCTCTTTACACAATTTTATTATAATGTGATCTTTTCTCTAATTCTATTATATTCTATTGTGTACCAACTGTAAACAACAATCCTTTTTTATACAAAATTTGTTTTGTATAGTTTTGTTCAGCGATTAGATTTACCTTAGTGTATTTTTTTCCACAAGTAATGTTTTATGTAACTTATTTATTTTTGAAATATCCGTTTGTTTACTTATATTCAAGGCAGGTCTTTAATTTTATAATGGCTTATGTATTTTTAATTTTTCAAAAACTTTTTTTTACTTTCTTATAATATAATTAGTAGAGATTCATCAAGTCAAGTAACTTCATGTTTTTACAAATTACTTGACTTGAAAATCAAGATTTTTAAAAATTCACTGCTTGACTTTTTTCTATCTTTTATTGTAGATTATAGACATGTCGACATCTCAGGTCATTAGCGTCTTTCAACTACACTAAATAACAACTATCTTAAAACTAAATAACATCACAAACCATCCATGAGCGCAGGTGGGATTCAAACCCACGGCAGTCCAGTCCAGAGGTTGCGGCACTAAGCACGCTAACCACTAGGCTATACTGCCCTCACTTTTTTTTATCGTTATACTACTTGACTTGATATCAAGTAATTTCAAGCTACTTGATAACGAACCGGGATTATGTGAGAAAACGTGCGAAACATTTCCGTATTTCTCGTCAAAAATTTTCGAATTAGTTTTAAGGATTTATTTTTGTAAACAAAAGTCTTTAAAAAAAGTTTAGTATTTACAATAACAACCTTAGCTGATGAGCGTCCACAATTTACAATTTATTTTTTTTATGAAATTGAAAAAAAAATCAAGTCTGTACTACTTGACATTTCAATTGTAGGTACTTGAAAAATAACTTTGGTTTGACATTGAAATTTTAAAACTTGTCTTGATTTTAAATCAAGTCAAATATAGTTTAAATATTAAATCAAGCAGTGAATCTCTATTAATAAGGTTTTTAACTTCCCATTGGAAGTTATTGTAATGGGTCCGAAAATCGAAATCAAAATATATAACAAATTTTTGTTTCAAGGTCACTACACTATTTTTAGAAAGATGTCTGTGTGTACGTACGTACGTACCTACGTATGTGTCCATTTCTTTCCAAGACGAAATCTCGAGAATGAAAAATGATATCGACTACGTTAGGGTGCCAATCGACGCGTATTAACGTAAATATGATCTGAAAGAAATTTTTTCAAAATCGGTTCAGCCGTTCTTTTTTCTTAACCAATTAGACTCCAAAAAAGTAGATTTTACACAATATGTTGCGAATAAAAAATTATATCGACTTCGTAAGGGTGTCAATCGAGGCGTGTTAACGTCATTTTGATCCGACATAAATTTTATAAAAATCGGTTTGTTTTTTTATGAAATTGAAAAAAAAAATCAAGTCTGTACTACTTAACATTTCAAGTAGGTACTTGAAAAATAACTTTGGTTTGACATTGAAATTTTAAAATTTATCTTGATTTTAAATCAAATATAGTTTAAATATTAAATCAAGCAGTGATTATCTATTAATAAGGTTTTTAATTTACATTTTATCAGTGCACTGGGAAATCTTCCGACTCCCCGGTGTCCCCATCCGTCTCTGTAGAGAGACTTAGTAGATTATGGACGCTCGACAACTGAAGTCATTTGCGCCAGCAAAGATGAACACCCATCAAAAAATATATATTTCTTTACAATTTATTAT
Organism: Mongoloraphidia duomilia; assembly: GCA_039654895.1. Taxonomy (NCBI): domain Eukaryota; kingdom Metazoa; phylum Arthropoda; class Insecta; order Raphidioptera; family Raphidiidae; genus Mongoloraphidia; species Mongoloraphidia duomilia. The sequence continues at coordinate 10,006,483 of CM077523.1, forward strand.
GCGTTATATTTTAAACGATATTGCCATTTTCAATACCTAATTCGTATATCAAAAGTAGGTACCAAATCGATTCCGATGAAAAGCAAACCCCAGCTTTATATAAAAAGTCGAAGGATTCGACGACGGAAATTATGAGAATTCTTTCAGTTACAATGTAATCAAATTGAGATCTTTTTATGCTACAAGTCACAAATCATATAAATAAATTCAGGAAAATACATCGATGACAAGTTCAAAGAAATCTGTTAATCGATTTTTGAACGTTGCACGAACATGCAATATTTATATTATACAGGGTGTCCAAATAATGCGTCCTCGGTCCAGGTCCGCCGCAATAGTGGGTGTGCAATTTGTGCGCCGCACAAAGGCGCCTTGTCGAAAGAGGCGCCAATTCAAAGATTATTAATTTTATTTAAAAATGAACTTTTGTAGATTTTGTTTTATTTTTACTATAAACAAGACAATTTTAAAGTATTGCTTCATTTTGTATTTACAAGAATAATTGAATACAGAAAACAGCGTGGGTTAGGATTTTGTCACATCTGACATGCAGATTTATTTTTCGGGCGATATATTGATTTTGGGTGAAGATAGAAAAAAAGTTTTAATACAAAATTTGTACGAATTTTAAAGGTGTATAACCTAATATTTTTTTATACAGTATGTTCCAGAAAAATGGTGTTGTGTACGACTTTGTTAATTTAATTGGAACAACCTGTATATTGTTGAATTGTATTGATAAGTTTACATATCTTTTATATATGAATTTTTTTAGACATAATAGATACCTGAAAATGTAGTTTTTTAAACAAAACGACAAATATCTGAAAAACTGTTTAGATGTAGATAATGGTATATAAAAAATATGCAAACTTATCAATACAATCCAAAAATGCAATAATCTACAGGGTGTTCTAATTAAAATAACAAAATTGTACATAGTACCACTTTTTTCTGGAACACAGTACAAAAAAATATTTTTAGGTTATACACCATTAAAAATCATACAGCTTTTGTATTTAAACTTTTTTTCTATCTTCACCCAAAATTAATATATAGGCCGAGAACGCACTATTTGGACACCCCGTATATAAAACTTTTCGTTTGACCGGATGAATTCATGAAAAACATGGAGATGCAATTTTAAAGAGAGCAAATTTTATTTAATCTTTTTTACATTTTACACATTTATTTTCAATAATTCATTCAAACTCGAGTCTCGAATTTCACAAAATGAAACCCAAGTTATTGAACTAAAACCTTTATTCTAAGCCCATCGTATTTTTCTTTAACTCCGTTAATTTTCAAAATTCATAAAAATATAAAAAATGCATTGATTACATTACAAAGAATAAATAATAGGTAGGTACTTATAATGTTAATCCATGATGTAAATAAAGTGTTATAAACATCTCTGTGTTTTTACAGCTCCATGAGAGAAAAAAAAGCATTATTGACGCACCACGCGAAACAAAAGACACCGAAAACAGGTGAGACAAATATTATTGGATTCAGAACACAGCAAGTCATTTTATTTTCAACTGTTTTCACTACCAGTGCGCATATAAATATTTCTTTTAAAAATCGCTATGAAAAGCCTTACATGATTTCCACGTTCCAAACTAATTTTTAACCCGTCGAAAAGTTAAGGCTAAACAAATATATAGCCCGATTACTTTTAGAATGATACAGTTACGTCATCAGCCTATTGGAGACAAAGCACTGTCCTCACTTAGTAACGAACTATCTATGCTGCACTCTAATGGTTTTTAGCTTGAGGTACGTGCAGTACGCAGCTGGGATTCTAGATGGTAGCGTAGATCATAGCAGGGCTTGCTTAAATTAATGCATTGTTATAATATATGCGAGTGTACACAACGAAGCAGTGAGTGTAGCAGGTATAAGCGCTGTTACAAGAGCTGCTAGATACAAGAATGTATCTCACCATTTTTTCAGCGCGCTGACTAATACAATCAAAGTGTGACAACTGTCAAATGACCGTTACAAGTTTCGCAATGGATGTGACTAGTTTAATAAGTGAAATTTTGCCAGTTTTTATTTAATTTGTTTTGAGTTTTTTCTAAGACGTATTTAAAAGTGTTAGGTTCCATACGTAAATATTCAAAAAACCGGTTTGGGTAAAATTTTAATTCTTGGTGTAAATGATGAAATTCGCCATGTTTAGATCGTTTTCTATTAATAGGGTGGACATCATAGCTCCTACCCAAATTTGTATTTAAAATATACCACTTTGTAGCAGAAGAACACAAATATTCGTCTTCGCTATTTGACATTTCAAACGCGATTTAAGCTTGTATCAATGCTAGTATCAAAGCTTCGTTGTGCAAACCTATAAGCGATTATAATTTCAGCTACCATCTACCATACATGCTACCATCTAGAATCCCAGCTGCGTACTGCACGTACCTTTAGACGACGTGTAGCCGTTGAGTTGTAAGTGGAACAATAGCCATCTCGGTGTCATTCTCATAGTATTGTGTCTCTACATGTCGAATTGATAACTTTTTTTTGAAGTCGGTTAATAACTTTTGCAGTGAAAAAACGAATTTTTTGTATGGCGTAACGAGAGGCGAACCTAAAAAAAACAGAAAGTAGGTACACCCGATACTGTCAAGATATTTGTAAAAAAACAGCTGACCAAGAAAGGTCGAATATGCTTGCTAGCGCCTAGCAGTGGAGCTTCGCGTCATTTCCGTGACACACTACTTCCGTGGCATTTTACCGAGACAGCATGGCAGAAATTTAGGAGTGGGTCAGTTTCACCACGTAATGAAACGAAATTACAAACAAATGTTCAGTTGCTATATTATAATTGTCATGTGTCAGCGCATGACACGTTGTTATTACTAGTAATACACTTAGCATAATTTAATTATTTTTCTTATTTCATAATTTAATATTTGTTATTATTTTGATCAAATAGGTTCCGACTCTCCATTGTATAATATTGGTATCCTGGGAAAAAGGAAAAACATTAAAAAAATAAATACGGGGTTGGATACGAAATAAAACATAGAATTTTTTGTTGACATTTTTTCTTTTGCAAAAGAAATGAAAATTCGATTCAGAAATCGAATATTATAATAGACGGACCCAATTTGAATAATAAAAAAAAAAACAAACAATTCATTAAATTAAAGATCGTTAACATGTAAATTAATTATTCATATCTTTCTTAATCTTTAATATAATGTAACTGGTAAGGTACTCATATTATTTAATATATTTTCTTTCCTGGTCTAACTTCCTCTTAGATCTTTATAAATAATTCGTTTAGAGTAAGTACTTTAATTCGAATTTATTTTCCAATTATTGTTCAGTTATAATTTACTAAAAACTTTTCAACTTAATTAATAATGATATTATAATTATCATTTAATTTTTTTTTCTAATTTGAATAATTGATTTCATCTGCCTTATTTAAATATTTTAATAAATAATTATTAATTGTTGACGTTTTCTTTTATTTTAAAGTAAATGAATTTAATTATATGTAGTGAGTTATCCTCTGGGAAAAGTTAATATATTTCAATGGGCCCATACGTAACATCTACTCACTACTTAACGTAATTCAAATTCGTTTTCTCTCTTCTGTTTCTTTTTTTTTTAAAAATTTTCAGGTGGGAAAAGGATCTACACTAGTGTAAAGAACATCATATAATATACCGACTTGTAAAGATTGTGCTGTGAATACGCAGTCAGGACGCTCCGCGTCTTTTAGTATACTCATTTTTGGTCGCGGTTTGAGGTCTCTTGGAGACCGGTAGAACACAATGCCCACATACAGGATAGCAGGAAAAAATGTAATATATTAACAAGTCATTAATGATCTATTTAAATGAGAAGGATAAACTATATACAGGGGGAATTTATTCACAAGAATCATCATTTTGTTGATATACACTGAAGCAAAAGTTTTAGTTCATGTGCAGTATATCTGTCGTAGCCAGATTGGAAAATCCGTCATTCTATAAAACGCCTAGACGTTTTATAAAAGGTGGCCAGATGGTCAAATCTTCGTTGACTTTACGTTATTTTACCAATCGGCTAGCCATTTTATAAAACGACAAACAACGCGCGATTAGATAGTTAAAAAACTTTTTAAGAAAAAAAAACCTCCTTTGAAAGCCACTAAAAAGAGGAAAATAATAAAATTTTGAGGACGGCGCCAATTTAATAGAATATGAAGTCGGTTAAAAAAGTGTCGATTTAATTAATATCTACTTTTTAACCGGCTTCATATTTTATTAAATTGGTGCCGTCCTCAAAATGTTATTATTTTCCTCTTTTTAGTGGCTTTTTTGAAGGAGGTTTTTTTTTGTTAAAAAGTTTTTTATTTTTTAGTTAAAGGAATCACACGCCGTTACTCACTTTTATTAAACCGATTTCTTACGCTGTGTGATGTGTCAAAAAGTGACATTTACCTTAAAGGAATCACACACCGCTACTCACTTTTATTAAAATCAAACGAACTATTGAACCGATTTAAGTAAAATTTATATGTGACCAACTTCGAGGTGTACCCTATCCATTAAAAAAAGAATTTTCCAAATCGGTTTATAAATGACGGAGTTCTGAGGTAACAAACATAAAAAAATACAACCGATTTGAGAACCACCTCCATTTTTGAAGTCGGTTAAAAATGGCTTTGTCATCATTTATTTGATATTTTGTGAACAGTGGTACCTACCAAATGTTTTTGTTTCAAGGCACGTGGAAAATGTCACAATAGGTGTCATATTTTGGGTAGTCCTTACATTTTTTCATAATTCAGTTTTATGAATGTTAATTTGTTTATTTTTGATTTTTTTCTTCAAAACATTTTATACTAATTCTAAAATCTAGAACTATATATTACTTTTAACAAGAACATTTTAATTTGTTAAGTTTTATTTTGTATCACTGCAAATGAATAAAAATATAATATTATAATAGTACAATTAAGTATAAGACGTGAGGGGTGAAATTGGTACTCTCGCCTGCGGCTCGCGTACCAGCTTCACCCCTCGCGTCTTATACCTAATGTATGAGTTGCATACACTATTTTTTGTAACACGGCGAGAGTATCAACTTCACCCCTCACGTCTTATACTTAATTTTTGTAACACTATATTTTCAACTTCAGAGCTTTATTGAATTAATTTGAAACACCGAAATCTCACTGACACCTTAAAATATTGGCTATTTATTTACTATCGTTATCATAGCAACTATATTCCTCGTATGGCATAAAATACGTATTATTGCACGCTGACGTCGAGCTATGCTGTCGTATCACATGAAATATTTATTATTGTACGCGTACTATATTTATATTATTTTAAGCAGCCGACTAGAGACACGAAATATGAAATGTACAACATTGTGTTACATGTGTTACAAAAAAATATATTCATGTTGTTGTCCTGATTCGGGTCTATAGGCCGTCGTTGGTTGGATATGTTTCCTAACGTTTCGCTAGCATGAGTGGCGAGCTTCTTCAGAGGTCCTTCCATCTGGATGTAGCATCGGAGATGGAAGGACCTCTGAAGAAGCTCGCCACTCGTGCTAGCGAAACGTTAGGAAGCAATTCCAACCAACGACAGCCTATAGACCCGAATCAGGACAACACCAGCTCATCAACTGGCTGCAAAAGACTCAACCAATTTGTCATATTCATGTTGTTTAGGATCAACCAAAATTTATTTTAATACCTACCATTTCATTTTACAAATCAACTAAAACGACAAAAAATAAGAATGTAAATAAAATAAAATAAGAACTGTTATTCACTTAAATAAATACTCCGAACACATTTTTGTAGCTCAGACACTATTTTTGAAAACACGTTGTATATCTGCAGATGTCTGTTTTAGAGGACGAAAAAGTCTCCCTCTGTGTCAAAGCTAAAGGGATTTCGAATACAGCGCGACCTTTATGTCGGTCGTCGTGTAGAAGAAGCGGCCACCACCTTTCGTTATTTTTTTATATTTCTGTTCGCCGCAGCAGAAGAAAAAAAAACCAATTTCGACCGCGAGTCGTAAGGCGTGGCCGCTTCATATCTCATCTTTAGGAAAAGGTTTATTCAACATCTTCTGTGTGACTGTTCATCATATTATTTGTGTTTATGTGCGCCTATTAGAAAATCAAATTTTTGTTATTTATGCGACAAAGGTTATGTCATGTTTTAAAGAAGTTGCCCTGAGATTTGTTTCACATGCGCGCAGCCGATATCAGCTTGCCTCATCATCAATTTTCAATTATGGATAAAGTGACCAAATCCTGAATATCAAAAAGCGGGACAAGGTCAGTAAAAACCCTGCGCAGGCAACCGTTAGGTTCCACGCCCAAAAATTCGACTGATGACCAGTCCTATACTTCCCACCTAGTAAATATTTGCAAAAAATAAACACTCTTTTTTTTTATTCTTTGACTAGGCCCAAATAACCTTAGCTGTTGGTGGTCTTTAAAACACAATTTAATTTTTATTCTTTGAAAAAAGCATGGCCCTCTTTTTTGTTTGGTGATCTACTGATGGCTAACTTAATATAGCAAAAATCATGGTTACCTTGATTTACGTACAATTTTTATTTTTTTTAGTAAAATATTTTTTTTCTCGAAAACTATACATTTTAGAGAAAAAAAATATTTACATTTTTTTCATATTATAACATCTAGAATTCATTTATATTTTTTTTTACCTATGTTAATACGTGACATTGAGGACGTTTTTTTGAATATCTCAGGATCCACTGAACCGATTTGACTCAAAATCTAATCAGATCTAAGTTAAAGGCTGATAAACACAATAGAACAATCGGCATGCCCGTATGTTGTTCCGTTCTTAAGATATCGAAGGCGAAAAATTGACCACATACACACACACACATACATACACACACACACATACAGACATCAGTCAGAAAATGATCTTAAACGATTGCTAGGGTCTCAAAACGTGAAAATCTGTTAAAATCTCGAAATATTGTTTTCGGACTGAATCCATTACTTCCCTACCATAGTAGAGGTGGGAAGTAAAAAAGCCTTAAACGCGCTAGAAACCCCCAAAAACTCGCTAGAAAACCTCAAAAACACGCTAGAAAACCCCAAAAACTCGCTATAAACCCCCAAAAACTCGCTAGAAATCCCCAAAAACTCGCTAAAAACCCCCAAACCTCTAGAATCCCCCAAAAACTCGCTAGAAATCCTCAAAAACTTGCTAGAAACCCCTAAAACCTCGCTAGAAACCCCCAAAAACTCGCTAGAAACCCCCATATACTCGCTAGAAACCCCCAAAAAATCGCTATAAACCCCCAAAAACTCGCTAGAAACCCCCAAAAACTCGCTAATATTTTTATTTTAAATATTATTTATTTTTTAAGGTAGGTATCAATTATATAATTATTGATAAATAAAATACTTTGAATGGGTAAAAATCTCTAATGTCAAAAATAAACATTCTTAATGCTTGTTGAATCGGGACTCGTTGCTCAAAATCGGGACTGTCCCGTCTAAATCGGGACGGATGGTCTCTTTAATTATGGATCGATTACGCTATATTACGCGATATTCGAGTACATCTCCTGGAAGAAAACTACAAAACCACTTATTGAACTAATACGTCTTAATAGTATTGTTACAAAACTGTTTTCTAAGTTGGCAGAATAAACATTTATTTACAATAATTAAAAACACAATAATAATGAATGCAACAACGAAAAGTCAGTTCTAACAATTAACACAAGTAAACAATAACTAAACAGTTACACGTTACTCGCTCGCGAATTAACTCGCTGCGACCCAAAGTCGCTGAGTGTAATAGACTGTCTGATCTACTCGTCGCATGTGGATCGCTCGCTTGTCGCCCGCGAGTAAAGTTGAAAACCGCGGCCTACTTTAGTCCAACTTGGAGATTAGATCTCACTTTGAGATAGGCTTGCGCAAAACAATTCCAAAACGTTTCCTTTACTTGTCCGAGGAACGATCTCGTTCCACTATTTCACTGGCACCTTTGCGCTGAGGGAATGAAAGTGTCCAGTGATTACGGACCCATCTTGTTTCACAGTTCTTAACTCTACACGGATGGATATACTTCGCAGTGTAAAACGCCGACTCTACCCGAACGCTCGATATAGTAGGTACATATGCAGTCTCATTCGGGAACGAACGTATAGGTTGTTGTTGGACTTAACGAATAGCGACAGGGCTTACAGCGCCAATGGTGGCGAAAAACAAAACATTTGGTAAGACTGAATGTATATTATATTTTCATTTCCATCCTCGATCACAATAATTTAATTCGTTAACCTTAAAAAATGCGAACCCATAATATTTTCAAAACAGAACAAAATTATGAGAAATATATTTTTTAATATCAGACGACTGCATTTAGCATTTATGATGCTGTACCTAAAAGTTTTGCACATTTTTGCAGAAAATAATTATCAAGTGCAAAAATAAATAAAATTGGTCGCAACAATAGATTGTTGCACATAGTTAATGTGTAAAAACACATTAGGGATGTGTTGATGGTTGATTTATCTTTTCGAAACACGTTGAATCTTTAAATGCGCGATATTCGAGTACATTTCCTGGAAGAAAACTACAAAACAGCTTATTGATCTAATGTCTTAATAGTATTGTTACAAAACTGTTTTCTGAGTTGGCGGAATAAATATTTATTTACTATAATTAAAAACACAATAATGAATGCAACAACGAAAAGTCAGTTCTAACAATCAACACAAGTAAACAATAACTAAACAGTAATTACAAAGCAAAACAAAACAACTATATACAATAACTCATAATTATTACCGCACTACACTAGTATTTATTTTATCAGTTTATTTATTTATATCACGGCACTATTTATATACTTGAATGCGTGACTCACCGTTGACTGATTCCCTCACTCATTCGTACTGGCTGTTTATATATGCTGCGTGGCGTAAGCCTAGTGCGTTCTCGCTTTCTCTAGAACTTTCGCGCAGGTACTAGTTGTTACAGTAAGCAGACCCCGTTTCTCACATCTCTTGCCTGCCGTTTATAAACAGGGTGATCCGTTACAGTATATTGTCTATCAAGGGCGACTGATTGGCACCACTAATGTTTTTTTTTTTTTTTGTTTTTTTACAACTATTTATTCTATATTCCACTTGATATTTTTCCTATATTATATTGTTTCTATTTTTGCAGGGAAAAGTTTTTCGCGGGAAGGGTATTGGTGCGATGGCGTTTTTTTGCAGGATGAAAAGATGCAGATTTTTTGGGGGGTTTCCCAAAAAACGTACGCGGGGGGTTTTGAAGCGATGTGGCGTTTTTTGCGAAGTGAAAATGGAGGTGCAGAGGAGGAGTTCCCCAAAAAACGTACGCAGAGGAGGTTGCGCGATGGCGTTTTCTTGCAGGATGAAAAGATGCGGATTTTGTTGGGGGTTTCCCAAAACACGTACACGGGAGGTTTTGAAGCGATGTGGCGTTTTTTGCGAAGTGAAAATGGAGGTGCAGGGGAGGAGTTCCCCAAAAAACGTATACGTAGAGGGGGTTGTGCGATGGCGTTTTTCGCGGGGTGAAGATCCAGTGAATAATTGCAAGACAGGCCATATTATGGTCTGACTGCTGGACTCTTGTCCCAACTCATCTATACGCACATCCTTTGAATACCTACACCGGTATGTACCTGTAATTTGTAACACGAGTATTGTTAAGTACGATTTATCTTCAGACGAGCAAAAGCAGTAACTAGTAATCAAAGGGTGATAAAATGCAATAGACTATATCATTTAAAAACAAGAGTTTCGCTGTAATACTGCCAACAGAAAAAAGGGAAGCATTGATAGGTATGTATGACATTTTTATGTGACAATGTTACCAACTGCATTTACCAGTTTTTTTATTGTAATTTTATATTCCCCTCCAGCTACAATGTTAAACATTGTAGCTCGTTTTCCACTGGTGAAACAAATCATTTTGTTAACCATAGTCGCAATTCCACAATTGGTGTACTGAACAAACACAAACACACACACAAAAATTGTACAAGGACACAAAATTATCAAACTGTTTCCATTAGAATTGGGTAGTTCCGGACATGCGCCATAGCTCCAAGAACCATGTCCTCTGTCGTAGATGTTTTTTCCATTAGAACGCATCTTCATACTCCGGAATATACTTCGATTTCAGCACGAAATATGTTGCCATTCGCCAGATCCAACAACGGCCACGATATGAGTATTCATTCGTAAGAGTACATATGCAATATATCGAGAGTTTGGCATGTTCTGGCAGGCTCGGCCTACACTACGAAGAATATTTCTCTGTCCGTTAAGACTGTGGAACGAAATCAGTCCGCAATCCGAGGGCACTCATAATATCATTACTTTCCTTCAACGCCAGTGAAACAGTGGAACGAGATCGTTCCTGGGACATGTCTACTCAACAAAGGAAACGTTCCATGTTTGTCCCGTCTCATGGAACTATTTTGCGCATGTCTAGTTTCCATGGCACCGGCGGTTCCAGGATTTCGAGGGGGGAAACACATTTTCCTCTAGCTACAAAGAATATATTTTAACAAATATTTGCGTTTGGCTATACACTCCTGGTCAAACTTACCGTAACATTCGGTTTTTCTGCTATATTCTAAAGGAATACCTTGCTTGAAATCATCAGATGGTCGTGAACGAGTAATGGGCCGAGAGCTAGTGACAATTTTTTGGTGTTATTTATTCAAGGCCTTATTTTTGTGAAGATGTTGAGGGAGGTATATTAAATGCCCTGAATAAGGGATTTTGCTAGATAGCGGTATGAGAGGGATGCAGACCGCCCCCAACATGTAACAAAAAAAAAATGGTCACAATTGCTTCAAGGCTGAAATTGTTTGTATAGCTTGTCGGTGACCCAATAATGCCATTATAATATTTTCAGATCGATTGGTCAGTATTAAAGGGGTGGCAGATCACCCTAAACGCGTCATGTACCCGACGAAATTTATATTATTAGTTCAAGGTTCAAATTTTAATATGTTGTTACGGCGACTGTTTTAAGCATATATTTCAATTTGCGGAACAAAATCATCAGAAAACAAAATATGCTTCCAATCCAATAAATCCTTTAACGCTAAAATATAGGAGTACTGGAATACGTCGTATTTGTTTAAAAGGAAAAAATGTAATTCACGAAATTGTGAAATTTATGTGTAAACTCACAGCTTTGAGTGTTTCAGCGAAAGCCTTGAGTCACCTATATTAAGAGGAATGGAATATTTTATTTTTTTTAATTTATTGTAGATTATAGACACGTTGACAACTAAGGTCATTAGCATCTTAATGATTTACATTAAATAACAAATCACTTGAAACTAAATGAGATCACAAAACATCCATGAGCGGAGGTGGGATTCGAACCCACGACCGTGTGATCCAGAGGCAAGCTTGGTATATTAAGGCCAGTGTGCAAGGAGCTCTGGTTTAGTTGAACATTATTATTATTAAAGGAATGTAAAAGTCCGAATACCCACAGTCTCTCTTGCAAGTTGTAATGGTCATGTTTACAAGTCGTAAAAACGGACGAACTGACGGAAAAAAGACGGCATGTGAGACGGACAGATGACTTTGACGGCCTTTGTCTTGATTGCAATGTAGTTTTTACTTTTTATCCGCCCATTTTATTATTTCTCACATTTATAGACTGTCTTCTAAAACACAAATCAAATGCCATAAGCAAAATGGGTCCCGCTAAATTAACATTCGTTTTGAAATTTTGAAGAAGAGATCTTCTTTGTCGTAATATTCGTGTTTCTGGTATAACAAAGCCATTCTTAAGGTACGTGCAGTACGTAGCTGGGATTCTAGATGGTAGCATGTATGGTAGATGGTGGCTGAAATTATAAGCGCTTATAGGTTTGCACAACGAAGCTTTGATACTAGCATTGATACAAGCTTAAATCACGTTTGAAATGTCAGATTGCGAAGACGAATATATTTTGTGTTCTTCTGCTACAAAGTGGTATATTTTAAATATAAATTTGGGTAGGAGCTATCATGTCCACTCTATTAATAGAAAACGATCTAAACATGGCGAATTTCATCATTTATACCAAGAATTAAAATTTTACCCTGCAAACCGGTTTTTTGAATATTTACGTATGGAACCTAACACTTTTAAATACGTTTTAAAAAAACTCAAAACAAATTAAATAAAAACTGGCAAAATTTCATTTATTAAACTAGTCACATTCATTGCGAAACTTGTAACGGCCATTTGGCAGTTGTCACACGTTGATTGTAGTAGTCAGCGCGCTGAAAGAAGGGTGAGATACATTCTTGTATCTAACAGCCCTTGTAACAGCGCTTATACCTGCTATACTCACTGCTTCGTTATGTACGCTCGCATATATAACAATGCATTAATTTAAGCAAGCCCTGCTACGATCTACGCTACCATTTAGAATCCCAGCTCCATACTGCACGTACCTTTACGTGGTTAAGATACTACTGATCACTATACTCAACTAATCTCCGAAATATTGCACACTGCAATGGACAATGAAGATCAACATAGGCTCGAATAACTAGCCGGCCTGGCTTCGCCCGGGTAAAAATCGGGGGTAATTCCAGAAGACCGATTTCAAAAAATGTTCACTGTTTGATAGGTGATACTTTGCTTTAGGACAGACCATAATAACTGGCCAGCCCGGCTTATTCCAGGTAAAAATAGGGGGTAATCTCTGAAATTACTGAACCAATTTCAAATTTTTTTTCACTGTTTGATAGGTGATATTTTTCTTTAGAACATAGGCTATAAATTACTAGAGCGAGCGAGCGAAAGCGGACTGGGTCGCTAATGAGTCATTTTTCTGAGAGTAATTCTTTCAATTATCCACGAGAGGCAGCACTTGTGGTAGGTACAAAAATTATTTATTCCCCATTAGTGTCGTGTCATTTTAGTGGTACTTATAACCTAATTATTAAAATATTATTATTATGAAATTAATTAAATAATTAAGTTATACTACTAAAATGACACAACACTAATGGGGAATAAATAATGTTTGTACCTACCACAAGTGCTGCCTCTCGTGAATAATTGAAGGAAGTACTCTCAGGAAAATGGCTCATTGAATATACTTAAACAGTTGTGCTTCTTATAACGACAGAGTATAAATATTGAAAATTGAAATCACAAATATTGCTACAAAATAGATTCGCATTATTTATAGAACAGTCGATATATTTGCAAGTTTTATGTCAGTCTGTGTGGCGCTCAGAACGCGAGACAGAAAAATTTTACAGTGATAAATTAAATGCATGTTTTTTTCATACAAACGTGTGATTAATGTCGTTTTGAAGAGGCGTTTTAAATATTTTTTAACCATTTTAATATCGCTTCAGGGTAAATTGTTTGAATCGTTGAAGAAAAGAAAAAAATGCTCCATATAATAGATATTATTTAAAGAACACCATTAAATTCAACTTTGTCACAATCGTTGGATGGTCATCTTTATGGGGTATAGAGACACTCTTACAACATTCTTTTAAGGTCAACAACTGACAGGGTGATTTAGGTCTGGTACCAATTAATATTTTAAATTTGTCATTATTTTTTCTCAAGCTCCCAAGCTTGCTGGATGGTCATCTTCAAGGGGTATAGAGACACTCTTACAACATTGTTTTAAGGTCAACAACTGTCAGCGTGATTTATTTCTTGTACCAATTAATATTTTAAATTTGTCTTTATTTTTTTTCAAGCCCCCAAGCTTGCTGGATGGTCTTCTTTAAGGAGTATAAAGACATTCCTACAAAATAGGGTGATTTAGGTCTTGTACCAATTAATATTTTAAATTTGTCATTATTTTTTCTCAAGCTCCCAAGCTTGCTGGATGGTCATCTTTAAGGGGTATAGAGACACTCTTACAACATTGTTTTAAGGTCAACAACTGTCAGGGTGATTTATTTCTTGTACCAATTAATATTTTAAATTTGTCTTTATTTTTTTTCAAGCCCCCAAGCTTGCTGGATGGTCATCTTTAAGGAGTATAAAGACATTCCTACAAAATAGGGTGATTTAGGTCTTGTACCAATTAATATTTTAAATTTGTCATTATTTTTTCTCAAGCTCCCAAGCTTGCTGGATGGTCATCTTTAAGGGGTATAGAGACACTCTTACAACATTGTTTTAAGGTCAACAACTGCCAGGGTGATTTATTTCTTGTACCAATTAATATTTTAAATTTGTCTTTATTTTTTTTCAAGCTCCCAAGCTTGCTGGATGGTTATCTTTAAGGAGTATAAGGACATTCCTACAAAATTCTTTTAATATCAGCAATTACTGCCAGGGTAATCCAGACCTTAAGTGTCAATTAATATTTAGGTAATTATGATTTTTGGGCAAGGTTTAAATTTACTGCATAATATCGTAATTTTTATAGACGATGAGGCTCTTCTATAAGACTTCTAGGGCGATTTAGGCCTAGTGTAAATTAATTAAATCGTTGGATGGTCATCTTTATGGGGTATAGAGACACTCCTACAAAATTCTTTTAAAAGGTCAAGAACTGTCAGAGTGATTTAGGCCTTGTAACAATTAATATTTTAAAGTAATTATTTTTTCTCAAATCCTTAAGCTTGCTGGATGGTCATCTTTGAGGAGTACAAGAAGTTAAAATATATTTTATTACTGACATTTCCTTTACGAACTGATACAATGTAATAAAAAAAAATTCCTCAAAAAAATATCATAAATGAAATAAATAAAAACTCGGGTCGCAGTGCCAAACCCTGCCGACAATATAGTGTATTTGCTAATACAGGCATTGTGGCATTATTATGTAAACTTAAGTTTGTTTTTTGACAAAATAAAAAATTTAACCCCTTAATACATCCCTTAAAATAATTAAATTTTTCTAAATTTCAATACTAGACATGGATTTTATCAGTACACCCAATTAAATACACCCTTCCATAAGTAAATCCGTATCAACAAACTAGTGTTTTCATAAAATTTGAAAGTCCGGTCCTGTCGGGCCGATTTTATTAAAATTTTAGCGGCACATTTTAATCTTTACTAAAGAGTTAAATTTCAATTTTGAAACGATTCTGACAAATTTTTCGGTATTTTTGGGCCCAAAAACTTTTTGGAACCCCTAAATACAACCCTGAAAATGGTCCGATCGGGCCCATTTTAAATAGGCTTCTTGCGGTGATGGGTTCCAATGTGTGTACCAAATTTCGTTTCAATCGATTAAGTCTGTCGAGAGTTATCGTGTACACACATATATATATAAATATATATATAAATATATATATATATATATAAATATATATATATATATATATACATACATATATATATAAACATTTTCAAAAATGGTGCTAAAGTGTTCAGGAGGCTATGAAACGTCGATAAATTTTGGTCCGACCCCTAGGTCCCGCCATCCGACCGACGCCAATAGTGTATGTGCCATATTATGGCAAATACACTAATAAAAAAAATTTCCTCAAAAAAATATCATAAATGAAATAAATAAAAATAATAATGAGATGAGTTGTATAACTATTATGTCTATAATTAGAAATAAAAAAGCGTAAAGTGTTGCCCAAGATTCGTCTCACGTAAATCATATTTTACAGGTAAAAAATGTCATTTCTGACAAAAGAGAAATATTTAAGCGCCATAGTACCTATATACACAAAACCGCTTTCCATACAATTCATTTTAGATTCAACCATGAACGATTCACACAAGTTTTTACATTTCACTAAGCAAATATAAAAGAGCTTTGCGACAAATCTCATACGGCAATTGACAATACAATTATTTTTTTGAAGCTATATGCTTCTACTAGCCGTTACCCGTGGCTTCGCCCACGTATTTTTCGATTTATGATTTATTATCCCCCCGCGAGAAATTCTCCTCCTGCGAAGCGAAGCCGGGCTGGTGGTGTTTATGCGGTCGAATTTTATAATATATAACTCACTCGCTTCGCTCGTTCGTTCGAATTTTATTAATACATTACACACTCGCTTCGCTCGTTCGCTCGAATATTAATAATACATTACTCACTCGCTTCACTCGAATTTTATTAATACATTATGCTCACCTACGTTATATAAGGAACGCCTGTGCAAAATTTCATGCTTCTAACTTCAAAAATGACTAACCCCCATACAAACTTTCATCCCATATTTAATCCCCTTAGGGGATGAATTTTTAAAAATCCCTTCTTCTTGCTCACCTACGTTATATAAGGAACTCCTGTGCAAAATTTTATGCTTCTAGCTTCAAAAATGACGAACTTCAATACAAACTTTCATCCCCTTTTTAGTCCCCTTAGGGGATGAATTTTCAAAAAAAAAAATTCTTAGCGCTCACCTACGTTATATAAGAAACTAATGTGCAAAATTGCATGCTTCTAACTTCAAAAATGACGAATTTCCATACCAACTTCCATCCCCTATTTAACCCCTTTAAGGGATGAATTTTCAAAAATCTTTTCGTATTGCTCACCTTCGTAATATAAGGAACTCCTGTGGAAAATGTCATGCTTCTAACTTCAAAAATGACGAACTTCCATACAAACTTTCATCCCCTTTTTAGCCACCTTAGGGGATGAATTTTCAGAAAAATTGCTTAGTGCTCACCTACGTTATATAAGAAACTCCTGCGCAAAATGTCATGCTTCTAACTTCAAAAATGACGAATTTCCATACAAACTTTCATCCCCTATTTAACCCCCTTAGGGATTGAATTTCGAAAAATCCTTTCTTAGTGGGTGCCTACGTCACAAAAGGAACCTACTGTCCAAATTTCAAGTTTATATCTTTAGCGGTTTGACCTGGGCGTTGTCTGTCAGTCAATCAGTCAGTCAGTAACGGAACTGTTTTATATATATAGATAGGTGCGTTAGACGATTATTAGACGCCATAGTACAGGTTATATACTGTTTGACAAGCGAAAGAAAGTCGGTCAAAAGAATGTGCGTATAGCATCATATAGGGCCTCTTTTATAGGGTAAGCGGCATGAAAATAAACGAACTATTTGTAGCTAATTTTGACAATATGTGTTAAAACGCTCGTGTCAGATTGTGAACAACTTCTCCGCCTATCTCCTTCTGCACCGAATACCGACGTTCTTTACTTGGTCGGACAGTACAGGTATCAGAAAATATCTACTAAATAACATAACTTCTGAAAAATTAATAGAAAACTTGATTTTTTACGATGTTTTAAAACAGACAGACACACTAATTGTTACTTCCCACCTCTACTATGGTAGGGAAGTAATGGATTCAGTCCGAAAAAAATATTTCCAGATTTTAACAGATCTTCACGTTTTGAGACCCTAGCAATCGTTTAAGATCATTTTCTGACTGATGTCTGTATGTGTGTGTGTGTGTATGTGGTCAATTTTTCGCCTTCGATATCTTAAGAACGGAACAACATACGGGCATGCCGATTGTTCTATTGTGTTTATCAGCCTTTAACTTAGATCTGATTAGATTTTGAGTCAAATCGGTTCAGTGGATCCTGAGCTATTCAAAAAAACGTTCTCAATGTCACGTATTAACATAGGTAAAAAAAAATATAAATGGATTCTAGATGTTATAATATGAAAAAAATGTAAATATTTTTTTTCTCTAAAATGTATAGTTTTCGAGAAAAAAATATTTTACTAAAAAAAATAAAAATTGTACGTAAATCAAGGTAACCATGATTTTTGCTATAGGTTGTGTGCACGAAGCCTACTAGCGCCGCTAGTGGGCAATAGTGTACGATTGAACTATTTTTTATTGTTGTCTTATATCGGGAAATTTTTTAATAAACGAATATTATTTTATCTAGCTGTGTGCAAATAGTATAAATAGCATAGCATAGGTACGTGGAAATTATTTATTTTAAGTTTTTTTCTTCTTCAATTTTGACGTATAATAAAAAAATAATCGTGTATGTTTTCTACTGACAGCTGCATAACCTCAAACTATGGCGCCGGTGATTTGTGGACTGGGCTTGAAAGTATTAAGCACGCGATCTCTTTTATTGAGGCTGCATTGAAGAAAGGCGAGAAATTAGCTTTCTGTCATATTAAACATATTGAAGAATTTCGTGATGACACCGTTAAGAATAGAATTATTGCAAAGTGCATCCGGCAAACTTCTGCCACCGAGACACCGTTTTTGAAAAAAAATGACTGTTACGAGTGGTCGGCCTCACCTATATATTATAATGTTGATCATTTATATAAATTATATTAAAGTTGGTGCAAATTGAATAGTTTAATAATTGTATGAGAATACGTTTATTGTGATTTTGTCATTGAAAAATATATTTATTTATTTACATTTAATTATTAAGAAATAAAATTATATCTACATTACATTATTGCAAAAATAAAAGTAAAAAAACTAAAACCCGACTACGTAAAAAGAAGAAAACAAGCAAATCAAAACGTAAGACAGTATTTTTTTGTTATCAATAGTCGGAGATTCGAATACCGAATTCTTTCTTGAACTCCCAAATAGGTTCCCGACTATTGATAACAAAAAAACTGTCTTACGCTTTGATTAGTTTGTTTTCTTCTTTTTACTATTCGAATATCTACTTTAATTTGAAAAATTCGGAGCATTACTATACTATCTTTTTGCATATCATTCCATTTTCTTGTATTAGTAAGCTTAATGTTTTCCACTTCGAAACCGTTTGAGTTTTGACTCCTCCGCATTGCTCTCGCAAACCTATGATAGAAAAATAAGTAGGTATAAAACGTGTTTTTTTTTCATGTAAAATAAATGTCAATGATTTCATGCCTGTAGTAGTTAGTCATATGGAGTATAATAACTATTTAATTTATAAATTATGTAACTCTTTAGTCATTACGATTTACGAATGAATTGTAAAGAATATTATTTTATGTTAAAATAAACCGAATATCGTATAGTAAAGTATTATATTCCAAGTTATCACAATGCCTATTTTGTGCTTTTAATTGCATCAGCACTAAAGAAAGACGAAAAATTTCTTTTACAGATTTACATTAATAATTTCCAAATAAGTTGTAAGTAATATCATGGTTTTACTTACTTTACTTTTATTAACGTTTTGATCCACTTTGGTCGTTTTTCGAGGTTATAACTCCGCGCGGAGAATCTATAAAATTCTATTTTACTTGAATCGCTATTAACACAACAGCCTGGAACACAAAAAGTATTTCCAGAACGCGTAGTTTTTCCCATGTTTTGTTTGTAATAATAATCTCTTCTCTATGTTTGTAATCGAAAAACTTTATGACATTTGTAAATAACAATGCTGAATGCTCACTGGACTATAGTTCAAAGCTTACAATATATCACACTACAAGCGCTCGCATCGATATTTTTATAACTCCGCCCCCCTGCACACAGTCTATATTAAGTTAGCCATCAGTAGATCACCAAACAAAAAAGAGGGCCATGCTTTTTTCAAAGAATAAAAATTAAATTGTGTTTTAAAGACCACCAACAGCTAAGGTTATTTGGGCCTAGTCAAAGAATAAAAAAACGAGTGTTTATTTTTTGAAAATATTTACTAGGTGGGAAGTATAGGACTGGTCATCAGTCGAATTTTTTTTTAATTTATTTGATTTCCTCGGCAGCTAGTTTTACATCATTTTTTCCACGTCGAATGGATTTTCAAACGCTGATAATAATTATCTATTTAAAGCTGAAGTTGCAGTTATAAAGGTGAAGACACATACACGCAATGCATATGCAATAAAGCTTAATTGATGTTTCACACACAACGTATATTATACAGGGTCCATTAAAACAATGTCCTTATTTCATGATTCATCTATACTTTAATTTATAAAGAGGTAATAGTACATTGTATATCTAGATGTGTAATGGGCTATATTACGACGAGTGATGACAGTATGTAAAAACGAACGATAGCGAGTTAGTCACACGAGTTATAATACCATTACGCACGAGATATTTATGATATTTTTACAAAATACCTTTTTTAACTTCATTTTCAAAAAAATTTGACAGTTCATTTGCGTCACCATCTTTACTTTTACAGTATGCCGTGAAGGTCGTGAGTAAGTAATGGCAGCCGCACGCAGGCGGATAGAGCGAATAAACAGAATTTTCTATGGCAACCGTTTACCTACCGCAATAGTGCGGTAAGTAAAACACTTTCCGCACGCCTGCCAGTTAAATGATCCATTACGGGCCGGTATACAGTAAAGCGATATATGAGATTTGTTGCCAAACTAAAATATATCCGACCGGGGCCGAAGCTATTGTTTAAACTTCTCCGAACAGATCCGATTCATACTGAAGCATGTTAAAAGAAGCGTTGAGAATTGTTTTTTTGATGTGAAACATCTTATGTCGGGCTGTGAACAGCCGCCTAAGGAGAAATATGCAACGAAATGTTTGGTCCGCTCCTTTGCTGCTGTTCTCCCCACCACTGCGGCACTCTCTCTCTCTCTTGGCTCAGGCGTGCACTGTAACACACGCGGTGTTACACTGCAGTATAATATAGGATTACATCAGCATAACAGTTAGTTGCTGCTTTTGAAAAAATATATACTACTTCATAGAGAATACCACCGAATTCAATAACGTTTTCTTTGATGTTTCACATCTGTCGGGGGTCCCAAGACCCACACCCTTTTTTATAATATAAACAATAAAAATAAAAGAAAAATAGTGATAACATATATCTGTGGACAAAAAGTTTCAATAAAAAAAATGTAAATTGATTGAGTAGAGACCGCTGGCGAACTGTCGAAAAAATACGGCTTGTGTTTTAAATATACAAACAAGCTTTTTAATGAGGACATGTTATTTGAGGACCTTGTATATTTCTGCACGAAGTCTATGGACTGTAGATCGTAGAATATACAAATCGTAAGAACCATTCTACCAAGCTTTAGTTACAGTTGTTTCATTTCTTTATAGTGGTCGATTAGCATGGTCAGTTTAAATGGTTAAATGTTTATAACAGAGCTGGACTGGACGCCATTATTAATTTTGCGCTTGTTAATTGATTAACTGCCGGTGTTGGTAACACGATATTAATTAAAGGTTTTCCAACACTTAAAGAGGCCTGCACTTCACCCATTTCAAAAGATGGCGCCACCATAAATGTAATCCCAATTTTTCTCATAACATATAGCAGCTTTTGTATTGAAAGTACAGTCAATGTGTGTAATCAATAAGATTCTATTCTATAGATGATATTCTTGGTATTAAACATTTGTGGGTTCATGTATTAAAATTAATAAAAGTAGGGACTGAGATTGAATTTGAAATATTTTTTTCCATGAAGAGGCATTTTTGGGCATTTAATAAATAAATTGGAAGACGACAAATGGATGTGCTGAAGTTCAAGACGAAATTGTTAATAATAACAGCAGAATGTTGAATAATAACTCACTCATGACAGATACTGTAACATTGTAGCTGCTGTCAATCACTAAAAAGTATAGCTATTGTCTAAGAGAGGGCGCTACTTTTGTTTTGTTTACATCGGTATAAATGCCAGTTTTGAATTTCGTGTTTTTCAAAGATTTTGTATTGTGTTTCAAGCATCGATGCTGTAAAGTCGATGCGTTAAAGTATATGCGTGGGATGACGTCAGACGTGCATTGTTCGTTCAGAGTCCTCTATATGCTAGTAGTCGAACTACTCAAAATATTTAAAAAAATTAAACATATTACATTTATAACGACGACAACGCCTCTAAAGGTTTTTAATGGCAACTTGAAGTGCAGGTCCCTTTTAAGGCTTAAATACTTATAGTTCAAACTCCCGCTGTACAAAAGTCTACTGGATAACAGATTATATGGTGGAAAACGTCAATCATTTTTTTTATTGTCCTTATTTCAAATACGACTCGACTACTCGATGAAATTTATATAGATTATAGAGAAATAGTAATTATTTACAATTATTATTGTCTGCCTTGTAAATTTTTTGCATACCTGGCAGTTCTCATACATTTGCAGAGGTCTGCCAAGTATAAAAAAAAATTTGCAAGGCAATTATAATTGTAAATAATTTTTATTTCTCTATTAGCGATAATGATACTAATTATTGTAAATACAGTCCTGTCTTTCATGTATATGTATGAGGAAGTATAAAAATCACAATAAATAAAACAAAAATAATATTAAAAAAAAAATACAAAAAATCAAATGCATTTTTTTAAGTTGGATTCAACCATAAACTGTTGAGTGTCTGACCCTTTCACAACATAAAAATAAGGATGGCAGTAAAACTTGGGGTCGATTCGACTGACTTGTATTTACCCATACGTGACAAATTCTTTAATGGAAAGCAAAATAAAATAAGTTATATTTTAACTCTGGGACATTTAAGTGTACAAACTCAACAGACTTTTAACAGATCGCAAAATTAATTGCAAATCTTTTTAAATTTGATTAGTGAGTGCGCCTTTTATAAAAAGCTAATGCATTTATAATTTAATTTTTAACATTGTTTCGAATGATTTGTATTTTAAGGTTACCAATAGCCAGGAATATTTAAGCCTTGCACCAATTCTTATTTTTAGTTTATTATTGATGTGAAACATCTTATGTCGGGCTGTGAACAGCCGCGTGAGGGGAAATATGCAACGAAATGTTTGGTCCGCTCCTTCGCTGTTGTTCTCCCTACCTCTGCGGCACTCTCTCGGTTTCCGCGCGCTCGGGCAACCGCGTGTGCTACAGTGCAGTATATAGGATAACGTCAGCATAACAGTTAGTTGCTGCTTTTGAAAAAATATATACTACTAAATAGAGAATACCGCCGAGTTCAATAACGTTTTCTTTGATGTTTCACATCTGTCGGGGGTCCCGAGACCCACACCTTTTTTTTAATAATCAATTGAAAATTTAATTGATATTTTCACCAGTTCTCAGATTAGAACCTAAGAACTGGGGGCTTGTAATAGAAGAACCATTGAAGATTTGCGTTTGAGAAATGATAATTATTTCGATAACGAGATCCAATTTAAGAATAGCCGAGCTTGTAGCTATGCCATTGTTTACGTGGCGTTTCAATGGCTCCTCTATTACAAGCCCTCAGGTCTCAGGTTCTAATCCAAGAACTGGTAAAAGTGTCAAATGGATTTTTAATTTAATAATAACAAATGGAATATATCAATTGGTACTAGGCTAGCTGTTGGTGACCTTAGAAAAAAGAAAGATACTGAGGTCATTGAGATGGTCGTTTGTTTATGTGAAATTTGTCTGTTACCAATTTTTCGCAGTTCGCTTGCAGGGTTTGATCTGAGAATTAGTGGGAGTATTACAAATGGATTTTCAATTTATTACAAAAAATAATAAATTGAAATGATTAATTAATATCTATGTAATTTAAACATTTTTAAATTGTCATTTTAATTTTTCAGCTTCCGAAGATCAAACCCCAGAGCTACCTATCTTTAGATGTCAATAAAAGTTTTTAAAATTTCAAAAAAAAAAATAACAGCAGCAAGAAGTATTTTAAATTCTATTTCGGATTGTCATTTAAAACAAAAATATAAAAAAATGTAGTTCAACTAAAACGTTGCACTAAAAAAAGCAATTAACATCGCCAGTACATATTTAAACATTTTAATGTCTTGTTTTTTTATCATGCTTCTACCATCTACCCACATAGATTTCTCAATCTATTCAATTCATTTCTACAATCACAATAGTCAATCAAAAAATCACTCATCAATACAAATGAATGTCTTCAGCGAACGACAACTGAACGCCGACGATCGTCAAATGTTATTGATGATGCAAATAGAAAACGAAGACAAGGCGCCGAAAGCTTTAGTCCTACTACATTCGGTATACACAATTTTGCAGTAGCGTAGTGGTCTTACCATTTTATCATTCCATTCTTTTTACAAGCTTTTTACTCAATGAATCTCATGAAGAGGGATGGAATTATTGGTGTGAAGATACAGAACATCAAAACATTAACACTTTTTCTTGATGCACGTTTCGCTAACCTTGATAGCATCATCAGGAAATGGAACCTTCGGTATGAAGGTGCTGAAAACTAAAAAAGTAACGTGCGCAAACTAAAACACGAACACGTTCTTCCCGACGAACGTTCCACCACGGTTCCACCAAAAACGATTGGATTGAAAAAATCGCTGGTGCAAGTTAAGCCAGAAGATAATTCCTCACTATTAGATAGTTTATGATAATTAATCAAACCATTTAATATGATACATTTTTAGTGTTGGGTCTCCAAGTCACTATATGAATATTATAAAGTATTAGAAATACCTTGTATTTTTTGATGTCCGTCTTGTGAAAAAAACCATTTAAACTTCTAATATCCGCAATGTATTTATTTAACAATTCGTGAATAACAAAATAAAAGACAGGCAAGCTGCCATCATTGTTACTCTTACAAGGCTATATTCAAGAAAAAATCAAATGCCACTGCTAGGACTTGAACCCGAAACTCCCAGTTTTCGACTGTACGAGTTACCTTTACTCCACAGTGCCCGAAAGTAGAATCTGTATTACTCTTATATATAGCAGACTAGACTCTAGAATCATGACAGCTTAACTGTCGACCTGATATTCTGTTATACACTGAATACGTGGTAAATAGTGTTGCCGTCTAGATCTAGACTTTCTAGACTCTTGTTTTGTCTTGTCTAGATTTTCAAGACAAGACTTGCAAAAATCTTGTCTAGAAATTTTCAAGACAAGAAAAGACTTGCTTTATCTAGATCAAGACTCTTGCCAAAACTTTAGGCAATTTTCAAGAGTCTAGATAAACTAAGTAGTAGTAGGTAAAGTAAACCACTCGGTTAATCTAGACTCTTGAAAATAATCTAGAGTCTTGATATTAGACAAGACAAGAGGTTTTTAATCTAGACTTAGACTTATAGTGAAGTCTTGATATTTCAAAACAAGACTTAAGTGAAGTCTTGTCTTGATATTTTAAGAAAAGACAAGACTTTGAAAGTCTTGTCTTGTCTAGACGGCAACACTAGTGGTGGATATTAGGGGTTTAAATCGTTTGATTATAATCAACCATCTAATATTTGTTATCCACATGTTACTCAAAATTTTGTATTTAAACATTATGTAAAAAAGAACTCCTATTTGTTACTTATCTAAAAATCTCCACCACTGTTCCACCAAAAACGATTGGATTATAAAAGCATCGGGTCCCCACATCAGAAATACACACAGGCTTCAGATCAGAGCACTTCTGTATTATAAGTGAACGCTGAACACACACATACAGACACACACGTTGGGTTCTTTCAATAAAACGATGACACAGCACCATCGGCTGTCAGATGGTGAAGAGATGGGATGGATGACGATGGAGAAGAACCGTCACATTGCCGGCATCCTTCTGTTGAACCGCCACAATGACACGGCCTCTTTTGTTTGTGCTGCTAAATGATCGTCCTGATGTACTACTACATTCAATATCACCTATAGACTCTACTACCAAGAGAATTATTACAATAGTCAATAATGCAATCAACGGTGCCATGGTTTAATTAGTGATTATTGAATACTGGTTACGGTGAGAATATTCTGTTGTGGTTTTGCCAGATTGACCACTAACAAAGCTACTGAATTTCACTCAGAACCAAAATATTAGTAAAAAAAACTTTTTAGAGACAAAGTTTTATTGATATGTACTAAAAAGGAAAAAATAATATTTAATAATTTTGGTTCATAATTATTATAAAAGCGGGGGTTGTAATCTCTATGATAGTTTATTAGTCGCAACCCCCGTTTTTATAATAATTATGAACCAAAATTATTAAATATTATTTTTTCCTTTTTGCAGTTCATTTCAATAAAAGCTTGTCTCTAAAAAGTTTTTTTTACTAATATTTTATTTTGTTCATTTTAGTCCTTCGAAATTTTACCCCCCCTTTGACACCCGTAGGGATTGAATTTCGAGAAACCCTACGTCAGAAAAGGAACCAACTGTACAAATTTCTAGCTTCAGCGATTTGGCCTGGGCGTTGATTAGTCAAAAAAAAACCCTACGTTCCCGTTTGAACCCCTTAGGGGTTGAATTTATTTCTAAAAACGATTTATTTATGTACTGTCATCGGGAATACATATGTGTACAAAATTTCAAATCGATCGTTCAAAATTGACTTGCAAGTTTTGACCTAACTAAACACACAAACTATAACTAACATACAATGCAAGTTAAATAAAAGCTTGTATTAATAACTTTTAAATACAAATAAATGCTTAAGTTAACATAACTGCGTTAGAAACACCTATCGAATGACGTAAACATTTCAATGCAACACAAGAAAAACTCATTTTAAACCTATGTCACCGCCGGGACTCAAACCCGAGTTTTCTTCCACTATCGCGGCGGCTGAGTTTGTTTTACTCTACGGTGACACGATTATAATGGAAACAATTGATATTTAATCGAGGGCAGTATAGCCTAGTGGTTAGCATGCTTGGTGCCGCAACCTCTGGACTGGACTGCCGTGGGTTCGAATACCACCTGCGCTCATGTGTTTTGTGATGTTATTTAGTTTTAAGTTAGTTGTTATTTAGTGTAGTTGAAAGACGCTAATGACCTTAGATGTCGATGCGTCTATAATCTACAATAAATAAAATAAAAGATATTTAATCATTGTTGTTTCCAATATAAATTGTTTTTCCATTATATTCCACTACTAGCCGCTACCCGTGGCTTCGCCCACGTATATTTCAATTTATGATTTAAACTTCTCCCCTGCGAAGCGAAGTCGGGCTGGTGGTGTTTATAATATTAGTAGCATTCCGCCTATACGCTAAAAGTAAAATGCAAAAGAATTTCGGAGTTACGTTTCGTTTATTTATCAAAATAAAATATAGCCTATATCACTCAGGGAGTGTAGCTTTTTATTAGTGAAAGAATTTTTAGAATCGGTTTAGTAGTTGTAGAGGTTAACCCTACATAAAAACTCACAAACAAACTTTTCCTCTTTATAATATTAGATAGATAAAATAATGGAAAAATCCGAAAATAAAACTGTTTTTTGTTTTCTATTCAGTACAAGCATTAAAAATGTCTTTTAGAACACATATGTTATTAAATTTTATTTTATGCAAATGTCATAAAGTAACTACTCTATTTTCAATGATGTGAAGATGAAATAATTAAATTTTATCAAACTAATGACTTCACTGTAATTAAAATGTGACATAAGTTTTAATTGTGGTCAATTGTTTAAGTTTTAATGAGTCGTTAAAACAATTATGTCCAATTATGTAACAATATTCATGAAGATAAAGCAATGCGGTGGAATATAAAAATCTTCATTAATATTTATAACAAGTTTTTATCCGGTTTTTATAATAAATTATAATTACAGTGAAATTTATTTTGAACCGACGACAATTGTTTACTAGCTTGTGCTCGTGGGTCCACCTGTTTGGAAATATTTAGTTTTTCAATTGACGACTGGGTATAATACAATCGATAACGTCGCGGGCAAAAGTTAATTAAAAATATAAACAACAATTCCATATTAATTAAAATCAAAAAATGATTATAACTTTAGAACTATTATACCGATTTTTCAGTTTCAATTGGAGTTAAAATTATATGTATAAATAAAAGAATGTAGGCTTTCACGGCTGGCGTTAATAGAATTAAGATAAGAATCTTTCGGGCTTATGAGCCGTGGTCTACTGGAATGGCTTCTTCTTCTTCCAGACGTTTCGCTTGCAACTGCGACAAGCATCTTTAGTGACACCGAGAAGAACACTACGACCACGTGGAACACACCACTGAAGATGCTTGCCGTAGTTGCAAGCGAAACGTGTGGAAGAGGAAGAAGCCATTCCAGTAGACCACGGCTCATAAGCCCGAAAGATTCTTATCTTAATTCTATATGTATAAACTTTAGTATGTTGTCGCTGAAAATGTTAAGGAAATGTGTAAAATATGTTGAATATTCCCGTTGTCGTATCAGCCGTTTGGGCAAATCTGACTAAATAATCTACCGACATGGGAAATAGAGGACAGTGTGGTTCAGTGGTTAGCGTCGCGGCCTCTGGATCAGACTGTCGTGGGTTCGAATCCCGCCTCCGCTCATGGATGTTTTGTGATGTCATTTAGTTTTAAGTTAATTGTTATTTAATGTAATCAAGACACTAATGACCTAAGTTGTCGACGCGTCTATAATTTACAATAAATAAAAATAAAATACATGGGAAACAAAATCGCATGAAAATCGGTTCAGCAGTTCAATTCGACCCGGTACGGCCCGGAACAATGTGCACTTTTGGAAAACGCAACATAATAAACGAAAGCACTGTAGGTACTTATAGAATTTAATGACTCGCAAACCTTCCATAATAATTCTTGTTTTCTGAAAGTTGCGGTTGTTCCATGCCGTACCGGGCAGAACCGAGTCGGTTTAGTGTACGTCCTGCTTGAGAAGGTAATCAATTTGGAATAAATTTTAAATCGTTTTGCAAATTCTAAAACGTTGAATCAAAATAAGGATGTTTCGATAATAATTCTTGTTTTCTGAAAGTTGCGATTGTTCCGTGCCGTACCGGGGAGAACCGAGTCGATTTAGTGCACGTCCTGCTTGAGAAGGTTATCAATTTGGAATAAATTTTAAATCGTTTTGCAAATTCTAGAACGTTGAATCAAAATAAGGATGTTGCTTATGCAAACTCAAAAATACTATCTAACTTAAAAAATAAATGAATTGAAAATATGAATTGATGCTAAACTCAAATAACCCTAGGTGTTGGTGGCCTAAAAAACATTAAAAGGCTGCAATTAAAATTTTAAACGATGAAAATCAAGCGTAAAAATCGTCACATACATTAATTATCACATAAATAAATAAATAACAAATGCAATGACATATACAACATAAAAAGCAATCAAACTTTTATAATTAGTTTCAAAATATGTAAATTGTTCGTAAAAAACCAGGCGCATAAAACAAAACACACTCACACACATACACGGAATGTAAATCAAAATCTGATGTCATATAGCCAACATAATAAATTCCAAGACGAAAAGAGAACAAGGAATGATTATACAAATTACACCTAGAAGGATAAATGTATTTATGTCCAAGAGTGGAGAGATCATTAGTATGTCCTTTAACTTTAGTATAGTGGTATAGATAAATAAAACATTTAAAACTACAAGCTATAAAAGGTGTTTCGGGCCACTTCTTTTTTTCTTCTAAAACTCAATTTAAATTGCAAAAGGCCATCTCTTCTTCTAAAAGACCGTCCCCGTACACAAATCATAAAGAGGATGACATAACATAATCTTAAAGGTGGCACACAATTGTCCTTTGTTCTCAGTGATGCGTGTCCGACAAAGAGAGGACATACGTTGCGACACACAAATCACTATATCTGTTTCTTTGGCGCGTGGAACATATGAGACAATGCTGGTGGCTACCAAGGCAGCGCAGCTTTCCAGCTAATCATTGTGATCTAACGAAGGCAATTTATGTTGGAATGCGATGGACCCATGCACACACTATACGATCTCGGTTACAGGACTGTTCAACAAATCTCAAACCACTCGTACGCGATTGGCCTCAAAATTTGATCAAATCTAAAGGTACGTGCAGTATGGAGCTGGGATTCTAGATGGTAGCGTAGATCATAGCAGGGCTTGCTTAAATTAATGCATTGTTATATATGCGAGCATACACAACGAAGCAGTGAGTGTAGCAGGTATAAGCGCTGTTACAAGAGCTGCTAGATACAAGAATGTATCTCACCATTCTTTCAGCGCGCTGACTACTACAATCAACGTGTGACAACTGTCAAATGGCCGTTACAAGTTTCGCAATGGATGTGACTAGTTTAATAAATGAATTTTTCCAGTTTTTATTTAATTTGTTTTGAGTTTTTTCTAAGACGTATTTAAAAGTGTTAGGTTCCATACGTAAATATTCAAAAAATCGGTTTGGATAAAACTTTAATTCTTGGTATAAATGATGAAATTCGCCATGTTTAGATCGTTTTCTATTGGACATGATAGCTCCTACCCAAATTTGTATTTAAAATAAACCACTTTGTAGAAGAAGAACACAAATATTCGTCTTCGCTATCTGACATTTCAAACGCGATTTAAGCTTGTATCAATGCTATATCAAAGCTTCGTTGTGCAAACCTATAAGCGCTTATAATTTCAGCCACCATCTACCATACATGCTACCATCTAGAATCCCAGCTGCGTACTGCACGTACCTTAAGTCTTGATAAACCCTTTCGATCGCCGTATTGAATGTCCAAACCTAGCGTTTCGTTCCAATGATATCTTGCCTGCAACACAGTCTCGCCGAGCTCGCTCGCGCCGGCGCAGGAGATATCGCTGAGAGATTAGGTAAAGCGAGCGTCTACGAATGTGTGTGTGTACACACTCGGCGTGGCTAGGCTTCAGTTGTCATTTAAACTACTCAATTCCATATAAACTACGCAATTAAACACGAGAGTGTACTGATTGCGCATGCGCTCGCACTCGCCGCTCGGTTCCTTTGCCTCGCGTTCAAAAAACCGGCTTTATACGGAGCGTTCCCGAGGCGAGACAGGGCGCTACGAGGCCGGCCGAGCATTGCCAGTACATTCTCGCGTTCGGGTAGTCTCGGTATCCCTCGGCGAGAGTGTACTGCCGGCATTATATGTTTGCATACATAACACACACACGTTCATCCCAAAATGGTTAGAATAGCTTCCTGGGACCTCAAAAAGTCGAGATCTGTTGAAAACTCAATTTTCAAAAATCGGACTGAAACGAATAAATTCCCGAATTTTAGGAAATCTTCGATTTTCAATAGCGGAAAGTTAAAAAACAATTAAATAAAGTTGTATTCTTTTAAATTTAAAACATGGTATTACTGTAATCTTTTTAAATAAGGAACAAAAAAGTAGGTAATCTATTTTTTAGTTCATACGTAAATTCACATATCATTTTAAGACCAATAGGTAATTACTCATGTCTTTCCAAATAAAAAATTGTCCATTTTTAATTATTCGTCACGCGAATAATTAATTATTTGTGCACATGTCAAATATGTTTGTATTAATAGTGAGAATTTAACATCGTCTTGAACGAAAAATTTCTTTTAAAGCGAGACTCAACCATTAAAAATCTCAAACGATTTTTTTTTTAAAGACAGCTTGGTGTAATGGTCAGCGTACTGGCCTTTGGAGCAAGCTGCCGTGGGTTCGAATCCCACCTTGCTCATGGATGTTTTGTGATGGCATTTAGTTTTAAGTGATACGTTATTTGATGTAATTAAGACGCTAATGACTTTAAGTTGTCAACGCGTCTATAATCTACAATAAATAAAATAACTGTTTTTCGTTGAAAGATAACCGTTCCTAAGTTTTTGACGTGCTAAATCTTGGAACTAAGAATCAGGATTTTTAATGGTTTAGTCATAGCTTCTTTATAGTGTAAATAAAAAACAGTTATCAAAATAATGTTAAATCCTTCGTACTAAGGTAGGTACCAATAAAACCAGCCTGTGAAAAAGAATCAAACTGGGTTTGAGAATATAGAGTAATGTAGCGATAACGTTGTTCCTACGGCGATTACAAGCCCCCAGTTCCTAGGTTTTAATCCGAGCTCTATGGTAAAATTATCATTTGGATTTTCAATTTGGCATTAAAAATAATTACAAATTGGAAATATGAATTGGTACTAATGACGCTGATTAGAAGTTTATGTGCTATTAATGATTTTTTCCTAATTACAGCATTGTGTTACGTCATTGTTCTTACAACAGGTGTTTCATATACTGTTTTCAGTCATTATGCATTCATTTAGTTAAAAATTTTAAGGTTTAGTTATTAAAAGTCTTACGGGGTCCCCTTGGTCGCGGAGCCCTGGAGCGATCGATCCAACCGCTCTGCCCTTAATCCGGGCTTACCCATGGTTCCTCTGTTAAAAATCCGCAGTTCCCAAGGTCAAGTCGGAATTGATTTAAAGTGTCTATTGAATTTTCAAATAATTATTTGCACTTAAAATTTTTCTTTTTTAATGGAGTCCCATGTTTTTCCCAGCTCCAGGGCCTCCAGTGGTCTTTATCCGGGTCTGGCCATGGGAAACGCAATATAAACAATCGCATCCTCGTGATTTCAATGACTATAAATACGAACATTTGCCTTTTTTGTAGGACACTTGTTATAAAAGCTATTATCCCTCCAGATATAAGTAAAATGATAACCTGCGTACATAAATTTATATTCAAAAATAGTTAGACAAACCTTGAGTCTAACATAACGAAGCCGCAATGGACCTAACCTAACCTATAATTATACTCCTTGTCTTATATATTGTCTTTTGGTCGTGGAACAATACTTATAATAACCTGTGAGGTTCATTTTTTTTTATTTCTGAACGCAGACATGTACTTATTTTGTGTTCCAAGTAGTGACTGTTATTGTTATTTGAAATAACCGGCTCTCAAATCTCAATAACTGTTA
Source organism: Mongoloraphidia duomilia (assembly GCA_039654895.1). NCBI lineage: Eukaryota > Metazoa > Arthropoda > Insecta > Raphidioptera > Raphidiidae > Mongoloraphidia > Mongoloraphidia duomilia. The sequence continues at coordinate 10,038,947 of CM077523.1, forward strand.
AAATAGCGTTAGTTGATGTTACTTTTTGTCATAAAACTATGCTTAAATATTGGTGAAAAAAATGTTTTCCAGCGCACTACTTTTGTGAATGGGTTTATAAAATATACTTAACCGTTTAGAGTCGATAACAGAACAGATACGCTTTACAAATCTACTTAATAGTCAGATGTTTGTTTTTAGCATCGACGTTTCACCTAAATTTAAACATCTTCATCTACATTTTTTTTCTAATTTGGAAAAATTCCTTTAGAATAAATAAATAATGTAAATAATAATAATATAAATTTTGAATCTAATTTTAATATAAAATGCATGCCATTAATTTTGTTAATTTAAAATACGAAGGTTAATTAAATGCCCCTCTCATTTCTACGTCACTGTATATTAAAAACGACCTTACTATTGAACGATACTATCTACCTTGTATATATTTACGCTAATTTCGTGAACAGTTTTACTTATTCACTTGCTAATGCAATTTTAATTGTCTAAAAAACTAGCAAAAAAAACGTGTAAAAAAGATAAACTCATACAATATGTAATATAAATAAAAGTTTTCTTAAGTTTATTATGCTGCGACAGTGAATGAAACAAATATTTTACACAGAATGATTCAAATTAATTTAATCGCTATTTTAATCTCAAAAAGGTTGGTTTATTCCGAAGATCTCAATTTTAGTTTAAGCTCTGGAAGATAGCAGAGGTATCAATTTTTTACCGAGATTTCTGATGCTTCAATCAAAATTCCACGTCTTTTACAAAGACTAGAAAACTCAACAAATAAGGATGCATTCATTTCATGGTTCTGAGGTTGACTGACCGTTTTGTTGGTATTAACATTTTTAATTGATCCATCACCAGTTCATTCTAAACTTCATGTCGTCTAAGTTTTCCACAAAGACCAAAAAAACCCAATAAATGGGGATTTCATCCATTTCACATTCGTGGAATTAAGTAATTAAATCGAAGTTTCATTGACATTAATGTTTCTCATGGATCTATCATTCATTCCAAATTCAACGTATTTTAAGTTTTACCAGAAAACCCAACAGATAGGAATCCTATCCATTTTAAGACCATGCGATTAATTGACTGGAGCCCCATTTTACTGACAGTGACTTTAAAATTTTTTTCACTGATGCTATCGCCAGTTCATTCCAAACTCTGCTTTAAGTTTTCCACAAAAATCATAAAACTCAATAGATATTTCGTCCATTGCAAGACCATAAGATTAACTGATTGGAGCGCCATTTTATTGGTACCTAAATTAATATTTCAACGAGAAACATTAATGCTGATCCATCATCATCAACAGTTTATTCCAAACTTCGCGTATCCCAAGTTTTCCACAAAGATCAGAAAACTCAATGAATATAGGGATTCCGACTCCATTCATTTCAAGACCATGATATATTAACTGGTTGAAGTAGCATTTCTTTGGTACATTAATATTTAAATGAGAAACATTCCAAACATGGCACATCCCAAGTTTTCCACGAAGAACAGAAAACCCAACAAATCATGAGCTTAATAATTGACTGGATCGTTTTTTCTCATTGATCCATTACCAGTTTATTCCAAATTCCGTCTTTCGCAGTTTCCTACAAAGACCAAAAAACCCAACAAATCATGAGATTAGTTGACTGGATCGTCGTTTCTCATTGATCCATCACCAGTTTATTCCAAATTCCACGTTCTTCACAGTTTCCTACAAAGACAAAAAAAAACCAACAAATCATGAGATTAATTGACTGGAACGTCTTTTCTCATTGACCCATCATCAGTTTATTCCAAATTCCACGTCCTTCGCAGTTTCCTACAAAGATCAAAAAACCCAACAAATCATGATATTAATTGACTGGATCGTCGTTTCTCATTGGGTCATCACCAGTTTATTCCAAATTCTAAATCTTCGCAGTTTCCCACAAAGCATAGCGAACCATACGAATCCGGTTCTCATCCATGAGAATCCTTGATTGGATGCCGTAGTAATCTTCATTTCAATGTAACAATTGCACAGGGAGGCATATACCATACCTACACATGTTCATCAGATATCAAGACAACTACGCCCACATACTTATGGGATATAAGATATACGTTTTGTATGAAATATATACAATAATATATATATGTATATATTTTCAACGTCTCCTTATTAACAATTATGTCATTGACCCAAGTTGTGGTCAACGAAGTTGCGGTTTTATTACCTATTATTTTGTGTCGTCTGCAATCATTATTTTATAGAGGCTTTGATTCATTATTTAACCCTGGAATTCTCGCGTAAAGCAAACTAATATTACTTGATACAATGAATAAATTTCACATAATGCACCAAGATGAATATTCTACACTATTATAAAGAGAAAAAATGTGTTAGTTTGCTGCGGGTAATATCAGGAACTATTTAACCGATTTGAAAAATGTTTCCACTTTTTAAAAGCCTACTTCTTCCCGAGTGAAGTAGGTGTATTAATAAGCTTAGATAAAAGGGGGATGATCAGTGAGCGACAAAATGAAACGGGTATCCTGCACTCGATTTCTGCGCTAAATTCGTATACGCTGGGTAAACTCTAAATACAGTAAAGTGATTTACGAGAAATTTTTTGTTCTTGATTATTTCGTTGCCAAGTTACTAAAAAGCTTGTAATATAGGAAAAATAGGGACAAAAAACTTATTAAATGCACTAATCCCTTATTTCTAGGGGGAATATTGTCCAGAAAAACGCCACGGTTAGCGAGATTAGAGCATGTCAGCTGATATTTGCAGAAGTACTGTGTTAACAGTAAAGACTTTTTTCAAGAGTCAAGTATCAAAAAAATATGACTGCCGAAGAAAAGTGTGTTAGTTCAAATCCCCCCAGAGGAAAATTTGCGAATGAAAAGACAATCATAAATTAATTTAGTGAAAAGAACTATAAAACTTCAGTATCGCGGCGATGAGTTATCATCTACTCTCAACAAATGAATTTTTCTCGTATTACATTGTAACGTTACTTCATTCGATGGATGTTCCTAACATTAATGCTAACATATTGTAGCAAAACCCCATATTACGGCGCTGGCGACAATAGAATCATCGAGAACAAGTAACAATGGTGAGGCGTGGCATGATATCGAAGACACATAGGTAACCACCAGAATGTTCTGGAAAGCGCGCGAGCATGGGGGGGTCAAGCTGCTAGCTCTATATAAGCAGGAGCAGTCACCGGAGAGAGAACAACGAGAGTCATGTGACAGTGTCGATTGGAAATAAATACAGCATATAAATTGTTCAGTGTTATTAAAGCGTTTCAGTTCGTTTAAGAATTACTGTTAGTGTTATTATTATATAAACAGTGTTGACTACTAGAATTGAGATATAATTGTTACATCTTATTGTTATCTATTGTTGTTACATTTTTTAATTATTGTAAATAAATAATTTATTCCACCCACATAAGAAAACAGTATTGTTACAATATTATTTGTATTTTAATAGTTTTCGAAACTTGATCGCAAGAACATTATTTTAATAATTAAGATAAGATGAAATGAATGTACCGATATAATAGCGACAATTACAATATGGGCTTCAAGAGCAATTACTATTTAACCAACCAATTGCTTAAAAAATGCCTTAGCCTTATAAACATGCATCCCTTAGTTTAATTTTAATGGTTCGTTTGAAAATACTTTCAGGAAGGAGTCTGATTTCCAATGGTAATGAATTAAAGAATTTCAAAGTCCAATAATTTGGACCATATGTAAGTTTGTTGGTTTGAGAAAATGGCATTCGTACATTCTTTGCCCTTTTCGTGTCACGCGAGTGTACCTCATCTGCAGTTCGGAAATTGACAATAATATTAATGCAGCAAAAATGAAAGAGCCAAATCAAAACAATGAAAGAGTTAGCAATATGCAAATCGACAAAAGACATTGAATGATCATTGTAGTTTAACCTTAATGAAAACGTTTGATAGCCCGTTTGGTCCATGCTTCATAATATAACTTGTTCTATATAGCTATATACAGACTATAATAACACAAAACATGTTACACACAAAAGGGTTGCATATTAAGCCATGCTTTCATCATAACTAGGGTATAAAATGCAAGGAGAGTGAGGTATTTTCACCGCGCCTCTCACATTAGGGTGAAAACATCATGTGTCAGACGAAGAGGATATACGGAGAAAGAAGTGAGATTCTTGTTCGCTGTACTGCTGTCCATATAGTTCTGTAATGGATCATAATTTTTGCTGAGCTGAGATTCTTCCGGTTCTTAAAATGTTTTTAGCGTAGTACGCTCAAATGTATAGTTCACTGGGTTTTTAATTAATCGTTTAATATTTCCTTTTTAAGAAGACATCGGATGGCTCTCTAACCCTTTTGTAATCCGGTCGATTATTTAATACTGATGGATAATAATTTTATTAATATTTTAATCTGATTTAGGGTAGAAGCATTGTCGCTGCACATTTTCAGACTTTTTTTGTTTTCCAATATTTGAAGTATACAGGGTGTATCACGGGATTCAGACATGAACATATAAATGTTTATTGTGAAGGTACTACATCTACTATGGTAACTCCTTTAGATATTATTTTTCAGATAGGCGATGTTACACTAAGTTCGTATTTTTTTTTTTTTTTTTTAAATTAGATAAATCTAATTTTTTTTTTGAAAAAAAAAATTAGATAAATCTAATTCTAATCTATTAAAAAGTGCAACAAGGAAGACAAACAAATGAGTAGCGCGACAACGTTAGAATCATGGCTATCTAAATTAAATTAATCCTTGATGATTTTCACTACAATGTTTTCCCTATGTTCTCAATCTTGTAACGCACCCTGTATAGGAGACGTCTTAAGACCGTGCAATAATGGATTTTGAGTTTTTAATCTGATTTTTAGATAGTGAACACTTTTTAACGTCGTCGCCACATATTTTTACTTTCCATTATACGAAGCACCTACCTATGTAGGGAAAGTCTTGTGATCGGTTTTGGTGAATTTATTTAATGAAAATTTCAAAAAACATGAGGATAATTTTTACAAATCTTTTAGTAAAAATCACTGTCGTATTCCGTTTATTTAATATATTTGCGTTAATTTTTGATATACGACCCACAATTTTTTTTAATCATAAGCCGTGTTGACGTAGGTAATTTAGAATATAGTTTTTTTTTTCAGAAAAAGTACACATTTTAAAAAAATTATTCTTCGATTCAGGCACTCATTAATTCCAAAAATTAGCGTCTTTATTTAGATAGATTGTAGGTTATAGACGTTCGACAAATCAGGTCATTAACTTCTATATATAAAACAAAAAACGTTTCGTAATCTCCAGTTAAAATGCGAAAAACATAACCACCATTTTATTTTCTATGAAAGTGTCATCAGCATTATGCATCGTGAAGTACATGCGAAGGTAAATGCATAAAGCTCATTGTTAACAAAGTACATAGAGTATGACAAATGGTGACAATAGTTGTTATACCTATCTCACTCTCTCGAACACTATTTTAAACAAACGCTGTCTCGTTCTAGTGCGTGTCACAATTGTGTCACCGGATACTGTGATTGGACAGTGTCACACTATTTACCTTTCAGGTGACAACATAGAAGACAGCCAATGACAACACCGAGATTCGTCAGAAATTTATATCATCTATACATTTTTATATACCGGTTAAGTTTATTTATTTACACTCTAGTATCAGTTAAAATTTAGTAGGTAGTTTAATTTAATCGACACTTCCAGACAAGATCTATACGAAGAAAATAATTGTAAGCTATTTTTGAAGTTATACTTCTTTAGCGAGGATAGTGAATTGGAATGACAAACGCTGACAACCAGGTCCGGATTTCTGCCTAGACCAACAAGGCACCGGCCTAGGGGCCCAGCCGCCGAGGGGACTCCGGCCAGGGCGAAGATGGAAATTAAAGAAAAAAAAGCCCAAAAATTTTGTAAGATAACTTAATTGGCGACTTTTTTTTGCTAAATTTCCATCCAATTCCATTTTTCCCTCTTTTTTTGGGCTTAAGGGCCCAACTGTCAAGTGCCTAGGGGCCCTGGGTCTTTAAGTCCGGGCCTGCTGACAACGCTTCAAAATAGTGTAATATTGTAAGCAGGCTTTGGATACTTATGTACATAGATGTCATGATATCTATGAATTTTATTTATAATAATTATTTATTAATTTTAAAAATGCTGAGACGGGAAAAGCAAAAATGTAGGTAAATGTATAAAAGTACATTTATACATAAGTGTGCTTATGTTAGTAACGCACATACCCTTTTTTTAATTAATTCATTTGTATATATATCGTTTGGTTGGACTGCTTAAGAATGTTTACGGTGATTGAATATTTGGCAAACAAATTCGTCAAGTTTAGTGAGAGTTTTAAATTAAATATTAATAAATAAAATTATTTATATTTTGTAAATTAAATTACGCTAGCGAATACCTGAATTATTAATCAAAAATCTAAGAGAACAGTGTGGTCTAATGGTTAGCATAGCAGCCTATTAGATCAGACTGTCGTGGGTTCGAATCCCACCTCCGCTCATTGATGTTTTGAGATGTAATTTAGTTGTAAGTAATTTGTTATTTAATGTTATTAAGACGCTAATGACCTAAGATATCGACGCGTCTATAATCTACAATAAATAAAATAAAATAAATCAAAAATCTATTGGCTGTATTTCACTGCTTAATCGGCTCTAAGAAAATTACCAGAGCTGGGCAATGCACCAAACCTATAATTGCTTGAAGCCTCGAACAACAAGCACTTTCATAAATGCTCGATTTATTCAAGCAACAATTACTTTCGTTTACAAAAATGCTTAAAAGCATATAGCACTAGTTAAAGTGCTTGAGAAAATTAAGCATTTTAAAGTGACTTATTAACTTCCAACATTACAGTACAAAAGTTCCAAGTTCAAAACATACATTTTGTTTATCACAATAAAATAAGGACAAACGAAATATGGTTTCCTGAATGTTTTATAAAAAAGTGCTTTTTAAGCATTAAACGTGCTTTTTAAGCTTGTAAAATGCTGGTTAAGCATTCTCAAGACTTACATGCCTAATAAGTAGCAAGTCTTTATGCAAGTGCTCTAAGCATCAAGCATCTGTTTTATAAAGTGCTTTAAGCGTAATAAGTGCTTAAAGCACTAAATTCTTGTCACTGCCCAGCTCTGAAAATAACGAGTATTTACTTATTTATATTATAAAAATATCTGTAAACTGTATAACTAAATGGAAATAAACAATTTTTTTCAAAAGTTTTGTACATATTTTTTTGTCTAATTTATGATTTTGTAAAACATATTTAGACAATATAAATCAATACAAATAATATTTTTTCAAAAGCTTTTCAAATATGAACCGTATTTTAGGGTAAGTACTTGAACAGTCTATTAAAGAAACATACCTAATAATATTTTTTGAATAGAAATATTTACTAAAAATAGTCGATTATTATTAAATAAAAAAAAGAGAGAAATGAAGCGTAATGACAAACATTTCATATTGAATAAAGATAAGTCCTTTTAAAAAGAGGACAACTGTGCAAGGACCCATTTTATGATTGACAGCTGAAATGTGATACTCAAAAAATATGTTTCGCATGCACCAGTGGTGTACAAAAAACTGCATCCATTACGTTAACAATACATTTATATAGGTATGTAAATTATTTTTTTAAGGCTACCAAAGGATACCAAAATGATATTTTCAGCTTTCACTTCTAGGATTATCAAATGGACTCTGTGAGGAAGAAGGAAGGAAAACAAAGACGTTTATGAAGAAGTAGCAGAGGTCATAAGAAATGGAGGATCAGTAAAACATTTTTGACAGAGAAGATTGTCATAAAGTATCAATAGACATCATTAAGATGAGAGAGAATAGACATCCATTCATTGAATGCAAGAAGAAAGGGGGACCAAGATGCCCATTGAATCAAGGAGCAACAGAGCCATAAGAAATAGAGAATCAGTAATTTTTGATAGAGAAGATAGCATATCAGAGTAGACGTCATGATGAGAGAACAGACGATCTTCTAGGATTAATTATTCAATGGATTTCAGAAGATAAGAATATTAAATAAAGAGTAGGATGTAGCAGACGCCATAAGAAGTAGAGAATTAGTTGAAGACATTTTTGATGGAAAAGACTGACACAATATCAGTCGAGAACATACGGCCTTCTAGGATTATTAAATAGAGTCAAGAAGAAAGGAAAATAAAGATGAGCCACAACGCTAATAAAATGAAAACGTAACAGACGCCATGAGAACCCAAGAATTATTAGAAGATATTTTTGACATCGTCGGTTGACGATTGGGAATCGATCTTCGGTAGAAAACGAATAATTGATAAATGATTACGTACAGTTGTTTTAGCCTCCCGTATAGATTTACGACGGACGCTACTGATTTATATTTATGTACCTGCAAGGCAATATGATATGTGAATATGATTTTTCATAATAATAATATATTATACAAACAAAAAATGACAACGCCGTGTGCAAACTGAATATAGATAGTATCTATTTATAGTGGAAGTATCATTGGATGGGCTGTGGTACCTTCCATATTATATTATGAATCTGGATAAAAGAGAACAATATGGGGTGTTTATATAATAGTGGAACAAATGCTGATGACAAGGATGACAAGGACCGCTATTGTAATAATAATCTCTGTTAAATTCGACGTTACAAAATCGCTCTTTAACAAAACGAATCTCAGAATTTTTATTAGATATGCAATAATAATAATTAGGTAGCATCATTTTAAGAAATGAAGAAATTGCAAATTTTACATAAGCTCAACATTGTGTTGACATCATCAAATAGTTGGAGGTAGATTATTGGGTTTTGTTAAAAAAAATTGTCCAGTGAAATAAATAACATTTCGCCCAAATGAATGATATTTTTTGGTCATAAAATTTGAGATCTTGAAGTGCTGAGATAAAAATATTCCCAATGTAGTAGAAAAGTGTCAAGACAAACGCAACCAAAGTCAACAGCATTGATAATAAATTCCATTTTTAAACGGTTTGATTTAGCTTGGCCCCGTATATATTTTTTTTATTTGTTTCAAATCTTGCGACCGATTTTTTCACCCAGTTCCCGTTATCCGATTGAGTTGAAATTTTGCACACATATGTAGCTCCGGTGACAATACAATATTATGGTAATTAGCTGGCTTTCGCCCCGGTGTAAATCGTACTTTTGAATTTTCATCCACTTCCCGTGGTCCGATTGAGTTGAAATTTTGCACACATGTGTGACTCCGGTGACAATACAATATTATGGTAACTAGCTAACCGACCCGGCTCCCGTCCGGGTGCAAATCCCATTTCTGAATTTTCACAGGCAAAAGGTCTTGCTCCGGTAACGTTTTAGTGGATCGGATAAATGTAATAAAATCAAACTAAGCAAATAAAACACTAAAAAATTAAAAATAAAAATAGGTAAAAAAACATTTAAGTTAAACGGTTTTATAAATGTACTAAAAAGAAAAAAATAATATTTAATTTAGGTTCATAAGTATAAAAGCGTGGGTCGTGACTGTAATAAATTATCATAGAGTTTACGACTCACTCTTTAGTGTATTTGCCATAATATGGCACATACACTATTGGCGTCGGTCGGATGGCGGGACCTAGGGGTCGGACCAAAATTTCTCGACGTTTCATAGCCTCCTGAACACTTTGGCACCATTTTTGAAAATGTTTATATATATATATATGTGTGTGTACACGATAACTCTCGACAGACTTAATCGATTGAAACGAAATTTGGAACCCATCACCGCAAGAAGCCTATTTAAAATGGGCCCGATCGGACCATTTTCAGGGTTGTATTTAGGGGTTCCAAAAATTTTTGGGCCCAAAAATACCGACAAATTTGTCAGAATCGTTTCAAAATTGAAATTTAACTCTTTAGTAAAGATTAAAATGTGCTGCTAAAATTTTAATAAAATCGGCCCGACAGGACCGGACTTTCAAATTTTATGAAAACACTAGTTTGTTGATACGGATTTACTTATGGAAGGGTGTGTTTAATTGCGTGTACTGATAAAATCCATGTCTAATATTGAAATTTAGAAAAATTTAATTATTTTAAGGGACGTATTAAGGGGTTAAATTTTTTATTTTGTCGAAAAACAAACTTAAGTTCACATAATAATGCCACAATGCCTGATGTATTAGCAAATACACTATATTGTCGGCAGGGTTTGGCACTGCGACCCGAGTTTTTTATACTTATGAACCTAAATTAAATATTATTTTTTTCTTTTTAGTACATTTATAAAACCGTTTAACTTAAAAGTTTTTTTACCTATTTTTATTCCGTTTATACATAATCATAGCAAAATCATTTTTGCACAGTAGTCAATCTTATATATAAAATTCTCGTGTCGCGGTGTACGTTATTATACTCCTCCGAAACGGCTGGACCGATTTTGATGAAATTTTGTGTGCTTATCGGGTAGGGTGGAGAATCGGACAACATCTATTTTTCATCCCCCTAAATGTTAAGGGTGGTCCACCCCAAATTTTTTTTTTTATTTTTTGGACAAAATTTTTTGTTTTAATTTTTTCATGATTTAGCATTGAAAAATACATACAACTCTAAATTTTCACCCTTATACGATCAACCCCTGATTTTTAATCGCGATTTTTATATTAAGCTTTAAAAAATACATATATGGCGAACGAGCGAAGCGAGTGAGTAGTGTATTTATAATATTCAAGCGAACGAGCGAAGCGAGTAAGTAGGCGAAAATATTCAAGCGAACGAGCGAAGCGAGTGAGTAGGCGAAAATATTCAAGCGAACGAGCGAAGCGAGTGAGTAGTGTATTTATAATATTCAAGCGAACGAGCGAAGCGAGTGAGTACTTTGCCGGATCAGCTATACTAAATATACGTGAGCGGAGTAATGGGTGACCGCTATTAAATCATAATTTCATACCACCCGAGCGAAGCCGGGACAGGTCCGCTAGTACTAATATATAAAATAGTAACGGGATCTCTGTCTGTAATTTTGTTTAGGTAAACGAATTTTTAAATATTTCACCTAGACGAGAAAATGTGTTCCCATAATTTTTCTCGGTCTGTTTGAATTGGCATTACTCAAGCCTCGAAGCACTCTAAAAGGAAAAAATGTAATTAAAAACGAACGCTTCAGCACGGGCTAAATAAAAAAAATCACATCTCTCAACCTCTAGGAGATTATTCATCCGTTATTATTACATCATAATAGCCACAGATATAGAACATGGATACATAATGTTAATGTATTATACATATTATTATGTATATGTTGGTACACACATGCGCATTGCGCATGTACCTAATGCCATGTCCTGCTCATCCAGTGGCTGTTTTGACGAATATCATATTTCTGCAAAACAAAACCGCACACTAAATATACAGGATGTACAAATATATCTACAAATCTCTTGGGTTGGTTCAGAAATAATATTAGAAACACGAAAAACATTTACCGGTCGAATTTGTTTTAATTTTAATCAGCTCGCAATTCATGTATCTTTTTAGGCAACAGTCTGTCTATATCGGTTGCCACACTGTAAGAAATGAGAAGGCCGATTACATAGATTATCGATGGTCCATTTGTAGCCAGCGATTAACCTGGTAATAGTCACACAAAGAGACAATGGAGTCGCAAACAGGTATCGCCTGCACATCGCGTAGATTCCATAAAAACACATTGCGCATGCTTGGTTACTAATTTTACATTAATTTGTTTTGTATTCATCCATTTTCTATATGTAACTATACATTTTATTTTGTAATTTTTACACACTTTATTGAAATATAACACAAATTATGTAATTTTAATTTACGTAATGTAAAAATCACAAATTTGTTTAACTTTACAGTAAAAGTTCAAGTTTTTATAAATAATAATGTAAAATCACTTAGAAAATCGAGCGAATTCTACCTTAACTTTCAAAGTATTTTTCCATCAATTTTTTACAGTGCACTGACTGCTGCTGGCTAGGTGGCAGGACACGGTATGCGTGCGCAACCATACCATTTTTTTCTCTCTTTTTCTTGCAGAACGAGCAATAACGATCTCTTGATCTTATTTCGAGAGATAGGTCTATTATTTCAAAGACGTGTGAATAGAGTGACACGAATCGCAGATGCTTCAGAGGTCGTTTGATCAAAAAAAAACGTCCTGTGGCCAATAAAGTTAAAATTAAAAAATATCTTTATAATTAGAAAGAATTCACTCTGAAGACACTAAAAATATTTTTATAACTCATTTTATAAAAATATACAAAAAAAAAACAAAATATTGCGATCCGAAACCCAGGATTGAACCAGGAACATTTCGATTTTCAGTCAAATGCTATAACCATTGAGTTATCCGGGCGATGTTATTACGCGCAGTATAGCAGTACGATTCCAGCCTTACTGCTAATATTCTATAGGTATAGTTTATAAGATACTATGAATATAGTTACTATGATAATATTCTCTATAGGTTACACTCTATAGTCACGGCCCAGTACCACGCTGCCCGCGGCCCACAAATGGGCCGCGACCCATGGGTTGGGAACCGCTGGCCTATACTATGAACACGTGTAACAACATTAATTTATCCCCCTATATTATTAAACGAGTAAATCTTGTATATACCTACCTATCTATGTTTCTATGTATCTATATAAATATTTTCTCGAAAACGGCTCTAACGATTTTGATCAAATTTACCAAAAAGGTGTTTCGGGGGGCAAAAAATCGATTTAGCTAGGTCTCATCCCTGGAAAAATTCGTTTTCCTATCGATTTTATCATTTTTAAAAACGGTTTTTTGACCTGTCAAAACATTGTAATATCGTGAGTAGGCTTTGGAGAAAACAAACTACTTTCATTATTTATATGTCAAAATTATCTGACAGAATTTTTAACTTATTAAAATAATCCGTGAACTATTTGTATAGTAAAAAATAACAGAAATAAAAACTAAACATTATTATGTAAGTAGTTTTAACTAATATTTAAATAAATAGGTACCTAAGTATGTTATTTTTATATTACCTATATAAAATATGTATATTATGTACGTTAAATATAGTATGACGTATAATCTTACCTAGACTTTTTTTTCTCAAAAACGAATAACGATTTTGATGAAATTTACAGAATGGGGATTTTTCGGGGCGAGAAATCGATCTAGGTAGAAATCTTGGTCCCAGAGGGGAGCAATTAAAAAAAAGGGTTTTTTTATTTATAACTCGGTCAATTGTCAGATCGATTCGAAGCCTATTTCTACATAGATTTTGTATAATATATCAAGGGTTAAAACTGTAAATGAACACTAATATAAGAAGTGTCTTGCACAATATGTAAACAATGACAAACAGGCGGCCCGAAGGGCCGCACTTCTGGCACCGCGAGTCTGTGTAAAAACACATCGATTTTTGAAAACTATTGTTAAGATACATACAAAAAAGTTTTGTTTAAAAATTTGCACGGCGGCCCGAAGGGCCGCACTTCTAGCGACGCAGGCATGCAGTATATCAAAACACATCGATTTTTAAAAACTATGGTGAAGATGCATGTAAAAATGTTTTGCGCTGCAGGTTTATAGTCTGACGTTTGTTATTAAAAGATATATAATATGAATTCTATTTCTTCGAAAATCGATTTTTGTGAGTTTTTCAGTAGGTACCTTCTATGCAAAAAAAATATTTGAAATTTACTGGAAGTTGCTAAGATGATATCACAGAGAAAAAGTACTTCGATAAAGTTGATATTTGGCATCAATGTTTAAAAACGGATTATTGAAACGGCAACGGGCAAGCAGAATTTTATCTGATTCGAACATTTTTACAAGATCTATGAAAATCGGTTTTTGCGAGTTCTTCAGTCAACAAAACAATAACGGCGGTAGATTTGAAAATGGCGACCTAAGTAATATTTACAGGAAAAAATGCTTAATTCAAGTTGATACTTAGTTTTTACGCTTAAAAATACACATAGGTATTTAAAATATTTAACAGAAACAATTATTTAAATTATGTTTCAGAAATAAATTCGTTTCGGAATAATATTCTGAGAAAATAATATCTCACAGCATACAAGTACTATTTTTTTGAACTCATCCGAGCAAAGCTCGGCACCCAGATATTTAAAATTAATTGATTATTTATTTAATTCTGATTCATGTTATAACCATAAACAATCTATAAAAATTGCAGCTAGCTACCTTTTACCGTTTGTTAAATAGAGTCTTGTGACAGACGGACGGACATCGTAGGCTCAGTAATAAGGTTCCATACAGAGGTACGGAATCCTAAAAACGGACAGTCTGTATGTTCCATGATTTGCAACAGGGTTTTTAATATGATGTACTAGGAGTACAGAATTTCAACTATAAAGCATGGAGAGGCATAACAAGTAACGTTTTTACAACCCATTATGATTGAGCTACCATTCCGACATCTTTTTTGACGGCTAGTTTCATCTGCGTTTATGCATGACAAGTAAGTGGTTTCCATTAAATGATTCTCTTTAATTTTTTTTGTCTTTTAAGTGCCGGTTAAAATTATTCATGCGATTTATTAGGGTTTAATGACAGTTGAATTTGTCTGAATAGATTTGATACTTTTTTTTTCCTCTGAACAAAGAAAGTATGGGATACTTTAAGTTAGGTCAGTATTTAAAATTTGTTACAACATCAACTAAGGATCCTTTGTATTGCAGATCTCAAATTAAATTTTTAGAAGATAAAATATTTAGTTACATAATTTATAAAAAACAAATTACACGGGATATGAGAACATAACCGCCAATTTTAGATATTACTAAAAGATTTGTGTTCACTTAACGGAACCGTCCAGACGTCCCGAATTTTTTTATAGCATTATCTGAGAGCTCATACCCACTCTGGAGTATACCTCGTACATCTAACAGCCATTGACGAGTAATAATATAGTACTTCAATCAATGGCTGCTGGATATCAGGGATGTTTTCCAAGTTGGGCAGGAAGTCCTCTTTTCGTATAATTATTACAGACAGTTGTATATTTTATATTTTTCAGAGGAATAAATAAATTTGAATTTGAATATAACGATTATTACTACTATAATTTTGCTATACGATTAATTAAAAAAGGTTTCCATCATATAAAGTTAATTAATTATAGATTATAGACGCGTCGACAACTCAGGTCATTATCGTACCTTCAACACAACAAATAATCCATTTGTGTATTAGAATCCGCCAGCCGGCATACACAAACTGACTGGTACGAGTTCGGGTCTCTGGGAGCGCTAATTCCCAAAGAACATTGGAATGCAATTTGCGATAGCAACCACATTCCAATGTTCCCCCTGGGGGGTCCATCATATAAATATATATAAACTGGACGTTACTAACTCATAATACCTACCAATAATATTGAAGACAGTGTGGTGTAACGGTTAGCGTAGCGGCCTTCGGATCACACTGTCGTGGGTTCGAATCCCACCTGCGCTCATGGATGTTTTGTGGTGTCATTTAGATTTAAGTGATTTGTTATTTAATGTAATTAAGACGCTAATGACCTAAGTAAATAAACCAATAATATTAAAAATTTGACATATTTGCAATCGAACTATGGGTGACAGCATGGGTAATGTTCTATGTGGGATGAACTTGTCCATTTAACACGTCAATGGAATCTCCATCCCGCTCTGATCTTTGATGATACCTATGGACTAGCAACGCTATTGCTACTATGGGAAAAGGAGGTGTAACTATAGATGTCCAATGTTTATTTCTATATCTATGGTCTAAAGCTCTGACATTCCGCAGAGGCCATATTTGTTTTCGAGATCATCCTACTTAGGACTATAGATGTCAACCACTTTGAATTTAATCGCGAATATAACTGAGAATAGCATATTAGCAAAATAGTTCTCCATCTGACCAAAGTACCACGTTTTTGATTCGTATTCGAATACATAAAATCATATACCTGACAAAAGACACTTTCATTTTTATTGAAAAATTTTATTGGTATAAACATCGCGAATTTAAAATTACTATAATATTCTCAAAAAATAACATACATCAGATCATGCGCGTTACAAAAACGGTGACCTAAAACTGTCATGGCTTCTGGATGTAAAATAAATATAAAAAAAAAACTCCACCCATCGTGAATGAACGTCCATTATTAGGTACCCTTTTACACTGTCAAATAAGTACCATGTACTACAAGAGTTTATTGAAAATATAATATATAATCAACCAGTTAATCCGTGTAGAGTTTTGCAAGTATATATTAGTTTGGTGAATGCAAATGTTCCTATATAATAAACAAACGATATATGCGTGTCAAGTGAAGTGTACTCGGGCCCAATAAGCCTGTAATGTCGTCACACAATGGGGATAAGTGGGTGCGTGCAATAGAGGTACATACGGTGCCCCCTCAGAGAAGAAGGGGACAAACGAATAAAGCCTTTATATGATGAGAGATGGTTTGTTCAATTCGTTCCTCTTGCAATTATTATTGGTATTATACAGTACAAGGCCGAATTATTATCATCATTTACTGTATTCAGTGGCGTATTTAAGCTCAGTTTCGCCCCGGGCTACTCAAAATGACCCCTCACCCCGTTATTGAGTCCATAACCCTCGTGATCCATATTATGATCGTACAAAAGTCTACTAACCACACTATACTAAAATTTAACAGAATTTAATAGATAATATGAAAACATCAAATCGGTGGCAGACCAGATATTTTAGTCGATTGTCTCGATTGTTCAAACATCTCGATAACTCTCTATGGTTGTCACTTGGACTCGATTGTTGTTGTTTCATAGTTCACCGAGACCGAGTCGCATAGTAATGAATCGTACACTGTCGAGAGCCACATAATATACAATCGTTCATCCCTCAATAACCGTGGTCGAGTCGATGGTCGATTGTAAGTAGTGAGTATCGACTGAACAGTGAACAATCAACGAGTCGCCTGAACGTCAGTCGACTAGCATATAACTTTGAATCGCGATTAATATATGTATTCTCATTCGCTGCTGTTGCTATAACCTATGTGGCAAATAATCGACTTGAACAAACGAACATTTCGAATGTAAAATCAAGTCGATTGTTATTATGAATGATTACAATAATTTGTTTCGATTGTAAAAATATCTCGTAACCGCACATCACTACTAGCTATCACAAAACTCTACTGGACAACACTGTACAAAAATTTAACAAATAATATGAAAACATCAAATCGGTGGCAGACCAATTCATTTCTTTTGTAGTCAATATCTCGAATACGGCTTAACACTTTATACAACGATTTATATTTACAAACTAAAGAGGTTATTAAATTATAGAAAAAAAATCAATTTATTATATGTTGTCGTGTTTTACAAGGATTAGATCTTGAAGTCACTTGTTGGGTTAAAAGCAAAACAAAAAATGATCAGCATTAATTACAATTTCGTTAATCGTTCCTATCCTGGTGTGTTTTAAGGAATTAGGTGCAGACCCACGGATCTTAAAACCTTTAGTAGTGTCCTAGATTTATAAGTCGTGTTATTTTTATGGAATTATGAGCTAGCACAAGGATCAGATTTTCAAGTCATGCGTTCGGTTAAATCAAAAAAAAAATCACATTCATTCTAATTCCATTTATCCTGTCCTAGTCTTGTATTTTAAGGAATAAAAAGCAGCCCCACGGATCCTAAAACTGTTAGTTAATAATCAGAAATTTAATAGAATAATTTCAGCTTCACTGACCTCAGTAAACAAACAAGGTAAACAATAAATAACGTCAATTAAAATTTTCTTCGAAAAATATGTAAATCAAGCATATATTTTTCAATTGTTCTGCGCAGATTTTCCCAGTATTAGTCCGAGTGTCAAATTACCAAGCCTTGAAGGTGATCTGATAAAAAAAAATAATTCATTGATTTTATTTCGACTTCACGGAATACCCGGTGATTAATATTGAAATGTAAATATGTATATTATTATTGTTTATTTAATTACCAAATATTGTGATATCCAGGAATTAAAGACGTTCAAGGTTCGAATCGGTCAGTCATGCAGGTATTGTATTCATCGTGACGTACGATTCTTAATTATTGATTCTTAAGGTTATATTTACTACTTAAAATTATTCAGATCTTCGAAAAATAATACGTATGATTAAAAAACTTTATTTTTAGGGTACCAAAATGTTGCGTCTTCTGCGATCAATAAAGTGAAAATTAAAAAAAAAAAGTATTTAGAATGTAGCATACCGTTAGAAAAGTCAATATTTAAAGAAAAGTATAAAAAAAAATAAAAATTTTTTTTTTTCTTTGATGAACTTTATAAAAATGTATCGAAAAAAGTATGTTCACCTCCCCTTATCTATGAAAGTATTATAGGTATAAAATTTTGAAAAAAATCAGGCATAAAAAGATGCTGGTAATGATTACAGGAAAATTATAGCGAATGATTACGGAATCCTCGGCGCATGAAGTATGTTGACCGTTTTTTTTTCATTGGAAAATGTCTTGTTACAGAACGTTTACGGAACGTTTGAGTTCGGAAATTCTAACCCACTTCCAGATGAGGTGGACAATTATAGCAACTTGGCATATTTATAGATAAAGCCTCTAAATAAATGAAAAAAATCCAAAATCTGCGAGGTTTTGACCAAAAAGATATGACGGAGATGTTAAAAGGGTGGTTTCGTAATCTCAAATATATTGAACTATCTACAAATTTGATTCAAACTTACCAACAAATATTGTAGCCGTGTATAAATTAATTCAAAATGTAATTCTGCTTACCTGAAACAAAAAAAAAAGAAACATTATTTTTTATTTACACATTGTTTTAAGACGAGTTAAAGACATATCGCGGACTATAAAATTATTATTTTTTTATTGTAGAAGGTTTTATAGGGCTGGTTTTATAATAATTAGAAGTGTTTGGAAATGCAGCCAAAAGTATTTATTAATCTTCCAGAGGACAAGTGTGGTCCAGTGGTTAGCGTCGCGGCCTCTGAATCAGACTATCGTGGGTTCGAATCCCGTCTCCGTTCATGGATGTCTTGTGATGTCATTTAGTTTTAAATGAGTTATGTTATGAGTTATGTCAAGACGCTAATGATCAAAGTTGTCGACGCGTCTATAATTTACAATAATTAAAAAATTAAACATTCATATTATGGTTTTTTTATACATATATAAAAAAACTTTTTTTTATATACATATATGAAAAAAACCATAATATGGATGATTAATAAATACTTTTGGTTGCATTTCCAAATACTTCTAATTATTATTTTTTATTTAAACAAATAAAACACGTTTTCTAATTATTACAATTTTTTTAATAACAGACGACCAAACTTAGAAAATTGGATATAGTACCTATAAAATTAAAATGTGTGCTTCTAAAGAGAAAACTTGCAAAACGGGAATAAGTTAATAACCGAGGCTCTCTCTATTTAAATAAACGTACAGCTAAGTGTGTGATTTAAAATTGCCGTCTTTTTATAATCCATTAATTAATTCATTAATTTTGTTGAAAGAACTCAAGAACTCTGAAAGCGAAAATTGACAAAACGGAACAGGCTGGAGTAGTACGTTATAAAAGTAGATCACGTAAACATTTTAACAATCAATGGTCGTTGCAGTGTGCAGTTGTAGAGTGCATCCATCGTGCGCGTCTGTGCTGATGTTCGTGCCCCTGGGAACAAGCACAACTGTCAATAAATGGGCGATCTCGCTTGTTGGAGGGCATCACGCAGCTGTCGCCGCCGGGACCTGGTGCCGCTGGTCACCGCTCAAATGTCCATCACTTAAAGTACTCGAATCTTACAACAGTTATGTTTGGATTTTTTAATTAGTTTTGCCAAAGAAAATAATTCAAATCCGTACAGCAAGCTTCAGGCCCGATGGGGTGGGATAGTTCTGTTTGGATTCTTTAATTAGTTTTGCCAATGAAAATAATTCAAATCCGTAGCAAGCTTCAGGCACGATGGGGTGGGATAGTTCTGTTTGGATTCTTTAATTAGTTTTGCCAAAGAAAATAATTCAAATCCGTACAGCAAGCTTCAGGCCCGATGGGGTGGGATAGTTCTGTTTGGATTCTTTAATTAGTTTTGCCAATGAAAATAATTCAAATCCGTAGCAAGCTTCAGGCACGATGGGGTGGGATAGTTCTGTTTGGATTCTTTAATTAGTTTTGCCAAAGAAAATAATTCAAATCCGTACAGCAAGCTTCAGGCCCGATGGGGTGGGATAGTTCTGTTTGGATTCTTTAATTAGTTTTGCCAATGAAAATAATTCAAATCCGTAGCAAACTTCAGGCACGATGGGGTGGGATAGTTCTGTTTGGATTCTTTAATTAGTTTTGCCAAAGAAAAAAATTCAAATCCGTACAGCAAGCTTCAGGCCCGATGGGGTGGGATAGTTCTGTTTGGATTCTTTAATTAGTTTTGCCAAAGAAAAAAATTCAAATCCGTACAGCAAGCTTCAGGCCCGATGGGGTGGGATAGTTCTGTTTGGATTCTTTAATTAGTTTTGCCAATGAAAATAATTCAAATCCGTAGCAAGCTTCAGGCACGATGGGGTGGGATAGTTCTGTTTGGATTCTTTAATTAGTTTTGCCAAAGAAAAAAATTCAAATCCGTACAGCAAGCTTCAGGCCCGATGGGGTGGGATAGTTCTGTTTGGATTCTTTAATTAGTTTTGCCAAAGAAAAAAATTCAAATCCGTACACCTTCAGGCCCGAAGGGGGATAGTTCTGTTTGGATTCTTTAATTAGTTTTGCCAAAGAAAATAATTCAAATCCGTACAGCAAGCTTCAGGCCCGATGGGGTGGGATAGTTCTGTTTGGATTCTTTAATTAGTTTTGCCAAAGAAAATAATTCAAATCCGTACAGCAAGCTTCAGGCCCGATGGGGTGTGATAGTTCTGTTTGGATTCTTTAATTAGTTTTGCCAAAGAAAATAATTCAAATCCGTACACCTTCAGGTCCGAAGGGGTGGGATAGTTCTGTTTGGATTCTTTAATTAGTTTTGCCAAAGAAAATAATTCAAATCCGTACAGCAAGCTTCAGGCCCGATGGGGTGGGATAGTTCTGTTTGGATTCTTTAATTAGTTTTGCCAAAGAAAAAAATTCAAATCAGTAGCAAGCTTCAGGCCCAATAGGGTGGGATAATTCTGTTCATGGATTCTTTAATTAGTTTTGCCAAAGAAAATAATTCAAATCCGTACAGCAAGCTTCAGGCCCGATGGGGTGGGATAGTTCTGTTTGGATTCATTAATTAGTTTTGCCAAAGAAAAAAATTCAAATCAGTAGCAAGCTTCAGGCCCAATGGGGTGGGATAATTCTGTTCATGGATTCTTTAATTAGTTTTGCCAAAGAAAATAATTCAAATCCGTACAGCAAGCATCAGGCCCGATGGGGTGGGATAGTTCTGTTTGGATTCTTTAATTAGTTTTGCCAAAGAAAATAATTCAAATCCGTAGCAAGATTCAGGCCCGATGGGGTAGGATAGTTCTGGTCGGATTATTTAATTAGTTTTGCCTAAGAACATAATTAAAATTTGTAGCGATCTTCAGACCCCATAGAGGGATAACTTTATATTCAGATCTTGCATAATAATGCTTGGATTTTTTTTCCAAACAATCTAATTAAAATCTATAGCGTCCTTCAAGCTCGGTAGGGTAGAATTAAGAGTGCTATTTTTATGGTTTAGCAGCTAGAGACATTTAATTTTTTTGCGTTTCGGGCGTGACATCGCATAATTAACTAATTTGTCTATTCATTTTCAAGATAAGGTGACATATGTGCGTTTCTTGAGTCGTGATTGTTCGGGAGAATTTCAAATTTTGTATGTCCTGAACCGTATTTAGGTACCTATTTATTTTGTTGTAAACTGTAATGGTAAGTGATACTTTTGGAATGTATTTTTTTCAAATAACTCCATCTTGGAAATGAATAGACAGTACAAAAAAATGTAATATTAACAACTTCTTCAATGACAGTTGTACTCAGCTTAAAACGAAATGGCGAAAATAATACTCTGAGGGATATTTCTTTGAATTGCGTGGAGCACTTATTAATGGAACATTCAAAATTTACCAATCATATATCATTCTATAAAATGAATATTTGCTTTTATTTGTACTGACTATTGTGAAGACAATTTTAAAATCAAGAGACCATCGGTACAAACAATGTTTTTTTGTAGTTTGAGTACACTGCTAGCGTTTTGAATGAATTGTCAATAGTATTCGGAACTGATTGATTGGTACACTCGATGCAGAGTCGGCTCTGTAAAGAGAGTACACCCTGATATTAAACAATTATTTTCAACAATTTTATTTCCCTTTTTATTTAGTGCAGAAAATTAAATATGTACTCAGCACCGGCGCCTCGGGCGAGATATTCTTCAGCGCTCTTTATTTCTTATCATTGACTGATTCGCGGTTCCCTTGACCCTGGCTCCCACATAAGCGCATGCCCGAAGTTATACTTCATACATTTTCCATTAGAATACGTTCCGTTGAAGTTTTTGGTATTTTAAATTTATTTATTTATTTATTTTTGATATATCACGATAATTTATCAAATTTCCCTTTAAGCCATGGAAACATAAGTATCGAAAGCCTGCTTACAATATTACACTAATTTGAAACGTTCAACAGTTGATTTTTAAAATTATAAAATCTATAAGAAAACGAATTTTTCTTGCTAGATCGATTTCTTGCCCTCCAAAGCCCCTTTTCAGGAATTTTCATCCAAATCGTTAGAGACGTTTTATTCCTGTCAGCGTTTCATTAATTTTAAAGTCGATATTTTTTGAGTCGAGGTCATTCCAATTCACTACCCTCGCTAAAGAAATATAACTTCAACAAACAAATCTAATTCAAAATTTTACCAGTATAACCAATCACAAACCGCGTCGTTCGATATTTACTAAATCGATATGTGTTGATGATTCGCTTCTGTCAGTGTCAACAATGCCTTTAATGCTAATGAAAAGAGCAGTGTTCTGCCATCACAATATCCTGCCAATAGGGTGATTACTGCAACCATTTTGTTAATATATAAATACAGTCTGTTAATAAACGATCAATGAGTTTTATGACATTCTCTCTTGAAAATAAGCCTTCATATGTTAAAACCATGGAATCTCGATTGATTTTAAGTAAAATCGGAATAGACTACAGAAGTAGGCGGTCCTAATTTGAGCGCGAAATTTAAAGTGGAGTCGATTGGCGTTCAAAAATATATGGGGTTTAACGGAATATTCATTACTATTCTCTTAAAACACATTTCTTACCAAAACAATGGCTGTTTCATAAAAATAATTAATAAATTCCGTCATTATTGGCTACAAAACTTTATTATTTCGTGTGAAATAATTTTTTATTTGAAATTAAAAATTTATGAAAAATGAATGTTCTAACTTGATTCAGCCAGTGACGTTTATTCTAACCTAACTTAACCTCGTTGACGTTTGTCGAGGTATAATTTAAGTAATTATAATTAGAAATTGAGTTTGTTCTTTCCATTTGGAGTTGAAAAAGTGTTCTGAAGTCGTCTGAGCTACGCTAGATCAAGGGAGGGTAAGCTAAAAGGATAAAAAAAATGTTTTCATCAATTAGGTATTTAGGTATTATTTTAGCTTTTCCCAAGTCGGAAATTTAAACTTTTTGCAGTCAAAATTTTCATTATAACTGCAGTCAAGTACAAGACACCATCCCATAACAAATTGCTTTAAAACGACGACGTGTTAAAAAACGAAGTTATGTCAGTAGAATGAATGAAATTTGACAGTTGTGTCGTGTCAATGGATGAACGTACGTTTAAACGCAGATTCTAGTTAGAAGGAGATAGTTGCGACTCCGTCACGCATTCCTTTCCTAATCTATTACATTTTCATTTTTCAGATAAAAATAAAATTTTAAATTATCTCCAATATTCAGTCAATATTATTTGTATCAAAAGTCGACTAGCCTCAAGTGAAGGTTGATTTTCGAATCTGATTAAGCTTCACATTTTAAACATTTTTTTTAAATTTCAAATTGTTATTAGTAGAGATGCGCCGAATAGTGGTTTCACCGAATAACCGAATACCGAATACTATTCGGTTTAACCTTTACCGAACCGGATATTCGGCCGTAATTATTCGGTTTACCATTTCATTGTTTTGCCGCGTAAATTTAATTAATTAATTTAATTGCTTTATTTTATTAGCTTTATTCAACACATTCTTCATAGGATTTCTTTGGCTTATAATATATAACATAAATCTTACATAAAAAGTTTTGTCTTTTAGTTCTATACCGTGTCGTGTAGCCAAGAAAATAGAAATACTCGAACCGAATATATTTGGCACCTTAAAACCGAATAATTCGGCCGAATACAAATAGTGAAAAAGATGCCGAATACGCCGAATACCGAATACCAAACGAATATTCGGCGCATCTCTAATTATTAGCTACGAACGAGAAAATAATCATAAAGGAAAGGTTATTGGCCATGGTTTGGTAAAAGGAACAATCTCAAGAAATTTGTCTTCGTAATTGCGTAATGTTTGTGCCATGTTATTAATAAATTATTGAAAAAAGTGGCACTGTTGGCCATTCCATTCCATCAGTTGGTGGCCTCAACAAACAAATAATAATAAAAATGAAAACATCTATTGAGCAAAGTCAATTTATCATCAGATCTCAAATAACCTTCCATCGACCAGCAATATTTCAACATTACAGAACACCAACAAATAGTTACAAATTATCGTAGATGTATGTCCCTTGGTACCTTATACTTAAATATTTGTGGTCACAAAGCAATGTGGCTTATCTCGATGTTTTTATACCTTAGATTAAAATATTTATTAATTTGAATTATATATTATACAATTAATAATTTTCAAAGTATACATATACAGGATGTCCAAGACTTGCGTTGTCGGCCGATATATTGATTTTGGGTGAAGATAGAAAAGAAGTTTAAACACAAAAGTTGAATAAATTTTAATGATGTATAACCTAAAAATATTTTCAATTATACGGCCTGTCCCATTTAAGCGCAGCAGATCAAAGTTATGTTTTTTAACCTAGCACCCTGTTTTTATTTGTTTTTTTAATTCTGCACCTAAATGTGAACAGAAATTGTAAGGGAAGTCATGCTCGAAAATTCAGTAATTTTTGAGTTATTCAAGTTTTTTAGAAATTTTTGACACGTGCAGAGTGCAGACCTTTACCTAAAATTCGACATAGCCAAAACAGAAACCTTTATCAAACTGAAATTTTGAGGAACACTAGATAGTAGACGGACAAATCAATGTCTGTCCTAAAAAATGAATTTATTATACAGGGTATTCAAAATAATGTACTTCTTTTACCTAACTTCAATTACGTGTAACTTTTGATTGTTAAATACAACGAGGTTATTTTTTTGCTGGAATTATATTCTTTAGGATATTTACTAACACTTTTATTAAGGGTTCTCCATACCTAACCTAATATTTTCGTATTAAAATATTATAGGTTTAGGTATGGAGTCTCACTTTAAAATCAATTTAAGAATGAAATGTTATTGGCTAGGAAATTATCAAGATTTTCAATAATACAACGTATCTTTCTGACATTATTTCATAAAAATTTGGACATAACCCATTTCGTCTTGTGACCGTTGAAAATAAAATTGACAGTTTCAAATACATGAGTGCACGGCGGACCCAGGCACGACACACTCAATCACCTTTATGAATTTACTGCTTAAGTGCCAGTTTCCTTTGTTTTTAAGTCAGTCAACGCGACTTTTATCTGAATGTTATCTTGAATTGTTAAAGATCGATGGTTTCGATAGGACACCTGAGTTCAAGGTGCCTTCCATGCCTTCTTCTATGACTACAATAAAGCTACAGATACAATGACATAAAATACTTTATTATTGAAGTGAAAACTTCCTTAGGCGCGTTAGGCACTCTTTGCCCATGGGTACTAAAAAAATGTGAAGCGTTCGCAATTTTGCGTAAGAATTCGCAACATACTTATATCATAAAAACCGCCGTCTACACACTGCCACCCATGACTCACTTTTATTAAACCGACTTTCTTACGCTGTGTGATGTGTCAAAATCAGCCGAACTACTGAACCGATTTAAGTAAAATTTATATGGGACCAACTTAGAGGTATACCCTATCCAATAAAAAAAGAATTTTCCAAATCGGTTTATAAATGACGGAGTTCTGAGGTAACAAACATAAAAAAAATACAACCGAATTGAGAACCTCCTCCTTTTTTCGAAGTCGGTTAAAAACAATTATGATGATGATTATATATTGTAGACGCTCGACAGTTAAAGTCATTAGCATCTATAAATTAATAAATTCTGTTTTCGTTGACAGTTTCGCCCGATTGTGTATGGAGCTTTAATTGAGCACGGTTGGTCACATATGCATGTACCTCTTTTCTAATCACATGTATTAGACGTGTCTACAATTTGAACAGAGCGGTATAATCACTTCCTATCCGGGTGTTTGAAACCGAAATAATAATAATATACATGTGTTTGCACGTACGTTTCTACAAATAGGTACACAATAACACGAAATTGGCTGCTCGCAATCGTAATTTAATGCCGTATCTCAATATTGAAATTTTACTTGCCCAGACGTGAGATTAGAATGCAGTGTTGCCAACAGTTGAAAGCAGAACTGCAGACAGTGGCGTAACTAGAATTAGTGTTGCCGTCTAGATCTAGACTTTCTAGACTCTTGTCTTGTCTTGCATAGATTTTCAAGACAAGACTTGCACAAGTCTTGTCTAGATATTTTCAAGACAAGACAAGGCTTGCTTTATCTAGAATAAGACTCTTGCCAAAACTCTAGACAATTTTCAAAAGTCTAGATAAACTAAGTAGTAGTAGGTAAAGTAAACCACTCGGTTAATCTAGACTCTTGAAAATAATCTAGAGTCTTGATATTAGACAAGACAAGACAAGAGTTTTTTAATCTAGACTTAGACTTAGTGAAGTCTTGATATTTCAAGACATAACTTTACAGTCTTGCCTTGTCTAGACGGCAACACTAACTAGATTTTTTTAACCCGGTCGCAAAATATTGCAAAAGGCTCCTCCCCCCTAGGCTCAGGCTAGAAGCTAACGCGTTTCGTTAACGGCGTCACAGTATTTTGTGATATATTGATGCTTCAAAAATTATTGTAGTTTTAAAGCATCTAGAAATAATAGTAATTTATTATTAAGAATTTTTTTAAGAAAACGTTTTTATTTTTTTCGGTGGAAAAAACCAGTCTGAATGGGTCCTTTAGGCCTATCGGCCCCATCGCACTGCAGCGACCATTTGCGCTATGATAGTTACGCCTCTGGCTACAGAAGATGATACTAGAAAAAATGGGTATCTCTGTATCGCGGGTACAGACATGAAGTGAATACCGTAAAGAGTATTCTCTATACCGAAAGTTACCCCCGGAATTCTTTATTTCATTTCCTTTTCCCCCACCTAAAAACGGTTACTGCTCTCCCGATGCTATTTTTAAAGCTAAAGGGTTCTGGTATAAACGCCAATTGAGGGATCGAGAATCACACCACAAATCCTACAGGCGAAAATTTGGAAAAAAAATCCTGGAAAAACTTACAACTTTTTAAAAATTACGTAATCTTTCACACGTAACCAACACTTTTTTTCAAAAAATTCGCCTGTAGGATCTGTAGTCTAATTTCATGGTCCTCCATTTAGCGTTTACCCGAACCCTTTAGCTTTAAAAATAGCGTCGGGAAAGCGGTATAAATATATAAATAATTCGTTGTCATGGAAAGAATTAAGAAATACATCTACCTACTTTTATTTATCTTATAAAATCACAATAAATAAAATAATTATAATTTTATTAACTTCCCATTGGAAGTTATTGTAATGGGTCCGAAAATCGAAATCAAAAAGGAAAAAAAATTTTTATGTTTCAAGGTCACTACACTATTTTTACACTACTTTTAGAAAGATGTCTGTGTGTGTGTGTATGTGTGTGTACGTATGTATGTGTCCATTTCTTTCTAAGACGAAATCTTGAGAATGAAAAATGATATCGACTACGTTAGGGTGCCAATCGACGCGTATTAGCGTAAATATGATCTGAAAGAAATTTTTTCAAAATCGGTTCATACGTTCTTTTTTCTTAACCAAATAACCTCCAAAAAAGTAGATTTTACACAATATCTCGCGAAAAAAAACTTATATCGACATCGTAAGGGTGTCAATCGAGGCGTGTTAACGTCATTTTGATCCGATATAAATTTTATAAAAATCGGTTCAGCCGTTTTTTTTTTTTTAATTATTGTTAAAAATAAATAATAATTATGTTTTAATGATTAAAATGATTACTTTTCTGTGTAATATCTAATTTAATTATTATTATTAAATATTTATCAAACTGGGAAGTTCGTCGTGTGAACCTCAAGGGTCGCACTTTAGTCCTAATAAACGACCCACCTCACGGCTTGTTTTTTTATATTTTAAATTGTTATCCAATATACTTATATAATATTTTCATTATAAAAAAAATTAACTTAAAAATTAAAAAAAGGGATTCGAACCTGGGCCTTGGCGTTTGTACCTGTCGGTAGACTCATACTTTTCGGCACGGCCACCTGGCTTACTGTGTCCAGTGTCTGAGACCTTATAAATTTAGTAGAAATTTTACTAACTTGGCAACCTTGTTCAAACGTAATGCAAAGTGTTTGCAAAAAATACCTGTCAATGTACTCTTTACCTGCAGTACACATAATTATATTAACTCGTAATCGATAAATTTGTTTGCCTTGTTTTGTATTCTTGTCGCGACTTCTGGATCAGGCTGTCGTGGGTTCGAATCCCGCCTCCGCTCATGGATGTTTTGTGATGTTATTTAGTTTTAAGTGTGTTGTTATTTAATTTAATCACGACGCTAATGACCTAAGTTGTTGACGCGTCTATAATTTACAATAAATAAAAGTATCCTTGCTTCTATATTTTAGAAGATATAAGATTTTCTTTGAATATAGAAGCTTCCAATAAAATATAGAAGGTCTGGTAACCCTAGGAGTGACATTTTAACATTTCACAAGAATATATCACATTTTCTTTTCAATTTATTTAAAACCCCAAGTAAAAAGACAAGATATATGAGCTCTCGGACGTACATGGTAATAGTGATGGGCGATTACGAGATGTTTTTACAATCGAAAAAATTGCAATCGTTCATAATAACAATCGAGTTCACAATCGACTCGAAGTTTGATTTTACAATCGACTTGTTCGATTGTTCAAGTCATTATTTGTCACATAGGTTATAGCAATAACAGCAAATGAGAATACATATAATCGCGATTCTAGGTTATATGCTAGTCGACTGACGTTCACGCAACTCGTTGATTGTTCACTGTTCACACTGTTCAGTCGGTACTCACTACTCTGTGATCTCTTCACTATTGAATTCGTATTACGCGATTACTGCAGACTCGACCACAGTATTTGAGTGATGAACGATTGTATATTATGTGGCTCTCGACAGTGTACGATTCAGTACTATGCGACTCGGTCTCGGTGAACTATGAAACAACAACAATCGAGTCCAAGATCGAGAGTCATCGAGATGTTTGAACAATCGAGACAATCGACTAAAACATCTCGTATATACGAGTAAAGAGAGAATTCGTATTACGCGATTACTGCACAATCGACCATCGACTCGACGACAGTATTTGAGTGGTGAACAATTGTATATTATGTGGCTCTCGACAGTGTACGATTTAGTACTATGCGACTCGGTCTCGGTGAACTATGAAACAATAACAATCGAATCCAAGTGACAACCATCGAGAGTCATCGAGATGTTTTAACAATCGAGACAATCAACTGAAACATCTCGTACGAGTAAAGAGAGAATTCGTATTACGCGATTACTGCACAATCGACTATCGACTCGACCACCGGTGAACTATGAAACAATAACAATCGAATCCAAGTGACACTCATCGAGAGTCATCGAGATGTTTGAACAATCGAGACAATCGAATTAAGATAAGAATCTTTCGGGCTTATGAGGCGTGGTCTACTGGAATGGCTTCTTCTTCTTCCAGACGTTTCGCTTGCAACTGCGGCAAGCATCTTCAGTGGTGTGTTCGACGTGGTCGTAGTGTTCTTCTCGGTGTCCTGCTGTCGACAGCACTCGACAGCAGGACACCGAAAGATTCTTATCTTAATTCTATTAACGCCGGCCGTGAAAGCCTTCATTCTTTTATAAATCGAGACAATCAACTAAAACATCTCGTATTCGCGCATCACTACATGGTAACATATTAGGATAATGTCAGTGTTATGTCCATTTCCAAGTTGGTAGGTTGTCGCTGCGAGAAACGGCACGTTCATAATATAATGTGCGGGTAAAGAGAATACATTGCGGCCGTCACGGGTTCCGTTTCCGGTTACAACTATGACCACGCGATCGAATAAAACTACACTTCATCAAGTTTATCGCGATCTCGCGTGTCTGCGTCACGCAATTTTAGTCTGTACGTCATCGGTCACTTGAGACGAAAATACTCTTCTGTTTTTGTCCGTTGGCCTTTCCTCCCCCGCCCTGTGATACCACTGCATACAGAATGTTCACAAAGATGTAAGATAGGAAATTTTCAGGCTACTTTCAACTTTACCTCGAAAAAAAAATTTAGTTATTGAATTCAAGAGCATTGCATACCAACAAATCCCCCTGCACTCTTCATCTCAAATCTTTTTCTTCGTCTAAAAACGGTTACGGCTCTCCCGACGCTATTTTTGAAGCTAAAGGGTTCAGGTAAACGCCAAATGAAGTACCAAGAATCATACTAGAAGCGAAAAGTTAAAAAAAATCCTGGAATTTAAAAAAGATAATAATTTTTTTTAAGTTCATAGGATTTTTTTTCTATTTTTCGCCTGTTGGATCTATAGTCTGAATCTTGGTCCTTCATTTGGCGCTTACCTGAACCATTTAGCTTCAAAAATAGCGTCGGGAGAGCTATAACCGTTTTTAGGCGATGGGAAAGGATTTGAGATGAAGAGTGCAGAGGGTATTAGTAGGTATCCAATGCTATTAACGTGCTACTTTGCCTCGAAAAAAAATTAGTCATTCAACTTAAAACTTAAAGGATCGATAGGTACAGAGCTTCGCGTATAGTGGCTCTGGGAATGTTTTTTCGCTCTTGGGGAAGGTGTCATTTCGCGTAGATAATCGCCCATTTTGCTTAAAACCATTTTTTAGATTTCAGGAGAATCGAAAGCGCGTAAATTCATCAAAAACTCAAATATAAGCGTGAAATTGCATGAGGATTTCCTAAACAGGGATTTGGTTAATGAGAGAAAATGTACAGAGATTTGAAATCTTCATAAAAAAGTGCCTTAAAAAGTGAAAATATTTTTTTTTAACTTACTTAAAAAGCGCGTTATATATAAAAAACGAAAATGGGAAAATTTCGCTTTTTAACTGTCTGTCGGAAGCCAAGCAAACAAGTTTGCATTTAACCAAATCTCTATCTCTTACCGTTTGCATAATTAACGTTTAGAAAATCCCCGTAGAGAGCAGTACCGCCTAGTGGTTAGCGTGCTTAGCGCCGCAACCTCTAGACTGGACTGCCGTGGGTTCGAATCCCACCTACGCTCATGGATGTTTTGTGATGTTATTTAGTTTTAAGTTAGTTGTTATTTAGTGTAGTTGAAAGACGCTAATGACCTGAGATGTCGACGCGTCTATAATGAATAATCTACAATAAATTAAATAGAAAATCCCCGTGCATTTCACGCTTATCTTGGACACCCAGTATACTTCATATATGGAAAAGTAATTTACGGATCACGCTGTATGACTAATATATTAAAATAACATGAAAATGTTTTCGAACAATATTTACTGAACGTTAGACGTGTAATATGGATAATATTATGTCATTATGTATTCAGATATAGATCAGTTGACGATTTATATTTATTAGAAAATCATATTGCAGTTGAAGGCTAGCACGATAACAGTCCGATATCGTTGACATTCCTTGGAACGTCAAATTTACCTGATGCTTTCGTGTAATAATAACACCGATATTTTATAACATGAAGATCATTACATGTTATTCATTACGTAATCAATCTTTTACATATGTCAAGTTTTAAATTAGTTTTTTGTTTCCATTCTTTGGAAATGTGTACTGTATGTAAAGGTTGATCTGAATGTAATTTTGAGGAAAATAATACAGATCTTTATTAATGTTTATTTTTATTGTAAATTATAGACGCGTCAACAACATAAGTCATTAGCGTCTTGATTACATTAAATAACATAACTCACTTAAAACTAAATGACATCACAAAACATCCATGAGCGGAGGCGGTATTCGAACCCAGTCTGATCCAGAGGCCGCCACGCTAACCACTGAACCACACTGTCCTCGATCTTTATTCAAGTGATTTATAGACATAGAAATAATATATTTGCTTCTTACAAGATAGAATATAACAAAACATATACACTTGATAATATTGAAACAATACAGCGCTACCTAAGGTATTCCTGTGCTGGTAGCGCGATCAAAAAAACAAAAACAAAACAAACCCGAACGTGTGTACATAATGAGTTAATGAGTGGTATAAAAAATAGACGCGTGATTGCATAATTTGTGACTTTTTCTATAGGTTATATTTTTCAGGGACGTTAACATTTGTAGGGTCTCGAGGGAGAGACTCGAGTAATTTGTTATTTGTTGGGATCGGGAGAGCCCGGGCCTTCTCCAACTCCGGAGGCCCGGAACGTTCCAGCGTCCAGCGCTCCTGCATTTCATGTATTCTTTACAAAAAACAAAGTCCATTTGCATTATCTGAGCAAGTAAGTGAGTTTAGTTGGCGAAAATCAGTCGTTCGGGAACCTTTAATTGCATATTGCATAATATTAGTGATGAGCAGAATTGGTGTTGGTCTTGCAAAAAAGCGAGACCAATTGACCAAGACCAAGACTAAAGGAGCAAGACCAAGATCGATGCCAAGACTACCACGATCTTGATCTTGCTTTGCTCATCACAACATAATGTATTAAGATAAGAATCTTGTGTCCTGCTGTCGAACAGCAGGATACCGAGAAGAACACTACGACCACGTCAAACACACCACTGAAGATGCTTGCCGCAGTTGCAAGCGAAACGTCTGGAAGAAGAAGAAGCCATTCCAGTAGACCATGGCTCATAAGCCCGAAAGATTCTTATCTTAATTCTATTAACGCCGGCCGTGAAAGTCTATCTTTTTTACAACATAATGTGTTGTTTAAATCTTTAAAGCTATTGTAGAATATTGGTTTAATATGTATTATAAGTATACTTCTGCCCATTGTTCCGCTCGTGGATTACCTATTATCCCGAAATTCCAACCAGTTCCTTAGGGAAGAAAAAACGAGGATGAAATCACGAACAAAAGCTATATATTGTTATTTTTCATTTTTGTAAAAAACTTACCTTGGGTTCCCCAAGCCATCTCTAAAATGACTTAACCAGGTAGCCAAGGCCTCGCGTGAAATAAGTCTACATGTGGCAATCTATATATATTACATTTGCACCCGGACGAAGCCGGACAGGGCACCTAGTATTTCATATACTAACTAGTGCCATGGATACCTGGTAGGTATACATAGAGTATGGGTACTTATATAATATATAATATTGTATCCATAGTGAGGAGGTATATATACCCATAATGTGGAGGTATATATAAATACACAGATGTGAGATAATAGAAACAGAGGGGCGTTAAGCCGTTAGTGTGGAGCTCGGACCATCAATCTGTGCCCTGGGTGCTCTGTATACGGTGTGGACAAGATGCGTGGTGTGAACACAAATGAACATGCCCTGATTCAACGATAACAACAACCCCACCACGACAACACAACAACAAAAACAACGTATACCTATTATATACAACCACGTGGCCACGAATGTCTAGCGTTATGTAAAGGTAAATTTACACGATGACATGGTTATTAGACATTTCTGGACACAGTGTATTATGTCGCGTTCTCTCAGCCCTAATCAACTACCATGGTGGAAGGAATTAATAGGTAAACCATAGCGAATAGAATGTAATACTAAAACATTATTTTGATCAAGTAATTTCTAATGAATTCTTAAATTTAACAAGATAAAAATATTGTTAGTGCGAAATACTCTCAAAGAGTATTTCATAAAAATAGTAACTCTCCCAAATTATATCCATTTATTCCCACCTAAATCCAATATGATTTAATTTTGTAATTTATAGGTACAAAGATCACACCTCAAAGACAAAATCAGTAATGAAAATTCAAAATCTTATAATTTGTTAGAGCTTACACAACATTTATCGATTTGGGGAGAGTTCTGCCAGATATGCCAAAACATGATAATTGATAATAATAACTGATATTTCTCTGTAATCTGTATACATTTCACCAAATAGTTTTGAGCATTTACGAGATACTGACAATAAAAAATGATTAAAAAAATTAAATTATTTTGCTATCAATTTGTTGTTCTCCATCATAATGTTATCTGTTAAATTCACTAATAAAATTTAATTAGTGCTGTCCAGTAGACTTTTGTACGGTGGGATCTTGGACTATCAGATTAGAACTTAAAAACTGCAGGAGGCTTGTAATAGAGGAGGCGTGGAAACGTCATAAAAAGTGGCGTCGCTAAACGCTTTGCTATTCTAAAATCAACTGTATTTATGCACCATAAATCACCGTTATATTCAATATTTTCTTTATAGCTCATCACAAAATCACAATGGAATTTAATTAATAAGTATAAGTTAATATAAAAATAAACAGATATTCGCCAATATATAGAGGTTCTGGAAGTATCGACTTAAAAAAGAAACACATGTAAGTGTTATGTTAGAATACTTACATTGAAAGGATGCAAGGTTACTTATTTTAAATATTACTTACACACACTTAACAGTTTAGTATATAAAAATGATTCGAGGAACCAATTTATAACTTACCTGTACACGCAGTATACAGGCTGTATCTTTTGTACCGACTAAAGAGAAACACTGAATAATATTGCGCAAAAAAAACCAATGTAGAAATTATGCCAAGTTCCTTGCCTCCGTGTTATTAGCAGTAAATTGATAAATTTCCAGGTCAAACTTGGCAAGTTTTCATTGAAGAACTGAGCAGTACTGAAACCCTTGAAAACTTGCCAAGTTTGATCTGAAAATTTATCAATTTACTGCTAATAACGTGTAGGCAAGAAACTTGGTATGATTGCTACATTTCAGTTTTTTTTGCATAATAACGCAGTTCTGACGAGAACTTGGCCTGTTTTTACATGTGTGTTTTGGTGGGATTTTATGACAATTTTTGTAGTAAATAATCCCACTAGTGACTAGAGTATATACACCGACTGCCTGTACTCCGTAACTTTCCAAACAAAGCAGCACTCGCCATTTCTTGCCAGAATTCGCCATGTTTGATTTTTATTTATTTCTTACTAGCGGCCCCGTCCGGCTTCGCCCGGGTGCTAAGAAAGCTTAGGTACAATACACTACTCACTCGCTTCGCTCGTTCGCGTGAATATTATAAATACACTACTCACACGCTTCGCTCGCTCGCTTTTTATATATAATTTTTAGTTTCATAAAAATTATAATTATTGTCAAAGAAATAATATAACAAAAATAAAAAAATATATAAATAAATATCATGTGAAATTTAGAAAAAAAAGCCAAAAATTCTACGACGCCATCAGTTTCCGAACACGGGTCCCTGTGCATAGAGTGCTGCGACGTTACCTCTACGCTACGAGTGGAACAGTTATGTACGGTCGTTTTTATGATATAAGTATGTTGCGAATTCTTACGGTCGGGTTACGAATTTAATTAATTAATTATTATTATTTATTAATTATGCTATATATAAATCTTCATGAAAAATTATCTAACTGATGGTGAAAACCGCATCAAAATCCGTTGCGTGGTTTAGGAGGAGTTAGCGGTTAAACAGACAGACAGACAGACACACGCGAAAAGCGACTTCAATTTATGCTATGTAGAGATTTTTCTGGTAATAATTTATCACCTTAAACACTATGTTCCAAATTTCAAAGATCCAGCTCGATTGGAAGTAGGTACCCTATAGATTTTATTTCGTGTCAGAATCCGCCATGTTGGATTTTTAATCCGTCATGTTGGATTTTCATTAATTTTCGATTTTTCTCATAATTATCACCTTAAACACTATCTATGTTCCAAATTTCAAAGCTCTAGCTCGATTGGAAGTACCCTAAATTTTTGATCATCTATCGGTCAGTCCGTCACAGTCAGTGAATGCCAAAAATAGCGATTTTTGGACATTCGTATCTTGAAAATCATTTAATCTAGACGTATGAAATTTGGAACACTGCTTCTTTTTGGTAACCTTAACCCATCTGAAAAATTTCAGTCCTGTAACGCAACTAACCTCAGAGATAGAGGGAGGTCGAAAAGGGCTCGAAATGTGCGCGCTCAGCTTTGCCTGTTGCGAGAACTTGGCCAGCGCACTCCGTGCGCTTAGATAGAGGAGTCATGGAAACGCCATTATAACAACGGCATTTTTACACGTTAGACTATTCTCAAGTCCCTCCAAATTCTAAAGGATTCACCCGGTATATAATAGGACGTAAGTAAATGCATGTCTAGGAGATGTACCACCTCTGTCGTCTGTCAATGAACGTACCAGCATGTGTTATTACATCATTGCGTAGGAGGATGCTAGACAATCACCGCTCTTTAAATATTAAATAAAGCCGCGACTGCACTATTTCGATTTTCAGCCACAGAAACAATACCACAAGCATTCATTCGAGGGAATTAATTCTAGAAAATAGCAAATAAATGTTACGATTCTACATTAATCAAAACTTTTGACCTGTGTTGTCAAGCGTCTATAATCCACAATTATATCCACATTAATAAAAGCATTATCCAGGTGTGCAAGCTTTCACGGCCGGCATTGTTCCAAGTCTTCATGGTTTCCGGGCTTGTAGGCCGTGGTCCGGTGGTATTTCTACCTGACGTTTCGTCTACAACTGCGGTAGACATTCTCAAAGGCGATGTGGCAGCGGTCGAAGTGTCCTCCTTGGCGGCTCAAGCCCGGAAACCATGAAGACTTGGAATAAAAGCATTGTTCTATTATTATTGTAGATTATAGACGCGTCGACAACTCAGGTTATTAGCTTCTTCAACACAACAATTAACCCATTTGTGTAGTAGAATCTACCAGCCGGCATACACAAACCGACTGGTACGAGGTCGGGCTCCTGGGAATGCCAATTCCCAAAGAACATTGGAATGAAATTGCGATAACAAATACATTCCAATGTTCCCCCTGGGGGACGCATTGTTCTGTATCTCCTATCCTAGCACTGATTACGCCAAATATATCATATTTTAATAATTCGTTCATTTTTGATAGATAATTAGTTTATTTCTTGTACATTATAGACGCGTCAACAACTTAGGTTATTAGCGTCTTAAATTACATTAAATAACAACTAACTTAAAACTAAATAACATCAAAAAACATCCATGAGCGCAGGTGGGATTCGAACCCACGACAGTCTAGTCTAGAGGCTGGTACCAAGTACGCTATCCACTAGGCTGCACTGCCCTCGATAGATAATTAGAAAGAAAAAAAATCTTTTTTTGCCATACCCACTATAAAATAGCTAATTTACATGCGCGTATGTATGCATGGAATAGGTCAGTTAACAGGCAGGTGTGTTGAAAGTGTTTTCAAAATGCATTAGTGTGGTAAGTAAACAGTTCCCATCGTGATATTTATGTTTATTCGCTGTGATCCGCCCGCTATTACCTACCCATGGCCTGCTATAAAAGTGAAATTTTTTTGAAAATACCGAAAATGAAGTGAAAAGTAGGTAGCTATTTTAAAGTGCATATATGGCAAAAAATACCATGTATATAGCTCGTGCCTAATGATCTATTATGACTCGTGTAACTGTTAAAACTCGCTGGCGCTCATTTTAAGATACTGTGACTACTCGTCAGTAATATACCTCATTACGCATCTAGACATACAATCCACCATTACCGCAATCAAACATTTATTATTATTTTTTTCGAAATGAAAAGTTTCCCCGTGTCTCAGTGTCAATCCGCCACTGCTTCGCTAATGACCTCTGTTGTCGAGCGTCTATAATCCACAATTCATTCATTCGCCACTGCTTCGGTATGACTCCGAACTTGTAACTTAACGGGTGGTTTTTCTTTGTGCATTCAGTGTAAACGCAGCTTAACAGAACTGTGTCACGTCCATCAGGCGGTGGGTTAACCCATCTCCGCGGACCCCGTCCCGTAATGTTTTGTCTACTTAACCGATTACATGGCATTAACAACGGTCAGCTATTTATCTAAAATGAGATTTTGTAATGGCGACCCAACGCTATATCGAAGCATATAGGTAAATTATATTGTATCCACAAACACAATATTGCGTAAACAAATATTTAGGGGTGGGCAAACACTGTAGCAGGACCGAGCCGAGCTGAGTTTACGTTCGTTAATTTTAGGTTAATTAAAATATTAGTCGCAGTGCAAGAAAATAGTGGATTTGCAAATGCAATATGAAAATGTGTGCATCGGGCATAAATATGACTACAATAAATTGTAGACGCTCAATAACTAAGGGCATTAGCGTCTTATAAAAAAAATAAAATCGTTATAAGAGATAAATTTATATTCCTTTTTTTATACAAAGACACAAAACGAACGAGAGGACAGTGTGGTGTAACGGTTAGCGTAGCCGACCTTTGGATTACTCTGTCGTGGGTTCGAATCCCACCTCCGCTCATGGATGTTTTGTGATGTCATTTAGTTTTAAGGAACTTGTTATTTATGTAATTAAGACGCTAATGACCTAAGTTGTCGACGCGTCTATAATCTACAATAAATAAATTAAACAAAACGAACGATATAACTCAAAACTATAGCAAATGTGTAGATCGTTTTGGGGCTACTCTGTGATCAACATTTTGTTGTAACTATGAAATAGACAAGTTATTTGATAACTGGTGGAGGACAGTGTAGTTCAGTGGTTAGCGTCGCGATCTCTGGATCAGACTGTCGTGGGTTCGAATCCCGCCTCCGCACTTGGATGTTTTGTGATGTCATTTAGTTTTAAGTGAGAATTGTTATTTAATGTAATCTTAAAACGCTAATGACCTAAGTTGTCGAAGCGTCTATAATTTACAATAAATAAAAATGATAACTAGTGAAAGTATTGTAGCAAACCCCAAGATGTTACGCCGCTGGCGACAATAGAAGCGTCGAGAACAGGTAACAGTGGCGAGGCGTGGAATGATATCGAAGACACGGATAACCGCCAGAATATTCTGGAAAGCGCGCGAGCGTGCTGGGTCAAGCTGCTCGAACTATATAAGCGAAGTACGAGGGAATCAGGGAGCCAGTCGTGAAACAGTGTCGAGTTGAATTTGCGAACATAAATACAGTATATAAATAGTTATTGTTCAGTGTTATTGAAGTGCTTCACTTTGTTTAAGAATTACTGTTCGTTATTATTATTGTATATAGTTGTTATTGTTGCATTTTATTGTTATCTATTTTTTTTTGTTAACATTTAATTCTTGTAAATAATAATTTATTCCGCCTACGTAGAAAACAGTTTTGTTACAGTATCAATTGTTTTGAATGAGCCATTTTTCTGAGAGTACTTCTTTCAATTATCCACGAGAGGCAACACTTGTGGTATAGGTACAAACATTATTTATTCCCCATTAGTGCCGTGTCATTTTAGTGGTATAACTTAATAATTAAATTATTATTATTATTAAATTAATTAAATAATTAAGTTATACCACTAAAATGACACAACACTAATGGGGAATAAATGATGTTTGTACCTACCACAAGTGCTGTCTCTCGTGGATAATTGAAAGAATTACTCTCAGGAAAATGATTCATTAAGTAGGTACGATTATTAAACTTAAAATATCAATTAATATTCGTACACCCTTAAAACATTGTAGACATGTAGAACATAGATCTGTTTAAAAACCAAACTATTCGCGACATAAAAATACACACAAACTTTGAAAAAAGATAATTAATTATAAACATAAAATGAATTCGAGTGGGCGTATGTTTTTTGTAAATATACATTTCTTCGCAACGTTTGAAGTTAAAAGTGTTTTGAATTATAAGCCATTTCAATTTGTCAATTTTTACCACAAGTAATTAGGCCCTGCAATCAGGGTCCATTCTGATTGGTCGAATACCCCATCTTGATGTCGTTTGACACACACACACACACACACGCACAACAGAGTTCACTAATTAGTTGTTACGTTCGTTAATAGGTGTATGTGTGTCAACCGACATAAAGATGGGGTATTAGACAAATCATAATGTACCCTGACTGCAGGGCCTAGTCGCTTGTATTTTTACCAAACTGTCTCACTTTCAATAATGTTGATAGCACCTTGACTTTTGCATCAACAGAATTCAAGTTGTTTACTTTAATTATTTTTCTTATTTCAGTTGATTTATTCTAATACTCTTGCAAATTCAAATCCTCCATGGATTCATGGGACCTCTACTTCGCCTGTTCACAAGTATCTAGGTCTTATCGAAAGACGAAGACGTAGAAAGTCAAAAAGAAGTTTGAAAGAAAGCTCCAAATCTCTATTTTTCTCTAGCTCCACCAATATTCGTTGATGTAAATTCCAATCCTCAACTTCTTCTTCAACAGTTTTTGACTTTTCATAAAAATCCTAGTCCCGGCAGATGGAAATGAAAGTGAAATATAAGAATCCACGTTGCTACTTTCCAGTGTTACGTCAATTCCCTTCTTGTAAATATCAGTTTTCCATCTGTTCTCTCCAACTTTTCCTTGGCCTATTTCTTCTTCACTTTTCCGAAAGAATCCATGTCGTGCAGAAAGTCAAAAAGCGAGGTAAAGAAAAGCTGGAAAGAAAACACTAAGTCTCCATTCTCCTCTGTCACATCAGTCATCTCCTTACTGTTAGATCGCAGTCCTTCGTTACATCCATAGTCCAGTCACTTTTATCTGTAACTTCTTCTTCGCTTGTCCACAAGAATCCACATCTTACGGAAAGGCGATGAAAAATTTTCCAATTTAATTTTCTAGTAAGTTTTCAATTCTTGATCATTCCATCCGTTCTTCTTTTTAGCTTAGCTTACCTGGTTCTAGGAGCAGCTGAAGAGGAAAGTATTGGATGATCAAGATTAAGGGATCAGTAACAGTAAAATGTTCAAATAAAACACTTAATGATTAGATTTATATAATGGATGAGGCAATAAAGAGGGAAGACAAGGAGATGTCAGAAGTCGGAGAGGAAAAGTGGATAGAATATTAATAAGCAACGTCGAATTAAAACGTATAATTATGGGGTTTATAAAATGTGACATGTTTTAAAAATAAGTGGATAAAAAGCGATGTCATAATACAAAAACAACGTAACTTATCATTGTACTAGATATTCAATTAGCACGACAGTACTATGTGCGTGAGTATTGTTCCCTTTGCCTACTCATTCGTTCCACCGTCCGCTGGTTCGAGTCGAGATAAAGAAATTAAAAATTAAAATAGATCGTAATTAATTAACATGGTCATTAAATCATAACTGGACGCGTCAACGGCGTTCTTATCTTGATTAATATAAACAAGGCATGTGCATTGTGCATATTTAAAGTCGATATTAATAGAGATTTCGTTTGATAATAAACATTGTAATGTTTAAAAAATATTGCTGTTAATATTTTTATTTACCTGTAAAAGTCGACAGGTAAATCACTTTAAATATATAATATAAATATTAATAACTAAAGTTCGGTACACATATAGTCTAGTTCACAAGTTGAAAAACGTGTTAATTCTTGCTACTTTATTTATTTATTGTAAATTATAGACGCGTCGACAACTTAGGTCATTAGCGTCTTGTTCACATCAAATAACAATTCACTTAAAACTAAATAACATCACAAAACATCCATGAGCGGAGGCGGGATTCGAACCCACGACAGTGTGATCCAAAGGCCGCTACGCTAAGCGTTACACCACTCTGTCCTCAATTCTTAGTACTGCTATAGTGAAAATATGTGTGATAGCTCATTGGATTCGTAATGACGTCTAAAAAAATGTGCGAAAGTTTCAAACCCGCAGATAAAAAATTGCTAAAGTTATTAACAATTAAAGACTCCAAAAAAATGGGGTCAGTTTTTTGCAAATAACTCGAAAACTATTAATATTTAAGAATTTAAATACAAATATTCTTAGAGGAGGAAATTTCCAAAAAAAATGTCGACTCCTGGAACTTTCATCTCTGTTATTAATAGTTTCAATTTAATGTTGAAAATAGGGTTTTTCGCTGCAAACACTGTGCCGTAACGTAGCCACGAAACCGGCCGTTGCAGATAAAAAGTTTTTTTTACCCTATAAAATATTAATTTAAAAATCTGAAAAAATTAATGTATTGTCTAGACACGTGAAGGAACAATATTCCGGTGGAAAAAAATTTGCTCACTCATTTTTCATAAAATGAGCCTATTGTTAATTAACTATTTTTTTAGAGTTCTTGTTTACAGATGTTAAGAATCTGTTTTGATTAAAAAACAGAATATGTGATGATCCTGATGATATTGGAAGAAAACGACTCAAAAGTGGCTTAAGGATCCAATTAAGAAGCAATATTTGCTTCTTAATTGGATCCTTAAGCCACTTTTGAGTCGTTCTTGTTTACAGTCCAAGTCGGATAGTTTTTAAACAAAAGCTTCTAAAATTACTTGGCTTCGTGGAGACTTTTTGACAGCTATGCCCACTACAAAATAGTTACTTTTTGTATTATACAAGCATGGAAAGTAACTATTTTGTAGTGGGTATGGCAACAAATACCATATATTTCTCGTGCGTAATGGTAGTATGACTCGTGTGACTGTAAAAACTCGCTATCACAACTCGTCAGTAATAAACCTAATTACGACACTAGAAACACATGAATAATACTCGACGCTTTATGTTTTGATGCGTAATATTCAGCGGAAATCTCTTTACGAAAAACACGCCGCGAAGAATCCGTCCGTGAGGGCAGTATAGCCTAGTGGTTAGCATGCTTGGTGCCGCAACCTCTAGACTGGGCTGCCGTGGGTTCGAATCCCACCTGCGCTCATAGATGTTTTG
This sequence comes from Mongoloraphidia duomilia, assembly GCA_039654895.1. NCBI lineage: Eukaryota > Metazoa > Arthropoda > Insecta > Raphidioptera > Raphidiidae > Mongoloraphidia > Mongoloraphidia duomilia. The sequence goes on from CM077523.1 coordinate 10,082,212, forward strand.
TTATGTTATTTAGTTTTAAGTTAGTTGTTATTTAGTGTAGTTGAAAGACGCTAATGACCTTAGATGTCGACGCGTCTATAATCTACAATAAATAAAAGAATCTGTCCGTGTAGTTTCAGAGAAACACGCCGCGGAAAATCCGTCCATGTAGTTTAGCTTTTAGGTTCGGTACTTTGCCCAACTCTGATTCGATACAATGTGACTGAAGCTTTATAAATTTAGTTACCTAACATTGTATTCACGACATAAAATATTACACAAGTCATATATTAATTTAGTAATTATTTCATGGACAAAATTAATTCTGACCGTGAGCGATCATCTACGTAGATATACCTGGTGAATTGGGGCTGCAGCCACTAACTGCGATCGTTCAGGTGACCTGCGCAACTACGGCGTGAAGCCGCAGACAATAGAAATGAATTATCGTTTGACCAAGATATCAGTTTATTACTTCCGTTCAACGTTTTGTCGTCTGTTTCCTTAACTATTTTATTGTGCCGTTGTACACAGCTTGACACATATCACCTGGTAAAAATCTACCCTGCTGACTCGGCTTCGCTTTATTAATTATGACTATAACTACCTTTAATAGTTCAGTTAACTTTATACTGTATTAATATTAGATTGTCTCGCTTTAGCTTATGCAATTTTTAATCTAGTTAGAAAGCGACAGCAGTTGACAGAACTGTTTAATTTTAACGTTTGTAATGCACCATAATAAAAATTAACAGTGCTTAGTGTTGCCGTTTAGAAAAGACAAGACTTTCAAAGTCTTGTCTTGTCTTAAAAAATCAAGACAAGACTTCACTTAAGTCTTGTCTTAAAATATCAAGATTTCACTAAGTCTAAGTCTAGATTAAAAAACTCTTGTCTTGTCTAATATCAAGACTCTAGATCAGGGGTCGGCAAGTAATTATAGGTGGGGTCCGGATACTGTTGAAAATTTTTATCGAGGTTCAAAAAAAAAAAACAACTTATATTCTTTACTAATTTTTTAGCTCACAAATCAAACTCAAAAATCAATGGGAGAAATTACATTTGCAATCTTGAGTCAGTTTATTAAAGTTAGGTTCACGCGGGGAGCAGCTTATGCGAAGAGTGTCTTCAAGGTGGGCGGCCGTTAATCTTGAGCAATATTGGTTTTTCAAAATCTGCCTCTTTGCTATAGCGCTCGAAAATCAAACTTTCGTAGCGGAAAGTACAAAAAAAATATTTTTTAAATATTTCAAAAAAATTTTGGCGGTCCAGTTTTTGACCTTCCGCGGTCCGGACTCGGATCGCGGTCCCCCAGTTGCCGATCCCTGCTCTAGATTATTTTCAAGAGTCTAGATTAACCGAGTGGTTTACTTTACCTACTACTTAGTTTATCTATAGACTCTTGAAAATTGTCTAGAGTTTTGGGAAGAGTCTTGATCTAGATAAAGCAAGTCTTGTCTTGTCTTGAAAATTTCTAGACTTTTGCAAGTCTTGTCTTGAAAATCTGAACAAGACAAGACAATAACCTATAAGAAAATCTAGATCTAGACGGCAACACTAACAGTGCTGTTAAGTTCAATTATCCAATGTTGATATAATGATTGTACATTATAGACGCTTGACAACTGACGTCATAAGAGTCTCTAAAATTGATATATTTCTAGTGATCATATAATTTTTTCAACCGGTCATTGAAACACCTTGTCTCTTAAATATTTTTTATTTTTTGTAGGTCAAATAATAATAATGACACACAAAAAAAATTGTTCCTGTTTTATTTTCAGACGTTAAAAAATTAAATTATCACTGTCTAAGACAAAAATCAATCAATATAATAAGAGAACGGAACCCAAAAAAAAAAAATAAACAACAATATAAAATGACATAAGACTCATTATTTATTTTGGACAACAAAAAAAAAACATCCACTATTATATTTTATTGTCAGAAATATCTATAATTATGATGTCCGTGTGTCATCATAAAAGGGTGACTGAGCATCTGTTTTTTTATTCGAATGTGAGAATTGGACACGAAACATCCGTTAACCCCAGGCCTGGATTCAGTTATTATTATCATCTATAGCTATCTATACCGTATGTGGCTTAATAAAGGTACGTGCAGTATGGAGCTGGGATTCTAGATGGTAGCGTAGATCATAGCAGGGCTTGCTTAAATTAATGCATTGTTATATATGCGAGCGTACACAACGAAGTAGTGAGTGTAGCAGGTATAAGCGCTGTTACAAGAGCTGGTAGATTCAAGAATGTATCTCATCATTCTTTCAGCGCGCTGACTACTACAATCAACGTGTGACAACTGTCAAATGGCCGTTACAAGTTTCGCAATGGATGTTATTAGTTTAATAAGTGAAATTTTGCCAGTTTTTATTTAATTTGTTTTGAGTTTTTTCTAAGACGTATTCCATACGTAAATATTCAAAAAAACCGATTTGGGTAAAATTTTAATTCTTGGTATAAATGATGAAATTCGTCATGTTTAGATCGTTTTCTATTAATAGGGTGGAGATGATAGCTCCTACCCAAATTTGTATTTAAAATATATCACTTTCTAGCAGAAGAACACAAATATTCGTCTTCGCTATCTGACATTTCAAACACGATTTAAACTTGTATCAATGCTAGTATTAAAGCTTCGTTGTGCAAACCTTATAAGCGCTTATCATTTCAGTCACCATCTACCATACATGCTACCATCTAGAATCCCAGCTGCGTACTGCACGTACCTTTAGAAAAGGTAACATAGGGAAAATAACATTGCAAACATTTACAATTTTGCAGTAGGCAATGTGTCATAAGATCTAATGTAAATATGCTATGGAAAATTGTGTCATTTTGTTTGTTTTTTTGCCATACCCACTACAAAATAGCTACTTTCGGTGTATGTATAGCGGTCATTAATCACCCATTTAACAGGCAGATGTGCGGAAAATGGTTTACTTTCTGCACTAGCGCAGAAAATAACGGTTACCATAACAACTTCTGTTTATTCGCTCTATACGCCTGATGCGTACGTTTGCGTGTGCCTGTCATTACTTACTTGCACGAACTTCGCGGCACACTGGAAGGAAAAATGGCGACGCAAATGTAATGTCAGAATTTTTTTAAAGTGACGTGAAAAGTAGGTATGGCAAAAAATACCATATATGTCTCGTACGTAATATGCCCCATTACGTATCTAGACATACAATCTACTATTTTACTTCTATTGTATAAAATCAAATACCTATTTGAAATTTTATTCTAACTTTTGAAATATATGCCACAACGATTACATATAAACTAGGTTCTATAGTCGGGTCGCTTAACAGATGGATCAATGATAATGCATAATCACTGCGTGATCATCGCGTGCAAAGTACCTGAATGTACTTGAATGTTCGGAACGAAACTATATGCGAAGGCGTCGGCGGCGCAAGCTATTTATGTGCTTTTCACGTGATCACTTCATCTGTTAAGCGGCCCGACTATAGTTATGTTTATCGGGGATTTCCAAATAAAATCTTTAAGTCCAACCATAGTTATGTTTATCGGGGTTTTCCAAATAAAATCTTTAAATCCAACCCTGTCGGTGCGCGCCCTACAATAAATTGGTTGAGGCAATAATGTCGTTTCGGTATAACTTGTAATAATTTGTTTGTGTCGCCATGTGTGAAAATAACCTTTTAAGAGTTAGGTAGTTATACTTTTCGTTTCGGTTATCAATGTTAAATAATATTTATATAAACCAACTGACATTTAAATCTGTCAGGTTTAAAAAATAAAATTACTCCCTTTACGTCCGGACAACATGTTTTTTTCCCAAAAATTTTGTTTAACTGTTAATTAAACATCAATAAATTAACAAAAAAAAATGAACTGGATGCGTTTGTTTTTTACATTTTAACAGGAATTTTAACATATCAATTTTATGACAAAAAAAGAAAAATTGAAAATTATTTTACCCGCGCTCTCAAATTAGTTTTGTACAAAGTTTCTGACATTAGCTGTCGATATAATATATAAAATATTTTATACATAGGATGTACAGTCCGATAAAAAATTATTAGTGTATTTGCCATATGGCACATACACTATTGGCGTCGGTCGGATGGCGGGACCTAGGGGTCGGACCAAAATTTCTCGACGTTTCATACCCCCCTGAACAGTTTGCCACCATTTTTGAAAATGTTTATGTATATATGTATGTATATATATATATATATATATATATATATATATATACAATATATATATATATATATATATATATATATATATATATATATATATATATATATATATATATATATTTATATATATATGTGTGTACACGATAACTCTCGACAGACTTAATCGATTTAAACGAAATTTGATACACACATTAGAACCCATCACCGCACGAAGCCTATTTAAAATGGGCCCGATCGGACCATTTTCAGGGTTGTATTTAGGTGTTCCAAAAAGTTTCTGGGCCCAAAAATAGCGAAAAATTTGTCAGAATCTTTTCAAAATTGAAATTTAACTCTTTAGTAAAGATTAAAATGTGCTGCTAAAATTTTAATAAAATCGGCCCGACAGGACCGGACTTTCAAATTTTATGAAAACACTAGTTTGTTGATACGGATTTACTTATGAAAGGGTGTATTTAATTGGGTGTACTGATAAAATCCATGTCTAATATTGAAATTTAGAAAAATTTAATTATTTTAAGGGATGTATTAAGGGGTTAAATTTTTTATTTTGTCAAAAAACAAACTTAAGTTCACATAATAATGCCACAATGCCTGATGTATTAGCAAATACACTATATTGTCGGCAGGGTTTGGCACTGCGACCCGAGTTTTTAAATTATTTTTTGCAACACATAGGTATACCTATTATTTGAAATATAGATACAACATTTAGTGGCTCTATTCGGCTGCTTAAAATAATATACTTATAACGCACGCGTACAATAATACAATATTTTATGCCATACGGGAATATAGGTATAAATAAAATTGTGTTTTAAAGACTACCAACAGCTAAGGTTATTTGGTCCTAGCACCATTTCATATTTTCAATTCATTATTTTTTTTAATAATAAATTGAAAATCCGATTGACACTTTTACCAGCTCTCGGGCTAGAACCCGGGAACTGGGGACTTGTAATAGAGGAACCATAGCAACACCATGTAAACAACAGCATTACTAAACGCTCGGGAGTATAGGTATAGCTAGTCTACGTAAAAATATAGACTGTGACGTCACCGTACAGTAATGCAACATTTCATGCCATACGGAGAATGGCTAGCGTGCGTAAAATATAGAAATATGGTTGCTATGGTAACGAAGTAAATAAATATTGAATGCTGTACATTTCAAATGCGTATTACAAAATTTATTTTTATTGTAGATTATAGACGCGTCGACAACTTAGGTCATTAGCGTCTTAATTAAATTAAATAACAACATGTGTTACAAAAAAAAAATGTATAACATTTACTATAATTAAGTACATAAGTATATAATAAGACGCGAGATGTGAAGTTTGGCACTCGAGCCTAATCTATAACATTTAGTAGGTAGACGCTAATGACCTCAGTTGTCGGGCGTCTATAATTTACAATTCATTAATTTATTTAGTAGGTACAATTAAGTACAAGCGACTAGGCCCTGCAGTCAGGGTCCATTCTGATTGGTCGAATACCCCATTTAGATGTTGTTTGAGACACACACACACACACCGAAACGAACGTAACAACTAACTAGTGAACTCTGTATACTAATATGGATAGTTGATAGCGATTAAAAAATGGGTTTTGTATGTGGAGAATGTTCAAACACATATTCTTCAAGACAGGCATTAAAGTTCACAAAATTAGAATGAAAACTTCAGGTAAGGCTTGTAATCTAATTCTTTCTATAAAAGTCGATTAATTTTTTGACATTTCAAAATAAAACCTAATTTAATATTATTAACTGAGATATTAGGATGCCCAAAATTTATACAATTACAGTGTTCTTGAGATATTGGAATAGAAAAATAAACTTTAATTAAGTTTTATTTCGAAATGTCAGAAAATTGATCGACATTTATAGAAAGAATTAGATTACAAGCCTTACCTGAAGTTTTCATTCTAATTTTGTGAACTTTAATGCCTGTCTTGAAGAATATGTGTTTGAACATTGTCCTCATACTGCAAAACCCATTTTTTAATCGCTATCAACTATCCATATTAGTATATACAGAGTTCACTAGTTAGTTGTTACGTTCGTTTATAGGTGTGTGTGCGCGTGTCAAACGACATCAAGATGGGGTATTCGACTAATCAAAATTGATCCTGACTGCAGGGTCTAGTCGCTTGTCAATTAAGTATAAGACGTGAGGTGTGAAGTTAGGCACTCAAGCCGCAGGCTAGAGTGCCAAACTTCACACCTCGCGTCTTATACTTAATTGTAGTACTGGATGTATTTTTACTGAAGTTTTGAGGCTTTGTATCTATAGTGTAAATAAGCCTAAAGAGCGTTACCACGGGTAAAAGCTATATAGATATTTACATAATGCGACGCGACGCCAAAGAAATCAAATAGTGTGGTGACTGCTTTATTACTGCAAGCTTTAGTAGCCTCCGGCCGGAGAACTGATACAATTAACTATTTAACAAATGACACGTGTACACTGTATAACGCACGCATGTCGCTTGCACGTGTGCTTCGAGATATCAACCAATGAACATGCAGTACTGACTGATTACAGGACCGCACTATTGCAGACAGTACAAAATCATAATCCTCCTTTTTTCGTAGTCGAATAAAAATGTCAACTACATCATATTCCTTCTACTTGCAAAATTCCCTTCATTGGAGCCGTCCCCCATTTTTTTATACCGTCACCTAGAAGTGGTCTAGGTTTTTGATGAGTGAGTGATAAAAATAGCATTTTCAAACTTTAATAATTTAAGAACTATTGGGATCCGTCAAATAAGCATATGACATCTGGTAGCACAAAATTGTACTCAAAACGAGGGAAAATTTTACATGCTAACAGTGCAAATTTATCGTGAAATTGTTTATTACAAATATAAAACAAGTAAAATAAACGAAAAGTTTATCGAAAATGGAATTCGCGACGTTTTCTAATATCATGGCATTAAACACTGCACAGTTATTGCCTTGTAAAACTTACTTTACAGCTAATTATTTTCTAATGAAATGTGGAAAAACTGTATTTATGAATTAAAAAAATATTTTATATTAATAATAAGATGTACCTACTTATTATCATACTGTACTACAATAGTAAAATCATTTGATGATAGACAAATTTATAGGACTAACTTTGTATACAAATATTTTGAGGTTAGTAACTTACCTACGTATTACAATATAACATATTATGTTGCAGTTATGTGTTTACATTCACCTAACCCAGCCTTAAAGAAGCATTGAACGGATGATTAATTTCGTGGAGATTTTCTTTTAATTTTGATGTTTTTAAGCAATATATCGTAAAGATTACTACTTTTGACAGCTCAGTTATCTTGTTTTTTTCACACATTTGATAATATGTCCGGCTTTGAGAATCCGTTCTCCTTCAACGAAATTTCTTTGTTTAGGATTCGTACCGGCCCAATTTATATTTATTATTTCTTATCACTTTGAATATCACAAAATTACACGCAAAAGTATACCCCGTATATAAAATCCCCCCCCCCCTTTGCGTCATGTTTTTTAAGCTCCACCCATTTGACGGATCCCAATAATAGGTTTATTAATGAAATTTGGGATTCTAGATGTTCAAGAGGGTCTTATTAGACATGCACAATTGCAAGTGTATAGGTCTAATATTTTATTAGTTATAGGGGGGTCGAAAGTAGCTCGAAATGGTTCGTGTAATATACACACTGCCGAACTTGGCTGACACACTGTTGGTGCGTCGCCTTTTTTTCCGAACTTGGCTGACACACTACCGATGCGTCGTCTTCTTTTCCGAACTTGGCCGTGTGTCTAGATATCACATAAAATTGCTCAGTCAGTTGAATTTCGCGTTATAGCGAGTTTTTATTGTAATAAAAAAAAAACTTGATGTGACTTCAAAAAAGGAATCAGAATCTTAAAACTTTTGTGATATTTTTGATGATCGTGACTTGACGCAAAACGGGGTCCGTAAATTGGCTGTTGCCCTTCATTGAAATATTTCATCGATGATAAAAGACCACAAAATTGGCATTTCGTTTGATCATTGTCAAGTATAGATATACATAATATGCCAATATACACGACATTATTGTTCAAATTCCCAGTACGCGCTTACTTGACGTTACAGTGTCCGTGAATGTTGGAAATTATATAATGGTAATCGATACATTTATATTTGGTGTGCATGGAATCCTGAATTTATTTAAGGTTACGTCTATATTTGCGAGTATACGCCACTCACTTTCACTTACTCCTACAACGCTTTTTATGAAACAGGCAAAACCGCAAAATCACCATAAGTTTGTAAAAAATAAAGTTATATAACTGTTACAAAACTGTTTTCTGAGTTGGCGGAATAAATATTTATTTACAATAATTAAAAACAAAACTATATACACAAGGATTATTTATTCGTAATTATATTAGTCACTGCATTTATATCAGATTTATTTATTTGTTCAACACTGTCACAGTACAATCTACACTGACTGATTACCGTTGACTGATCAATATTTATTTCATTGCATGACACCGTCGACTGATCCTCTGACTCACTCCTACTTCGCTTATATAGGTCGCGCAACCCCGCCTAGTACGTTCTCGCGCTCTCCAGAACATTCCGGCAGGTACTCGTTGTTCAACAAGCAGACACCGCTTCTCGATTTCTCTATTGGAGGCAGTGGCGTAACATCTTAGAGTTTGCTACATAACGTTGTTTAAGGTGTCATTTGAAAGCTAAAGAAGTCTCGTCAATACATATTATAAAACAAAGTCTCCCGTCGCATCTGTCTGTCTGTGCCCGATTTTTTCAGTAACTACTGAACGGATTTGTTTAAAGTGTTTCCGTTTTCACGCTTATAGATACATTGATTCACGATGAAGATTTAGATTAGTGATGAAATAATTCGAATTGAAAATAATTGATATTCCGATTTTTTAAATAATCTGTAACATCCGATTATAGAAATATAATTCCTAATATTTGTATCTTTAAAATTGGCTTATTGATGTAGATGGCGCCTTGAAGAACTCAACTACAGTTATCAATCAGTATTTATAATCTCGAGCATTCGTGGTTGCAGTGTACACGATCTATATCTGTAGTTGCTCTGATAACAATCAAAAAGTTGCTTAGCTGTCGGCTCGGACTCCTTGCGTCACAGACCAGGGATCTGTTTGTGTGCTGGCTCGCTGTTGTCACGGGTCGTAGCGGTCCGTTCTCAATTATAAGTATAACCATAATAATTCTGCGGTCACAAAAATAGTAGCTCAAGTCAAAAAATTTCAAAAAACTATTATGAAAAATAGGCAAATAAAAAAAATAATACGGAAATTTCTTTTGATAACACCTTATTATTAATTTACAAAATATGCTTTTATTGAAAGCAGGAAGAAAGGCTATAAGAATTTATATTGTTTTTTTAAAAATTAAACAAAAAGCCGACGTTTCGGACCACATCAGTCCTTAATCATGACCTACAAAAATTACAGAAATTACAGAATACAATTTTATGAATAAAAATATTAGGAAAAGAAAATATATGCAGTATAATGCAAATTGGCTGTAAACCTCTTGAGAAAAATATTACCTATTATTAATTTACAAAATATGCTTTTATTGAAAACAGGAAGAAAGGCAATAAGAATCTATATTGCTTTTTTAAAAATTAAACAAAGACAAGACTTTTGCAAGTCTTGTCTTGAAAATCTAGACAAAAGTCTAGAAAGTGTAGATCTAGACGGCAACACTAAACCAAATCTAGCTATCTCTCATAATAACGGAGATCCCCATGTTAAGAATGAGTTTGCGGATAAGTGATTTTAGGGGATATATCGGTATAGTTTAGGGGATATTTAGCAAAGCGACCCGGCAACCGTCAGAATCCTAAAAAATTCGACATACGCAAACTTGTTTTGTGACCGCAGCTATATATTGTAATAATAGTGCGATTGAAGACTGTGACCATAAAGGCGCATTATTACATGGACAGTACCTATGAAGAAGAGAATACGGTATCATCGCCATTAATAAGTAACCGTGTCTTAATACACCATAACCAACGGGTAACCACTCATTCCATGCTGCTTATCTGTCGAGGCCACCGCTAAATCTTGAATTAATCAACTGATTAGCATTTAAATGTGTTTTTTTTTCGTTCTTATGTATTATCAATGTGTATGCTTTTATACAGGGAACACTGGAAATAATTAGATTAGAACTGTATAACGGGTGCCATTATATTGAATACATTGAGGAATACATTCAGATGATGAAAGCATGTTCTTAAAAAAATCTGACGAACAATCTTATCTTAATTAATAATAGTATAAAATAATATAAAAAACAAATTTTTTATTTCGCACTGAATTATTTACTCATTTTTAATGACTCAAAAGTTAAATCAAAACCGCAATTTTTCGAACTTTAAAAAATCCATATCTCTGAAAATATTGAATTTATAGCAAAAAGTCATAAGACATTTCATGTTTCGTATTTAGTCAAAGAATACGAGAAAAATTGTCCCGTTCCAAAATTTCATTATCTTGCCAAATTGTTCAAATAATTGCTTTTTAAACAACACCAATAGACCGAGAGCTAGTGACAATTTTTTGGTGTTATTTATTCAAAATCTTATTTTAGTGAAGATGTCGAGGGAGGCATATTAAAGTGCCCTGAGTAAGGGATTTTGCTAGATAGCGGTATGGGAGGGATGCAGACCGCCCCCAACATTTAACAAAAAAAAATGGTCACAATTATTATTGCTTCAAGACTGAAATTGTTTGTATAGCTTATCGGTGACCCAATAATGCCATTATAATATTTGCAGAGTGATTGGTCAGTATTAAAGGGGTGGCAGATCATCCTAAACGTGTCATGTACCCGACGAAATGTATATTATTAATTTAGGGTTCAAATTTTAATATGTTGTTACAGCGACTGTTTTAAGCATATATTTCAATTTACAGAACAGAACGATATAAACAACTAAGCGAGCAAGTTCCCTCTAAGAGAGGGGGTTAATACTGACATTTTATTCTGGAAATTGAAATATATGCTTAAAACAGTCGTCGTAACAACATATTAAAATTTGAACCTTAAATTAATAATATAAATTTCGTCGGGTACATGAGACGTTTAGGGTGATCTGCCACCCCTTTAATACTGACCAGTCGGTCTGCAAATATTATAATGGCATTATAGGGTCACCGACAAGCTTATACAAACAATTTCAGCCTTGAAGCGATAATAATTGTGACCATTTTTTTTGTTACATGTTGGGGGCGGTCTGCATCCCTCCCAAACCGATATCTAGCAAAATCCCTTACTTAGGGCACTTTAATATGCACAAAATAAGGCCTTGAATAAATAACACCCAAAAATAGTCACTAGCTCTCGCTCTATAAGATGCCCCTTGGCAACATGCATTTTTATAATTAGTACTACCTACATATTAAAGAGAATCACGGAAACAAATTTAGGCTGAATAGTTTTTGGAACTCGTGCGCCAGTACGTGCTAAACTATTATGACAAAATCAACATTTACTCATATATTAAAATATTGATCTACGCGGAAGGCTCGGTTAATACGAAAAGTAAAAATTATATGTATAACCTCGGTAAATTGCAGACTAGGATAAAACGGGTTCAATTAATTCGGGTTCTGCTGTACTAGTAATGGACACCCTATACACCACTTATGGGAATAAAAAACGGGTGAAAAACGGAATAGGAAGTAATTAAAGAGACGGCAGTGTCCCCAGTATAAATATTTATGTTGTTTTGTCACTGGTCGCATCACAAGTCGTCTCGCCTCCTCGATTTTTAAAATATGCGGATTCGTGTTTTGTTTTATATTTTTTATAACCTGTATTTTTGATTGTTGGTCACGATTGTTTTAATTACACGCTATGTCATTAAAAGAATTATTTCTGCTGAAGAATTTATGGATGGCATTTTCTTCAGTTCATGTTCTTTGTGTTTGTACCTCATCGTTTACTCTCTCTCTAACTGAGCTATGGCAAATATAAGTCGTGCTACAGCATTAAAGCCCGTTTTAAACGACAACAATTTTTTGAAGTAATAACGTCTAAGGTCTGGCGCATATAATCAATTTTTAATCGCTCAACTGTTTAGTTGTCTGTCAAAAGGCTATGGGATCAGAAGGGACTGCGCATACTCTGTAGTTGTACGATAAAAAAATCAAAAGACCGCATCGATCGTCTTTTGACTTTTCTGTTGAACAACTATCGATCACCAGCTGTCTACAGCTGTGTATTGACGCTAGCATATACGCTCGACTAAATAGTTGTTCGGCAACCCATTAGTTTAATTGTGAAATTATGACACAACTGATTGATTGTATGCGCACCTCTAACAACTAAACAATTTAGTCGAGTTGAAATCGCGACATGTACACAACTCGACTAAACTGTAGTCGTGGAAACAATTGTGTGACGTGGCTGGCCTAATGTCTCATGCCTGAAGTGCAGAGGTGGACTAGCGGTCTTGGCCGCCCTAGACCGATAAGAGGGCTCTCATAGACGAATGTCTCCTAGAGTCATATGAAACGACTGTCATATTATTGACTGTCAGAGACAAAGTAAGGCAATCATATTCACATAGCTAAGGAACTTCAAATTCTGTCTCTGATAGTTATAAGACCATATAGAGTTGTCTTAGTGCAAAGTAAGGCAGCCAAAATCATATAACTAGAGGAACTACAAATTCTGTCTCTGATAGTTATAAGACCATATAGAGTTGTCTTAGTGCAGACAAAGTAAGGCAGTCAAATTCATATAGCTAGAGGAACTACGAATTCTGTCTTTGATAGTTATAAGACCATATAGAGTTTTCTCAGTGCATGCTGCCGAGCCCCGTACGTGATTAGGCTCTAGATAGCGGGCACTCGCTTCCACCAGCCGCGGACACAGGCCTGGGCCTAGTCGGCCTTATGGAAAGTCCGACACTACTGGGGTGGCATTTTATAATTATTAGATGTATCTAACAGAAACAGGGCGAAAGAAAACACAGCATGTATACCTACGTAATGTGTCAAATATAGTAAGCCAGTGTAGCTGTATGGTAAAGTACGAGTTTTCCGACAGGTACAAACGCCAAGCCCAGGTTCGAATCCCGAAGACGTTTAATATTATTTTTTTAATAATGAAAATATATAGGTATAACAATTTAAAATATAAGAAAATAAAATTACAATTATTTTCTTTATTATATTTTACGAACATTTGGTTTTATAAGATAAATAAAATTGGATGTGTCTTTCTATCCTATAAAATTTGTCGTTTGCTCACATACGCAGAAAAACAATTTCATGACTTTGACATCAAAATTGTTTTCAATCTAAATCGGGCTTTATAAAGATATGTATGTGAAGGCATTAGCATTATAGTATTCTCAGACTTATTTCCTGTCGTAGTTTTTTTATGTCCCCCGAGTTAAAAAAAACAATCAGAATAATTTACATTATAAATACAGTTTTTTTAATTTATCTGAATTATTTTACTAACAAATTTAATGACTAAATTATATCTTAAAAAAATTATAGGTGCATGCTGTATGAATTATGATTCTATTTTTTAATTATGACTGAAATGAACAGAATACGCTGTTAGATTACACACAACTTTGATCTACTACATGACACCTTTTGTTTACTCTATCCACTACATCTCAATGCCCTCAAATATCGAATCACATTTTATTCTGTCACTAGATTGAAAAAAAGGTGGAGTCGGGGGACGTTCAACAGAAGCGAAGCTTCTCCCATTTGATATGAAAATATTAAAAATAAAAAATAAATAGAGAAAATAGAAAAAAATATAAATACATATCAAGTGGAATATGGAATACATATATATAGTTAAAAAAAACTATAATAATTAATTCAAAATACAGAATATCTGTAGGTTTTTTTACGGTATTATAATTAATCAAGAAATTATTAGTCCTATCCGTAAATAAATTCACATTTTGTGAATAACACAATATATCAGACGACATATTATCGCCATGATATTTAATAGAAGGCTATACAATATAAGAAAAATGTAAATGCCACTGTCGGGACTAGAACCCGAAACTCCCGATTAATAATTAATTAATAATTAATAATAATAATTAATTAATAATTTCTTGTATAATAATTAATGTTGCTGCACGGAGATTCGAATTACCCGGGACGTATTGCGTATAAAGCGACCCTTCTAACCAGTAGGCCACGCAGACCTTACAGCAAGCTCCTATATTTAATAAGAACAATTTGAGTTATGTAAGGGGATGTAAGAACTATTCGAGTTGTGTAAGGGGGCATTAAGAACTAGGTAGTTAATTATTTATGGTATAGCGAGTTGGACGGTTTATGTAAATTATTAGCGTCTTGATTACATTAAATAACAACTCACTTTAAACTAAATCATATCACAAGACATCCATGAGCAGCGGCGGGATTCGAACCCACGACAGTCTGATTAGTGTTGCCGTCTAGATCTATAAGACTTTCTAGACTCTCGTCTTATCTTGTCTAGATTTTCAAGACAAGACAAGACTTGCTTTATCTAGATCAAGACTCTTGCCAAAACTCTAGACAACTTTCAAGAGTCTAGATAAACTAAGTACTAAGTAGTAGTATATGTAAAGGTTTACTTTACCTACTACTACTGATCTAGACTCTTGAAAATAATCTAGTATTGATATTAGACAAGACAAGAGTTTGTTAATCTAGACTTAGACTTAGTCAAGTCTTGATATTTCAAGACTAGACAAGACTTTGAAAGTCTTGTCTTGTCTTGTCTAGACGGCAACACTAAGTCTGATCCAGAGGCCGCGACGCTAACCACTGAACCACACTGTCCTCTGGACGGTTTAATACACACCAATAGGGTATTATACTAACATGGAAGCGGTGACGGTGATGGCTACGATCAGGTTTTTTCTCGGTTTATTCCCCTGCGGCCAAGCGCACAACGTCCGTAAAAAAGCTTCGCTTCAAAAAATCGCAATATTAAATTATAGATCAAATGGCATTGCTTTCGATCAACTGAAGGACACAACAGGTGATAATAAAGGACAGTTTACATCTGACGTAACGATAAATTATCCAGCTCTGACACTGACACTGGGGTCGCGTAGCAAGCATAACAATAACAACTAGATTCCCACATATTCTGGTAAACAACTGACGCTCGCTGGAAAGGACGGCACGAAAAGATTGTCACAGTGTCTTGATCAATTTACATACAATGCAATGACAATTATGTATTAAATATACATAAATACATATTAATTAATCCGTAACATATTGCGGGGCTCCACTGTTGAACCGAAATAATAACAAACTTTTTAAATATGGAAACATAGGTAAGAATACATTTAGCTTTGGGAAAAAGGGCTTGAGAATAGCCGAGCGTGTAGCAGTGCTGTTGTTTATATGAAGTTGCTATGGTTCCTCTATTACAAGTCCCCAGTTCCCGGGTTCTAGCCCGAGAGCTGATAAAAGTGTCAATTTGATTTTCAATTTATTATTAAAAAAAAAATAATGAATTAAAAATATGAATTGGTGCTAGGCCTAAAAAACCTTAGCTGTTGGTGGTCTTTAAAACACAATTTTTTAGCTTTGGTCAAAAATGATTGTTGCAGAATGAGTCGATTCATAATTTATGTATTTATATAAGGTTGCTATGGTAATTTTAGTGTTTCAATTTTATTTTCAATTATTTTTAATTTGCATTGACATTTAAACGGCAAGTAAAATAAAACTAATTCAAAATAAAAAATAAACACTAAAATTACCGTAGCAATCCTATATAAATACTAAGTAAATTATATGAGTCATGACTCATTCTGATCCAATCATTTTTTTATAATGTTAAATGCTCTATTTACACCTTACCTGCTTACATACTGTATATTCAGACGCTAATGACCTCTGTTGTCGAGCGTCTATAATTTACAATTCATTCATTCATTCATACTGTACATTATTAGTAGATTGTATTTCTAGGGTCGTAATGGGTTTTATTACTGATGAGTTGTGATAGTAAGTAAAAATGAGCGATAGCGAGTTTTTACAGTCACAAGAGTCATAATACCACTGCGCACGAGAAATATGTGGAATTTTTTGCCATACCCACTACAAAATACCTACTTGTAACATCTTCAAAAAAATTTGACAGTTCATTTACGTTGCCATCTTTACATTTACAGTAAGCTGTGAGCAGCTGTATGTAATAGCAGGCGGGTAGAGTGAATAAACATAAGTTACTATGGCAACCGTTTACTGGTGCGATAATAAAACACTTTCGGCACGCCTGCCTATTAAAAGACCTATTACAGGCCGGTGTACATGCATGGAAAGTAGCTATTTTGTAGTTGGTATGGCAAAAAATATATATTATATAATATACACCGTGTCCCAGATTGATGCATTGGAACAAAATGAATGGATGAGAATAAGCCATGAGGCCATTCAAGTATTACGTAAGCACTAAGGGGGCGGGGGACTTTGCTTTGCTTATTTTTGATGACATGGGGGATGGGGAAGTCTGGATGGTGATTACGTCAGCAATATTTATTTTTTTACTTTTTCTGATTTTCTACAAAATTTAGTCGATTTTGGTTTGAACACATATGGCAACCCTACTTGTCTATGCTTGAAAACGAAACGCATTTTCAGGGATTCCCGAAAATAATGGATACGTTTACTCGCTTAGAACCGAGTAAAAGAACCGAGCCTATTCCTTATTTCTAGACTTATAACTGCTGCTCATGAATCAATAAAGAAACCAGAACACATTGAAAAATGCTTGTGCCAATATGTTTACGTAAGCATGGGAGGAGGGGGTAAGAGTTTTGCTTACTTTTGCTGACGAGGGGGAGGGGGAGTTAATAATTACAAAAAGTCTGCTCACGTAATACTTGAACGGCCCCCGTGATATTGTTATTTGTCACATACTTGTGACCAAACTTTCTTATTATGGAAAGACAATGTTAAAATATTTACTTACACAAATCGCATGTATACCTACATCAAAATGGGACACCCTGCATACACAGTCGAACTTCGATAACTCGAAGCATCACTTACCAAAAAACAAATCGAGTTGTCAGGACTTCGAGTTATCTTTATTTCTTTATTTTATAGTAAATTATATATAGACGCATCGACAACTTAGGTCATTAGCGTGTTGATTACATTAAATAACAACTCTGCACTTAAAACTAAATGACATCACAAAACATCCATGAGCGGAGGCGGGATTCGAATCCACGACAGTGTGATCCAGAGGCCGCGACGCTAACTACTGGACTACACTTTCCTCATTTCGAATTATCAAATAACATTAATTTTCATTCTTAACGTTATTGCCAACCAATTTTGTAGAGTTTTCAAGAATTCGAGTTAACGAAGTTCGAGTTATTGAAGTTGGACTGTATGTATATTTTATAATATATGTTATGCCAAAGACGGTCGCTCACTATTTTTCTGAGCGATTTTTTGCTTATCGAAATTCTCGGCTAGTTCAACAGTGGAGCCCCTTATACAGTCATCATTAGCTATATAGTTTACGTTCATCCTATCTCGGTAGCAACTTCCGGACAATTGTCACGGCTATAGCGACATTTCCATACAACAGATTAGCATTGATGCACTTGAACAAATGTGTGAAAATTTTTCTGTTTCTTTAACTGTATATATAAAATATAGAGTCAGTTAAAATAAGGTACGAGTGTGTAATAACGTTCATATTAATTTAGCATAAGACAAATGAATATGTGTTACACGCTTTTTTAGTCGAGGACTTCTTCGATCGGAAAGATAAGGTTTTTTATAACGAATTTTAAGTTGTTTTCAGGGTTTCCGATTCACGAAAACGAATATATAATAGTGAATATTTTTTAATGTCAGTTATAAAAAATTTAACGCTCAATTAGCATTTTTATTGTCAGTTATAGATAATGTATTGCTCAATCTGTATTTTTATTGCTCAGTTCTATAGTTATTTAATGTCAATTTAGATTTTTAGGTGACAAATTTTAGTGCTCACTACTGTTTTCTATTGCTCAAATAATTTTTTCCCTTTATTTTATGTTTCGCACAACATGCAGTGCAGTGGCTTAGTCAGACAAAGATATTAAACTTACCAAAATTATCAAAATAAAATTAGCTTATATCACTCAAGGATAGTAGGTATAGCTTTCTGTTAGTGAAAGAATTTTTAGAATAGCTTCAGTAGTTCCAGAGATAAGAATTTATGACTTAATAATCCCCTCACCTCGCAAGAAATCCTCCCCCCTTCGATGCAAAGTCGCCTGTCGTTGGTCAGATTTTTAGTTTGGAAAGCTGTCACTAAATATCGCTGCTTGTATCTAACTTATTTTTAATTTTTTTATTATATATTTATTTAATTCAGCAATTGCCCACTAAATGTCAGAAATAGTAACAGATTTTTTGTTTGGAAACCTGTCACTAAAATCGCTGCTAGTATGCAACTTATTTTTAAAATATAGATAAATGTGGTAGAAGTGAAGCTATTAACCACGGCACCTTCACCACATAATTTACATAGGTACTACTTAAAATAATTAGTGCTTAAATTTGATAATTTAAAGTTTTCAGATTTTTTCAATTTTGTGTATGTGTATTTTTTCGTGAAGACCCTACACAATGTATGCGAGAAAAGTACAATATTTAAGAAGACAAGGCCAATTATAATAATTTCAAGTGCGATTAATTAGCTTTTGTAAATTGCGCTGAGTCATTAAGAGGTGTAATAATAAGTAATAACTGAAATACATTATGAAATTTAGCAATCGCATCTATCATCCATGACAGAGGATGTGCAACATAATATAATATACAAGGTGTCAAAAAAGGGGGCCAAAAATAATTTTAATTAGCACACAACCTCCCTATAAAATAAAGCAGGAAATCACGATTTCGACATTTTCTGTTTTAGTAAGTATACCTTTATCATAACGAGAGTTGTGCCAATATTTTTGGAAAAGTAAAAGTAAAAAAAAATTGGATAGGTATGTCTGTATCCCGGGTACAGACAGATGACGTAAATAGTACTGTTAAACACAAATAGAGGACAGTGTGGTGTAACGGTTAGCGTAGCAGGCCTTTGGATCCCACTGTCGTGGGTTCGATTCCCACCTCCGCTCATGAATGTTTTGTGATGTCATTTAGTTTTAAGTTATTTGTTATTTGATTTGATGTAATTAAAAGACGCTAATGACCTAAGTTGTCAACGCGTCTATAATCTACAATAAATAAATAAACACAAATAATTATATTCGTTGTCATGAGAAGAAATAAAATAAAATAAATGAAATTTTATTTTCTTATATTTGAAATTGTTATCTAATGAACCAATACCTACATATTTTCATTACTAAAAAAATATATTAAAAGCCTCGGGATTCGAACTTAGGGGCTTAGCGTTTGTACCTGTCGGTAGACACGTACTTTTCCACACGGCTACCTGGCTTACTGCGTCTGAATATTAACATAGTCATACGTGTTGTGTTTTGTTTCACATGTCAACAACTGTCGACTCTTTCCGTTACATCTCATATTTCTAAAATGCCACCCCAGTATGACACATTAGACGTCAAAAATAAATAAACGAAACATATTAAGATTTTGTAGCAAAAAACTTTGCTTTGTTTCTGCAATAAATTAAACAACGACGATATCTTAACGATATCATACGAGAGGATATCGAGACTGATACGTTTTCTTTATCGCCGAAACCGAGACCATAATTTCAACCAAAATCTCATCTTATTTAGTGTGCGAAATCCTATATTTTTGACACTCTGTATGTAACATATTATAATACATTATTTGTTTATTGTAGATATTTTTATAATAAGTATGCATTATTATTATGTACGTAAATAATATGCAATCTAGGTCTGCATTAGTCCATTTATTGTATATCTCGTCAATGATTACCTCATTTTATATTGTTTAATTGTCTCTCTGAATATAGCAAAAGTAATATTTATTTCAATTAATTATTGTAAAATTCTTACTACATTATAAATTAAGTAATCGCAAACAATATCTAAAAACATAATAATAATATGTAAACATATCATTAATTATTACAAGGTGATTCATGATTTGCTATTATCTATAATATAGCATATAACTTTTTTTACTGATTTGTGATAAAAAATTACAGAACCGATTGAACTCTCCGGTGGGTGGACGATGAGATACGATACCTATAATACGATATCCATGCTTTTGCTGTTCGCAGTTTTTGTGTCATTTAAAAAAAAATAGTTGAAGGTACGGAATCCGCGGCGCGCGAGCCTAACTCGCACTTGTCCGGTTCTTTTTAATATAAACATTTATAATAATTACTAGCGGCCCGGTCCGGTTTCGCCCGGGTGCTATGAATTTATGATTTATAGCGGACCCGGGTGGTATGAAATTATGATTTAATTGCGGTCACCCATTGCTCCGCTCACGTATATTTAGTATATTGTTAATTTTTTATACCTCCTCAAGAATCTCCCCCCTGCGTAGCTTTCTATTAGTGAAAGAATTTTTAGAATCGGTTTAGTGGTTCCAGAGATAAGAATTTACGATTTATTACCCCCCTCCCCCGCGAGTACCCCCTCGCGAGAATCTCCCCCCTGCGTAGCTCTCTATATTAATGAAAGAATTTTTAGAATCGGTTTAGTAGTTCCAGAGATAAGAATTTATGATTTATTACCCCCCCGCGAGAGTCAAAATAACATATTGCGTCTAAACAATTTCGCCCGAAAGTTTTTAAAAATATATCCACAAAAAAAGTCGATTTATTTGACTACAGTTATTCGAATAAGTTAAAACAGTAACATAAATTTGGACTAAACATTGTACTTGATTTAATGTTAATGTTTATCTAATTTTTGCACGACGTTTCGTCAACCTTTTTGACTTAAGTCGAGCTAATTGAGTACTTGATAAAGTCGAGAAGATTTCGTCAATCTTCTTACAAAAATTGGATAAACATTAAATAAAGTACAATTTTTAGTTCAAATTTCTGTTGCCGTTTTTACTTATCCACAATATGGACGTCAACATTCTATACATTCGAATTTTATAAAACAGGACACGGAGTTCTGTGTAGCAGGTTTCAATTTCCAAAACACTTCAGCATTTTGTCATTCCACTGCGATATACAATGTGCGCGGGGGATGAAGTGAATTGGGGTGCCTGGGGTGAGTTGCAAACTGTTACGAATGATCATATACAGAATATGCGGAAACACTATCGGTTAACAAAATACATTTGAATATATATTCAGTGCGATTTCTCCTCTTTGTCTTTCCAAAGCTATTCAACTTATATAGTTGAATGAACACACGTTTGGGAATGTTTAATGGTAAAAAAAGCTTCCAAAATTTTCAAAAAAATCTTTCTATTACCTATTTGTAATGCAGATTCCAACCCTAAAAAAAGTGGGACGACCCCATTATGTTAGCGATAAATGGTTAGTTTTGTATTCTGAGTTGATACATCATTTCCTGAGTGGTATCAAATAACTAAATTTTACTTGTAGTTATGTAATAGACAAATGAAGTTAATTGAAGAACTGGGATGATGGCAATGTATGGTTACTTTGGTATTCTGTCAAGATTTAAGTATACCATCACGATTTGATATAAAAGCTTGCCTAAATATTGAATAAAAAGAGTTGGGTTGCTGATTTCGAGGACGATTTGAAGTCGCTAGGAGTTAAAAGACTTTGGATAGAAAGACATGCGATTTGATAGTCGGAAAGGCTGGTTCTTCAGAACGCCGCGCCGTTGAAGAATATTTTTTTATTCGAATAAAAGAAGCAAAAAGAGCTTTTGGAAGCAATCTAAGCATGAGGGAAGCTAGAATGATAGATAATTTAAGAAGAGAATCTAAGGTTACTCGGAATTAAAAAATTGAAGTGGAACTCATTAGTTAAGAAGGTTATTTGTCTGTAAGAAAAATGAAATATATTATTTATTCAAGAAGACCAAAGAAAGCCTTTCGAAGAAGAATCGAGTTACTACGTGAAAAGACATATTTAGGAGGAAACAAGTTAAGTGAAAAAATTCAATAAAGTGATGGTTAATGATCTAGGAAATTATTTGAAATCACTAGAAATTAAAAAAATTTTGGAGGATACAAGTAATTCAAGAATTACAAGGCGCGATATTCATGTAGGTACTGTGTGTAAACGGTTTTATCGAACATAGGGAAAATAACACTGAGAAGATTTATAATTTTGTAGTAGGCTATGAGCCATAAGACCTAATATAAATATGTATTGGATTACATAGAAAAACTAGTAGGTACAGTGAATTTTTTAAACAATTTTCCATAGCAACGGTTAACTATTAAGCGTTACTCGGAACCGGCTAAATAAAAAAGTCATGATGTGTCGTAAGACACCCGACAGAAGCTATGCTTCTTACGAATTGTATATAAAACCGAATTTATCAAAGATATAAATAATACAATTAAAAAGTTATTATTTGATCGCCATTTTGAAATCTGACGCCATTTTAATTTTTTGTGTCTTATTAAATTCTCAAATATCAATTTTCAAAAGGATCGGATAATTTCTACAAAGAAATATATACCTATTATAAAGATCTTTTTTACTTGATTTAATGTTATCGTAGATACTTATATAAAATTAATAATAAATAAATAAAACACAGCAAAAATTGATTTAATCAAGATGAGTCTAAAATAGGTCTGATCACAACGAAATTATAATTTTGAATTACTTGTTTGTTTCAAAAGCGTAGCTAACAGAAACTGCCAAACAAAACAATGTTGTGTCGACAATGTAGAGTATTATGTTGACTCAAAAAGACACAACATAATGACCGCCATTTTTAAATATGACATCATTTTACTTTTTTGCGTCCTATAAAACTCGCAAATATTAATTTTCAAAAAGATCGGATAATTTTTCAAAAAAGTTCATACGGGCGCCATTTTGAAATCTGAAGTAATTTTTTGTGTCCTGTAAAACTCTCAAATATCAATTTTCAAAAGGATCGGATAATTTTAGCAAAAAAGTACCTACATATGGCCGCCATTTTAAAATATGACGTCATTTTATTTTTTTTGTGTCCTATGAAACTCCAAATACCGATTTTCAAAAAGATCGGATCATTTTTGCAAAAAAGTAAATATGGCCGCCATTTTGAAATCTGACGTCATTTTATTTTTTTGTGTTCTATAAAATTCTCAAATATCAATTTTCAAAAGTATCGGATAATTTTTACAGAAAAGTGCATACGGCCGCCATTTTTAAATCTTACATCATTTTATTTTTTTGTCTCCTATGAAACTTTCAAATATCAATTTTCAAAAGGAACGGATAATTTTTACAAAAAAGTACATACGGCCGCCATTTTAAAATCTGACATCATTTTATTTTTTTGTGTCCTATGAAACTTTCAAATACCGATTTTCAAAAGGATCGGATAATTTTTACAAAAAAGTATATATGGCCGCCATTTTGAAATCTGACGTCATTTTATTTTTTTGTGACCTATGAAACTCTCAAATATCAATTTTCAAAAGAATCGGATAATTTTTACAAAAATGTACATACGGCCGCCATTTTGAAATCCGACGTCATTTTATTTTTTTGTGTCTTATGAAACTCTCAAATATCAATTTTCAAAAGGATCGGATAATTTTTACAAAGGAGTACTACATATTTCCGCCATTTTGAAATATGACGTCATTTTATTTTTTTGTGTCCTATAAAACTCGCATATATCAATTTACAAAGGGATCGGATAATTTTTACAAAAAAGTACATATTATGGCCGCCATTTTCAAATCTGACGCCATTTTATTTTTTGTGTCCTATAAAACTCTCAAATATCAATATTCAAAAGAATCGGATAATTTAAAAAAAAAGTGCATATGGCCGCCATTTTGAAATCTGACGTCATTTTATTTTTTTGTGTTATATGAAACTCTCAAATATCAATTTTCAAAAGGATCGGATAATTTTTACAGAAAAGTACATACGGCCGCCATTTTTAAATCTTACATCATTTTATTTTTTTGTGTCCTATGAAACTTTCAAATACCGAAAAGGATCGGATAATTTTTACAAAAAAGTATATATAGCCGCCACTTTGAAATCTGACGTCATTTTATTTTTTTGTGCAGCCTATGAAACTCTCAAATATCAATTTTCAAAATGATCGGATAATTTTTACAAAAAAATACATACGGCCGCCATTTTGAAATCTGACGTCATTTTATTTTTTTGTGTCCTATAAAACTTTCAAATACCGATTTTCATAAGGATCGGATAATTTTTACAAAAAAGTACATTTGGCCGCCATTTTTAAATCTGACGTCATTTTATTTTTTTGTGTTCTATGAAACTCTCAAATATCAATTTTCAAAAGGATCGGATAATTTTTACAAAAATGTACATACGGCCGCCATTTTGAAATCTGACGTCATTTTATTTTTTTGTGTCTTATGAAACTCTCAAATATCAATTTTCAAAAGGATCGTATAATTTTTAGAAAGGAGTTCTACATATTTCCGCCATTTTGAAATCTGACGTCATTTTATTTTTTTGTGTCCTATAAAACTCGCAAATATGAATTTTCAAAAGGATCGGATAATTTTTACAAAAAAGTATATATAATGGCCGCTATTTTGAAATCTGACGTCATTTCATTTTTTTGTGTTCTATGAAACTCTCAAATATCAATTTTCAAAAGGATCTGATAATTCTTACAAAAAAGTACATATGGCCGCCATTTTGAAATCTGACACCATTTAATTTTTTTGTGTCCTATAAAACTCTCAAATATTAATTTTCAAAAGATTCGGATAATGTTTACGAAAAAGTACATATGGACGCCATTTTGAAATCTGACGCCATTTTATTTTTTTGTGTCCTATAAAACTCTCAAATATTAATTTTCAAAAGGATCGGATAATTTTTACAAAAGTGACGTTACACTACTTCGTGACGTGACTTTTCAATTGTTTAGTGTGCTTTATTTCCTTAGTCTGATTTTATTACATTTATCCGAAACGTTACCGGAGAAAGACCTTTTGCCTGTGAAAATTCAAAAGTACGATTTGCACCCGGACGAAAGCCGGGCCGGTCAGCTAGTTACCATAATAATGTATTGTCACCGGAGCTACACATGTGTGCAAAATTTCAACTCAATCGGATCACGGGAAGTGGGTGAAAATTTAAAAGTACGAATTACACTCGGACGAAAGCCGGGCCGGTCAGCTAGTTACCATAATATTGTATTGTCACCGGAGCTACACATGTGTGCAAAATTTCAACTCAATCGGATCACGGGAAGTGGGTGAAAATTCAAAAGTACGATTTACACCCGGACGAAAGCCGGGCCGGTCAGCTAGTTACCATAATATTGTATTGTCACCGGAGCTACACATGTGTGCAAAATTTCAACTCAATCGGATCACGGGAAGTGGGTGAAAATTCAAAAGTACGATTTACACCCGGACGAAAGCCGGGCCGGTCAGCTAGTTACCATAATATTGTATTGTCACCGGAGCTACACATGTGTGCAAAATTTCAACTCAATCGGATCACGGGAAGTGGGTGAAAATTCAAAAGTACGATTTACACCCGGACGAAAGCCGGGGTATGAACGTCGAGAAATTTTGGTCCGATCCGATCGACGTCAATAAATTAGTTACACGTCATTTTAACTCAGTAGGCCAGGGTTTTTAAACTTAAATTCAAACATCAGCAGTCAAAAAATTGAATAACTATATTTAAATAATGCAATATAAGACAGAGCATACGTTATCTTCCAATATCCATATCACACTGTGCAACAGACAAGGACAACCGAAACAAGTTCGCGATTTATTAGATAAAGTCGCATTTATTTCGTTTAATAATCATATAAATCTGTATAAAAAAACAGTTTTGACACAACATTATACATGAAATCTATCTAAAATTTTCTGCTCTTTCGTTTAAGACAGGTTTCGAATCGATCTGACTTAAATTGAGCAAACTATAAGCAAAAAACACCGTTTTTTCTAATTTGCTCCCCTCTGGGGCCAAAATTCAAAAATCGGGCGACGTTAGGATCAAATAGACCCCGAGAGGAATTGAACAAAAAAAAGTTTTTTAAAATCGGTTAACCCGTTTGGGCTGTACGACTGATACAAAAAATCCGTTACAGATTCACAGATTCACAGATTCACAGATTCACAGACGTACAGACAAAGCGAGTGTATATAGGCGCTTCTAGCTTCGCTAAGATCGCGCCTAAAAATTGAGGACTTTCTAAAGATGAATGGATTTGAAGCTAGTTAAATCAAAGTGATGGTTAATGACCTGAGGAAATATTTGAAACCACTAGAAATTAAAAAAATTGAGGTCTTTGAAAAGATGTAGGGATCTGAAGCTAGTGACGTCAAAAATGGCAAGAGTTTTGCCGACGTTGTACGTTTACGCTTGATGTGTTTACCTCTATCTAGAACCATGCGTATATGCAAACATTTAGGACGATGATAATGGAAGCGTGTGCGCCTCGCTGGGACCATAAAACATTGGATTTATAAACGTTACGTGAATTTAATCTATGTTTATATCACTTGTATCCTGTATTCCCGTCCTCTATAATATACACAAACACAATGCCTGACACTTCCCTCTATAATATATAAACGCGTATTTCGCATTCTCAATGCAATGTCATGTCCTGAGTGACATATAATGTCATATTTGCGATCTCTTCGACTGAAAAATACACCCCATGTTATATTGGAGATGATTTTGTTCATGTGAAGTATCATTTAGTTGTTTTCAAAAAAAAGCTGCTTGTTGTATGGGTAAAACCACACTGCTAACTTCCTATTGGGTGCCCTTAGAGATTAGAGACCAGTCTACCGTAGAGAAACTATAATTTGCAATAAACATTTTACAACAATTTTACAGTAGTTTTTTTGTTATAAAAAAAACCGCCATTTAAACTTTTTTGCAAACCGTATCAGGTGTTCATAATGCAATTATGCGTCGAATGAAATTGGTCCGGAGTCGATATAATTCTTTGTTCTCGAGATAATATGCGAGCGGAAAAAAAAGTTCAACAACGTACGAACAAACGACATCTCTCTAAAAACAGTAGATTCGGACTCTAGGGTCTAGGGACCTCAAAACGTTCGGATATGTCCAAATTTTTCATTCGCAAAATCAGTCCCAATACAACAACTTCAATGGAAAGTTAAAAATGGCAAGATACAGCTTTTTTAGGGCTACCAAAAGCCAGGGTTATTTGGGTTTAGTACCAATTTCCATTTTCAATTTACTATTTTTTTTTTAATTGAAAATGTGATTGATACTTCTCCCAGATTAGAACCTAGAAACTGGGTAGGATATTGTAAATTATAGACGCTCGACAATGGGAAGCGGGGGTTTGTAATAGATGAGTCATAGGAACGCTATATAAACTAGTGCATCGTTGCACGCTCGGATATTCTCAAGCCCCAATGAAACTGACAAAATAAATTTTCGGTAATGAATTTTGTTGACAATTTATTTTTCGCTGGAAACTATCAAGTCGGATAAAACTGTTTCTATATTATTTAAGATTTTATGAAATAAGGCCATATTACTAACCGACTTCAAAACTTTTTTTACAAACTCAAAAAAATTGTTTTAGGTATTTATAACTCTATTTTAGTTCACGGAAACTGAACTTATCAACTAAATTTTTTATTATTAACAAATCTAAAATATTAATGTTATCTCAAGCCCTTATAACACTGGAAATTGGTAGAATGTAACGTAAGTTTGCGACGTTTTATCCACTTAATTTCCGATACTCTATACTAGAGATTATCAAAACGATTATTTTTTTTTGAATTTGTCGGCGTCTAAACAAGAAGGTGTCTCTAGTCGCGAGATAAGTGTTACAAAACTCGTCTTGAAATCGATAATGATTCTCGTCGGCAACAGACAAGACAACAAAACTGGAATGTAATTAACGGTGGTTATTCTGTATGAATATACAGTTGTCATTGTTGTTAATTTTCCGTCACTTTCTAACAAATTGAATATTACATTAATTAAAGTGAGACACGAAATTTAACAGACCTATACAGAATAGCAGCATTAGTTTTATCCTAAAAAGAAGTGGGATGACTTGTCTTTTTTATTGATATAAAATTAAGAAGTTGACAAAACCGATGCATTCAAAATAGGCAAAGATACCTAATATCATCAGACACAGTATTGGTCAGTGGCATGAAGTTGATGTGTGTATTGACACAACACAATAACAATAATTAATAATGACCTGTGTGTGTGTGTGTATATAGTTACAGCATCTCACTCTGTGAGAGAGCATCATCGATTCGCGGTGTAGGTGAACAAGTTGATATTAAGAGTCAATAGAAGCAGTTGGTAGGAATCAAGGGGCTATTGAACACAACATTCCATAATCCAATTATGCCTTTGTCCAACAACTCTCTGTCCATTCATCATCACTACACACATACAGTATGTTTCATAATTCCTGTCAATTATGAACACCTTGTCCTCTACGTCGAAAGATCTAAGATTTTTAACCAGAGTTTACTAGGAGATTTTGGTTCAATGTTGCCCAGAGTAAACATGAGAGGGAATCGAAAGATCTTGTCATAAATAGCCACTTTTTGAAGTGAAAACTTCCTTAGGCGCACTTTGCCTGAGTAGTGAACGAAAGTGAACCGTCACGCTTCGGGTCGGTGACGCTGAATCAGATTTACTCGGCTCGAACACGAAAACGTATTTGTTGTATGCTGGTTTTGTAGTTCATAAGCGCGCTAATAGATGACACTAAAACTTAATTGAAAAGGTATTTGTAGAATGTTGGTAATAAGTTATTTGTAGTAAATCGCTAATAGATGACACTAAAACATATTTATATTTTAAAATTCGAAAATCAGAAGTTTTCATTTCTGTCGTGTGGTCATAAGCACATACACCCACTTTTTTCTATTACACCAAAATTATTTATCCTATAGGAACAAAAATATCGCTTCATCAATATTGATATTAAGAAGTGAAACTATTAAATTAATGATAGCTCAGCTAATAAGTTTATTACTACTATTGAAATATGAATATCAAACCTGGGGACCGATTTTTATAGTACCTCAATTTTTATATATCAGAAACACATGGAAACAGACTTAACTTGTGGGCAACATTAGACCAAACCCCCTAGTAAAATGGTTAATGTACTTTTGTTCCTATAGGATAAATAATTTTGGTGTAATAGAAAAAAGTGGGTGTGTGCTTATGACCACACGACAGAAGTGAAAACTTCTGATTTTCCAATTTTAAAATATAAATATTATGTTTTAGTGTCATCTATTAGCGCACGCGCACCTATGAACTACAAATAACTTATTACCAACAACAACAAAAACCTTTTCAATTAAGTTTTAATGTCATCTATTAGCGCACTTATAAACTACAAAAAACTTATTACCAGCATACAACAAATACCTTTTCCGCCGAGTAAACCTGATTCAGCGTCACTGACCCGAAGCGTGACGGTTTACTTTCGTTCACTACTCAGGCAAAGTGCACCTAAGGAAGTTTTCACTTCAAAAATATCTACATCAAGAGCCAAGACTATTGGATATTTCGCTATCCCACTGGGCAAAGCCAGACTCACAGCTGGAATAGGAGATTAAAACAAAACCATTTACGTAGAATTATTAATTACTGTTTGAGACGCGTATGTTTGTGTGTGTGTGTGTCGGTCATCATTAAAATAAGCGAGTTTTTTTGTCACTCAATGCATCTCTGTTCAATTTTATCAAGTAGGTACCTGTTAAGAAGTTGGCGATATGGCAGCTTGACAGTAATTTTACATGAAGTGGTACTGTCGGTATGTCCAGAGTTCCTTCTGAATGGCATCGGTAATAGATATAAATCGTATATTGCGGCGTTCGAAGCAAAAAGATGAACCGAATTCTTTACGAATGTGTGAGCTCACACCTCTACAAGCTTAGGCGGTCGCCATTCAAATGTGGCATGTCATCGTTTCCAATGGACGGTGTAATGATGATGACAGCCGGTGCACATTAAAGAAAAATATCACCTCGAATATTCACAATCATATACCGGGTTCAATATAAATTTGAAATACCGGAAGTTCAAAAACACAGCAATATCTTTAAGCGAAACATAAAAAAACACCTATGATAATATCTTTAAGCAAAACCGAAGCAAACCATACAAATGAGAATAAATTTTGAGTTTGTTATTTACAAAATAAATCAATAAAATAATTTTTTTACACTTCATAAAACAATAATAAAAAATGTTAATATGTGTTTTTAATTTTTCGACAATTTTACAGTTACTATTGACGGCATTTGGTAAGTTATTCAATAATTTTGTACATTATTTTTTTGAGAATTTTTTCCAAACTAATACAATTTTACAATGTTTATATACAGAGCTCTGATGATGAAAATATATTTTTCGAAACGTTAGTGAATAAATGCAATAAAACAGTATTTGCTTCTTAATTAGATCCTTAAGCCACTTTTGAGTCGTTTTCTTTTAATTATAACAGTCTAAAACACAACAATTTGACGATTGTTTTTAAAAACTTTTAAGTTTCAATATTTAAGGCTACAGGAGTGCACAAATCTTCTGATGATGCTAAAATGATTTGCGAAACATACGTCGAGAAAAAAAGTTTTAGTGTTTTGGCGTTTTGTGATTATTTTTTAATAATCTGTCTTTCCACTAAATTAATACCTGTGGTTATTATTTTAATATTCAGAGGAAAAACTAATAAAATATTACTAAAAAAACTTTTTTTAGAGACAAGCTTTAATTGAAATGTACTAAAAAGAAAAAATAATATTCAAAAATTTTGGTTCATAATTATTATAAAAGCGGGAGTTGTAATCTCTATGATAGTTTATTAGTCGCAACCCCGCTTTTATAATAATTATGAACCAAAATTTTTAAATATTATTTTTCCTTTTTCGTGCATTTCAAAAAAAGCTTGTCTCTAAAAAGTTTTTTTTACTAATATTTTATTTTGTTCATTTTAGTCTTTCAAAATTTTACCCCCCATTGACAACCGTATGGGTTCAATTTCGAAAAATCTTAGTAGATGCTTACGTCAGAAAAGGAACCAACTGTCCAAATTTCAAGTTTCTAGCTTCACTCTTCAGCGATTTGGCCTGGGCGTTTATTATAGTCAAAAAAACCCTACATCCCCGTTTGAACCCCTTAGGGGTTGAATTTATTTCTAAAAACAATTTATTCATATACTGTCATCGGGAATACATTTGTGTACAAAATTTCAAATCGATCGGATACGAGGAAGTTGTTCAGAATTGACTTGCAAGATTTGACCTAAACAAACACGCAAGCAAACTAACATACATTGCAAGTTAAATAAAAGCTTGTAAAAATATGAATTGACACTAGGCCCCGATCAGCTTAGCAGTTGTCTTGAAAACATTTATAATTTAATATTTTATAGAGAATACAACCCTTAATTACCAAAATTAAATGGCCGACGCGTGTTTGGAACAAGAAATTAAACAGCGCAATTTTGACCATTTTATAAGTACGAATATCGACGTTAAAATACTATATAATTAAACTATTATATTAACAGACATCAAAAAATAGTTCCAGACCCTCATTTTATGTTAATAAAAATGCATACGGCATACGTTTGCACCTCTTATGCAAGGAACTAACCAGGTGGTTTTTATAAGTTTCATCTGCCACAATTTACCTACAGACATATAAATGCACATTATTAAAAAAAATCACCACCCTCTGCGATGTCCAAGATCAGTTATAAATCGGCAGGAACCATCTGGTTTTCTACAAATCGGAACCCTCAATCAAACGTGCTGCCTTTATTTTTATTTTCTGACAGACGTTTTGTATAATAACTCTGAAATATCATTATTGTTAAAAAAACACTTCAGCTGATTGCTGAAGATGACGACGCGACGGTTCCAAAAAATTCGATAAAAACAGTTTGTTACTTAGTAGATTGTATAATAATAATAATATTTATTTATTTGCACTGCCAATAAATGGATACAAAACGTCAATAAAATTCAAAATTACTGTTACAAAGCTGTTTTCTGAGTTGGCGGAATAATAATAATATATTCTTTATTTGTAATACTGTATCACAGTTTAAATGGCGTCAGAAAAATACACATTAAAAATTTATAAAACTTACTTTGAATAAGACATTTCAGGTTTTATTATTTCTTTTTAAAATCAATTTTAAAAAAATCGTCTGTTTTATACAAACATTAAGTATAGGTAATATAACAGGCGGATCAGGGCGAATAAATCACTATGGAAATGGTGGAGGACAGTGTGGTCCAGTGGTTAGCGTCGCGGCCTCTGGATCAGACTGTCGTGGGTTCGAATCCCGCCTCCGCTCATGGATGTTTTGTGATATCATTTAGTTTTAAGTTTATTGTTATTTAATGTAATCAAGACGCTAATGACCTAAGTTGTCGACACGTCTATAATTTACAATAAATAATGGTAATGGTTTGAATTCCCACACAAGTGATGAAAAAATAATCGTGGACTATTGGGATCCGTCAGATAGGTGGACCTTCAAAAACATGGCGCAGAGGGGGGGAAATTTCATATACGGGGTATACTTTTGCGTGTAATTTTATGATTTTCAAAGTGATAAGAAATGATAATTATAAGTGCAATTTGTGATTGGGCCAGTACGAATCCTAAACAAAGGAATTTCGTTGAAGGAGAACGGATTCTCAAAGCCGGGCATATTATCAAATGTCGGAAATATAACGAGAAAAATGCATGCAAAATGAACTGTCAAAAGTAGTAATCTTTACGACATATTGCTTAAAAACATCCAAATTAAAAGAAAATCTCCACGAAATTAATCATCCGCGTTCAATGCGCTTTTAAGGCTGGGTTAGGTGAATAATGTAAACACATAACTGCAACATAATAAGTTATATTGTAATAAGTAGGTAAGTTTCTAACCTTAAAATATTTGTATACGAAGTTAATCCTATAAATTTGTCAATCATCAGGGATTCAATTATTGTAGTGCAGTATGATAACAAGTACATCTTATTATTAATATAAAATATTTTTTTAATTCATAAATACAGTTTTTCCACATTTCATTAGAAAATAATTCTCTGTAAAGTAAGTTTTACAAGGAATAACTGACAGTGTTTATTGCCATGATATTAGAAAACGTCGCAAATTCCATTTTCGATAAACTTTTTGTTTATTTTACTTGTTTTATTTTTGTAATAAACAATTTCATGATTAATTTGCACTGTTAGCATGTAAAATTTTCCCTCGTTTTGAGCACAATTTTCTGCCACCAGATGTCATATGCTCATTTGACGGATCCCAATATACTCTAAAAATTGAGCAGAACGAACAAAAGCCTTATATCGTTAAAATACAAACAATTATATGCGGAGAAAAATTGTCAACTTTATAGATGCTTTATAACTAAAGCTATCCTATGTCTATATGGAAGGCTAAATATATAATTGACGCTGTCGAGCGTCTATAATCTACCATATCTATCTAGATTCTAGCTGAGTACAGAGTATAAACTTGAAAATCTAAAGTTCTTTGTGACGCTTAGTTTAGCTGATATAATAAAGGAAGATGTTAAACATTCGGACAGATTATTCTGTCTCTTTCTTCGTACGTACTGTTTACACGAAAACAGAGTGAGATAGAATCATTGAATGATTAAATAGATCATGTCAAAGTTCTTAAATGGAAAAGATTTTTTTAATTTCTAATTCACAGAATTGGAAAAGTGTAATGAATCGCGTCCATGATTTTAAATTCGTAATAGACTTTTCAAAACGTCAACTGTATCGCGGTACAATAGAAGCACAGCTACATAATAGCGCCTCGATAGATACGTGCAGGGACGGACTAGAAAAAATTATCTACGAGGCGTTGCCTCATCGAATAATCCATAATATAAAACCCCATGCTTTGCTGTTTTTCCTTCTAGAAGGTTGAAATTCGGCTTGGAATTTCCTGGGAACCCGAGAATGGTGTGAAAATTTACAACAGGGTTGTATTTATCAGTACCGATGAGAAATCGAATTTCAACACGATTTAAAAGGGACCGATTCTGTGGCCCCAAAATGTCTCTATTGGGCTAATAAAATAAAGTTTGTTTAATTGCTAGTGAAATCCGATTCCCGGGGGATTTCTATAACACTGATAAACACAGTCCTGTTGTTGACCCTAAATCGGTACCTATAAAAAATTTCGAAAATTTGTGTTCCCCGTTTAATTTTCAAAAAATTTTATATCTGGAAGTTTTCAAGGCTGGTAAACACGATTCTGGCATTGGTTTTTCGAAATTCGAATGAATTTTCCGAAATCATTTTGGTTTGAAGTTTTTGACAGATTCCAGTGGTAACATATATAGTAGGTACCTACTCTTCTTTTAAATCAGCTTCAATTCAAGTATAGACTTGATAAATAATAAACTTTTAAGACGTTCTGAACTTATTTAATACTAGCGGCCTGTCCCGGCTTCGCCCGAGTGGCATGAAATTATGATTTAATAGTGGTCACCCATTGCTCCGCTCGCGTATATTTAGTATATTGTTAATTTGTTATCCCCCCGCGAGACTCTCTTCCCCTGCGTAGCTTTCTATTAGTGAAAGAATTTTTAGTCTATTAGTGAAAGAATTTTTAGAATAGGTTCAGTATAGTTCCACAGATAAGAACTTATGATTTATTACTCTAAGTTATTTCAGAATGAACTGGTAAAGATATATGCAATATTAAAAGAGAGATATGACAGCTTGGTGTAATGGTCAGCATGCTGGCCTTAGGAGCAAGCTGTCGTGGGTTCGAATCCCACCTCGCTCATGGATATTTTGTGATGTCATTCAGTTTTAAATAATATGCTATTTGATGTAATTAAGACACTAATTACTAAAGTTGTCAACGTGTATATAATCTACAAAAAAATGAAAAAGAGATGTCGATTTTGACGAGTCGCTCTTGGGTCTTGGCTGGCTGACATGTCTCTTGAATAACAAATATATTTGTTATATAAATTACACTTTGATAGAGTGTGTACACCGCCTTCTAATATCACAATAGCGAAACAAAATCGATCGACATTTCTTCTGTCTTATTTTCCAGGAATCAATCCTAAAAACTAACAAAGTGATCATGTTAGTTTTGCATTTTTCTTGTCACATCATTGGATACAATAATATCGTATGGAGTCATGGACATCAACCAAATTTAAAGCAAGGTGAGTTTGGTTACATCTTCACATTTATTGATCCCAAATAATATGGGACTAAAGCTAGGATGATTATCAACGGTGTCAGCAGTAGACAGCTGCTCAAGGGTAGGAAGGAAATAAAATACCTCCCGAGGACCAAAACGGTCGGAGAGAAAACTCCGTTATCAAACCCAAACGAGGAGTTTTTTTGACATAATCAGAGTAGAAGTTTTTGATTGTGATGGGCTCTTAGGTCTGAGAGTTCATTAGAGATGGCGGCGAAAGAACCAATACTGGTCAACGGCGGCTCTTAGGTTTTCCAAGAAGATGAAGACCTTGGTGTCAGGTGACAACTGATCGTAAAAATCTATGGGCAATCTTTTTACTAATCATGAGGCGAAAATGGCACCTTGTGATTAGGAAAGCCGACCCCGCGTAACGGGAAGAGGCGACGATGATGATGAGGATACTTCTTTAGCGAGGGTAGTGAATTGGAATGATTTCGAGTTAAAAAATATCGACATAAAAATTAATGAAACGCTGACGGATAAAACTGTAACGATTTGGATGAAAATTACTGAAATGGGGTTTTGGGGGACGAAAATTCGATCTAGCTGGGTTTCATCCCAGAAAAAATTCCTTTTCGTATAGATTTTATGATATTAAACATTTTCAAAATAGTGTAATATTGGAAGCAGGCTTTGGATACTTAAGTTTCCATGGCTTAAGGGAAATTTGATCAATTATTATGGTATGTCAAAAATAAAAATAAGTAAATAGTTAAAATTAAAAATGTCAATAACTTCAACGGAACGTGTTCTAATAAAAATGTATGAAGTATAACTTTGACCATGCGCTTATGTGGGTGAGGCACATAGTCCATTTTATTGGTAGGTATTGTTACAAAACATGGCTAGACATTTAAACTTAAACAGCCGGCCAACTAAAAATTACGTCTGTCCAAACGAAGGCAACGTACCTTCATTCAAATTTATACCATGGTACCGGTGTATACGATGGTGTGGCATTGTCAAGTGTTGATCTTGGAGTGTCAACAGTAAAAATAAGAAGTATGTTGAATGGATGGCGCTTCCTAGAATTTGACATTTTAATAATATCGTTTGGCGTCGGCAAGAAGACACCATCAGAAGACGTGTGTTAATGGAATTTAATTTCGTCAAGGTGTTTTATGCTCGTGTTCTCTGTTCTTTTTTTTAATTTATGTTGTATTTTGTCGCTTAGTTTACGTGTTGAAAGGATTGTATAATTTCTTTAATATCGAGTCGTTGCACTAAAGTTCAAAACTGTTAAACGAAATAATCTTGTGTAACCATTATTTGTCACGCCGGTCGCATCCGCTCTTCTGGTAAAACTACAAGAAATTCATAACAGAACAATATTTAAAAGTTTTCGATACCGGAAAAATAGTTGTAACCGTTTTTAGGCGAGGTGAAAGGATTTGAGATGAAGAGTGCAGGGTGTAACTTTCGGTAGACAATACTCTTAAGCTTGTCTTCGCCAAGGAGTCAATCCTGAAATAATAAAATCAGTTTGGGGGGAGACCAGGTTGGTCGCACCGGACGCCATGGCCAAGGGAACGCCGCGCCTTGACCCGTAAATCAGTCAGTTAAGATAAGCAAAGCGCTAGTTACTAATTTAAGAAATAAGCGCTGAAGAATATCTCGCCCGGGGGGTCCGGTTGGCTAAGGCCGGCGCTGAATAAAATAGCCTAATTATTCGAAAAATTTTGAAAAACCAATGATGAAAACGGCTTTGAACATCGCCAAAATCCAGTTACAAAATTTTTTGAACATTAACGTTTTGGTATACATGGGCAGTCGGACTTGCTATCCTTTTCGGGATTGAAAAATTGGTTATTAATAGCTTAGTATAGTAAAAATTGATTCGAATTTTGAAAAACCAATGACAGAATCATGTTTACAGGCCTTGAATACCCCCAATTATAAAATTTTATGTAAATGAAACGGGAAATGACAATTTTAGAAATTTCGGATAGGCACCACTCAGATAATATAATCATACTTATAGGTATCTATCTAACGATTAAGGGTCAGCTGGGGTTAGCCGACTGGAATTTCAAAAACTCTCCTGAAATCGATTTGCAGCGCGATGGGACAAAATCGATATTATTGGCTTATATAAGCATGAATACTTTTTGAGCCACAGATTTTATTCCTTTTCGAATTTTTGTGGTTTAGGATTTTTTGCATCATTTTCGGGTTTCCAGGAAACTCCATGCTGAACTTCAACCTTCTAGCACACCGTAAAGTACGAAAAAAAAACATCTGGAAGGAAAAACATGCGTTCTTCCGTTTTCGAGGTATCATACAAAAAAAAAAAAACCCGAAAGATGTTTTAAGCATCTGTCAGCTGATTTTTTCCTTTCATCGATGTGAACTTTTTGTCCAGTGCGAATTTCTGAAATGGTGAACAGGACTAAGTTAGTGATTTATACGTTAGAAAAAGCACCATCCATATTCGCTATCCATATTACAAATACATATACATTATTAATATCGGTGTGTGCCCATATGTCCCGTGGGAGAGCGGGGTGCGTCACTGGCATACTGGATATAGTTATATAAGTATTGATCAGTGGCGTCACGCTTTTATTTATTTAGAAATAACGGGCACATTATTCATTAGCCTGAGACAATTTTTATGAGATAGGTATTACGATCTCCAACGATTTTTTGTATTTTTTTTTGATATTTAATATTATTTAGAACTATTTAAAAAATCAAAGCCTATTCTGTCGCCCCGTAAGTTGGCCGCCCGGGGAAGGTAAACCCGCACACTCCCCCCTAGATCCAGGCCTGGGCGTTCCCTATTGAAAATCTATAAGTTGACAATATGTGAGTACCTACTATATAATTAACTTCCCATTGGAAGTTATTGTAATGGGTCCGAAAATCGAAATCAAAATGTATAACAAATTTTTATGTTTCAAGGTCACTACTAGAAAGATGTCTATGTGTGTGTGTACGTATGTGTCCATTTCTTTCTAAGACGAAATCTCGAGAACGAAAAATGATATCAACTACGTTAGGGTGCCAATCGACGCGTATTAACGTAAATATGATCTGAAAGAAATTTTTTCAAAATCGGTTCAGCCGTTCTTTTTTCTTAACCAAATAGACTCCAAAAAAGTAGATTTTACACAATATCTCGCGAATAAAAAATTATATCGACTTCGTAAGGGTGTCAATCGAGGCGTGTTAACGTCATTTTGATCCGACATAAATTTCATAAAAATCGGTCCAGCCGTTTTTTTTTTAATTATTGTTAAAAATAAATAATAATTATGTTTTAATGATTAAAATGATTATTTTTCTGTGTAATATCTAATTTAATTATTATTTTTAAATATTTATCAAACTGGGAAGTTCGTCGTGTGGACCTCAAGGGTTGCACTATAGTCCTAATAAACGACCCACCTCACGGCTCGTTTGTTTTTTTTTTTGTTTGATATTCAATATTATTTAAAACTATTTAAAAAATCAAAGCCTATTCTGTCGCCCCGTAAGTTTGCCGCACACTCCCCCTAGATCCAGGCCTGGGCGTTCCCTTTAAAAATCTATAAGTTGACAATATGTGAGTACTATATAATTTCCAAGAATTTTTTTACCTAAATATTTTGAGGAAATATTTTGTTCTATTATTTATGTTGGTCCTCCCTTTTGAAACAATTTTTGAATTTGAATACAAAAGGCAATAATGATAGAATGACGAACGTCACTGACTTATCTCATCACGATGATGATTCAATAACTATAAGTTAGGGGTTGGTGGCATACATACAATATAAAGGTTGCAAGTCTACAATATCATATCATTCATAACAGCCATTATCGATTGTGTATGTGTTTTAGATACAGATATATATGGTATAAATATTCTGAACCCCGGTTTGCTTATGCAATGCTTTTTCTTTCCGCAGTGGGTCGTTATAATTAACAAAATCAATATAGTAATAACTCAAGTACAGCAAAATTGCATTTGCAAAAATCATGTAACTATAAAACTCTATATATGGTGCATTCAGTTTTGAACCAACATATTGAGATAGAAAACCGAATAAATTACATAATATTGTAGCAAAACCCCAGATATTACGCCGCTGGCGACGATAGAATAATCGAGAACAAGTAACAATGGTGAGGCGTGGCATGATATCGAAGGCACACGTAACCACCAGAATGTTCTAGAAAGCTGCTAGCTCTATATAAACAGGAGCAGTCACCGGACAAACAACAAGGAGAGTCGTGTGACAGTGTCGATTTGAAATAAATACAGCATATAAATTGTTCAGTGCATTAAAGCGCTTCAGTTCGTTTAAGAATTACTGTTCGTGTTATTATTATATTAAACAGTGTTGACTGTTATAAATTGAGATATAATTGTTAAATCTTATTGTTATCTATTTTTGCTACATTTTATT
This sequence comes from Mongoloraphidia duomilia, assembly GCA_039654895.1. Classification (NCBI taxonomy): domain Eukaryota; kingdom Metazoa; phylum Arthropoda; class Insecta; order Raphidioptera; family Raphidiidae; genus Mongoloraphidia; species Mongoloraphidia duomilia. The sequence continues at coordinate 10,122,156 of CM077523.1, forward strand.
CCACCCACGTAAGAAAACAGTTTTGTTACAATATATAGAAAATTATTGACGACTTTCAAATTTCTGACACTCTTATAGTATTTCTATAAATTATTAATGTACAAATCTATAGTAAAGTTATAAAGACAATATTTTCATCGCTGTAAAAATTTGGGTTAAGCCGCAGACACATAGATTGCAAACATGACCACACAACAAACGCAAATACATAGCATACATGAAAAACAGAGTTAGTGTGGACGTGTTTCCGAACAGTACCACACAGCGCACACATTTTGTGATCGCTATAAGAGCGGTACATCAAAGACATTTATGACTACTATTGGACGAGGTTTTTCATGTTTTTATTGTTTGACCCGATGAAGATACTGAAAATAAAATTATTTCTTTCTATCTCTCAGTTGTCAATTTATTAACTTCCCATTTCTTTGAGAAATTATTGTAATGGGTCCGAAAATCAAAATCAAAATGTAGAACAATTTTTTATGTTTCAAGGTCACTACACTATTTTTGAAAATATGTCTCTCTGTGTGTATGTGTGTGTGTACGTACGTATGTGGTCATTTCTTTCTAAGACGAAATCTCGAAAATGAAAAGTGATATCGACTATGTTAGGATGCCAATAGACGCGTATTAACGTAATATGATCTGAAAGAAATTTTTTCAAAATCGGTTCAGCCGTTCTTTTTTCTTAACGAAATAGACTCCAAAAAAGTAGATTTTACACAATATCTCGCGAATAAAAAATTTTATCGACTTCGTAAGGGTGTCAATCGAGGCGTGTTAACGTCATTTTGATCCGACAAATTTCATAAAAATCGGTCCAGCCGTTTTTTTTTAATTATTGTTAAAAATAAATAATAATAATTATGTTTTAATGATTAAAATGATTATTTTTCTGTGTAATATCTAATTTAATTTTTATTTTTAAATATTTATCAAACTGGGAAGTTCGTCGTGTGGACCTCAAGGGTCGCACTTTAGTCCTAATAAACGACCCACCTCACGGCTTGTTTTGAAAGTAGCTGTGTAAGATTACCGGAGGGATTAAAATTTAAAATGTTTTATACAAAAACGAAACTGTTTCACTATCAAGTGTAATACTTTTAAAAGAATTTAGTCATCGTACCGCGCTTATTGTTGTTACAAAATTGATTTTGCAAGTCATTAATATTAGTAAACAACTTACGGAATATTACTTGTCATTATTGTATTGTAAAAATACAATATTTAGGTTTGTGTGTAAATGGTAATGAACTTTTTTAGTTAAATTATTTAATTAAACCAAAATGCATTATTTTTTAATTCATATTTATATTTTAATTCATTGCGAGATACAGTTCTTTTATTGGAAGATAACAGCATGATGATCAAACAAAAATCTGAGTCTCAAAAATGAGTTTTGGTTGTATAAAAAAGCAACGTCTTTTTATTCTAAAAAAAGTATGATATTATTTATAATCGTCTTGAAATTTGTAAAAAATTAGGTACCTACTTAAAAAAATTGTAAGTTTTCAAAATGTGTCATATCTTTTTTTTGGGAAGAAGCAATAGAGGCGGCAAATTTTTCCAATTTTGCCGTCCCCCCACTCCTCTCCGAAATTCGCCGCCTTGGGCAGTTACCCACATTACCCCTGCGTAAATCCAGCACTGGAATCACCTATCAAACAGATTTTTTTTTTTAATCGGTCATCTGAGATTACCCCTGAATTTCACCCGGGCGAAGTCGGGCCGACTAGTTTCAATTATACATCCAAACCTTCCTTGCGAATCAAGCTAATCGTGAAAACCGGAACAAAATCCCTTCCGTAGTTACGGAGAAATCGGTTTTCTGAGATAACCCCCGATTTTTACCCGGGCGAAGGCGGGAAGGCTAGTTATTATAGCCTATATTCATCTCCATTGCAGGAGCTACCCGTGTGCAAAATTTCTCAGAGATTTGTTGAGTGGTTGAGGCGTGAAAGAGGAACAAACGAACTCAACTTTCGCATTTATAATATTAGTTAGGATTAGGATGGCCAGACCTACCCGCTAGTCTTACGGACGTGTTACTCGTCAAGAAATAGGTTTCTCAGCCAATTATAATCGCTAAAAATAAACAAAACAGAAGCTGAAAAGACCTACCGTCAAAAGTGTACCCTGTAGACTATCGAAGAAAAACTCTCCGAAACATGTCTTAGGTGGTATGGACATGTGATGAGAAGACCTCAAGATTACATGACCAGACAAGTCTTGAGCATAAATACCGGTCCGAAGAAGCGAGGAAGAGCCTTTCAAACTTGGATGTCCTGAAGAAAACTCAAGTAAATGATACGAAGACCCAGAACCGAAGTGTATGGCAAAAAATGATGAGGAGACCCGACCCTAAATGAAATGGGATAAGGCTAGGAAAAGAGACAGAACCCTCGTACAGCTTCGAAATGTATTTAAAATAATGTGACTAAAACCGTAACATTTCTTTTTGACAGAATCATCGAATTTAAAATTGCAAATTGTGGCGGAAATGACGTGCATATCACATGACGTTAATATACATGTATGTATTGTGAGGGGGTTGGCATCCCTGTCTGATGCGACAAAGCGTTCACTTTATGGTGATATTCATTCACAACGATGATAATATTATTGTGGTGAACAGAACAGTTACTGTTCACTGTTCGACTAGGCGACATGCGTTTGCATGACAAAGGAGCCACTTGACAGCGGTGTAAATATGTGCGGAATTATTCATGAGTGTTAGAATAGACTCTACAGAATACTCTCTACAATCTACATTACGTACATACGGGATGTTTCATTCGGTTCAATATTTTTTTAACTATTTGCTTCACGCTTAAAAGAATTCGATACCGGAAATTTCACCCTACATTCTTCATCTCTTTCCCCTTGCCTAAAAACGATTCTGGCTTTCCCGACGCTATTTCTAAAGCTAAAGGGTTCGAGTAAACGCCAAATGAAGGACCAAGAATCACACTACAGATCCCTCAGGCGAAAAAATGAAAAACGTTTTCCTAGAAAAACTTACACGTAGGTAAAATTTTTTGCCTTATAAATCAATCTCTGTGAATACCTACTACCTATATTGGTTCGAATCTGAATTTCTGTAAAAGCTATTGGCTGTATCTCTTTAAACGGTATTGGTCTGAATAGGACAAGAGAAGAACATGAAGAGGCAGCCACCACCATCTATCTTCTTCTTCATTTTTAACTACCTTCATTTTTTCTTGATTCTCACTGCTTCACAATATTTTGGAACATATTAAGTAAGTTAAATCCTCCAATGAACTCTTCATACGGCATTGTCTCATGTTCGTACATTTCTTCTTAAATCTTGCATCCACCAGTAGCTTCCCTGCTTAACAATATTTTGGAGCATAAGTAAGTAAATCCTCCAAGAGACCCTTCATACGGAATTGTATCATGTTCCTACACTTCCTTTTAAATCTTGGTTGCTTCAAAAATCTAGTAGCTTCCCTGCTCCGCAATATTTTGGAAAATAATTAGGTTCATCCTCTAAGGAACTACATCATGATTCCTGTATTTTTCTTAGCTCTCGGATTCCTCGCAAATTCGAAAGCTTTCTGCTCTACAATATTTCGGAAAATAATTAAGTTAATCCTCCAAGGAACTACATCATGATTCCTGTATTTTTCTTAACTCTCGGATTCCTCGCAAATTCGAAAGCTTCCTTGCTCTACAATATTTTGGAAAATAATTAAGTTAATCCTCCAAGGAATACACATCATGATTCCTGTATTTTTCTTAGCTTTACAAATAGCTTCCCTGTTCTACTATATTTAGGAACATCGTGTAATTCATGTACTATGCAGATCAAAACGTAGATTTTGTACATATCGTCCACGGAGTCGCAGAGGACGGTTGACAGACAGACAAAGTATCCTGAGAGGTGACGTTGCAAAAATGATAACATTCAAAGGACGTTATACATTCATATATAAGAACTTCAAGTACACTGTACATTCTAGTATTACATTTGATAGATTTGATCGTTATATATTTTCCGTTTTCAATTTATCACATGACTCTCGTTTCTTTGGGATTTTATTCTTTTACGATGTGACGGAAAGAATTGTATCAATTGTATACCGATAGTGACACATTAATCGATAGTTTTGAAATTGAAGAATGACGTGTTATCTTCTTTCCAATTTTTAACGGAGAATTGCGTAACATTAAATCTCCTATTATTTTTTACGGTCGATCGTCTACAATCCACAATCTATTTTTTAGAAGCTTTTATTTAACTTGCAATGTATGTTAGTTAGTTAGTGTCAAGTCAATTTTGAACGACTTCCACGTAGCCGATCGATTTAAATTTTTGTACACATATGTATTCCCGATGACAATACATGAATAAATCATTTTTAGAAATAAATTCAATCCCTAAGAGGTTCAAACAGGGATGTAGGGTTTTTTTGACTGATCAACGCCCAGGCGAAATCGCTGAAGCTAGAAACTTGAAAATTGGACAGTTGGCTCCTTTTCTGACGTAAGCATCCACTAATAAAGGATTTTTCGAAATTCAACCCCTACGTGTGTCGAAGGGGGATAACATTTTGAAAGACTAAAATGAGCAAAATAAATATTAGTAAAAAAAACTTTTTAGAGACAAGCTTTTATTTAAATGCACTAAAAAGGAAAAAATAATTTTTAATAAATTAGGTTCATAATTATAAAAGCGTGGGTCGTGACTAATAAACTATCATGGAGTTCACGACCCACGCTTTTATAATTATGAACCTAATTTATTAAAAATTATTTTTTTCTTTTTAGTTCATTTAAATAAAAGCTTGTCTCTAAAAAGTTTTTTTTTTTATTAAAATTTTTCACAAGCTTTTATTTAACTTGCAATGTTTGTATGTTAGTTTGTTTATTTAGGTCAAATTTTGCAAGTCGATTTTGAACGACTTCCACGTATCCGATCGATTTAAAATTTGGTACACACAATATTCATTCCCGATGACAAAACATGAATCAACCGTTTTTACGATTATCTCCTGCTAAAGAGGAAAAGTTTGTTTTTTTGAGGTACGATGGACGGCTACTAAAAATTGAATTTCTACAGAGGGCAGTGTATCCTAGTGGATAGCGTATTTGGTTCCGTAGGCTCTCGACTAGACTGTCGTGGGTCGAATCCCACCTGCGCTCATGGATATTTTGTGATATTATTTAGTTTTAAGAAAGTTGTTATTTAGTGTAGTTGAAAGACGCTAATGAGCTGAGATGTCGACGCGTCTATAATCTACAATAAATAAATAAAGAAATTGCTATACTTAAGAAGGGAACAGATTCTACTTTCGGGCACTAGAGGAATTGGTAACTCCTCATCCAGCCGGAAACTGGATGTTTCGGGTTTAAGTCCCGATAGTGTATTTGTATTTATCTCAGATAACACTGGTAATTTTTGGCCTAAAATAAAGAAAACTTGATAACAAAAAAAAACTTCCTTCAAAAATGCCACTAAAAAGAAGAAATTTAATTTAATACAATTTGAAGTCGGTTAAAAAGTAGATATTAATTAAATTTCCACTTTTTAACAGACGTTAAAAAGGCGCCGACCCCAAAATTTTATTATTTTCCTCTTTTTAATAGATTTTTTGAAGGAGGTTCTATTTTTTTAAGTTTTTTTATTTTTTACTTTTTAGTGGCTTTACAATACGTAATTTGCATGTTATTAACGGACTTTTGTCTTGATATTTGACATTTACCTTAACGATGTTACATTCCTTTAAGCAGTACAAGCAACAAGTTAAAATTTTTATAAGCAGCTGATGAAACATAAAATTAATGAAATATAAAATTAAAAATGAAACGACATTGAATAAATACTGCTATAATGTAAATAAACAAACTATATAAAGTTTTATTAATATTATGTAATTTATGAGACCCTAAATTAATTTAGTAAGAATTTATATGCAATTTATTTATGAAGAATATATTGTTTTATACGTGTAATATTAATTATAATATCCAAGAAAATAGGTAAGTGATACACAGACCTGAGACCACCATAATATGACAGTTTGTTATTAATAAAACACGTGTACACTTTGTTTTATTGCTAAACAATTATAAAAATCTTCTATAATCTTACGTTAGATGCTGTGGAAATGTTTAATAGATTCGGAAGAAATCGAGTTTGTTAGTGTATTTACCATATGGCACATACACTATTGGCGTCGGTCGGATGGCGGGACCTAGGGGTCGGACCAAAATTTCTCGACGTTTCATAGCCTCCTGAACATTTTGGCACCATTTTTGGAAATGTCTATTTATATATGTATATATATATTTAGATATATATATATTTATATATATATGTGTACGGGCTATAACTTTCGAAAGAGTTAATTGATTTTGACGAAATTGGGTAGACACATTGCAATCCATAACCGCACGAAGCCTATTTAAAATGGGCCCAATCGGACCATTTTAAGGGTGGTTTTTAGGGGTTGAAAAATGTTTTTGGGCCCAAAAATACCGAAAAATTCTCAGAATTGTTTCAAAATTGAAATTTAACCCTTTAGTAAAGATTAAAATGTGCTGCTAAAATTTTAATAAAATCGCCCCGACAGGTCCGGACTTACAAATTTTATGAAAACACTAGTTTGCGGATAGTGATTTACTTACTGAAGGGTGTATTTAATTTGGTACAGAGGTTGCATTGATAATAATATTGAAATTAAGAAAAAAAATATTATTTTAAGGGATGTATTAAGGGGTTAAATTTTTTATTTTGTTCAAAAACCAACTTATGTTCACATAATAACAGCACAATGCCTGTATTAGCAAATACACTATATTGTCGGCAGGGTTTTGGCACTGCGACCCGAGTTTTTTTTAGAATTACCGAAAGAAAAAAATTTTTTTTTGCCATGCCCACTATAAAATAGCTGCTTTACATGCGTGTGTGTATGCATGGAATGGGTAAGTTAACAAGCAGGTGTTTTCAAAACACACTAGTATTGTAAGTAAACAGTTTATCTCCGAAAATACTGAGTCTAAAATTTTGAAAAAAATAAGAAATATAGGGCCTCACTCATAGTTTACAGGAAAACCTAGCTAAACGAAAATCCTAAGTCTTTAAATTCCCACGGGAAACGGAAGAGTACGGAACCCTCTCCACGCGAGTCCGACTCGCACTTGAACGGTTTTTTACCCGACTGCCCCAGAAGGAGGGTAATGTTTTTCGAGGGTATGTATGTATCTATGTATGTATATTTCTTTATCACGCTCTGTAGCCTAAACGGCTTGATACATTTTGAAAAGTGAGGTGTCATTAGATTCGTCTGAATCCCGAGAGTGACATGGGGTATATGACATCACGGAAAATTCAATATGGCGGGAGCTAGGCGCCATTTTGTCAGTACGCAAAAAATCGGTAAAACCTTGTGTGTGGGGTATCAAATGAAAAGGCTTGATGAGTAGATTCAACTAAAAGGAAGGAAATAAAAAATTTATTAAAAAAACAAAAAACCCGACTTCGTAAAAATCGAACATAAAAGATGGAAACAAGATCAAATGATAACATGCAGTCGGAGGCATAGTAGTAACAAATTGAACAGAAATACCTGATGTTACTACTATGCCTCCGACTGCATGTTATCATTTGATCTTTTTTCCATCTTTTATACTCGATTTTTACGCAGTCGGGTTTTTTGTTTTTTTAATAAATTTTTTTCATTTAAATTGCCGCAATAAACTAAAAAAATATTCGTCTGATATTTTTAGATTATACAATTATAAAATATGCATTGTAACATAAATAATATGATTGCTTACCGCACTACAAAAATAATAACAAAAAAAATTGTTCTTCGCATAGCGGAGAAACGACTGTCATCTGTTCCATGCAGCCATCTTGATGGAGCACGTATCGTCCCACTAGACCTTGAACAGCGATGTCACGTAATCTTATTAAGAAGACAAAAGGACTTACCTGAAAACAAAACAAAACCTATAATTAGTAGAGTCATAAATAAAAATCAAGGTGTCCAATCGTTTGAACACACACACATTCACACATGTGAAATAAAACCAATGGATGAAAGATGTGTATAAGAGCAATAGATGCAGAGATATTAGAGAAAGAACAATAGAGAGAGGCCAGGAGTTCACAAACTTTTGACGTGTAATATGTCTCATACTGGGGGTGACATTTTAGAAATATTAGATGAAACGGAAATAGTTCGGAGGTGGTTGACATGTGATACAAAACACAGCATGTATAACTGTGTTAAGGTCTCAGACACATCAAGTCAGGTGGCTGTGTGGAAAAGTACGAGGCTACCGACAGGTACAATCGCTAAGCCCAGGTTCGAATCTCGAAGGCTTTTAATATATGTATTTCTGTACAAATTTTTACAAGATTTTATTTAACTTGCAATATATGTTAGTTTGTGTGTTTGTTTAGGTCAAATTTTGCAAGTCCATTTTGAACGACTTCCATATATCCAATCGATTTGAAATTTTGTACACATATGTATTCCCGATGACAATACATGAATCGTTTTTAGAAATAAATTCAACCCCTAAGGGGTTCAAACGCGGATGTAGGGTTTTTTTGACTAATCAACGCCCAGGCCAAATCGCTGAAGCTAGAAACTTGAAATTTGGACAGTTGGTTTCTTTTACTCCCCTTTGACAGCTGTAGGGGTTAAATTTCGAAAAATCTTAGTAATCATCCACTACTATTACTAAGATTTTTCGAAATTTAACCCCTACAGCTGTCAAAGGGGGGTAAAATTTTGAAAGACTAAAATGAACAAAATAAATATTAGTAAAAAAAACTTTTTAGAGACAAGCTTTTATTTAAATGCACTAAAAAAGGAAAAAAACAAGCCGTGAGGTGGGTCGTTTATTAGGACTAAAGTGCGACCCTTGAGGTCCACACGACGAACTTCCCAGTTTGATAAATATTTAATAATAATAATAATTAAATTAGATATTACACAGAAAAGTTATCATTTTAATCATTAAAACATCAATAATTAAAAAAAAAAAAAAAAAAAAACGGCTGAACCGATTTTTATAAAATTTATGTCGAATCAAAATGACGTTAACACGCCTCGATTGACACCCTTACGAAGTCGATATAATTTTTTATTCGCGAGATATTGTGTAAAATCTACTTTTTTGGAGGTTATTTGGTTAAGAAAAAAGAACGGCTGAACCGATTTTAAAAAAATTCCTTTCAGATCATATATACGTTAATACGCGTCGATTGGCACCCCAACGTAGTCGATATCATTTTTCGTTCTCGAGATTTCGTCTTAGAAAGAAATGGACACATACATACGTACGTACGTACGTACGTACGTACATACGTACACACACACACACACACAGATATCTTTCTAAAAGTAGTGTAAAAATAGTGTAGTGACCTTGAAACATAAAATTTTTTTTTCCTTTTTGATTTCGATTTTCGGACCCATTACAATAACTTCCAATGGGAAGTTAAAAAACTTTTTAGAGACAAGCTTTTATTTAAATGCACTAAAAAAGGAAAAAAATAAGTTCTAATAATTTAGGTTCATAATTATAAAAGCGTGGGTCGTGACTAATGAACTATCATAGAGTTCACGACCCACGCTTTTATAACTATGAACCTAAATTATTAAAAATTATTCTTTCGTTTTTAGTGCATTTAAATAAAAGCTTGTCTCTAAAAAGTTTTTTTTACTAATATTTATTAACTTCCCATTGGAAGTTATTGTAATGGGTCCGAAAATCGAAATCAAAAAGGAAAAAAAATTTTTATGTTTCAAGGTCACTACACTATTTTTACACTACTTTTAGAAAGATGTCTGTGTGTGTGTGTGTGTGTGTGTGTGTGTACGTATGTACGTACGTACGTACGTACGTACGTACGTATGTATGTGTCAATTTCTTTCTAAGACGAAATCTCGAGAACGAAAAATGATATCGACTACGTTGGGGTGCCAATCGACGCGTATTAACGTAAATATGATCTGAAAGGAATTTTTTTAAAATCGGTTCAGCCGTTCTTTTTTCTTAACCAAATAACCTCCAAAAAAGTAGATTTTACACAATATCTCGCGAATAAAAAATTATATCGACTTCGTAAGGGTGTCAATCGAGGCGTGTTAACGTCATTTTGATCCGACATAAATTTTATAAAAATCGGTTCAGCCGTTTTTTTTTTTTTTTTTTTTTTTTTTTATTATTAATGTTTTAATGATTAAAATGATTACTTTTCTGTGTAATATCTAATTTAATTATTATTATTAAATATTTATCAAACTGGGAAGTTCGTCGTGTGGACCTCAAGGGTCGCACTTTAGTCCTAATAAACGACCCACCTCACGGCTTGTTTTAATTAAGATATGAACTGAAGATGATTACTTTAATCGAAACAATGTCACCGCATAATATTATAAATATCCAATGATGACCTACACTTGTCAAGACTAGCGAGAGTCATTTTTCAAAAAATGTAGGCCGTAGGGGATCAACATATTACGAAGTCAAAATCATCAATTTTCAAACCCATGTAACTTTGCGAAAAAAATCTTGAAACATTTTAATGAGAAAAAGTCTAAGCTTTCAGTCCCTAGATGACGTTTCTGAGATGATAAAAAAAAGTGGGTGTGTGCTTATGACCACACGACAGAAGTGAAAACGTCTGATTTTCTAATCTTAAAATATATATAATAAGGTTGCGAACGGTTCACTTTATTTCACTACCCTAAGGAAGTTTTCACTTCAAAAAGTAAAAAAATAGTACCTATAAATCACGTAAAACGCCGTTGAATTTGAAAATTAAAAATAAACTCTTGGAGTGCTTTTTTAGATTTTTGATGCCTTCATATTTCTGAGCAGCCCCAGGAAGTCCGACGCACCGTTTGGGAGGCATCGGTGTATAAAATCCATAGACACAGATATTAGACAAAAACCGATACACAAATATAACACGTACACTTTAAAATTTTTAAAACACAAACGCGACCCAAAATTTTGAAAAACCGCACATGTTAAATTTATAAAATAAAATTAATGACATTATCAATTTCATTGAAAGACAGATTTTTTGGTTTGACTTTACAATGACATAGTATTAATTAAATAATACAATATTACATAGCTTTAATAATAAATTGCATAATGCAACATCGAGGCAGTATTCATAGTACCAGGGTAATGCCGTATTCACAGATCACACGACATTATAGTAAAATACTGCCTTTTGATTTTTAACCGACTTCAAAAAAAGGAGTGTTCTCAATTCGACCGTATAATATATTTTTTATGTTTTATGTGTGTTCGCGGATAACTTCGTCGTTTATGAACCGATTTTGAAATTTTTTTTTATTTGAAAGGGTATACTTTCAGATTGGTCCCATAAAAATTTCATCAAAATCGGTTCAGTAGTTCGGCTGATTTTAATATAAAAGTATGTAACGGCGTGTGATTCTTTAAGGTAAATATTACTTTTTAAGGAAAATAATGAAATTTTGAGGTCTGTGCCAATTAATATATGAAGTCGGTTAAAAAGTATAGTATAGTGATTAATATCTTCTTTTTACCAACTTCATATTTTAATTGGCACAGACCTCAAAATTTCATTATTTTCCTCTTTTTAGTGCCGTTTTGAAGGAGGTTTTTTTTTGTTAAAAAGTTTTTTATTATTTAAGGTTTCGTCCTACAGTAAAGTTTATTTTTATTTATTGTAGATTATAGACGCGTCGACATCTAAGGTCATTAGCGTCTTTCAACTACACTAAATAACAACTAACCTAAAACTAAATAACATCACAAAACATTCATGAGCGCAGGTGGGATTCGAACCCACGGAAGTCCAGTCTAGAGGTTGCGGCGCCAAGCATGCTAACCACTAGGCTATACTGCCCCCCCTAGAGTAAAGTGTTTACGTGTAAGCTATAATATAAGTTGCCACTTGGCGGCAAGTATGGGGAAGTAGGTAATGTTGAAGTACCGGCTAGCTTAGTAATGGAAAGTTCTTTTAGCCACTAAACTCTCCAAAAACTTCGCTTTAGGAGGTTCTCGAACATCGAAAAGGGGGTAAAAAATAAAATTTAAAATAATACCTATATGTATACAAGGTGTTTCTAAAATAGTTAATCAACGTTTGAGAGCATATAAAACAACCCCTTAACTGTCAGCTTCGAGATACAGCCCCTTAACTGTCAGCTTCTTAAGATGATTTTAATTAAATACTTATCTCGGAAACCATAAGTGATGAAATGATAAAAATCGGTATAAATCTTTGTCATATTTTATCAGATGAAATTTAAATAATTCAAAAAACTTATCCAGAGGTGTCTCTAGCGAGCAGTGCGAAGGGTTAATTTACCTCCAACTTTTTAAAAGTTTTTATTGAAATTTATGATAAATTAAGGTATTTTAACAAAAAAAGGTACTCTTAATAAACTTCAATAAAACGCACCGTTTTAGAGTAAATTCAATTTTAATCTAATAATCAGTAAAAAATGTTACTTTTTTTTTATTTTTAACGGAATGGCCTTTGCTTTGACCAGCAATTAGCCAGTGCGAGTTTAAAAGTTTGACAATTAAAAACCAATATCTGGATGACCGAGCTTTGCTCGGATGAGTTCAAAAAAAAAATAGTACTTAAAGTTCCCATTTCATCAAAATCGTTAGTCGTTTTTAAAAAAAAAATTACATACCTATAAGTAGATAATATTATTATACGTCAGTATACGTCATATGTACCTACATATGTACCTACATATTTTATATAGGTAGAGTAATTTGACATAAATAATGAAAATAGTTTGTTTTTTCCAAAGCCTACTCACCATACGGCACTGTTTTATAACGTTTAAAAAACTGTTTTTTAAAATGATAAAATCGATAAGAAAACGAATTTTTCCAGGGATGAGACCTAGCTAGATCGATTTTTTTCCCCCCGAAACCCCTTTTCGGTAAATTTGATCAAAATCGTTAGAGTCGATGAAAATATTTATATAGTTACATAGGTACATATATACAAGATTTGCTCGTTTAATAATATAGGGATATAAGCAACGCGATAGAACACAGCATAAAAATTTTACTTTAAAATCATCTTTAGAAGCTGACAGTTGGCTGTATCTTCCTTAGTATACACTTTTTCAAAAAATTTTATTGATGATTTTCGTCTTTATTTTTCTTGTTTTATATGCTCTCAAACGTTGACCATTTTAGAAACACCTTGTATATTAGTACTTATAGCTAATAATTGGACAAGACTGTACTGAAGTGAACGTACTGTAATATTGAGATATATGAATCGATTAAATACAAGTCGAAGAAGTTAATAACAAAGTTTTATCTTCCATACAATGATTTAATGATCCCCTATATCCAAAGCTGCACGGTATATCAGGACAGTAAATCAACTAAGTAATGCATGTGGACGAAAATGAATAAACCCTTTTCAAATTATTTAATCAGACTATAAACGGATTCAACTGACTACATTTGAAGCTATTAATTTACACAATAGGAACCGGATGTGTAATCTCAGAGCGATGTAAAAGCAACACGTGCGATACATCTACAAATAATTAACAAATGAAAATTTTGGATATACAAATATTATTCAACTAATATTTTATATTATTTTGACAATAAATAAAATGTTTAAATTTACGATAAAAATTACATTGATGCTAATTACTTCAGCTGTCGAGCGTCTATAATCTACAAACAGGGTGAGGTCTTTTTTTAATGGAATCCCTATCCCCCTATATTATTAAACGAGTAAATCTTGTATATATGTTTCTATGTTTCTATGTATAATATATGTTTCTATGTATCTATATAAATATTTTCTCGAAAACGGCTCTAACGATTTTGATCAAATTTACCGAAAAGGGGTTTCGGGGGGGCAAAAAATCGATTTAGCTAGGTCTCATCCCTGGAAAAATTCGTTTTCCTATCGATTTTATCATTTTTAAAAACGGTTTTTTGACCTGTCAAAACATTGTAATATCGTGAGTAGGCTTTGGAGAAAACAAACTTTCATTATTTATAAATGTCAAAATACTCTGACAGAATTTTTAACTTATTAAAATAATCCGTGAACTATTTGTATAGTAAAAAATAACAGAAATAAAAACTAAACATAATTATGTAAGTAGTTTTAACTAATATTTAAATAAATAGGTACCTAAGTATGTTTTTTTTATATTACCTATATAAAATAAATAAAAAGGGTTTTTTTATTTATAACTCGGTCAATTGTCAGATCGATTCGAAGCCTATTTCTACATAGATTTTGTATAATATATCACAAGGGTTAAAACTGTAAATGAACACTAATATAAGAAGTGTCTTGCACAATATGTAAATAATGACAAACAGGCGGCCCGAAGGGCCGCACTTCTGGCACCGCGAGTCTGTGTAAAAACACATCGATTTTTGAAAACTATTGTTAAGATACATACAAAAAAGTTTTGTTTAAAAATTGCACGGCGGCCCGAAGGGCCGCACTTCTAGCGACGCAGGCATGCAGTATATCAAAACACATCGATTTTTAAAAACTATGGTGAAGATGCATGCAAAAAAGTTTTGCGCTTCAGGTTTATAGTCTGACGTTTGTTATTAAAAGATATAATATGAATTCTATTTCTTCGAAAATCGATTTTTGTGAGTTTTTCAGTAGGTACCTTCTATGCAAAAAAAATATTTGAAATTTACTGGAAGTTGCTAAGATGACATCACAGAGAAAAAGTACGATAAAGTTGATATTGAATGTTTAAAAATGGATTATTGAAACGGCAAGCAGAATTTCATCTGATTCGAACATTTTTACAAGATATTCAATCTATGAAAATCGGTTTTTGCGAGTTCTTCAGTCAACAAAACAATAACGGCGGTAGATTTGAAAATGGCGACCTAAGTAATATTTACAGGAAAAAATGCTTGATTCAAGTTGATACTTAGTTTTTACGCTTAAAAATACACATAGGTATTTAAAATATTTAACAGAAACAATTATTTAAATTATGTTTCAGAAATAAATTCGTTTCGGAATAATATTCTGAGAAAATAATATCTCACAGCATACAAGTACCTACTATTTTTTTGAACTCATCCGAGCAAAGCTCGGCACCCAGATATTTTTTATTATTAAACGAGCAAATCTTGTATATATGTACTTATGTACCTATATAAATATTTTCTCGAAAACGGCTCTAACGATTTTGATCAAATTTACCGAAAAGGGGTTTCGGGGGGCAAAAAATCGATCTAGCTAGGTCTCATCCCTGGAAAAATTCGTTTTCTTATCGATTTTATCAATTTAAAAAACAGTTTTTTTTAACGTTATAAAACAGTGTCGTATGGTGAGTAGGCTTTGGAAAAAACAAACTATTTCCATTATTTATGTCAAATTACTCTGACAATAATGGGAACTTTACTATTTTTTTTTTGAACTCATCCGAGCAAAGCTCGGTCATCCAGATATTATAAAATAAAAAGAGTAATTTGGTTGCAAAATGCATGTTGCGAAAATTTACAAAAAAAATAGATGTTATATTGTATTAATTTATTTTTATTACTAAGTATAATTGCAATAATAAAATTTCAATGCTGTGACACACAGATTTATGTGTTAAACGTGACAAGTCAAATAAAAAATTGAAATATTATTTTTAATTGTAAAAAATCCATATAAATTGTTATCTAAGTGTATCTATACTAATAAATATATAAAGAAAAACTACTTAGCCGATTTCAAGCATTATTTTACTAGGTATATTTAAAAAAAATTTTAACAAAAAAGAAACTATACTATACTTTTTAACCGATTTCATATTTTAATTGGCACAGACCTCAAAATTTCATTGTTCTCCTCTTTTTAGTGGCTTTTTGAAGGAGGTTTTTTTTTGTTAAAAAGTTTTTTATTTTTTACTTTTTAGTGTCAAAAAGTAACATTTACCTTAAAGAATCACACGCCGTTACTTACTTTTATTAAAATCAGCCGAACTACTGAACCGATGAAATTTCTATGGGACCACTCAGAAAGTATATTCTTTCAAATAAAAAAAAAATTTTCAAAATCGGTTCATAAACGACGAAGTTATCCGCGAACACACATAAAACATAACCACATAAAAAAATATATATACGGTCGAATTGAGAAACCTCTTTTTTTGAAGTCGGTTAAAAAGTCAACTTATTCCCGAATAATACGACAAAAGGGGGATGAGCAGTAAGCGAAGAAGATCTAACACGTAATGAAGTTGCTCGGGCGGAGCTGGGGCGGAGAGCTAGTAAAAAATATGTTTTGCGTTTAAAAGTATAACTTTTTCAAAATTACAATTACATACTAGAATTAAGAAGTAAATGGCTGAATTTTACCGGAAAAATAACACCAAAAAATTGTCACTAGCTCTCGGTCTATTAGGTGGCTATATACCTGCTGCCATCTATATTACGTTTCTCATGTGTCCATCTCTATTATAAAATACGAATACATAATTATGTATAGATACCTATATTTCTTTAAGTTTTTTATTACGTATATCGACAAATAATTATTATAAAAAAACTTTTACAGCTATTAATTTGTAAAAAAAATATTGTCATGCTATATTATACACGGTAAGCTAAAAAAATTCAGTCATATTACTTCGAAGGTATAGTTTCACCAGCAGAACGGCAGTCTTAAGAGAGAGAGACACACAGATTTCAGATTGAACGTCTATAATCTACAATTTCTCTCTCTCTCTCTCTCTCTCTCTCGCTCGCTTTCTCTCTCCCTCCCCCCTCTCTCTCTCTCTCTCTCTCTCTCGAAAATGAATAGACTATAGCATAGGGGTGACAAGACTTTTTGCAGCAAGAGCCCTAGTTCTGAAAATATTGGGAGCCGCACCTAAAGTTCTTGGTATACTTATAAAAATGAGGAAAAAAAATCTGAATCAAAATGTGTTCTGAAATATTCGAAGGTTGAACCGGGTCGAACCGAAAAATGCCGAACGACCGAACGAGTCATCTTTTGCGGTTCCGGTGAGTTTGTATTTACAAGATTGATCGTACATTTTAATCACGCTGTTATGTTAATTCGCTGTTATTTCTACGGTTACTTCGTATATTTTTTGTGTAAAAATTAACAGCGATTAACAAAACAGCGTGTTAAATGTACGATAAACCCGACATATGAAATTTAAAAAAATAACAAATCAGTTGAGCCACAACAAAACTCTTAAAGAGCCGCACAGGCGCGGATCCAGCCCTTAAAAAAGGTTGTGGTCACGGCCACCCGAAAATCGGCCAAGTGCGAGTCGAACTACGGACTCGCTCACGAAACGTCAAACTGTACAAACTACTAGACTAGTAGCCAAAATAAAAAAGTCACTCGCGTTCTTACCCGCACGGTTCGTTTTTCTTAAATTTTATTAAGGCATTGCAGATCTAAGATCAGCCTATCGACCTCAATTAGGGTTGTGGGCATGCCCACCGTGCCCACAACGGTGGATCCGCGCTTGGAGCCGCATGTGGCTCGCGAGCCACACTTTGGCCACCGTTGTACTATAGAATAATAATTCTTTATTTTAAAAATTCCAAAAAACATTATAGCGTCAGATTAAAGATATGAAATTACTATGAGAAAAAATCATGTAGATTATAGAAACAGTTTTGAATTAAATAATGCCTCAGAGACACGTTTAAAGTCCCTAAAGGATACAATATTTTTTATAAAGCATGGTAATCCGTTGTAGATTTTAATAGCCATACAGACAGGGCCACGCTGATAAGCCACTAATGATGTCTTGGGCAAAAGTAAGTTATGTTTCTTTCGTGTTAAGTAACCATGGTCAGCAGACTCAAAGTTGGAAAGATGACTCCTAACATAAGTAAAACAATACTTCAGTACTGTAGCAAACCCCAAGATGCTACGCCACTGCCTCCAATAGAAGCGATGAGAGGGAAAGGTCAAAGTGTGAGGCGTGGAATGTTCTGGAGAGCGCGAGAACATACTAGACTGGGCAGCGCAGGTGTATAAACGAGTGAGTGAAGCGAACAGGCAGTCAGTCTACGGTGACTCACGCAAGTAATCAGTTCAACGGAGATTAGGCAGTCATTAGTGACTCGTGCAATCAAGTGCGTCTGATATAAATATTAGACAGTCATTAGTGACTCGTGCAATTAAGTGCGTCTGATATAAATATTAGTCAGTCACCGGAGATCAGTGAGTCAGTCGACGCCATGATATAAATATTAGTCTATCAACGGTCGAATCAGTCAGTCAGTACAGTGATATAAATAGTGCAGTGGATGCAAATAAATAGTACTGAAGTAACTGAGTAAATGATCGGCATAAATAAACGTTAGAAATAAATCTGATATAAATACAGTGATGTAAATAGTTCTTGTATATAGTTAGTTGTTACGAATTATTGTATATAGTTGTTGCGTTCAATGTTATGTATTTTTAAATATCGTAAATAAATATTTATTCCGCCAACTCAGAAAACAGTTTTGTAACAGTACTAACGTTTTGAACGAACCGCGTATTTCATTGAAGATGAGAAATCAGTAAAATTTATAATCCATGTAGAAATTTTCACACAGGCCCCAATAGCTAGTATTACAGAATACATGATTATGCTGTTAACCACAAAACCATACTAGCAACTACCATTCGTACCTATTATATAGATATACAACATTGAAACCAATTAATTAAAAATATTCAACTAATAAATTACTTCGAGACAAACAACAACATAGCTCTAATAAAGGTGTTAAAATGCGCGTCCATATTTTACTGGATTATATTATTATAACGGTATATTATGCTGAGATTATCTAAAACTACACATTTAAAGTGTCGTTTACACTGAACTCGTACAATAAGGTCGTCCCACATTTTTTTTTGGTTCGAATCTACCTTACAAATAAATAATAAAACAATCTTTGAGAATTTTTTAACAAAAAAGAAACCTCCTTCAAAAATCCACTAAAAAGAGGAAAATAATGAAATTTTGAGATCTGCGTCAATTTAATAATGAATTCGGTTAAAAAGAAGATATTAATCATTATACTATACTTTTTAACCGACTTCATATTTTATTAAATTGGCGCAGATCTCAAAATTTCATTATTTTCCTCTTTTTAGTGGCTTTTTGAAGGAGGTTTTTTTATACGGATTATTCACACTAAACTTAAAGCACTGTAAGAGTGAATTATGTATTTTATCTAAACGTAAAGAAGATGTCGATAAAACCAAAACGATGAAAAAAACATAAATTTTTATTCCTTTACAACATCATCTATCACATAGAAGGTGATGTAAAGATGCATTCCAACAAAATGTCTAGTAAATTTGACACCGATAAAAGAATCTCCGACATCTCCTCGGGCGGCCGCAGATAATCTCTTGTACTTTTTATCCTTGTACCATTTGTATCCTTGTTTGATAAATTAACATTTAATCTGTTGTCTCTGCTATTGTAAATTGTTGTCTTCCTTATCTGCCACGTGGGATCTAGATTGCAGCTGTCACTGTCGACTCTAAGTGACGACCCCAATATTAGATGTTTAATGTAACTTGTACATTACGTCAAAAAGAAGGTAAAAGACTTCAAAGTTAAAAAAGAGTACTAGAATTAAGACTCCAATCTCTACATCTCGGGAACCTGATTGATTTTAAATGTGGAATCGGGATTTTACTTCAGTAATACCAAGATTCGAACCAGGTTCGGGATTCGTAAATACATACAGTTATCGGTCAATTGTATTTGAATTTACCGCACTCTATAATTTAACACAATTCCGTACATCGTTACTATTTCCTAAAAGAATATTTTTTGTTGTGTTCTTATTTTTGAAAATAATAAAATTTAAATAAAGTTTATATGGGTTTCTTTATTTTTAGTATTTTGATATCAGAATTTGCTTTTGAAAAGTAGACAAGGCGTTCCGAAAATTTCGGAGTTATTTTTTTGAAGACGATGTTTTCAGTGGCTGAAGAATCAAAAAAAAAAACGCAATTACTGTTTTAAAATTGCTAAATTTATTGTTAAATTAAATAATAGATTTAAAATCCAATTAATGTTTTCACGAATTCTTAAAGTATTTTCACAGCTTTAAAATGTTGTTAATAGAAACACATGCTATTAAATTTAAGATATAGAAATAATAATAGCCCTTTTTTTAAGGTCAGGAGGTTAACTATGAAACGTAATCATGGAAAAATTTTACGACAAAACGGTTTTTCGCGTGTATCTTGTTAACTGTTGATTTTATCAAAAATTAAGCATGATCATTAACTTCTTTACAAAAAGTAAAATATATTTCTTTCGTAAGTATAATGATCTGTGATAAATATAATTATTTGTGCATATTTTTCATCGCGCAGGTTTTAAATTAATCGCTTGTTTGTGAATAATCAAGAAACTGTTACGTTTAGAAAAAAAAATAAGCGATACATTTTTTGTAAAGGATTTCTTTGTTCGTAATATTTGTAATAAACAGTGTTTTGATAAAATCAAGCGTTAATGAAATATATTCCAAAAACATTGTTATTAAACTGTTATCTTAACACATTTTGAAACTAAGTATTTAATAATCACTCTATATAGCACTGCAGCTGATAAAACCACCCTAATAATTACCCTTTGCACTCTTCAAATCCTTTCCCGTCGCCTAAAACCGGTTACGGCTCTACCGACGCTATTTTTAAAGCTAAGGAATTCGGGTAAACGCCAAATGGAAGACCAATAATCACACTACAGATTCTACAGGCGATTTTTTTTAAATAAAAGTTTTGTCTTCGTGTGAAAGATTCCGTAATTTTTAAAAAGTTTATAAGTTTTTCCAAGAATTTTTATTGTTTCAATTTTTTGCCTGAAAGACCTGTAGTGTCATTCTTGGTCCTTTATTTGGCGTTTACCCGAAACCTTTAGCTTTAAAAATAGCGTCGGGAGAGCTGTAACCCTTTTTAGGCTAGGAGAAAGGATTTGAGATGAAGAGTGCAGGGTAGAGAATACTCTTCATTATAGTGGACCGGTATTCTATGATATCATCTATAATTTATTTTGGCTTCAAACGGCTGTAAATAAGACTATTTTTTTTCTATTAAATAAAGTGTAGAAGTAGCCAGGATAAAAAATGAAAATGTTATATGATGCAATGAAGATAATAAAGGAAAGTTAAAAGGTATATACTACAATATAACTAAGGGATGAATATGTCTCCCTAAACGCACTGCGGGGTTGTTCACAAGGTTGTCTTTTATAGCCGCGTTGTGTTGGCGAGGGTTATTTTTTATCCAGCCACTTTGTCGTCTAGATAGGGGTGACATTTAAAGGCTCGTTCCACTTGTTGCATGCATGGTGGTCGCAGTAAGCTGTGACAACATTGTTGTACCTATGTTGGCTTTTGTGCTTGTCCTCTATGCTATACTCCTATTATATACAGTGAATTTCACCTAAGACGCTGGTTTTGTTTACCTATCTCCCCTAAACTGAAAGAGATTCAGGGGCGCGGGTGGTTGGAATCGATTCAGTGTGGTATTTTCTGTAAGTGTACTTAATATCAACCGTTTCGGAAAGCGCTTAGTGTCTAAAAAAAGTGGGTGTGTCCTTATGACCACACGACAGAAGTGAAAACTTGATTATATGCAAAACATATAATATTATTTTATTATTATAATACGTAATAATAAAAACGTAATTCTTGAAACGATGCACTTCTTGTTAGACAGTAAACGTGGTCACCGACCCAAGCGAGCTTGATGTCGAGTGGAGCCGAGTAAACCCGATTCAGCGTCATCGAGAGCGTGGCGGTTCACTTTCGTTCACTATTCAGAAAGAATGCAAAGTGCGTCTAAAGAAGTTTTCACTTCAAAAAGTTGCCGTTTTACAAAACGCATGCAAACATGAGAAGAATTGCAACAAATGAAAAAATATAAAAATATCTCAGATATACTGGAAATATTAATGTGTCTTATAGAAAAAAATACGCTGAATCGCCAAAGCTGCAACTCTTTTCAAAATGTATAAAAAAAAATTATTTAAAACGCTTATATCTCTGTAACTAAAAGGGATACAGCGGTGCGGTTGGTCGGAATCGATTCAGCGTTTTTTTTCCTACAAGTCTACTTAATATGAAACGGTTAGGTACGAATTTATTTTTCAAAATTTTAGCAATTTTTTTACTAGAGGGGGGTACCTTTTTACTTTTGGCTTTTTTAAGAAACCTCAAAAATCTCACTTTTTATAAGAAAATTTAAGTATTAGGTATCACACGTTTTAAATGATACCTAGATTAAGATTAAGATTAAGATTTTATTTATTTACAATTATTTACAGGTTTTAAAATTATTTTCAGATTTTGCTCAGAGTATAATTTTGTAATTTTTCCACTGACATGTGTATTTTATATAATTTTTAATTACATGCTAGTTTATTGTTTATTTTATAATAAGATTACTGAAAAAAAGCAAAATAAAAAAAAAACAGTACTTGTCAATATTTGTTTAGTTGTCATTATCTATTATGTATTTAACTCTTTTATGCTTCTGTTTTATTTTTTCGTCGTAATTTGCTATGTTTTTAATTAATACGTTTTGATTTTTACTTATTGTGTTGAAAAATTTTTTTGAAATATTTCGGATATGTTCTGAGATATGTTCTATTTGAAGTGTTTTGTGTATATCCGATATTTTCATATACCTGGGATAATTGCCGACAATACGCAGAGCCTTGTTTTGTACGATTTGTAGTTTTTTGAGATTTGTTTTACACGCGTAGCTCCATGCTGGAGAAGCATAAGTAAGTGTGGGTCGTATGACACATTTATAAAATGATACCTAGATTTTATAAATACAAAAAACTTTTTACAAAAAAAAAAAAAAACTCCTTCAAAAAGCCACTAAAAGAGGAAAATAATGAAATTTTGAGGTCTGCGCCAATTTAATAAAATATGAAGTCGGTTAAAAAGTATAGTACCTATAGCGATTAATATCTTCTTTTTAACCGACTTCATATTTTATTAAATTGGCGCAGACCTCAAAATTTTATTATTTTTCTCTTTTAGTGGCTTTTTGAAGGAGATTTTTTTTTTGGTAAAAAGTTTTTTATTTTTTACTTTTTAGTGTCAAAAAGTGACATTTACCTTAAAGGAATCACATGCCTGACGCCGTTACTCACTTTTATTAAAATCAGCCGAACTACTGAACCGACTTTGATGAAATTTCTATGGGACCAATCTGAAAGTATATCCTTTCAAATAAAAAAAAATTTTCAAATCGGTTTATAAATGACGGAGTTCTGAGGTAACAAACATAAAAAAAAAATAAAAAAATACAACCGAATTGAGAACCACCTCCTTTTTTTGAAGTCGGTTAAAAATGGTTATTGATCAGTTTTCCTAATATTGTAGCATCAATGCTCAAACAAAACAGATATAATTGCACCAGGTAGAAAGAGAGAGCCAAGTGAGTGGAGTGCAGATAAAAGGCGTTAGCGGCAAAAGCTTCATTTGTCACTTGTCTCGTCACACAAAAGCTACGCCATCCACGATCTGTGTATAATTAGTTTTATTATACATAGCCGCAAGGTGATGCTATAATACACGTATATACAATCTCAAGCATACATCAATTGATTACATCACAATCTTATACGTACACTACCTCTCCTAAGTTTGACAAATACCTCATGAATCAGTTTGACAATGGCCTCATATTTTTACAAGCTTTTATTTAACTTGCAATGTATGTTTGTGTTTGTTTAAGTCAAATCTTGCAAGTCAATTTTGAACGACTTCCACGTATCCGATCGATTTGAAATTTTGTACAGATATGTATTCCCGATGACAATACATGAATAAATCGTTTTTAGAAATAAATTCAACCTCTAAGGGGTTCAAACGGGGATGTAAAGTTTTTTTGACTAATCAACGCCCAGGCCAAATCGCTGAAGCTAGAGACTTGAAATGTGGACAGTTGGTTCCTTTTCTGACGCAAGCATCCACTAAGAAAGGATTTCCCGAAATTCAACCCCTACGGTTGACAAAGGGGGGTAAAATTTTGAAAGACTAAAATGAACAAAATAAATATTAGTAAAAAAATTTTTTTGAGACAAGCTTTTATTTAAATGCACAAAAAAGGAAAAACTATTTTTTAATAATTTAGGTTCATAATTATAAAAGCGTGGGTCGTGAACTCTATGATAGTTTATTAGTCACGTCCCACACTTTTATAATTATGAACCTAAATTATTAAAAATTATTTTTTCCTTTTAGTGCATTTAAATAAAAGCTTGTCTCTAAAAAGTTTTTTTACTAATATTTTTAGAATTTTAAACCGATCCTGCTCCAAAAATTACAGATCAATTGACTTTTTTTTAAAACTGTACATATAATATATGTACTTAATTTTTACTTCCCACCTCTACTACTGAGTATATCTACTGCCTATTTGTTTAAGAGCAACGAAAATTAACTCATGAGTTTTGTACTTTCTTTAATACAATAGCTATTTTGTTTATATTACTTATGACCAGTAGTGTACGTATAGATACATACTTCACTCTAATTACGTTAAATTATTATTGAATTTTCTGTAATACCCGGTTATTAGAATGAGATACAATCAATAATAATTTTATAAAAATTGGTCGTAATTACACCGAACGAATTTGTCACAATTACTCGTTAACTAGCGGTACCAGGTGGTACCACAAAAACTAAAACTGGGCGTTATTTTTTTCGTTTTCTAAATGGAATTTTATCAAATTCAATAGAAAAGTCGCTTTTTACTGCTTTATTGATCCAGTGATAAAATATAAATTAATATATTTTTTCAGCACGGAGAGCAAAATTCAAATGCTATTTTCACAGAGTAATGCTTTTTTCTGATTTTTGTGAATTGTGAACTATAGACGCTGATTTTTGGTTTTTATTTTTTTTTAATTTTTGTTGCATTTTAGGCGACCTATCTAAAGACACCCCAATTAATGGGGTAAGTGAAAAAAAAAATTTGAGTACACTTTTAAATCTATAGGAGGGGGTCAAAAAAATATTTTTCCAAAAAATCATAATTTCTGTTTTTGAGTCATCAATTTGCGTCCATGATATACCAAATTTCATCCGGATGCCGGACGGACGGACGGGTACAAACATGACGAAACTGCAGGGTTCTTTAGTTTCTACGCAGCCCCAAAAACACAAAAAAAAGGGTGTGGGTCTCGGGATCCCCGATAGATGTGAAACATCAAAGAAAACGTTATTGAACTCGGTGGTATTCTCTATGTAGTAGTATATATTTTTTTTACCATAAAATTTTAATTTATTCATTATCATCGCATGCAACAATTGAAACTGTAGAATTTTCTGTTTCATTTTCTAGCATAGTAGCAATTGGCACCCACTGTAAGATTAAGACAGAGCCTCGCCTCGTGTCATATTTATACGCACTCTCAAAAGCAGCAACTAATTGTTATGCTGACGTAATCCTACATACTGCACTGTAACACCGCGTGTGCTATACTGCATTGAACACCGCGTGTGCTACAGTGCATGTCTGAGTCAGTGCCGCAGTGGTGGGGAAAACAGCAACGAAGGAACGGACCAAACATTTCGTTGCATATTTCCGCTCACGCGGCTGTTCATAGCCCGACATAAGATGTTTCACATCAAAAAAATTTTTAAAAGCAATATTAGATGCCATCGTGATTACCGTAGCATATGTTTGATTTAAAAAAATTGTCGTTTTTGTTGGAATTTGCCTTTCGGTATTTTTATAGTGACGGACGATCTAGTAAATAATTCGTCATTAATTTGATGAATACTTCCACTCGCTCACATACCAACCTAATAATAATATGTCGTTCGCATTTACATTTTTATGTTAATTTAGCATCAGACACCATTTCGGTATGTGTTTGTTTTTCCTAAACAATACACGATCAAATATAAATGCGTTGCGTGTATGTTTTTTCACACACACGTGCGGCATTTTATGATGTTCACGTATCTACGATCACAAAACAAAACTGCCGATTTTTCATATTTTCTATATCTTCAGATTTTTAACTTTTGTTTTTTGTGTAGCATTGCGTAAAAACGGTTCATTTAAAATCTCACCGAATAATCGGCTTCGATTATGTAAAGAAAATATGCCAAACCTTACAATTTTTACAAGCTTTTATTTAACTTGCGTTAACTTAGTTTGTTTGTGTGTTTGTTGGTTTAGGTCAAAACTTGCAAGTCAATTTTGAACGACTTTCACGTATCCGATCGACTTGAAATTTTGTACACATATGTATTCCCGATAACAATACATGAATAAATCATTTTTAGAAATAAATTCAACCCCTAAGGGGTTCAAACGGGGATGTAGGTTTTTTTTGACTATATAATCAACGTCCAGGTCAAATCGCTCATCAAGCTAGAAACTTGAAATTTAGACAGTTGCTTCCTTTTCTGACGTAAGCATCCACTAAGAAAGGATTTCTCGAAATTCAACCCCTACAAGGGGGGTAAAATTTTGAAAGACTAAAATGAACAAAATAAATATTAGCAAAAAAACTTTGTTTTGTATAAATGAATAATACTTTTCAAATAATAATTTTAATAACACACTAAAAACAGAAATTACATACAATTTATAGATTTTTAACAGAAAGAATTTGAACTTAATTATATAACAGAAAAAAGGTATGATATAATAAATTAAAAACAATTTTTGATAAAGGCCGATTTAGGTCGAGCGATATAATCTTGAACATACCGCCCGTCTCGCTCGGAAGTTCATAAAAAACAAAAGACATATGAATGAAAGTAAACAAAATTTAAATTAGGTTTATTGTTGCGCCGCCCGCCGTGACAAATCTTCGTTAGCGGAGTTGTCGGGAGCTCTGATCTGAAGTCGACATATTTTGGAGATCGGTCGCTTCAGCGTAGTTGATGCGGTTCTTACAGTGACGACACGAATATGGCCGTCAGCCCCAGGATGCAGCTCAATGACACGACCAAGGGGCCACTTCGTAGGTGGTTGTAGTTCATTACGAACAAGCACCAGTTCGTTTTGTTCTATGTTTGGTTTTGCTGTTGACCACTTTGTCCTCTGCTGAAGACAGTGCAAGTACTCGGATTGCCAACGTTTCCAAAAGTTCTCAGTTATTTGGTGTACTAGCTGCCATCTTGACAATCTGTTTTCCTCCAGGTGGAGTACTGATGGAGTAGGTACAGCAACTAACGGACTGCCTATGATAAAATGTCCAGGCGTAAGAGCTACTGTGTCCGTTGGGTCGTCGTTCAAAGGCCCAAGAGGTCTCGAATTCAAGCAAGCCTCGATTTGAGACAGAACTGTGGTCATCTCTTCAAAGGTGAGCGTGTGACTACCGACGACACGCCGGAGGTGATGTTTCATAGATTTCACGCCGGCCTCCCACAGACCACCGAAGTGCGGAGCAGCTGGAGGTAGGAAGTGCCATGTGATACCATCAGAGGCAAATTGTGTAATCAATGTCACATCTTTGGTTACGGAGCGGAACGCTTGGCGTAGTTCGGCGTCAGCTCCTTGAAAGGTTGTACCGTTGTCGCTATATAAATCGGATGGAAGTCCACGCCGAGAAACGAAGCGACGAAAGGCAGCTATGAAGGCGGCTGATGTGTAATCGCTTACAAGCTCGAGATGGATAGCTCGTACACTAAAACAAACAAATAAGACAACATAGACTTTGTTAGTTTTGCAACCGCGTCCTTTTGACATTCTGACCAGAATGGGACCTGCATAATCGACCCCTGTATGCAGAAATGGTCGAGATTGTTGGATTCTTGAAGCTGGAAGATCGCCCATTACTTGTGTTAATGGTTGAGCTCGTTCACGTATGCAAGTGACACAACGGTGAATAACAGACCGAACAAGCTGACGTCCTCCGAGGATCCAATATTGTTGACGTACAATCCTTAAGGTAAGTTGTGGTCCGCCATGAAGAGCAACTTGATGAAAATGTCTCACAATTAATTCTGCAATTTTGGAGTGTCGAGGAATGATTATCGGGTGTCGCTCATCATAGCATAGTGTTGCATGGCGAAGCCGCCCGCCAAGACGTATCAAACCGACATCATCGAGAACCGGTTGTAATTTGTTCAGCGAACTTTTTCGTGCAAATGGCGATTTTTCGCGAAGAGCTGCGATCTCTTCCTTGAACCAGAGTGCCTGAACATGTTTGAGCCAAAATTTGCGAGCTGAATCGATGTCAGCACTCGAGAGTGGTGTGACAACACGCTTAGATCTAGGTTGCCGTAATTTATGCACAAATTTCATGCAATAAGCGGTGATTCTTAGCAATTTGGACCACGAAGAATAGCGTTGAATCAAATCCCACTCGACAATTGTTACAACAGCGTGATGAAAATGACGATTTTCACGAACTTCAAATTCATTTTCTTTCAGATCGACAATTCTTGGTTGAGGCCAATGATCACAGCCTTTTGACAACCAATGTGGACCAGTCCACCAAAGATGATGAACCGCTAATTGTGACGCAGACACACCTCGTGACGCACAATCAGCTGGGTTTTCATTTGTCGAAACGTGATTCCAGGTAGCTGTAGGTAGCCGAGTTTGAATGTCAGCAACTCTGTTGGCCACAAATGTTTGCCAACGTGAAGAGTGACTTCTAAGCCATGTGAGCACGACAGCTGAGTCGGTCCAAGTATAAACTGGTATATTTTCAAATTTCATCGATGTCATTACGAAGTTTAACAGCTTGGCCAACAAATGAGCTGCGCAAAGTTCAAGTCGCGGCACACTTATTTGTTTTACAGGAGCGACCTTAGTTTTGGAGATTAATAGTGACACGCACACTGAATCTTCGTTGATAACTCGTAAATATACCACGGCAGAATAGGCACGAGTTGAAGCGTCTGAAAAGCCGTGAAGCTCATATGAAGTTGAATTCTCGAGTTGTCCAATATAACGAGGTATTGAAATTGTTTGAAGATCAGTCATTTCAGTGTAATACGTATGCCACCAGTTTTCTAAATCTGTTGGAACTGGATCATCCCAATCGAGTCGCCGAATCCATAATTCTTGCAGCAAGATTTTGGCAGCGATAACGACAGGCGATAGCCACCCAAACGGATCAAACAACTTGGCTGTAGTAGCTAATATTGATCTTTTGGTCCACTGATTGACTGGTGGACAAGATACATTAAATTGGAAAATATCTTGTTTATGATTCCACATTAAACCAAGAACTCGTATTTGTTCATCATCTTGCAGTTGATGAAGATCTTCACTTGCGCAATGATCTGGTTGCAAGTCTGTAAGTGCATTCGCGTCATTTGACGCCCACTTTCGAAGGTGGAAACCACCCAATTCAAGTAATTTGGTTATTTCTTGACGTCTTGTAATCGCTGAAGTGATGTCAGAAGCACCGGAGATTAAATCATCGACGTAAAAATCATTCAGTAGCATTTGAGATGCATCTGGGAAGCGTTCCTTTCCATCAACAGCAAGTTGTCGTAATACTCGAAGCGCAAGAAATGGAGCAGATTTAGTGCCATATGTGACAGTCAACAATCGATATTTGTGAACAGTCTCATCTTGAGAAGGACTCCATAAAATGCGTTGAAGTTCGGCGTCTTCTGGATGCATCCAAATTTGCCTGTACATCTTTTCCACGTCAGCAATGAACGCAATTTTATGTAGACGCCATCGAGACAAAATAACAATTAAATCAGGCTGTAGTTTCGGACCGGCCATCAAGTAATCGTTGAGTGATTTGCCATTAGCGGTATGATATGAAGCATTAAAGACTACGCGAAGGCGAGTCGTTTTGCTAGTCTCCTTAAAAACACCATGGTGCGGGAGATAGGTTACTGGAGAATGATATGATTCATTCTCATTATTAATGCATTCCATATGGCCGAGATTTTCATACTCTTGCATAAAATTGGAGTACAGTGTTGCGTGGGTTGAATCTGTGCTTAGTTTGCGTTGAAGTTTATGAAGCAATGTCGTTGCTGGCAACAAGTTTTCAACAATATCAATCGGTCCAGGTTGTTTCCATGGAAATCTCACAATGTAACGTCCATCTGACCCCCTTGTATGTGTGGAGATAAAATGTTGTTCGCAACATTCATCTTCTGGAGATAATTTGGTATCTTGAGGAAGTTCTTCAAGTTCCCAGAACTTCTGGATTGTTTCGTTTAAATCATCCAATGGTACGCAGTGATGAACAGTAATGCTGTGAGAATCATTTGGCGAAGTAACTGATGGAAGCGGTCCTGAAAGGATCCATCCGAAAATAGTGTTTTGAGCGGCTGGCCCATTTGTCGAAGTACGACGGACTCCATCGAGAAGAATTGATGCATAAATATCGGCACCAATCACCAAATCAATTTTGCGTGGACGTCCTAAATCTGGATCCGCTAGTTGAATTTCTTGAAAAAAAGGCAAATGGTCTATCAAGTCTTCTTGTTGCGCAGTATAAGTGGTCAGCCGTGGCAACACATAAGCGTCCATTGACAATGACGGTATGTTGCTATTAAGTGGTTCAATAATTAGCGATGCGATGGACCGGACAACATCCATTCGATGTCCACCAATGCCAGACACAGTAACATGTGCCCTTTGACGAGGAGCTCGCAGACATTGCACCACTGATTCGGTAACGAATGACGACTCTGAACCTTGGTCCAGCAAAGCGCGTACGCAGACAGAGCGGCCTTTTATTGAACGAAGTTTTACTAAAGCGGTAGCGAGTAAAACTTTGCGTCGTTGAGGTAAACTTAATGGTGCAGCATGATGAGCGTTAGTAGATGTTTGGTCATCCAAAGAAGTTGATGACGCTACTGGCGCTGTTGTCGAATTTGACGACGTTGAAGCTGCAGTTGGAACTGGAGTCGAGTTTGATTGCGAATGCGATGCTTGATGCAGATACGAATGATGCTTCCGTTGGCATTGCACGCAGCGTTTCTCACTCGGGCATTGCTGCACAGTATGTCCAGTACGTAGACAGTTGAAGCAGCATTGCTTTGATTTAACAAACTGCTGTTTTGATGCCACTGACTGGCGTCGGAAATCTGGGCAATAAGATAGAATATGCTTCTTACTGCAATAAATACATAACTTAGCATCTGTGGTTAGATGAGACGAAACAGCAGTATTACGGACGTGTCTTGTAGTTGCTGGTTTGGTTTCTTGAGACGATATATTTGCTGATACTACTTGAATTGCTTCCAGTGCTCGAGTACGGTGCTCAAGAAAATCTTTGATTGCACTAAATGTCGGAAAATCGGTTGATGATTCAATTGACATTTCCCAAGCTTTTCTAGAATTCGAATCAAGTTTTTGAAGCAGTAGATAAACAAGAATGTCATCCCATTCATCGACGGATCTACCCAAATTCTTGAGGGCTGATACTGATTCAGTAATCTGGTCACGAACACGGCACAATTCTGAAGAAGATTCGTTAATTGCTGGTGCGACGTTCATTAGCGTTTGTAAATGTGACATGATAATTAAACGGCGATTATCATATCTTACTTTTAGCATATGCCACGCAGATTCGTAGTTGGCTTCAGTTATACGAACATTCTTCAAAAGTTGACTCGCTTCACCTTCAAGACTTGAAAGCAAATAGTGAAGTTTTTGCACCTTTGTCAAGTAGCTTTGTTGATTTATTAATGAATCAAATAAATCTCTGAACTGTTCCCATTCCAAATAATTTCCAGAAAACTTTGGAAGTTCAATCTGGGGTAGACGCGCTGTCGCTGAAGTCGATTCTTGCAACTTGCTTGACGCTGTAGACCGTAGCATTTCTTTCATGTCATACAATTGCGTAAGTGCATCAAGGTAGGCGGTTTCAGCGTTTTCGAAGTGATTGTCTGTGAAGTAAACCAATTTGCGCTCTTCCGGACTTGCCCGAACTGTCAATTGATTGTCTAAATCTTGACATGATTGCCAATACTTGTTCAACAATTCCACACGTCCGATAACTGCACCAAGTGTCATGTTTGCTTTACCCAATTTCTTGAAGTTAGAGATCAATCTATGAATGGCCGTAATTGTTTTTATTTGATTCGACAATAGCTCGTCGAATGTCGGCATGATGATCTCAACTTATAGTTTAGATTTTAACGAAAATCCAGCTCGGAAGGACCAAAAATGTTTTGTATAAATGAATAATACTTTTCAAATAATAATTTTAATAACACACTAAAAACAGAAATTACATACAATTTATAGATTTTTAACAGAAAGAATTTGAACTTAATTATATAACAGAAAAAAGGTATGATATAATAAATTAAAAACAATTTTTGATAAAGGCCGATTTAGGTCGAGCGATATAATCTTGAACAAACTTTTTAGAGACAAGCTTTTATTTAAATGCACTAAAAAGAAAAAAATATAATTTTTAATAATTTAGGTTCATAATTATAAAAGCGTGGGTCGTGACTATTAAACTATCATAGAGTTCACAACCCACGCTTTTAAAATTATGAACCTAAATTATTAAAAATTATTTTTTATTTTTTAGTGCATTTAAATAAAAGCTTGTCTCTATAAAGTTTTTTTTTTTTGCTAATATTTATTTCAATTATAAATCAGTCTAACGACATGATAAGAATAACGCAATAGAGGAGGCAATGTTATTTTATGTATTCTAAATTATTACTCATTAATATAGAATAAAAAAAAAGTGATGCATTATTAGATAACTACATGGAAAATTCACATTTTACCTGTCTAATTCCTACCTGCCACTTAAAACGCAAGGGAGAAAGGCTGCCAGACAATACAGATTTTCGAATGGGGAACACGTATTCAGGTATTTTTAATAATATTTGGCCTTACGTCGCCAGCTCTCCGTCTATATAACTGCAGGACTAGTCATGAATTTTATTTTACCATAAATTTGACATGAGCAGTTTAGCCTTTTGGTCATAGATATAAATATTATAATGGCCTTCTTGGATTTGTGTTCCCATCACGAAATGTCTCATGGTTGACCAAACTCGTAATGGCCAAAAGTCGTAACCGAAAATCTATTGTAAATACACTTTAATAGCAAATGATGTATATAATTATGTTCAATAATAAATCACATTTGTTTGTTCTTCCTTGATTTTCAATTCAATTGATTCAAATTATAAAGCCGTTTTATAGCTTAGCAAGTTGCAAATTTTATGTTGAAGGTGAGAAAGAAATAAAATAAACAACAAATTTAACAATTAAGACATAATCATTGACTTAAGACCCGAGATACTTTCACATAAAAATTTTACAAAGAAAAAAAAGCACCATGAAGATGGAGGATTATTTTGCCTATAACTTCTCAATTTTTCAAGATATCGATATGGGACAAAAAACACAATTTAGGGCGTTCTTTGCTTTATCAACACGTATTTTTAATTTAAAATTCGTTAAAGAACACAATAAATAAAGCTATTGAATTGAATTGTGGATTATAGACGCTCGACAACAAAGGTCATTAGCGTCTGTTAAAGCTTTTGAAAAGAACATTACGTTTTAACAATTAGTTTTCAAGGCTACAAAAACCGCGTGATTTTCAAGAAGCTTTAGCGCGCCTACTATTCGTACCACAGAAAAGTTGTGGGAATGAAAATTGTAGGAAATGTAATCCTCTTTAAAACATTACATAATGGAAAAATCGGTTGAGTTGACTGTTTCAGAGGTATTTCGAAAAAACAAAAATAGTGGTAAAATTTCGTGGTTTTTCGACCGCCAAAAGTTGTCCCGGGATCGGCCATGCTGGATAACTTGATTTTTTCATGTTGGCACCAATATATACAAATAGGTACAAATTAAAAAAATCTTCTACCCTGCCTTTTGCAAGGTAACGAGTAGGGCGGAATGGAAAGGCGTTTATGGAACGGGTAGTACACGCGAACGGGAAGGGATAGAGGGTTGCGGCTGACGTCGTTCGATTAAGGAATGCTTACCGTTCGTTAATCACAATGGTTATCTGGACTAGGGAATATCGTGCGTTCGCAGTTGAGGAGTATCTAAAATTGGGCGAGTCTGTTATTGTCGTGCAGCGGCGCTTTTGCCAACGCTTCAATATTGATCGTAACGTAACGCAATAAACAGATCGGTGCAGAATTTCACTTTTTCATTGTTAAATGGTAACAGTTAAGCTTTCAGTTTTCGCAATTAAAATTTTTTTTAGTTCAAGAACAGTTGAGTTATTCTCATTTTAAAAACGCCCTTCTATCCACCTGTACAATGTTTCTTTGCTGGACTATGTATACGAAATGGCATTTTAAAAAAGTTTGTTTCGCCGCCACTGATTTTGATAATAATCCCGTTGTGTCAATAAACTCCACCACTGACTGGCAATGGTGATGTTTTTAATCGAGCAACAGGCAAAGCATGTCGATATTACAGGTATCTGTCAGTTCATGACCTCCTATTTAAGTCACCACTGATGTTTAACGCGACCAACAATTTAAAGTTTGGACATAATAATAGGTTCCATGTAGAGAGATATATATACTACTCAGTGTTCAATATTTGCCCGCTTATGGCAGATAGATCAGTGCTTAAAAATATATAACTGTCCTATGTTCGATACATCACGACTAGTTTAGAAGAGTCTCATCTAAATACAGACTCAGTGTTACCAGGTGTTTGGTATTCACCCGGATAGTTCGGTTTTTTAATGTTTTGTTCGGGTAAAAAATTAATTTTTTTTTTTTAAACCGGACTTTTCTATCACTTCTGTCAGTGTCCCTGCACCCGTGTCCGGGTTTTTTTCTTTACACATCTGCAGGCCCGGATTTCAGCCTAGGCCAAAAAGGCACCGGCCTAGGGGCCCAGCTGCCGAGGGGGCCCCGGCCAGGGCGGAAATGTAAATTATAGAAAAAAAAACATGTTTTAAGATAGCTCATTAGTTTCTAAGATAGCTCAATTGGCGACTTATCGTATTTTTTTTTGCTAAATTTCCGACCAATCCAATTCCATTTTTTTTGGGTTTGGGGGCCCCTAACTGTCAAGTGCCTAGGGATCCTGGGTCTCTAATTCCGAGCCTGCACATCTGGTAATCATGCATACAGTGCGTACATTTATAGTTCAGTACGAAAATAATTGATAGTGAGTCATGCCATAGTTCCAAAAAAGCTTAATAGAGCGGAAAAACAATTTAACAATGTAAAGCATTCCCGTTCCATGCATTAAAACTGTGCCGCTTATATTGCATTGTGAAGTATAAGTGCATGAGTCACTGACTATTATTTTCGAACCGTACTATAGTGTGAAACAATCGCATATTGAAAAATCCCAGAACATCTGCGGCCAAAATCCTCGGACACGTCAAGCGCCCATATTTTTTGAATCGTCTTTTATTAGCCCCACTCCTTTCCAGAATGACGACATCACCTTTTTTAATGGCACCCCCCCCAAATTTTTTACAGATTTGGATAGATTTTATCTAATTCTGCAATATCAGCAAAACGCCATTATTTGATTTTTGTAAAAAATTGAACTAAACTTCGAGATACGAAATTGGTTCATTTTTTTCAATTCACCATTATTTATCGAGCAAAATATTATTTTATTTATTTATTGTAAATTATAGACGCGTAGACAACTTAGGTCATTAGCGTCTGGATTACATTAAATAACAACTTACCTAAAACTAAATTACATCACAAAACATCCATGAGTGGAGGCGGGATTCGAACCCACGACAGTTCGATCCAGAGGCCGCGACGCTAACCACTGGACCACACTGTCCTCCAAAATATTATTAATGATTTAAATAGGAACACAAGACAAGTTAGTTATTCTTTGGTTCGAAGTTTAACGTGAAAATATTCAAATACGTTGGACTGACGAATCCCGATTCCGACATAAATGCAATCCCGATCCCAAATCACACTTAAAATTAATCGGGATCCCAAGATATCATTATTTGAAGGCCTAGTAGTTTTGCTTAAATTATCTCATTTTGGACATTGGTGAGTTTCGGTTAAACCGGCATGCATGCACGGTTCACCAAACACAACCGATCCGATCATAACCATGCATCGTTATGATAACATATAACCGATGATGTATCTAAGGCAATATACAGTATACACCCACATCGCGCTATATATAACCTATTCGTATACAACGTTGCTTTGCTTCGCTTCGCGCAAGTATCACCTGTCCTATAATTAGTTCTTTTTAAAGAAATACCACGTACAACGCATTCAAATCATTATCACAGTAACTAGATTTTGAAGAACTGTAAAATAAGGTTTTGCAAATCAACATTTTTTTAAGTGGCTAAAACGCTATGTTTTATTTGTAAAGGTCACCAACCTCTATGGTTATCTCGACCTAGTACCTATCTACCAATTTTTAGTATCAATTTTTCAGTACCAAATTTGGCAGATCATCCTAAACGTGTCATGTACCCGACGAAATTTATATTATTAGTTCAAGGTTCAAATTTTAATATGTTGTTACGGCGACTGTTTTAAGCATATATTTCAATTTGTAGAACAAAATGTCGGTATTAACCCCCTTGCAGAACGATATAAACACCTATAGGCGAGTAAGTTTCCCTCTAAGAGAGGGGGTTAATACCGACATTTTGTTCTGCAAATTGAAATATATGCTTAAAACAGTCGCCGTAACAACATATTAAAATTTGAACCTTGAACAAATAATATAAATTTCGTCGGGTACATGACACGTTTAGAGTGATCTGCCACCCCTTTAATACTGACCAATCGATCTGCAAATATTATAATGGCTTTATTGGGTCACCGACAAGCTATACAAACAATTTCAGCCTTGAAGCAATAATAATTGTGGCCATTTTTTGTTACATGTTGGGGGCGGTTTGCATCCCTCCCATACTGCTATCTAGCAAAATTCCATACTCAGGGCACTTTACTATGCCTCCCTCAACATCTTCACAAAAGTAAGACCTTGAATAAATAGCACCAAAAAATTGTCACTAGCTCTCGGTCTATTACAGGAAAACTTGAAGTACGTTTGCTTAAAAATAACCACAAAACACCAAACCATTTAAAAATTCTCGACGTACGTTTTGCCAACAAAGTTGGCATCATCATCAGACGATTACGTTTGCTTAATCGGTTTTATATGCATTTCAAGTGAACATTTTCACTAATATAGGCACCCATGTCAAAAATTACGCGACCTAAAATTAAAAAAATACCGCTATATAGAATCTGTTGCAAGTGCCCTTTCATAAGATACTCTACTTGACCCTTATTTTTAGCACCCCCAAAATAAACAAAAAATATTTTTGTGATTCTTACTCGGACAAGGTACGGGTACACAAGCGTTATAGACCTCGCGCGGCGAAAGATGAAGCCACCGCGTCATAGTAACGTGAATGCATTGCGCCCGCCTTCTAGCTTGCTATTGGCTGTTTATTGTCATGAATAGCAATTTGCCAAAATGTGTAGTTTTGTGTACACGGCACTGTCTGCGGGCAAGCAGGCGTTCACTAGCATATTATTGATGGTGTGCCTGACTTAATCTCTCACCGCGGGCACTCTAACTATGCCAAATTTCAAGTCAGTACCGTACGTAATTCCTGAGAAAATCGATTGTGACATACAGATTCTTGTTAGAAATATATTTGTCAAAAATGCTCATTTTATTATTTATTTCAACAATTCATTTTAAACAATAAGCATCAGAATTACGTACTGCATATTTGGTCTTATCTATCGTGGTCTTATCCAATATTACGGTCCAATCCACGACAGTAAGTACGAGGTCACTCACTACCATCCGTTCTCTAATGTCCATGTGTCCATCGAGTAGAAAGAAATCTCACATATACACTTAACATCTCTTGTATATTACAAAAATACACAGTGGCCCATAAAAAATCGAACGGAAGCTGATGCGCCACAACTAAACTAATAAATATATATTGTTACGAAACTGTTTTCTGAGTTGGCGGAATAAATATTTATTTACAATAATTCGTAACAATTAACTATATACAATAATTGCAACAATGAATTGTCAGTTCTAACAATCAGCCCAAGTAACAATCACTAAACAGTAATTAACACTTAATTATATACAATTAACTATAAACTCAAAGATTATTTATTTCTAACGTTTATTTATGTCAGTCGTTTACTCAGTTACTTCAGTACTATTTATTTATATCCACTCCACTATTTATATCACTGTACTGACTGATTAATATTTATATCCACTTGACGGCACGAGTCACCATTGACTGCCTAATATTTATATCAGACGCACTTGATTGCACGAGTCACTAATTACTGCCTAATATTTATATCAGACGCACTTGATTGCACGAGTCACTAATGACTGCCTAATCTCCGTTGAACTGATTACTTGCGTGAGTCACCGTAGACTGACTCAGACGCACTTGATTGCACGAGTCACTAATGACTGCCTAATCTCCGTTGAACTGATTACTTGCGTGAGTCACCGTAGACTGACTCAGACGCACTTGATTGCACGAGTCACTAATGACTGCCTAATCTCCGTTGAACTGATTACTTGCGTGAGTCACCGTAGACTGACTCAGACGCACTTGATTGCACGAGTCACTAATGACTGCCTAATCTCCGTTGAACTGATTACTTGCGTGAGTCACCGTAGACTGACTGACTCCCGTCGACTCGCTGCTTATATAGAGGCTGCGTGGCTTAAGTTATTATTATTATTATTATTATTATTATTATTATTATTCTAGCGTTTTCCAGAACGTCTGGAATCCTCGCGCGGTTACTAGTTGTTCGGTAAGCAGACACCGCTTTCTCGGAACTGTTGCCTGTAGTTAATATACAGGGTGCTGTTCTGTATTTCCAATTTTGGAAATTACAGTTCTGTTAAATTTTTGTCGCTTTCTAACAAATTTGACATTGCATCTATGTTAAAGTGAGACAAAAATATTAATAGAGCTGTAAACTTTTATTTTTTATAAAACATACAACTGGTAGATATATTTCTCAGGTTCACAGCTCTTAGGCTCGATTCACACTATAGTGCCGGTCACGGTTCGCTCTCGGTCCAGTCTCGGTTCGGTAAAATCTTACTGTATCCACACTATCATCTGAGTTCGATCACGGTTCAATCTCGATTTGCACACTAGCCTCTGCAGTTCAGTATAAAATCGTTGATGGTCGAAGTCGGATGTATTTCCTTTGCAATACAATTTTACTTTATTTCATTTATTAAAGTACAATTTTTCTAGTTGTCTGACAATGTCGTTCGATTTTTCAATTGAAGAATTAGCTGTTATAGCTATTCTTCTTGATGTTGTCCGATCACGCTCCAGCAAAATATTCTTTTAAACGGATCGGTGCCGGAGCGTGATTGGATCCGAACTTGAGCGGTGCTGATAGTATGAATACGCTCATTGTTTCTAGTTTAGGAATCGTTTACCGAACCGAGACTGGACCGAGACCGAACCGTGACCGGCACTATAGTGTGAATCAGGCCTTAATATTTTTAGTTTATCTTTAAAAAAATGAAAACATGAAACTTAACCCTTGGTTTTAAAAAAGTCCGAGACTGCTCTGAATGCGTTCACCTGAATATAGACTATAATAAATAATAATATAATAATAATAATAATAATAAACTCTTTATTTCATTCGATGAGAAAACTCATATAGAAAACGTTATGGTCCACTGTGTATACGTAAGTATAATGTATTTTCGTTCTCCAATTATCCGAAAATTGCCTCTATCTCGGCCACGTATTGCAAAGCACTTGCTGACTCTTGTGGTCTTACCATATCATCATGTTATATTGAGTTTTTTTTATTATTGTACAATTTTATATTGTGTTTATGTTTACTTATTTCAGATTTAGATTTTATGACACCAACAACTAATTCCGGGTCCGACGTTAGTAAGTTACTAAAATTTACTGTCTGAAAAAAGTCACAACTTAAGCCCAGAAACCTTTCCGTTTACTAGTGTTGTACTAGACCCCAGTTTTTCAAATGCATAAATTGAATGAATTGTAGATTATAGACGCTCGACAAAAATGCATAAATTAAAAATATGAATGAAGATATGCACATGAGAAACGTAATATATAGATGGTAGCAGGTTCATAGCCACCTAAGTTATCATTGGTGTTCATAGAAAAACGCGCGAGAAGTCAAATTTTTTCTCCTTCTGATAGCATCACTTGTTTTTTCCGGATCCTTTGGAAACATACAAAACCTCTATGATTTAAACATTGGTAAACACAGCACATCGGCATTGTCAACGAATAATTATTTTAAATAAACGTATTCTGTACACACTACTATATGAACTGCCCACAGACCGAGGTGGTTACATAGCTGGCGCCCCTAGCGGTCAAGTTTGGCAGTGCCCATCTCCATTGAAACTAGAGTCTAGGCTCAGATAGCTATTGGCGACCTTCACTAACAATATTTTTTTTAAATAACCATTTTATTAAAATGTACCAAAAAGGAAAAAAGCCATATGGAAACCCTTCGCCAAGCTTAATAAAATGAGCATAACCACGGTAGACCTACTGTTTACCATCGAGAGGTGTCCTGTCACGGTCGCCAATTATGACGTTTCTCCATCATCGGGTTGGAGACATTAAAATGTTGTATTGTCATCGAAACTATGTATGTGTGCAAAGTTTCGACTTTTCGAGTCGATTAGATATGTCGAAATGGGTTAAAATTGGAGTACAACCCTAATTAACTAACTAAAAAGTAAAGTTAATAATAATAAAACACATACTTAACACAGCAAGTTAATGATTACACCTACTGTTCACCATCGAAAGGTGTCCTGTCACGGTCGCCAATTATGACGTTTCTCCATCATCGGGTTGGAGACATGAAAATGTATTGTCATCGAAACTATGTATGTGTGCAAAGTTTCGACTTTTCGAGTCGATTGATATGTCGAAGTGGGTTAAAATTGGAGTACAAGATTTGACCCTAATTAACTAGCTAACTAACAAGTAAAGTAAATAATAATAAAACACATACTTAACACAGCAAATTAATGATTATATCTACTGCACGAAATTTCAGGCCATTTAAAAAAAAATAAAACGTCACTTATTCTCTTTCTTATACTTCCCCTAGTCGTTCTGAATCCATATTCCACAATGTACGTCAATGGCGTAACTGAACAGATTGGACTGTAGGTATATTATTCCTTGAGCCTTAATACAGCTCTGTAAAATATCTGAGACTCAACGATCTAGTTATGACCTTGTAGAAAATTCATATAAAAATGTTGATTGTGACTTTTATATCCTTTAGCACATCTGGTGTTAATTAACGATTAAATAATTAATTATGAATGACGAGCGATTATAATTTTACAATCTATGAATGACGACGTGATTTTACATAAAAAACACTACATATTTCTGAAAGATTGCTTCAACACGAAAATTTTATTAAATTAAGGACAGTATAAATGACATTATCCATTTTGGTTAAATTGACTCTAAATTAGGTTTTTAGAGTAGAAAACGATGTTCATTTGTTATATCTAAATACAATTTGTGTGTTTAAATCATTCCCAAATGTTTCATCTTCTCTGAAATGCGATTTAACGCTCAGTATGTAAAATATCGCTTGAGCGATAATTGAACCCATCGGAGGCTAGCTGGCTGCTACTCTTGGCTGCTAGCTTCAGCCACGTTAGAATTGATATGACAATTGAAGCCACAGAAGTTTTCTTTAAATTTTCATATTATCCATTTTACTTAGTGATGGGCGATTACGAGATTTTTTACAATCGAAACAATTGCAATCATTCATAATAACAATCGAGTCCACAATCGACTCGAAGTTTGATTTTACAATCGAAATGTTCGATTGTTCAAGTCGATTATTTGACACATACTCGTAGCAATAGCAGCGAATGAGAATACAAATAATCGCGATTCAAGGTTATATACTAGTCGACTAACGTTCATGTGACTCGTTGATTGTTCACTGTTCAGTCGGTACTCTGTGATCTCTTCACTGTTGAATTCGTATTTATGCGATTACTGCACAATTGACCATCGACTCGACCAGAGTTGTTGAGTAACGACCGATTGTATATTATGTGTCTCTCGACAGTGTACGATTCAGTACTATGCGACTCGGTCTCGATGAACTATGAAACAACAACAATCGAGTCCAAGTGACAAGCATCGAGATGTTTGAACAATCAAGACAATCGACTACATTCTAAAACATCTCGTATCGCGCATCACTAATTTTACTAGGGGAATTGGTCGAAATGTTCCCCAAGGTACTGGGTTCGAATCCCGGCGGGGGCAGATGTGGCTAGGACTTTTTCCTACTGCCTCACGCCGAGAAACGATAATTCCTGTACCGGCCATCTTGTTTGAGGTTTTCCATGGTTTACCTCAATAATTCCAGATGAACATCGAGATGGTTCCTTATTCAAGGCCATGGCCGAATACCTGTCAAACTCCTATGCTCCCAAAGTTACCTACCTTATCCTAATGTCCTATAATTCCTCCATTCGCACATTGCTATTAAATAAGTTGAAGTATAATAAAAATGTATAAAACGGGAAGTGGTAAAAATGGAAAATAGTAATGGTGCGAATGGCGTCTGTTATGACATAATGTCGAGAAACGGACGTTAAACGCATTATTATTATTATTATTATTGAAATGTTCCCCACAAATGAATTCT
Organism: Mongoloraphidia duomilia; assembly: GCA_039654895.1. Lineage (NCBI taxonomy): Eukaryota > Metazoa > Arthropoda > Insecta > Raphidioptera > Raphidiidae > Mongoloraphidia > Mongoloraphidia duomilia. The sequence goes on from CM077523.1 coordinate 10,164,831, forward strand.
TTGTCATTGTGTTTCTAATGTACTGTCTGATGCATAAAAATTCCGGTACTTTAAAAATCAATCCTGGAATTTGATTTTCATGTTTTAACAATGGTAATAATCCATATAAGCTGAGCTATAATTAATTTAATACTTTAATTTATTTATATAAACATCAATATTGATAACTCGATATTCCTATTCCTCTAGGATAAATAATTTTGATGCAATAGAAAAGTTGTTATTTATGACAAAATCTTTCGATTCCCTCTCTGGACTACATTTCAGACCAAAATCAGGCAATGTATTTTATCCACTTAAACGTGTGCTTCATTATAAATTAACATGCTTAAAATTTAAACCAAATATTATTTAAGTAAACAAAATTATTCAAGACATCAACCGATCATTTTAAAATCACATAACGGAACAAAATTGAAATTTATCTCAAATAACACCGTCTATTTAGAATTTGAATGAACAGATTTTTGTATAAATATGTAAACACATATTACAAAATGGGTTTGTTCTTTAGATTTTTGTCTTACAGCGAGTTATGCGGAGAGAATAAAACTGACTCCTGTCATCATTCAAATCGGTCGCCCCCTTTAGCCTTTAGGCGTAATGAAATAACAAAGAGAAAATAAAGTTTTGTCATGTTTTCCACCGAAAACTACTCAATCGATCTATGTTTTAATCCATGTCATAAATTAGGTACCTGAATGCAAAATTTCATTCAAATTAGTTCTGCCGTTTCTGAAATTAACCCTGGCAAAACCCAGCGATGTAGCTTAGTGGTACAGCACTAGATTCGCATTGGGAAGGTACTGGGTTCGAATCCCGGCGGGGCAGATGTGGTTAGGACTTTTTCCTACTGCCTTCGCCGAGAAACGGTAATTCCTGTACCGGCCATCTTGTTTGAGGTTTTCCATGGTTTCCCTCAATAATTCCAGATGAATATCGAGATGGTTCCTTAATAAAGGCCATGGCCGATTACCTGTCAAAATCCTATGCTCTCAAAGTTGCCTACCTTATCCTAATTTCCTATAATTTCTCCATTCGCACATTGCTACTAAAAAAAAGTTGCAGTTTAAAAAATGTAGAAAACAACGGGAAGTGGTAAAATGGAAAATAGTAATGGTTCAAATGGCGTCTGTTATGACATAATGTCGAGAAACGGACGTTAAATGCATTATTATTATTATTATTATTATTAACCCTGGCAAAGAGATGCTCGTTTGTCTTTATTTATTTTATTGTAAATCATTAGCGTCTTGATTATACATTAAATAACAACTCACTTAAAACTAAATAACATCACAAAACATCTATGAGCGGAGGCGGGATTCGAACCCATGACAGTCTGATCCAGAGGCCGCGATGCTAACCACTGGACCACACTGTCCCCTGCTCGTTTGTCACTTCATATTATACTTCGAATCTAACCTAAATATGGCTTAAATTAGGAGGAAAGAAAATTCTTTAGAAGACTAAAAGAACAAACCCAATAAACAATTGACGCGGATCTTTGAAACAAAGCAATGATTGCCGGTTCGTGATTTACGATACGAGATTCGATCACGAAGTGTTATTTTGTGAAAACTGATTAATATGCATATATGTTTGTATAATATCACACGCATCATAACTGTATAAGAGCCAACAATTCTGACAACAATCATATTATAATATCCGCCTGTATAAAAGTCGAGGTGCCTATACCTACTATACAAAATTGAAACCAATTATGTATTTTGTGATAGAATTGATCATCTAAAATTACAGTGTTGCAATGCAACTTTTTTGTAGAGCGCCGCGACTGCAGAAATCAGATATAACATCCGCAGATTACCGATCTATGGACGGATTTTCAAAATATAATTTTATTTATTTTAAAGTGCAAATTAGTGTTGTTTTTTTCGTGCTACAATCATTTATAGAATAATACTTTGCAAACTTTGGAAGCCGCTTCAAAAACCGCAGCATATGAAGAGTGGAAACATTTCTGGAAAGAAACTACTATAGAAAAGGGTCGCCATTTATTTGCGTTACAGTAAGTTCCGTTAAAAAAACCATGGTTTCAACACTACAATAGAAACAGAAAGAATATATTATAGTCCAAGCGGCAGGTAATAAATGAAGGGGGTTACCTGGAAAGTATTCCGAAGTTAATGATATTTTGGTGTGTTGTTTGCGGGTACTCTGTGGAGTAAAATCTGATTTTTCGACCTCGGGGACCCTCTGCTAACGTTGGGGGAGCCGGAAAACCACAAAATTTTACCACCTTTTTTGCTTTTTTCGAAATCTCTCAGAAACGGTCGACTTAAGCAATTCTTTCATTATGTAATGTTTTAAAGAGGATTACATTTCCTACAATTGTCATTCCCACAACTTCTCTGTGGTACTAATGGTAAGCGCGCTGCAGCTTCTTGAAAATCACCCGCTCCGCTTTCTGCAACCTTGGTAACTTTTAATTTTAAACAATCAGTTTATTTATGATTCATTCCTTTCAAAAACCGACCCTGCATTTCGTGTTTTCATAACCGAAATTCCACAGTCTACAAATAAATAATGCAGATTCTAATTTATTCGAAACAAGACAAGTTTTTTTTCTCCATCCATTCATCTTAATTGGAGCATATAACCACAAAACACATGAATTGAAGAGTGAACGTTACGTAACTAATTATTATCGAATGTCCCAACACACAGAATGCAGGTGACATTTGGGATAATTATAGGTAATATCAAGTAACCGCTGTCCACTCTGAGACTCGTCGCCAAAGGCGTTATATCTTTTAACAAAAAATGTCATTGGTATGGTCATTAAATACATGTCGCTCTAGAAATTATATCGAGAAAGGCAAATGACCTGTCACTGCCGTCATCGTCATCGGGGCTCCAAACAAATTATTACACTGTCATTATTATAATTAAGTGACATGTTTTAAGCCGGGGCCACACTACATGTAGAATGGCTTCCAACGTTGGACGAATTGTGGTTTGACACACAGTACATCCGTGAAACGGTTTGGATTGATGCCGAACGTCCAGCTTTGGCATTGAAAGGCTATCTTCTTTTTTTTGTGCAACGTCAAAGGGACGCCTCTAGCCTTAGAAGCTTGTCCCACCACTTTTCGTCTGCACATTGGAACCAATGTTGGACACATCGTCTAACCAGGAATCAATTGGTGTAGCTGCGTGACACAGAATGTCGAGTGATGCTGAACGTCCAACGCTGGCTTTGGAAGGCATTCGGACTGTTGTCGGTCTTTATCGCGTCAGAGACCCTTCAAATTTGGCAAATGACTTCCAACGTTGGATGAACGGTGGTTTGACAAACAGTGCAGACGTGAAACAGATGAAATAGACGCTAATGACCTCTGTTATCGAGCGTCTATAATCTACAATTCATTCATTCGAAACAGATGTTGAATGATGCCGAACGTCCAACGTTGGCGCTGGAAGGAATTCAGGCTGTTGTAGGTTTTTTGTGTTGCGTTATTGGAACCTTCCAGCCTCGGAATCTGTTCTCTCCCACATTTGACGTATAGTCTGAATGAGAATATTGCAAACGTGCAAATGGGGAACTAAGGCAAATGTTGGAACCGAATTTGGATCCAAGGTTGGACATAGTTTTGAGAGCGATAATCAATTGCAAACGTACAACTGTGGCAAATGTTGGAGCCAAATATTGGATCCAAGGATGAACACATAGTCTAGCTTGAAATCAATTGCAAACGTAGGAGTCGTCAACTGTGGCAAATGTTGGAGCGAAACATTGGATGTACATATAATGTGGCGCCGGCTTTATTTGTCAAATAATGATGCAATGTAATTTGAGAATTAAAAAATTCCGCAATAAATTGATACCGTATTCATGCTTAAGGCTCGATTAATGTCACCAAGGAGATGCTCAAATAAAGTTGGTAAAAACTGGAGGGTTGTTGATTTAAACAAGCTTTTTTAGATTACTTGAATAGTTTTCTGCAGTTAACTACACTATAAAAATGGCTTGAAATATTAATTTTCGGGCAGGTGCTCAGAACGTTGCGAAACAATTCTGAACACTTCTTTTTAACGTGCTTAGTTGGCTTGCTTTCAGCTCCGTCGAGCGATTAAATGAAACCCGATTCATACAAAGGCATGTTAAAAAAACGTTCATATTTAATAATAATTATTCCTTTATAATAATATAAACAATAATAATAAAACACAAATAGTGATGGCACATCTGCAGACAAAAAGCTTTAATCAGAAAAAATGTAAATCGGTTGAGTGGGGACCGCTAGCGGAATGTCGAAAGAAAACTTAACTTTTTTTAAAGGTACCTATGTCCAATTATATATTATGTTCACATATTATATAGAGCTTATGCACAAATACAAGAGAATATCACTTAGGGGGTGAATCCACCTGCACCATATAAGGTATCTAGCCAGTATCACCAAATATCTAAACGACATTACAAAATATCCATGAGCAGAGGTGGGATTCGAACCCACTGGTCTGATCGAAAGACCAACACGTTGACCATTACACCACAATGTCGTCAACTAAACTTTTAAATCTACAGGATGTTAAGATTAAATATGTGCACAAACTTTAAGAAATTAATTTATGATGGATTTTAAGACAAAACCTTCATGTAAGTAACCCTTCATGAGTCCGCAACGGCTCTCTTTTACAGAAACAGGGTGTCAAAATTTGAAAAAATTTAAGATTTTTTTATTTATTTTTTGAATAGTGCCAGCTACTTAATTAAAACTTTGCACACACTAAAAAATAGTCAGAGAGTACATTTTGCAAGTAGGAATTAAATTATTTTTAATTCAACCATTTTAAATTTAAATTATAACACCCTGTATTTGGAAAACAGAGCAGTTGCAGACCCATATTTATATGAAGGTTTTGTCTTAAAATCAAACATAGATTAATTCCTTAAAGTTTGTGCACATACTTAATGAACACCCTGTATAGATTACATTTATAGTTTATAAGTTCTATCCATAATCTATTACATAATTACACTATAAAACAATTGTTTTGTAACGCTTTAATCAAGGACATATTTTAATGGAGTTAATTGTAAAAGCGATTGTTACTCTTGCATGTTGAAGATGGCATATCTTGAAGCGCCAAACGATAATTATAAGTAGATGACAAGGCAACAGAGTTTGGTTACGTTTGACAGTTACACACGCCAACCTGTGGCTCCGTATCGGGACAGGACAAACTGCCGTGACATAAAAAAGTAATTCTATTATAAATACGAGCGGGGGACTGCCCATGGTGCCATGAATCACTAGTTAATTTTTAGCGCAGTGACCCGTTATCTTCGAAGAGCAATCAAAATAAAAATTTTGATAAAAGCTTTTTTGTGTTCAGGAGACTTCAAAACGTGGAAATTCATCAAAAACTCAAAGTCAAATTTTTGTGCAGTCGCAAGAATTTATTTAAATACTTCGCTTATGGACAAGTGTGTAGACTCGCTTGCGCGCCGATAGTTCCGTACTGTCATCCATATTATTTGATAGTCGTTTTTTAGTCCCACCTCTTTCCGGTATGACGTCATCGTCTTATTTTTAATGGCCCTCCCTCCATTTTTTTTTTGCAGATTTTGATAAATCATCAATTCTATTATTCTATTATTATTATTTGACATTTCCACTGGCAGTTCCTGAGATATTAATTGTTATAAAAATGAACAAAAATTCGAAATAGCTGCGGAATTTTTAGCAGTTTGTTTGGAACAACTGAAAAATAGACCTAGAGCTAGTGACAACTTTTTGGTGTTATTTATTCAAGGCCTTATTTTTGTGAAGATGTTGAGGGAGGCATATTAAAATGCCCTGAGTAAGGGATTTTGCTAGATAGCGGTATGGGAGGGATGCAGACCGCCCCCAACATGTAACAAAAAAAAATAGTCACAATTATTATTGCTTCAAAGCTGAAATTGTTTGTATAGCTTGTCGGTGATCCAATAATGCCATTATAATATTTGCAGATCGATACCGACATTTTGTTCTGCAAATTGAAATATATGCTTAAAACAGTCGCCGTAACAACATATTAAAATTTGAACCTTGAAATAATAATAAAAATTTAGTAGAGTACATGACACGTTTAGGGTGATCTGTCACCCGTTTAATACCAACCAATCGATCTGCAAATATTATAATGGCATTATTGCGTTCACCGATAAGCTATACAAACAATATCAGCCTTGAAGCAATAAGAATTGTGACCATTTTTTTTGTTACATGTTGTGGGCGGTCTGCATCCCTCCCATACCGCTATCTAGCAAAATCTCTTACTCAGGGCATTTTAAGATGCCTCCCTCAACATCTTCACAAAAATAAGGCCTTGAATAAATAACACCAAAAAATTGTCACTAGCTCTTGATCTATAACGGGTGCACGGACTTCCAAATAAAATATCAGTTCAAAAAACAAAAAAAAAATCAAATTGAGTGTGTGCAGCTATATCTCAAATGTTTGTATTCACTTCTTACAATAATTAATATGTCGGAAACTGCCAGTGCAAAAGTCAAATAATGGCATTTTGCTAAAATCAGAATTTGATTATAATCTACCCAAATTTGCAAAGAGTTTGGGGGGTGACATTAAAAAAAGGCGGATAGAACGAAAAGGATTTGGTTTTTCCTCTTGAGGTACGGAAACATAAAAATCTGTCCAAAAACTCGGCACACAGATATGCTGCACAGTTCTTGTACCATGGTGATGAGTGATGACGACATGATACCATCAATGCCAGAGCGCGAGTTACATATTTCCGTGCACCATTGTCGAGCGTCTATAATCTACAATATCTTTGCTCCATATTTGGTATGATTGATTACACAACATTATAATAGCTTCGATAATTTTGTACTCAACTATTGTATTTACTTTTTTTATCTAATTGTAATGTCATTAGATTGTAATTATTTATATTCCATTAAACATTCTTCAATATATAAACATAATTATAAAAAAAACTAGATCTCTAAAATTGCTGTTTTCACTATACGATGTGAGCAGATGCATGGAGAGGATTTCAGAGTGACTGTCAGCGCGCAACAACGGATAAATGGAGAAACATTCGGTGGGTACCTATTTTCCTTCTTTATGGTAACTGCTAATCATAAATACGTCATATAGTAAATAATAAAATATAAAATGGGCCATGAAAGTGACACTTCTTATCATAAATAAAGTTTGAATTTTTATGCAGAAAAAATATAGGTATTACGCAAATTCAATTACTTTAAAATTTGTTATAACATCTTATTATTATTTTTCAAAATTATTTAATAGCTATAAAATAATTTTTTGGATGTCATTTAACTACATATTTGACATTAATGCTCTAATTTGACAGCTGAATTGTAAATTATAGACGCTCGATAATTACTGAGGACATTAGCGTCTTTATAACAGCTGAGATTTCGGTTTTACGCGTAGTCTGGATAAAATGTAGGTACTGACCGAAATTGCTTTGCGAATCATGAAAAAAAAGGTTTATGATTTAGGTATATTGTTCACAGAATTTCATAAAACACACTTTTCACGTTGCTATTTTTTAATTCAACAGAATCATTGAGTGATTAAATCGTAACTTAAGCATCGTCGATTTACACTATCACTCACCAGACGGCAGGACCATGCATCTGCTCACAGCGAATAGCCATGTTGTAAACAATTATAAATATTTGAATGACATTGGCATTATTTGTAATAATTGTGCTCCAATAATCTATTTCAAATCAACAGTTCACGATTTTAAATATTTCGTGATTTTTGTAATAAAATAATCAAGATAATTACTCTGATAGTTATATTATAACATTTACTTCTCCTAGTCATAATTTTTAAGTTTCGCTTAGAGTACAGATATAGAATGTCGCATAGAGCGAGTTCAACGCGCACTAAATAACTATTTTTATTATTAAAAAGACTAAAATATTACGGAAAAAGTATTCGTTAGTAAATTAAACAGTTTTCACTTTATCTCGCCTAACTGCTCATTGCGCTTTCTCGCACTAAAAGCAAAGATGTGAAACATTCAGGACAAAAACAAGACCCAACTAAAAAATGTGTAACAGTAAAAATTTTCATATATTTTTTTAGCCAATAAGATTTTACTTATTTGGCATAGGGGACCTAAAATATAAAAAACGTCACGAACGCGGCCTCTAACGCGACGATACAACGCACCTTATTGGCTGGGAAGCGCGTATTGTTGCTATAGTTTCTATAGCTTTTATATGTAAATAATTTCGATTTTATAAATACAATGCGTAAGAAGTATAGCTTACTGCCGGGTACCCCACAACACCTAATGACTTTTTTTATTAAAATGAAGTTTGCTTTCACCTGGATTGCTTGCTATATCTGAGACCTTAACATAGTTATACAATATACATGTTATGTTTTGTTTCACATGTCAATCACTTCCGCCTATTTCCGTTACATCTAATATTTCTAAAATGCCACCCCAGTATGAGACATTAAGGTACATGCAGTACGCAGCTGGGATTCTAGATGGTTGCATGTATGGTAGATGGTGGCTGAAATTATAAGCGCTTATAGGTTTGCACAACGAAGCTTTGATACTTAGCATTGATACCTAAAAGCTTAAATCGCGTTTGAAATGTCGCAGATAGCGAAGACGAATATTTATGTTCTTCTGCTACAAAGTGGTATATTTTAAATACAAATTTGGGTAGAAGCTATCATGTTCACCCTATTAATAGAAAATGATCTAAACATGGCAAATTTCATCATTTATACCAAGAATTAAAATTTTACCCAAACCGGTTTTTTGAATATTTACGTATGGAACCTAACACTTTTAAATACGTCTTAGGAAAAAATCATACAAATTAAATAAAAACTGGCAAAATTTCACTTATTAAACTAGTCACATCCATTGCGAAACTTGTATAACGGCCATTTGACAGTTGTCACACGTTGATTGTAGTAGTCAGTGCGCTGAAAGAATGGTGAGATACATTCTTGAATCTACCAGCTCTTGTAACAGTGCTTATACCTGCTACATTCACTGCTTCCTAATTGTGTACTCTCGCATATATAACAATGCATTAATTTAAGCAAGCCCTGCTATGATCTACGCTACCATCTAGAATCCCAGCTCCATACTGCACGTACCTTAAGACGTTATTCACGTCAAAAAATGTAATCAAAATTTTTAATTGAAACTTTGCAGATATTTCTTTTGTCAACTAATTTACAGAGCGCATCTTTTTACTATGCCTAAACCTTTTTCCCAGTTTAATTATAATTTATGTATACCTACCTGAACAGAAAAAACGTAATAATTATCCTTTTAAAAATTACCTTCCTCGGTGAAGCTTTGAGCTCGTAATAATCCGAAAAAAGCGGTGTAATAAAGTTTTGAATAAGACATATCATTTCCACGAAATGACGCTCTGACAAAACGACAAGATGAGAGAGAATTCTTCGGGTTAAACGCGAGGGGACACAATATACATACCTGGTTAAATCACTGCTATAAACTAATTAACATGGTAATAAACTGTCAGAGACACAAACACGGATCACAGTCTTCTGCTCTCTCGTTTTAAAAAAAAAGACTCTCCTGTTGTTGCAAAGTGGTACCGGCATAGCTTAATGTATATCAGCTGAGTCACTCGAAGTGTAAAACTCTTCGAGCAAATAATAATGTTACAAAACTGTTTTCTAAGTTGGCGGAATAAATATTTATTTACAATAATTAAAAACACAATAATAATGAATGCAACAACGAAAAGTCAGTTCTAACAATCAACACAAGTAAACAATAGCTCGCGTAAAAATTAATATAAAAATATTAGTAAAAAAAACTTTTTAGAGACAAGCTTTTATTTAAATGCACTAAAAAGGAAAAAAATAATTTTTAATAATTTAGGTTCATAATTATAAAAGCGTGGGTCGTGAACTCTATGATAGTTTATTAGTCACGACCCACGCTTTTATAATTATGAACCTAAATTATTCAAAATTATTTTTTCCTTTTTAGTGCATTTAAATAAAAGCTTGTCTCTAAAAAGTTTTTTTTACTAATATTTATTTTGTTCATTTTAGTCTTTAAAATTTTACCCCCCTTTGACACCCGTAGGGGCTGAATTTCGAGAAATCCTTTCTTAGTGGATGCTTACGTCAGAAAAGGAACCAACTGTCCAAATTCCAAGTTTCTAGTTTCAGCGATTTTACCTGGGCGTCTGGATGGAAATGTTCGTAAAAGTGTTTTTGACTTCATGGCTATGTTTGGAGTAGTTAGGAGGCAAACATACTAAAAGTTCCCGAACCTACGAGTCGAGTGAATGTGCTGATATTTCTATATGCTGTGCAGGTTTTCAATTGATCTCACAGTAGATGGTGCAGTTAGTATGTAAAATGTGACCGCGTGTATTTTATTACGGTCGCGGCTTTCTTGATCTGTTTCGTAAATGTATAGGTTTTCTGTTCAGTACACGCATCGATATTATAAAATATATTATTGCATTTATGTGTTGTTGTTTTCTCTATTATTGTTCAACTGTTATGTCCTCTTGTGAAAATTATTACGGCCAGACACATACTATAAACACATATAAAACGACACGCATACATATTTGCGGTCACAAGGCAAAGTGGCTGATAGTGTCGGTTATTTTAGTAAGATGAATCAGTCGAAAGAACGCTCCTTGTATGTAAAAATCAACCACAGAGGATGAAAAGTATTCTGAAGAGAGTGAGAGAAGAAAGAAGAAAACATGGAAAACCCAAACTAAGTTAGAGAAAAGGGTTGATGAGGCCATGGAGTTGCTTGAAGAAGTATCGACCTGAAGAAACAAGGAAATATGGAAGGGTGTCTGAAGAACGAATTATCAACGACACAAAAGACGCTAAAGAAAAAGGATGAAGTCATGAAGTTCAATGAATTGCAAGAAGAAAACTTGACAGACCGTCAGTGCCGCGGAAGGGGCAATTAAGGAGTGAGATGGAGGGGTTTTTAGTGGGTAGGGGGCACTAGTCCGAGTCTCACATTACCAGCGACATCTTCCCTAGGTGTTCGTAAAAAGAATAAAATTTGCCCCTCCCAAAAAAAAAACGAAGAAAACTGGATAAACCAAAAGAAATACACAAATGAAGTTAGAAAGAAGAGTAGGGAAGGTTATGAAGTTCAGGAGATTGTAAGTAGAAGACTGACTCAAAGAAACGTAGACAATCCAAATGAAGTTAAGGAGAAGGGTCGAACAAATTTTAAAGTCCAGATGGTTGCAAGAAGAAGAATGGTTCGATTAAAAGAAAGAAAGAAATGTAGACGAACCAAATGAAGTACGAAATAATGGTCGGAAAGGTTCTGAAGTTCAGAGGATTGCAAGAAGAAGGTTCGACCAGAAGATGATTGGATCGGTAAGAATTCAGAAAAAAATGTAGATGACCCAAACATTTTTTTAGAATAGAAAAGAATAGATCTATATTTCTCTATGCAAAACAAGCCATAGGCTGGAGAGGTCGTCCAAAAAATAATAAATATATATACATATATACAATATTTAATAGAATATTGTTTCGAAATAGAATACGATGAATTAATTTCGTTCAACTCCTATCTCGGAAGATATTTCAAGAACGGGTGGTCTTAAGATCTTTTCATTACAGCACTGGAGGGTTAATAATTACTTCAATTCTATACTTAAACAACCTTGCAAAATCAGCTAAGAAAATTCTAATGAAAACATCAAAAATCCGACATAAGTAATTTTTCCGTTTGGGACGTGCATATTCTGGTTTTATTACTACACTCTTGCATTCATTCATATGTGTATAAAACGTCATCGTCTCAACGAACGACACAAAAATAAATTAAATAAAAAATACAACTGCGCAAACAGATCACAAAACAAGACCTTCTGAAATCGAAGTACCTTCCAAAGAAATAATATCTTTAGCAAGTTTAGGTACTGCGTCAATCGAAGTACTTTCCAAAGAAGTAATATCTTTAGCAAGTTTAGGTACTGCGTCAATGTCAAAAAGACTTCTTCAATTTTTTTTGATCTTTTTGAAATCGCATCTTTCGATATTTTTACCCGATTACAACGACGCCACGTGTTTATATGTAGGTATGTTTGTGTGTTACCTTCTATAACCTAAACGGCTGGACCAATTTCTCAATTGCGCGAACGACACAGGGTATTTGAAAATTTTTAAAAAATAAAATGGGAGGTGTACGACGTAAATTTATTACGGTTTTTGATATATTTGAAACTTTATCAATGAAATAATATTTAAAAAGCATAAAATAAAGAATATGTAAAAAAAAAACAATAAACCCGGCTACGGCTAGCACAAAACTGCAAAACAAGCTTCGAATAATCGAATATGAAAAGTAGTCAGGTAAACACATATTAAAGTTTTAGTATACTAGTAGTGAGAGAATAAAATTAATATATTTTTAGGGTTCTGTAGCCAAATGGCAAAAACGGAACCTTTATAATTTCGTCCTGTCCGTGTCTGTCCGTATGTCACAGATAGATCATCATAAATCTAGGGTACTTCCACTCGAGCTAGACCTTTGAAATTTGAAACATAGATAGTGTTTAAGGTGATAATTACAAGAAAAATCAAAAATCATTAAAAATCCAACATGGCGGATACGTTCTTCCCGACTACGGAACCTTTCACTGTGCGTGGTCCGACACGCACTTGGCCGCTTTTTTAAGCTGGGTTTGTAGTTTTGTTTAATCGCAATTAGATTTCTTTGGTGCTGTTAATTTCAGTGGCAAGTTTTAAATGAAACTATGCTCAGAAAACAGTTGACATTACGACAGTTTAAATTCAACTGATAAAAACGACATAAGTTCGATTAAATTGTTATATAAACCGATATCACGATTTGTTTGCAGAAGAATCAAAGTGATCGTAATCACGCGTATCCATAAATGCATGCTGTAATGAATGTTGGTATTCGAAATTGACTGATGGTGATTCTGATGTTGAAGTGGCGTTTACACAGTGGTCCATAAATATCGTAAAATTCTTTTTTCTCCTACCTAGGCCGAAAGTTCGTACTTTCGTCCCTGCCAAGCGGGAACAAAGTCGCTCTTTATTCCCGTGGTACGGACAAGTGCGCGTGCGCAATAGTACTTATGCCGGCTCTCACGCACCTACTTCTGTCTCCTACACATTAAAATTATTTCCTTTAAAATTATTTTTTAATAATTTTAATAATAAAATAAAATAAAAATAATAATTTTAATATTTTTTTTTTTCAATTTTGCGAACTTTCGATCTGGCTGGAGAAAATTCTTTATCTCGATTTTTTCATAATTTTTCCTTTATTTTCAAATAATTTTTTCTCAATCGTTATCAGTCTTATTTTACCACAAATTCGATGCAAATAATTCTATTTTTATCCCTCAGCAGTATTACCAAATGGGGATGTATGCCCAAAAAATCGCTAGAATTTCATAGATTTTCAAATATTTTTTGGAGATTGCTTCGGTATTTATCTTGGAGCTGGTCAAAAAGTTGTCAATTCTACAATTATGTAGTATGTGACTATGTAATAAAATATTAGAAAAATAACACTTTTTATAAAATTTATTATAAAAGCGGGGGTTGTAACTTGTAATCTCTATGATAGTTTGTTAGTCGCAACCCCCGTTTTTATAATAATTATGAACCAAAATTATTAAATATTATTTTTTCCTTTTTACTACATTTCAATAAAAGCTTGTCTCTAAATAGTTTTTTTTACTAATATTTTATTTTCTTCATTTTAGTCTTTCAAAATTTTACCCCCCTTTGACACCTGTAGGGGTTGAATTTCGAGAAATCCTTTCTTAGTGGATACTTACGTCAGAAAAGGAACCAACTGTCCAAATTTCAAGTTTCTAACTTCAGCGATTTGGCCTGGGCGTTGATTATAGTCAAAAAAAACCCTACACTCTCGTTTGAACCCCTTAGGGGTTGAATTTTATTCGAAAAACAATTTATTCATGTATTGTCATCGGGAATACATATGATATATTCAAATCGATCGGATACGTTGAAGTCGTTCAAAATTGACTTGCAAGTTTTGACCTAAACAAACAATAAACAAACAAACACACTAACATACATTGCAAGTTAAATAAAAGCTTGTAAAAACAGAACCAAAGTCCAAAAAATCCCTGTAAACTTAAAAAAATCCCAATATTCCTTTCTGTAAAAATATTCATAAAACTAAGGATACAATTCCTATAATAGGTATAGCATCACGTTGTTCTTTAGGCTAAATCAGATTTTAGTACAGAAGGTACGCGCTTGGTGAAAAAGCCCTTTTCAACCCAACTGAAGCAACAACTAGTCATAGCTAACTACTTCACACGCAAAATCTCAAAATATAGCCGCACTGACAGGTTTATGGAACGTCCCTACTTACCGATTATAGTGAAGATCAATTCCAGGATCGAATTCCGGAGATCAAAATTCTATACAAATTTCGAGATTTTCGATTTCGGTATGTCGGGATTGTGACCCCTAAAGCGCCACAGATCAAAAATTGTCTGTTAATTTATGACGCATTGTGTATGTACAATGTATAGAATGTTTATACGTACAGACAGACAGACAGATAGCAGTGCTTCACTTCAATGGGGAGTTGACAATCACGATGCATTTGCAGCCAGTCGGTTGAATACTTGTCATTATAAGTACTTGTACATTGTGTATTATACATAATATATTGCAAATAAAAATGTTCTCGTGTAAACGGATACAAGTCAACGCCAAGTACAATCGATTATGTTCGATTACTTTCGGATATATGTATTCTCGGAGCGGATCTATAGTTTACACACCGCGACCCTCTCTGAATTTTACTTCCCACCGCTACTATAATGCCAGGAATAATAAATAGTAGTAAAAAAAACTTTTTAGAGACAAGCTTTTATTTAAATGCAGTAAAAAGGAAAAACTAATTTCTAATAATTTAGGTTGTTGACTAGTTTAATAAGTGAAATTTTGGCAATTTTTATTTAATTTGTTTTGAGTTTTTTCTAAGACGTATTTAAAAGTGTTAGGTTCCATACGTAAATATTAAAAAAACTCGGGTCGCAGTGCCAAACCCTGCCGACAATATAGTGTATTTGCAAATACAGGCCTTGTGGCTTTAATACGTGAACTTAAGTTTGTTTTTGGACAAAATAAAAAATTTAACCCCTTAATACATCCCTTAAAATAATATTTTTTTCTTAATTGCAATATTATTATCAATGCAACCTCTGTACCACATTAAATACACCCTTTCATAAGTAAATCCGTATCAACAAACCAGTGTTTTCATAAAATTTGAAAGTCCGGTCCTGTCGGGCCGATTTTATTAAAATTTTAGCAGCACGTTTTAATCTTTACTAAAGAGTTAAATTTCAATTTTGAAACGATTCTGACAAATTTTTCGGTATTTTTGGGCCCAAAAACTTTTTGGAACCCCTAAATACAACCCTGAAAATGGTCCGATCGGGCCCATTTTAAATAGGCTTCTTGCGGTGATGGGTTCCAATGTGTGTACCAAATTTCGTTTCAATCGATTAAGTCTGTCGAGAGTTATCGTGTACACACATATATATATAAATATATATATATATATATAATATATATATATATATATATATAAATATATACATACATATATATATAAACATTTCCAAAAATGGTGCCAAATTGTTCAGGAGGCTATGAAACGTCGAGAAATTTTGGTCCGACCCCTAGGTCCCGCCATCCGACCGACGCCAATAGTGTATGTGCCATATTATGGCAAATACACTAAAAAACAAGTTTGGGTAAAATTTTAATTCTTAGCATAAATGATGAAATTCGCCATGTTTAGATCGTTTTCTATTAATAAGGTGGACATGATAGCTCCTATCCTAATTTGTATTTAAAATATTCTACTTTGTAGCAGAAGAACACAACTATTCGTCTTCGCTTGACATTTCCACCGCGACTTAAGCTTGTATCAATGCTAGTATCAAAGCTTCGTTGTGCAAACCTATAAGGTCTTATAATTTCAGCCACCATCTACCATACATGCTACCATCTAGAATCCCAACTGCGTACTGCGCATACCTTAAGGAAGTTTTCACTTCAAAAATCAGAAATTTGTCAAGGACAAATCCGTCTGTACGAACAAAATGTTATAATAAGCTCAATCGCATGCGTACTTGGCGGTGAGTTTGCACCGCGGTTCTTTGCATCGAGTTTTACACACTTAAGGCCGTGAACCATCGTGAGAGCTACCATTGTAATTGTCGGCTGATGGGTGGGAGGTATTGGAAACAACACTTTAATCGGTTTGGAATGTCTGAAATGATAGTTGAACACTCTGAAGCCATACACATAAATAATAACAAGTCAACCTATAGGTAAAATGCAATCAGCCGCGTATTTTCTATACACTGTACAACATTTTTAACACAAATATAAAACAAGCCGTGAGGTGGGTCGATAATTAGGACTAAAGTGCGACCCTTGAGGTCCACACGACGATTTATTAACTTCCCATTGGAAGTTATTGTAATGGGTCCGAAAATCGAAATTAAAAAGGAAAAAAAATTTTTATGTTTCAAGGTCACTACACTATTTTTACACTACTTTTAGAAAGATGTCTGTGTGTGTGTGTGTGTACGTATGTACGTACGTACGTACGTATGTATGTGTCAATTTCTTTCTAAGACGAAATCTCGAGAACGAAAAATGATATCGACTACGTTGGGGTGCCAATCGACGCGTATTAACGTATATATGATCTGAAAGGAATTTTTTTAAAATCGGTTCAGCCGTTCTTTTTTCTTAACCAAATAACCTCCAAAAAAGTAGATTTTACACAATATCTCGCGAATAAAAAATTATATCGACTTCGTAAGGGTGTCAATCGAGGCGTGTTAACGTCATTTTGATTCGACATAAATTTTATAAAAATCGGTTCAGCCGTTTTTTTTTTTTTTTTTTTTTTTTTAATTATTGATGTTTTGATGATTAAAATGATTACTTTTCTGTGTAATATCTAATTTAATTATTATTATTAAATATTTATCAAACTGGGAAGTTCGTCGTGTGGACCTCAAGGGTCGCACTTTAGTCCTAATAAACGACCCACCTCACGGCTTGTTTATTTATTTATTGTAGATTATAGACGCGTCGACATCTCAGGTCATTAGCGTCTTTCAACTACACTGAATAACAACTATCTTAAAACTAAATAACATCACAAAACATTCATGAGCGCAGGTGGGATTCGAACCCACGGCAGTCCAGTCCAGAGGTTGCGGAACTAAGCACGCTAACAACTAGACTATACTGCCCTCTCCACACGACGAACTTCCCAGTTTGATAAATATTTAATAATAATAATTAAATTAGATATTACACAGAAAAGTAATCATTTGAATCATTAAAACATAATTATTATTTATTTTTAACAATTAAAAAAAAAACGGCTGAACCGATTTTTAAAAAATTTATTTCGGATTAAAATGACGTTAACACGCCTCGATTGACACCCTTACGAAGTCGATATAATTTTTTATACGCGAGATATTGTGTAAAATCTACTTTTTTGGAGTCTATTTGGTTAAGAAAAAAGAACGGCTGAACCGATTTTGAAAAAATTTCTTTCAGATCATAGAAAAAGAATAAATTATTATTATTATTATAGGTAAGTAAAAAAACTTTTTAAAAACAAACCTTGTTAATTTTTTACCCCTACCTAGCTTCTTATTTTTATTATTATACAGAATCCTCGCTGCGTGAGTCTGACTCGCACTTGGCCGTTTTTTTTAAGTCAATAGAAAGAGCCCGGTCTAACTTAAATAATGCCGTTGGATTTTTTGTCCAGCACTTAAAACAGCTTTACAACACCTTTTTGAAGTTGGTTAAATAGACCACACCTTTATTTTTCGTTTCAAGTGGCTGACGTCACACACCGTAAGGCCTATTACATTGATTATCGATGGTCCATTTGTAGCCAGCGATTAATCTGGTAATAGGCACACAAAGAGACAATGGCGTCGCAAACAGGTATCGCCTGCACATCGCGTAGATTCCATAAAAACACATTGCGCATGCGTGGTTACTAATTTTACATTAATTTGTTTTGTATTCATCCATTTTATATATGTAACTATACATTTTATTTTGTAATTTTTACACACTTTATTGGAATATTACACAAATTATGTCATTTTAATTTACTTTATGTAAAAATCACAAATTTGTTTAACTTTACAGTAAAGTCCAAGTTTTTATGAACTTTTCTGTGTAAAAATAAATAATAATGTAAAATCACTTAGAAAATCGAGTGACTTCTACCTTAACCATCAAAGTATTTTTACATCCATTTTTTACAGTGCATGCCCCGAATATCAGGACAGTATGGCTCAGTTGGTAGCGTCGCGGCCTCTGAATCAGACTGTCGTGGGTTCGAATCCCACCTCTGCTCATGGATGTTTTGTGATGTTATTTAGTTTTAAGTGATATAATATGATATTTGTTGTAACTAAGACGCTAATGACCTAAGTTGTCGACGCGTTTATAATCCACAATAAATAAATTAAACCGAATATCACGGCTTACTCTCCAGCAATATGAGCTCAAGTACAATGTTGATATTGTTTTTTTTATTAGACAAAAATGACCAAAGTAAGTTTAGACAAATTCCTAAAGCGGCACGCACACACACAGACATTATAGCTGTCGGGTCACAATATTATAAACACACACGGGGCAGCGGCACAAAGCGCCTGCAGAAGCATCACGTTTCGAATTGTAATAGCTGCTGAGGAATGATCATCAAAGGCAATCTGTGTGCACAGTTGAGTGATCACATTTGTAATTTTTCGTAATTGAAATTCCAAATTAGTTGTCCAAAACTTTCATTAAGTCTCGAAAGTCATCATACTGTTACCGCAACTGTTACATAAATCCCATACAAATTTATACCGGGTGTCTCCGAAATACCTGGTCGAAGTTAGGCCGGGCGCACACACACATCTGTTTCCACGACTAAACAGTTTAGTGGAGTTGTGTATATATAAGCGTCGCGATTTCAACTCGACTAACCTGTTTAGTTAAGTTAGAGGTGCATACAAGCAATCAGTTGTGCCATTATTTCACTATTTAACTAATGGGCCGCCGAACAACTATTTAGTCGAGCGTATGCTAGCGTCATTACACAGCTGTGTACATAAGCTGCCGACGATGGTCGTTCGACAGAAAAGTCAAAAGATGAATAAGTTTACCAAATTTTTTCGACACAGTTAGATAGCGCATAGATAGGTCTATAATCCCTACATAGGAAATTAATATTAATTAAACACCCTGCGGTTTGATGATTTTCGACTTTTGTGAAAGTATCGTTTCGATGACGATTGAAGGTCCGCCACCACCAGAAGAAGGTTTACCGAGAGTTCCTATTCCCGGTGCTGCACCGGTTATTGGCATTGGACGAGCTGCTGAACGTGGCATGCCAGCAAATGTTTCCGGTGTGCCTACAGGATTGCAAGGACTTGTTAGAGGAGTGGGAGGACCATCCCAACAAATTATGACTCCGACAGGACGAGGACACGTATCAGCACCACCACAAATGCATCAGGGACCTCCTAGAATGAGAGCTCCACCACCAGGAATGATGGGTCCGCCTCCTGGTATGATGGGTATGCCACCGGGAATGTCAATGGGCAGAGGAGGTCCACCGATGGGACCAACGGGCATGCGAGGTCCTCCAGGAATGATGAGAGGAGGACCGCCCGGACCATATTAAAAATTAAGATTAGTACAGTTAATATAATTTAAAATAGTCAAAATAGACTATAGTGTCGATAGTATGCGCAGTCCCATCTGATCCTACAACGTTTTGACAAACAACTAAACAGTTGTGCGATTAAAAATTGACTATGTATGCGCTGGCTCTTATACAGCCGATAAGAAAAGTGGTGTAGTTTTGCAACATTCATACAGTTAAAAAAACATCTTTCCAGTTTTGGCTAAATGCGTGTCTGTTTTTGCAAATACACGCAAAGAGGGGGGGGGGCATTTAATACCGACGTAACATGTAACATAGGCGGTTTCCTGATGTTACAATTATGTTGAAATTTAATCATTTGCATGCTCAATTACTTTCCAGCCAAATGATCATAGGGTTCCACAACAGCCATCCCGCCGGCGCTAGTATTCTCTCTCTGTATACGTTGCGTTGACTCTGCAACATCACATACAGAAAACACACACACATATTAACATCAACTATATACAGTCTGTCGTATTAAATGAAACCAACAAAATCAGAATTAGAGTTGCCGCGAGACAGGAGACACGTCTCGCCGCGAAGCCGTTTTGTCTCGTCTCGAGAGCATTTTGCCTCGAATTTCGAGACGAGATATCTCGAAAAATTTTAATGACTTTAAAAGATTCCAACGAATGATAATAATAATATTTTAAATTTTAGTTGATTTTTGACAGTAAAAATAGCTCATAGGGTGTAATCTAGAGTCGGGGATTTGCGAGCTAAAGTCGAGGATTTGCGAGCTAAAGTCGGGGATTTGCGATCTAAAATCGGGGATTTGCGATCTAGAGTCGGGGATTTGCGATCTAAAGTCGGGGATTTGCGATCTAGAGTCGGGGATTTGCGATCTAGAGTCGGGGATTTGCGATCTAAAGTCGGGGATTTGCGATCTAGAGTCGGGGATTTGCGATCTAGAGTCGGGGATTTGCGATCTAGAGTCGAGGATTTGCGATCTAGAGTCGGGGATTTGTGATCTAGAATCGGGGATTTGCGATCTAGAGTCGGGTATTTGCGAGCTAAAGTCGAGGATTTGCGATCTAGAGTCGGGGATTTGCGATCTAGAATCGGGGATTTGCGATCTAGAGTCGGGAATTTGCGATCTAAAGTTGGGGATTTGCGATCGAGACTCAGAGTACAATGAAGATGGGCATACATGAAAAACGTAACACAGATGGCAGCAGGTATATAGCTACCTAAGTTATCATTGGTTTTCATAGAAAAACGCGCGAGAAATCAATTTTTTCCCTTCTGACAGCAGCAACCATTTCTTTTTAGTTCCGGATCCTTTGGAAATACAAAACCTCTATGATTTGAACATTGGTAAACACAGCACATCGGCGTTGTCAATGTTTTATTATTTTAAATCACAGAGGTAAAAGTTTGTGGAGGCGCTACACGCATTTAAAAGTGAAGCCAGTCGCCATATTTACTTGACCCTCATTTTATATGTGAGAACTTGAGAAGATGAAGAAGATAATTATATTCCCAATCCATCCCGTGTTTTGCCGCCATGTGACGTCAACTTTGTATAAGCAGTAGTACACGGTATAGCTCCTCTATACCTTTTAGCTCAGAGTTTTAAATACACTTATTCTGCGTACACACTACTATGAACTGTCCACAGGTCGAGGTGGTTATATAGCTGGCACCCCTAGCGGTCAAATTTGGCATTAAATCCATTGTTTCTTTTTCTGCACAAAATATGACTTTACTTAGAAGCGAAAATTTCAAAAATCTTTTTTTTATTAATGCGAATGCATTATTTTTCAATGTGTATTATTCTTCATTTCACCCTGTATACTTATACAGTCTAGTCAGCAAGAAGAGAGAAACACACGCGCTTTGGTACACAGAAGTCAAACTCAACGTTTACGAGAGCTTCTTGTGACTGACGGATTGCAAGCTCACAGCCCACTTGCCCCCAAGATGTCCGTTTCACAGCTTTAACTGTACGAAATCAAAGAAGTCAAAATATTATATCACAACTGAATTTTAATTTTGTTAATGAATTCTCTAATTGTACAGATAAATTATGCGACATTTTGCGAAATGAACAATTTAAAAAAATATGAAACGAAAAAAAAATTTTAAAGTGGTAAGAATCGAAACTAAATTCTAGCGCTTCATTAACTTCCCATTGGAAGTTATTGTAATGGGTCCGATTTTGCGATAATGAAAAATTTGGACATATCTGCACGTTTTGAGGTCTCTATACAACTGTGATAGTAATTTTTCTTTTAGTACATTTTTAATTTTGTAATTTTTTAATGTAATTTATTATGGGCTAGGTAGAAGATCAACGTAAGTTGAACCGTGCCTTTTGTACATTTTTCTTTTATGTGCAATAAACATTCATTATCATTATCATTATAGTCCGAATCTACTGTTTTTAGATAGATGACTCTCTTTCTGTGTGTGTAGGTACGTAGTAACGTACGTACGTTCGTTCGTATGTTGGTGAACTTTTTTCGGCTCGCATATCTCAAATCATGATATCGACTCCGGACCAATTTCATTCGACACATAATTACATAATTAACACCTGATTAGATTTGCAGGAAATTTCAATTACTTAGCGGTTTTTTGTTTATAAGAAAAAAACTACTGTAAAATTGTTGTAAAATGTTTCTCGTCTCGCATATCTCGAGAACAATAGTATATTGTGCGACTAGTGGGAGAAAGAGGAGACTCCTCGAGTGTGGATTTTGCCGCACGAGCGTAGCGAGTGCGGTAAAACACACGAGTGGAATCTCCTTTTTCAACCAATAGTCGCACACAATATTTTGTTCAACTACCGCAAGAAATATGTCATTTCGTGGGTCTGCTGAGCGTGGGCGAAATAATGGGTGACCTGATTGAATGACGAAACTATCAACACTTGCGTAAACGTTCCCCGTAATGAGCGTGGGCGAAATGCTATTTCGCCCACTAGTGGGCGAAATGGCATTTCGCCTACTCTCTACGTCTACAGTCAGAGAATTCATTATTTCGTCCACTCTCAGTAGAGCCACGAAATTACATATTTCTTGCGGGTGTTGAACAAAGAATAATATCGACTCCGGATCAATTTCATTCGACACATAATTGCATAATGAACACCTGATAAGGTTTGTAAAAAATTAAATTGACGGCTTTTTTATAACAAAAAAAAACATGTTTAATTTAATTAATATTGTTAGGGCAATATTATTAGTGGTGTATGTTTTTGTTCAATAAATATTGCATTTTAAGTGAAACGATTTTCTCTAATCCATTAATGTTTTCCGTAGGTAACTACTAGGTAAACAAAATTGCATCTTAAATGAAATTCACTGTACACTGTTGGTTAAGCTGTGATCTTGTCAACTAGTAAATTTTAAAATCGTCTTGGCCACTGAGTTTTGTTACATCCCGTATATATGAAAGAAAATGGGTAATTAACTTAATTTCCGCTTCTTTATTGGTTTGATGGCATTTCAGTATAAAAAAGATTATTTATAAGTAAGACATTGTACAAATTATTTATATTTTTCACGAAACGAGATACATATCGTGTATGTTCTAAATAAACTATAAGTTATTGCGGCAATGTGTCACAATAATAAAATGTGTTAGCAATATAAACATTGGCATGCGTACAGTATTTTGTTCGTATCAGGGATGGACAAACATTTACGGTCGACAAATATTAATTAACACGCTTATATTAGCTTCACCTGTATGTTTGCTTGCTTGCTTGTTTGTCAGTTTGTAACCGACTTCTTTGAACTTGATTTTGACCAACTTTGAATGGTCAGATTTAGTTTAAACGTTGTCGACTTATCAAGGACCGACGACAATACAATAATTCAATAAGTTTGTCCCATTATCCTGACCAGGATTTCCAGGACTAAAAAAAAGCAAAAAACTTCAGATTGAGCTGAAACTTTGCACACTTATCAAGGACCGATTACAATACAATAATTCCATAAGTTTGTCCCATTATCCTGACCAGGATCTCCAGGACTAAAAAGCAAAAATAAATTATAATTTAAAAAAAACTAAAAAACACGCTTTAATGAACTAAAAAGTAAAAAATAATTAATTTTATTGTAAAAAAGTGTGAGGTAGTATGAAAATATGATACAAAGCACCCCACGCTTTTTTACAATAAAATTAATTATTTTTTACTTTTTAGTTCATTAAAGCGTGTTTTTTAGTTTTTTTAAATTATAATTTTAAATATAATTTTCAAGATAGAGTGACCTGTGTGCGTGATTTATAGTTCGTATTCCTTTGTTTCTTGAGTTGTGATTGGTCGGATAGGGAGAATTTAAAATTTTTCAACTTTACTGGACCGTATTTACCTATTTATTTTGTTGTTATAAGTTATAAGTAAGTGACACTGTTGGAATGTATTTTTAAACGGTTTTATTTAGCTTGACCCCGTATATTTGTATATGTTTGTTTATTTGTTTCAAATCTTCCGACCGATTTTTCACCCAGTTCCCGTTATCCGATTGAGTTGAAATTTTGCACACATGTGTAAGTGCTAGGGAATGCAATCTCGAGCCGAGATTGACAATTCGAGATCTCGCGAGATTGTCTGGCGAGATCTCGATAAATCTCGACAATATCGAGATTTCGCCTACTTTTAAAAAGAACGTATTATTTTGTATCTAAAATACTTAAACTTAATGAAAACTACTTACTTGGGACAGTGTGACTGTGTCACTGTGTACGTGTGTGATTTATTGCATAGTGCACTGTGCAGATGATTATTATTCATTACTTTCCTTAAATCAACGTTGATTTTTTTGTTCCAAGATTAAATTAATGTTTTGTTTTATTTTCAAAATATAACAGCAATACCCCAACTCACACAGCACACTATATGTCAATTAATTATTTTGGAAATAACTTCTTAGGAGTTATGAAGCATAGGGTAAGCTACTATTAGTAACGTTCACGAACATTTGGTTTGAATTGTTCTTAGACATATTCAATATTCACTTAACTTTATAATGCCTGTTATAAGTTAAATAACTGTCCATTTTACTCAAGAAAACAGTAATTAAAACAATATAAGTATGCAGAGAAACAAACAGAACCAATTAGCGCGACTATCAAAAACTATTACGTATAAGTTTTTTTTTCAAGCTCGTTCGTTCTTGAAATTTCGTTCGAGATCTCGACCATATCGGGTCAAGATCTCGAACGAGATTTCAAAAAAAACGAGATTGCCTGCTCACGAGATTAAATCTTGAAAAATAGCTCGAGATCTCGCGAGATCCAGATTGCATTCCCCATGTGTAACTCCGGTGACAATACAATGTTATGGTAACTAGCTGACCGACCCGGCTCCCGTCCGGGTGCAAATCGCATTTTTGAATTTTCACAAGCAAAAAGTCTTGCTCCGGTAACGTTTCAGTGGATCGGATAAATGTAATAAAATCAGACTAAGCTGCAAATAAAGCACACTAAAAAATTAAAAATAAAGCTGAGCGCAAGAAGCGACTTGCGCCTCTTCTCACAGCCTGCCGCCCCGGGCCATGGACCCATGAACCTAGGGTAAATACGATTGGACGTTAATGACCTCTGTTGTCGAGCGTCTATAATCTACAATTCATTCATCCATTTATTCGATTGGACGTGACGTGACCTCGACATGCGTAATCGAACGGAAAAAAAACGATGGTGAAAAATTTTCACTTTAAAAAAACGCAAAAAAAACATACTGAATTTACAAAAATGAACAACCTATATGAATGAAGTTAATTTTGACTCAACAATAACTAATAAACAAAAGATTTAAGGTGTAATTTGGCTATGCCTGTAAGAAGTTTAAATAAATAAATTATAGTTCCATGCTATTCACATGCTTTTTGCACTAATTTCCAAAAATATGAAAATTATTTCAAAGTAGAATTTCTAGTAGGTAACACATGTGTGATGTTGACGAAAAAAATTATTTCATATATCACAAGACATCGTCGAATATATTTTGTTATCAACTGTACATGATCGCAATGAGATAAGAAGCAGCATCACGCTGCATCTCAGAGTACAAAGTGATGTCTTGTTTCCACGGCTGCTTTTTATACCAAGTCGATGAAATGTGGATGCAATGATACGGCGGCGTTCGCACTATTAACAAATAGACGGAGTCAAGTTACAAATCTGTGCGGTGTCACTGGCCGTCAGATGTTGAATGATTCACTTGTTTTCCAAACCCGCCAATGAATACCGTCGATTAAATGACCATATTTTAATTAAACATCTGGTAACAACCTCTGCTAGTACGAGTCAAGTTGAAAGGTCGGCTACTTTACTAGCTAACTCGCGCGCTAGTAAACTCGCCTAGTGTAGTCGAGGCTTAAACCATATGTACCAATTTACAAATTTTAATTAAACATCTGGTAACAAAATGCATTAAGCCTCCATTGGGCAAGTTTACTAGCTATTAGCGGCTAGTGAATTAGGGTTGCGTAATATAGTTGGTCAGTAAACTCGCAACTAGCTCTGCTAGTACCTAGTAAAGTTGAAAGTTGACTCGCGCGCTAGTAAACTCGCCGGTAAAGGCCCGTTGACACTATGCTAGTTTACTAGCACCAGCTGACTAGCACTACTAGCGCTGTTTACATATTAGTACCAGCAAATTAATACATTTTACTGTTAATTTGGAAGTTTAGTGAAAATAAATAATGTACCGGATTTGTTATTTTTTTTAATTTTACTTTTCTCAAAACTGTATGTGTCTCTTTAGATTTAATTTTTTTCTTTTTCATATTTACTATCAAATTTTTCATTTTCATTTCACGTTGTATGTATTCGAATGTACTATTCCGCTTATCACGATTTTTGCAATTTCCATCGCGAACATTCCACAAAATTTCGCACTCTTTATGCAAAGTAATAAATTTTAAGGTATCACGTTCAGTCCATCTGTTAGTTGGCGCCATTTTGAAATTGCACGACTAGCAGCAAAAGTAGAAATGCTTTTAACTTTACTGGTACTAGTCGCACTAGCACGGTACTAGCGCTAGTAACCTGTTTACATTATACTAGTAACATGCTAGTCGACTAGCGCTAGTCAACTAGCATAGTGTCAACAGAGTATTAGTAGCTAGTAAATTCGCCCAGTGTAATTGAGGCTTAAACCATATACGTTCTATTTTCTTTAAAGAACTTTATATTATGAGAAACATTATTTTTAATGGAAAGATTAATTAGCACCTAGTTTTACTATAATAATACTGCGATTAACGTCCACTTCTCGACATTATGTCATAAAAGATGCCATTACTATCTTCAATTTACCACTTTCCTGATATTTTCTACATTTTTAGGGTTCCGTACCTCAGAATGAAACGGAACCCTTATAGGATCTTTTTGTTGTCCGGTCAGTCTGTCCGTCAAGACGCTTTTTCTCAGAAACGGTTAGAGCAGGAGTCGGCAACCTGCGGCTCTTATGATGTCAAGATGCGGCTCTCCAGTTCCATCCGCAAATATTAATAATTATATTATTTTATTTTCAAAACTCATAAAAAATATTATACTGCAAAAAAAACTTTAATCAGGATAAAAACACTCAACAGAGAACAGTGAGAATAGGTGGAGTAGAGAGTATACGGACAGCTGACATTTTTTAAATGTGGCAACACTGTTCTGTTTGTTTAGTTATAATCCTAATCAAATATCATAATATTGAAATAAAAATGTAAGTGGCTCTTTAAAAACTGGGAAATTTTGTAAATTGTAACTTTTGGCTCTTCCGTCTCAAAAGGTTGCCGACCCCTGGGCTAGAGGTATCAAGTTGAAATTCATATCAAATACTAAAGACTACGTCATAATCCTGTAACAAATTCAAGCTTCTAGCTCAATGCAGAAAATATTAGTAAAAAAAACTTTTTAAAGATAAGCTTTTATTTAAATGTACTAAAAAGGAAACAAATAAGTTTTAATAATTTAATTACATAATTATAAAAGGGTGGGTTGTAAACTCTACGATATTTTATTAGTCACGACCCACGCTTTTATAATTATGAAACTAAATTATTAAAACTTATTTTTTTCCTTTTTAGTACATTTAAATAAAAGCGTGTCTTTAAAAAGTTTTTTTTACTAATATTTTATTTTGTTCCTTTTAGTCGTTCAAAAGTTTATCCCCTTTTGACTCCCTTAGATTGAATTTCGAAAAATCGCTTCATATAGTGGGTGCTTACGTCACAAAAGAAACATACTGTCCAAATTTCAAGTTTCTAGCTTCAACGGTTTGGCGTAGGCGTTAAATAGTCAAAAAAACCCTACTCCCTCGTTTGACCCCCTTATAGGGATTGAATTTAATTCTAAAAACGATTGAATCATGTATTGTCATCGGGAATGCATATGTGTACCTACCAAATTTTAAATTGATCGGATACGTGGAAGTTGTTCAAAATTTACATGCAAGATTTGACTTAAACAAACGAACTAACATACAAACATTGCAAGTTAAAAAACTCGGGTCGCAGTGCCAAAACCCTGCCGACAATATAGTGTATTTGCTAGTACAGGCATTGTGCTGTTATTATGTGAACATAAGTTGGTTTTTGGACAAAATAAAAAATTTAACCCCTTAATACATCCCTTAAAATAATATTTTTTTTCTTAATTTCAATATTATTATCAATGGAACCTCTGTACCAAATTAAATACACCCTTCAGTAAGTAAATCACTATCCGCAAACTAGTGTTTTCATAAAATTTGTAAGTTCGGACCTGTCAGGGCGATTTTATTAAAATTTTAGCAGCACATTTTGATCTTCACTAAAGGGTTAAATTTCAATTTTGAAACAATTCTGAGAATTTTTTCGGTATTTTTGGGCCCAAAAACATTTTTCAACCCCTAAAAACTACCCTTAAAATGGTCCGATTGGGCCCATTTTAAATAGGCTTCGTGCGGTTATGGATTGCAACGTGCCTACCCAATTTCGTCAAAATAAATTAACTCTTTCGAAAGTTATAGCCCGTACACATATATATATATATATATATATATATATATATATATATATATAAATATATATATACATATATAAATAGACATTTCCAAAAATGGTGCCAAAATGTTCAGGAGGCTATGAAACGTCGAGAAATTTTGGTCCGACCCCTAGGTCCCGCCATCCGACCGACGCCAATAGTGTATGTGCCATATGGCAAATACACTAATAAAAGCTTGTATTAAAGATACGGCCTTTCAAAAACTCACGTATTTCGATACTGACTAACTCACAAGTATGTAGAAACTATTTAGAGAACAAGTCAAAAACATGGACGCAAACCAATCTTGCGGTCGACCGAAGCGCCATCCTTGGGAATTATGGCGTATCAAACTTAATTTTTATTAAATTGTTATAACAGTACGGAATCCTCACCTCGTGACGCGAGTTCTACTCACAATTCACCGGGTTTTTAAAACTTCAAACAAGTTAATAGCAATATGCGAATGTGTGTGTTTTTTAAAGACCACCCCAACAGCTAAGGTTATTTGGGCCTAGCACCAATTCATATTTTCAATTCATTATTTTTTTTTTAATAATAAATTGAAAATCCAATTGGGTTTTTAAATGAATTTTTTTTACTTAAATGGAAGGACCACATACAAGTTTTATAGCAAAACTGTTTTTATTTAATTTTTTTGCTTACTAATTAAAAAGTTATATTTAAATAAAAATTAATTTTTAAACTCAGTTCCGATAACGCGCCGAAAGAATCCGAACGTGTGTGACGTCATTATGTTATCTATGGTCTTTGTATCCATGGTTACCAAGTTAAAAGTTTATTATTTTTGATAGTATGTGTAATACATATACACGAATACCAACAAATGCAGACACATTTTAACATAACGACGTCACAAACATTCCTGGCGCGTTTTGAAGTCACGTGATATTTTTTAAATTTTTATACATTTTAATTAATTTTTAGTAATTTATCTATAGCTTTAAAAAATGTTTTCTTTTCGATTTTCAATATTATTTATGTTAAATTATTAGAAAAAAATAAAAAATTAATAATTTTTTTTAAACTTAAATACCTAATTGACACTTTTACCAGCTCTCGGGCTAGAACCCGGGAACTGGGGACTTTTAATAGAGGAACCATAATAATAATAATTGGGAGATAGCACAATAAGCCCTAGAGGCTGCAGTGCTCCCGGCGATAGGACGGATCCCAAAGCCAAAAAAAAAAGAAACCGTGTTTGTATAAAGCATCTTAAAATAGTATTTATAGTTTAATTTTAATTTAATTAATTAATTTTTAATTTAATAGTTGTAACAGACTTAGAGGAACCATAGCAACGCCATGTAAACAACAGCATTGCTACGCGCTCGGCTAGTCTCAAGCCCAATATATGCGAGTGGAGGAATTATTGGTTACAAACTGAAAATAGTAGCCTATGATAACCTGGTCTCCTATATATTATTATAAATCAGTATATGTCGGATAATGTGACGTTGACTGTATTAGAATTTATCAATACCGCGCATTGGAATTATAGCGTTTGACGTATGCGACACGGGCCATGTGTCGAATTATACGCGCCACAATGTATATACAAAATGTCACTAAGATCCTATTTGTTTATATAAATGTTTCTATTCTTAGATAACATATGTACGTGTTTTCCTCCCACTGTTCAATATTTTTGTAAAAATACTTTACTGAAACTGAAAGCGTTTCTTTATATTTCAGCGAAACCTGCGATTTATACTCCAGACCTTTGTTGTCGAGCGTCTATAATGTATAATAGCTCTATTTGCAGATTCTTCGAAAGCCGTAAATTTAAGAACGATTGTTTTTTTTCGCCATACCCACTACAAAATAGCTACTTTCGATGTATGTATAGCGGCCATTAATGACCCATTTATCGGCAGGTGTGCGGAAAATGGTTTACTTTCTGCACTAGCGCAGAAAATAACAGTTACCATATAGCAACTTCTGTTTATTAAATGACTTAAATTTAAATGGCTTATAAATGTTGATATTTTCTGTGTATAACGTTAAATCAATAAAAAAAGATTTTATTTTAATTTTATGTACTAATTGTGAGCATTGTTATTTTGTACAACTTTTGGAACTTTAGTTCCGTCGTTATTTCTGAATTTAAATAAATAAATTATTCGCTCTTTACGCCTGCGTGCGCCTGACTTTACTTACTTGCACGAACTTCGCGGCACACTGGAAGGAAAAATGGCGACGCAAATGAACTGTCAGAATGTTTTTAAAATGACGTGAACAGTATAGTGTTTTTGTAGTGGGTATGGCAAAAAATACCATATATGTCTCGTACGTAATGGAATTACGGCTCGTGTGACTGTAAAAACTCGCTAGCGCTCGTTTTTACATACTGTCATCACTCGCCGTAATATGCCCTATTAGATACGTATTTAGACATACAATTAAATAATGTATTATTTTACAAAATACTACATAAGAGTGGATTGTATATCTATAAGTTGCGTAATTAGGCATACATATACGCAGCTATATTTTATAGTGGGTATGGCAAAAAAAATTTATAAGAAAAATGTTGTTTTCCATACACAAGAATTCATGTCAACGAAATTAACATTAACTTACCAAAAAATATTGTAGTATTACAAATAAAAATCTCGTAGGTATGCTTACCTGAAACAAAAGAAAGATAAATAATAATTTTTACAATGCAAAAATAATTAAAACTGTTCAAGCAATAATATACAGTGTGTAAAAGGTTTTATTGAACATAGGGCAAAAAACATTGAAAACATTTACACTTTTGTAGTATGCTATGGGCCATAAGACCTAATGTAAATATGTAGTGGATTACCTACATAGAAAAAATTCGACTGATGACTGCAGTCCTATACTTCCCACCTAGTTAATATTTGCAAAAAATAAACACTCTTTTTTATGCTTTGAAAAAAAACATGGCCCTCTTTTTTTGTTTGGTGATCTACTGATGGCTAGCTTAATATAGCAAAAATCATGGTTCCCTTGATTTACGTATAATTTTTATTTTTTTAGTAAAATATTTTTTTTCTCGAAAACTGTACATTTTACAGAAAAAAAATATTTACATTTTTTTCACATTATAACATCTAAAATTCATTTATATTTTTTTTTACCTATGTTAATTCATGACATTGAGAACGTTTTTTTTAATATCTCAGGATCCACGAAATCGATTTGACTCAAAATCTAATCAGATCTAAGTTTAAGGCTGATAAACAAAATAGAACAATCGGCATGGCCGTATGTTGTTCCAAATTGACCACATACACACACATACACACACACACACACACACACACACAGACAGAGAGAGACAGACAGACATCAGTCAGAAAATGATTTTAAACGATTGCTAGGGTCTCAAAACGTAAAGATCTGTTAAAATCTCGAAATATTTTTTCGGACTAAATCCATTACTTCTCTACCATGGTAGAGGTGGGAAGTAAAAATAGTACGGTGAATTTTTTGAACAAATTTCCATAGCAACGGTTAACTATTAAGGGTGACTCGTAATCCGTTAAATAAAAAAACAAAAACAAAGCATCTACTACATATTTACATTAGGTATTATAGCCCATAGCCTACTACAAAAGTGTAAATGTTCTCAGTGTTATTTTCCCTTTGTTCGGGTTAACCGTTTACACACAGTACTATGTATATTTTTTTATGGCGCCCAACCGAATTTGGTTATTCTCAAACCCCTAAAAATTATTACGTCACCAAAAATTTCGCTTTTCCTCAAATCTCAAGCCCCTGAAAGCCTCTAAATGTAGCAAATCTTTATGCAAGTGCCCTAAACATCGAGCATCTGTTTTTAAGTTTTAAGTACTTAAAGCCTTCTGGCAAGCACTAAGTTCTCAGCACTGCCTAGTTCTGGTTCGTTAAGAGCGTCCCAACAGTAGTTATTACCCTAAAAATAAGTGTAGCGGCGTCCCATGTGTTCCCATACCCTAACTAAAACATAATCATTGTTCCAACAGTTCGACTATTCGTCCTTTATAAATAATTGTAAAAACGACAAAGCAAAATACACATATTATTACATAATATAGATTTGTATAATATTATATTTTACAGATGATTAAGCATGTTATTGCATTTTTAGTGACTGCCTCCGAAAACACACAAGGCATTTCTTTTATCCAGCCATATTAGATATAGAAATATTTTCTTTTGTCATCCTCCATATGTTTGTAATATTGTGTTTTTACCCTCATCATATTTTTTATCTGAATAAATATTATCTGCAACATTTTTGTCTTCTTCAAAAGAAAGATGTTACTGCTCCGAAAAAATGTGTTTTTATATTGCTTTTTCATTTTTACGCTATGATGATTCAAGAGTAGGTACTTACTTTTCAAGAGTTTATTTTTTACATATAAATGTTTTCTATAACGATGTTTAGAATTCTCTATGAACGTTTAAAAAAACAATTATTAAAGTGAAGCTTTATTAGGCTCGTTTTTTTCGTTCGGTTACGCATGTCGAACGTCACGTCACGTCCAATTTAAGCGATCGACCAGACCAGTACTCATCGAAAAGCAGCGACGTTATGTTCAAAACTATACTGTACGTCTACATAACTTAATTATGTAATTATTTATTTTAAGTTTGTTCTTGTTTAATTTTGACGTATAATAAAAAATAACTAATTAATTTATATCAGACATGGAGGTGTACCTATACATCTATGTCTATGGTTTATATTGACAGACGACAGCATAACCTCAAACCATGGCGCTTGTAATCTTGCGGACCGGGTTTAAAAGTGTCAAATTTATCAGATTTATAGTAATAATTTCCAAATAAGTTCGAAGTACATGGTTTTTCTTACTTGACTTTTTAAACAACAATGCTCACTGAAAATTACGGAAAATTAGAGTTCCGAGTTTACAACGGATCTCACAACGAGCACTCCCACTAAAAAGAGGGAAATAATGAAATTTTGAGGTCTGTGCCAATTTAATAAAATATGAAGTTGGTTAAAAAGAAGATATTAATCACTATTACTATACTTTTTAACCGACTTCATATTTTATTAAATTGGCGCAGACCTCAAAATTTCATTATTTTCCTCTTTTTAGTGGCTTTTGAAGGAGATTTGTTTTTGTTAAAAAGTTTTTTTTAATAATAAATTGAAAATCCAATTGACACTTTTACCAGCTCTCGGGCTAGAACCCGGGAACTGGGGACTTGTAATAGAGGAACCATAGCAACGCTATGTAAACAACAGCATTGCTACATTCTCGGCTATTCTCAAGCCCTGCACACAGTCTATACAACGCATATTTTTGGTTCGGTGTGTACTTAAGTCCTATACAAGAATGGCTTGGCTAACAATAACCCTCTTTGCGAACAGTTCATAAATGTATACTTGAGCAATTATACTGATCTCATTTTCATATTTATGCGAAAAAGTAACAAAAAAAGTGCACGTAATATAATTACATACGCTAATGAGTAAATTTTTATGTGCGTTTTTGTTGACATAATGATTTCAGTGTTAATAGTTTTGCATTTAGCGATTCTTTGAAAATTAAGGACGTTCAGTGTCGACCGTCTACGCAGGTGGTCAGTCAGAAGGCTGAGACCGCAGGACGTATAGATCGATGTTGCCAGGTGTATGATAATTATCGTATTCATACGATAATAATTTAACGCACTGTACAATCGTAACGATACCCTTGTCATTGTGGTGCGAAAATATACGATGCATTCGAAAAATTATTTGCACTAATTTTTGCTTGCATCATTAATAGCATTTACCTTTACGAAATTTATATTATTAGTTCAAGGTTCAAATTTTAATATGTTGTTATGGCGACTGTTTTAAGCATATATTTCAATTTGCAGAACAAAATGTCGGTATTAACACCCTCTCTTAGAGGGAAACTTACTCGCCTAGATGTTTATATCGTTCTGCAAGGGGGTTAATACCGACATTTTGTTCTGCAAATTGAAATATATGCTTAAAACAGTTGCCGTAACAACATATTAAAGTTTGAACCTTGAACTAATCATATAAATTTCGTCGGTACATGCGACACGTTTAGGGTGATCTGCCACCCCTTTAATACTGACCAATCGATCTGCAAATATTATAATGTCATTATTGGGTCACCGACAAGCTATACAAACAATTTCAGCCTTGAAACAATAATAATTGTGACCATTTTTTTTGTTACATGTTAGGGGCGGTCTGCATCCCTTCCATACCGCTATCTAGCAAAATCCCTTATTCAGGGCATTTTAATATGCCTCCCTCAACATCTTCACAAAAATAAGGCCTTGAATATATTATAACACCAAAAAATTGTCACTAGCTCTCGGTCTATACTTAAGTGATTTAATATAATATAGCTTTCTATCATCAATGTTCGAGTTTTACTGACTACATCTCTAAGTTCTAACTTAGGATAACGGGCTGAGTTTACAATCGATGCAGTCTGTATTTTGCCCTTAAAATTAACGCAAAATGAAAATAACAGCGACCTGTACGAGTTAACCTAACCTAAACACATATTATTATTATATAATGTTCAGAAACAAATGACTCCTGTGAACTGAACAACAATTGAGTAGGAAGTAAACATTAACTTTATATACATAAACCCTGATGGTATTAAAAAAGAACACACACAAAAACCATTACATATATGTACACTGCCGTGCACTGAAATTGCACCATCTTTGTCAGAACACGAGGGTAGAGAAGTATTAAGTTTAAAGAAGACGCTAGCAAGATGGTCGATCTGCAGCGCGTTAGAAGTAGTGGGGTGAGCTATCAGCAGTGCCGTCTTTACCACAAGGACATGTGGGGCACGAGCTCAGGGCCCCCGGCCTGATGGGGGCCCCGAAATTCCGAAACAAATAACCAATAAAGTCACTAAACAAAAGTACACTCTGATGTCATCATTCTCGTTTTTTTGGCTTTCTAAAAGGGCCTCTAAACTCTGTGTGCCCATGGGCCCCTGCATAGCCTATAAGACGGCTCTGGCTATCAGTGGTAGAATATGGACTCGTCCGGCACGAAACTCGCGTGTCAATGGGTCATTTTCCTGCGAGTAGTTCTTTCAATTATCCACGAGAGGCAGCACATGCGCACAAACGAGTTTAGTGCCAGGCGGGTCCACATTCTTTTTAAAGGGATCGCGCGTGATACATAACAGACTGAGCCATTTTTCTTTCAATCTTTTTCAAACTTTTTAAAGACAAGCTTTTATTTAAATAGACTAAAAAGGAAAAAATAATTTTTATAATAATTTAGGTCCATAACTATAAAAGCGTGGGTCGTGACTATTATACTAGCATAGAGTTTACAACCCACGCTTTTATAATTATGAACCTAAATTATTAAAAATTATTTTTTTTCTTTTTGGTCCATTTCAATATTTTTTTTTAATTTACGGAATTCTAGAAATTAGAATGATTGAGTGTTGCAAATCAATCGGCTAGCAGTTTAAAAATATATCCGAGATGGTTTTGGACATGGCAGACATAAATGTATGTGTAACGCGTTCTTCTATTGTTTCAGAGAATAGGTATAACGCCATTGTCATATCCCACCATGAAACAAGCAATTCAAGTTAATTGTTATGGGATTTCAAACAGAGGCCTTCGCTAAACAACTGAAAGACTGAAAGAAAAGCGCAACGGCTGCGAAGCAACCCGCTGCGTCACACTCTGTTTTTATTGTACGAGTTATTATTATGAAACAAATGAACGTACAGCAGCCGGAGAGTAACCCTTTTTCCTTTTCTCTCGATGGACTTTTTGACTTTTAAATGGCCACTTTAATTAAAATATATTATGGACTCACGTTTTAGTGTAGCGCACATAGATTCTTTAACAAATGAAAAGTTAAACAGTGATTTGGTTTTTTTATGTGCAGAAAAAAAACACTTATCAAACAAAAAATTAAGTTAGTAAGAATTATTGAATATTTATACACGATTTTAATATTTAATATCTGGATGACCGAGCTTTGCTCGGATGAGTTCAAAAAAAATAGTACTTAAAGTTCCCATTTCATCAAAATCGTTAGTCGTTTTTAAGAAAAAAAATTACATACCTATAAGTAGATAATATTATTATACGTCAGTATACGTCATACTACATATAACGTATGTACCTACATATTATATATAGGTAATATAAAAGTAATATACCTATTTATTTAAATATTAGTTAAAAAAATAACAACAATAAAATCTAAACATAATTATGTAAGTATAATTATGTTTAGATTTTATTGTTATTTTTTTACTTTTCAAATAATTACTGATTATTTTAATAAGTTAAAGATTGACTGTCAGAGTAATTTGACATAAATAATAAGAATAAGATAAACCGGCTGTATCTTTGAAACTAAAAGAGATACAGCGGTGCGGGTGGTCGGAATCGATTCAGTGTGATTTTTCTATAAGTAATACTTAATATCAAACGAATCGAAGCGAATTTATTTTTCACAAATTTCGCAATTTTTTACAAAGAGGGGGTCTTCTTACTTTTGCTAATTTTAAGAAACATCAAAAATCTCTCAGATACTGAGTATAAATACGATTTGAAAATGAAGACATTCTTAAGAAAAAAAAATTAACAACTAAAACTCGACCACGAAAAAGTAGAAAACAAGTTCCAATATGAAAAGTACTATTTTTCATATTGGATGCTTGTTTTTTACTTTTAGTTACCCGACTACTTTAAAAGTAGTCGGGTAACTTTAACTAATGTTCATATTGGAAATTTGTGTTCTACTTTTTATTCGTAGTCGGGTTTTAGTTTCTTAAGCTTTTATTTTTATTTTCAAAATATTGTTTTGGTGAAAACATATTAAAATATAAATTGAAACGATTATGTGTCACAATACGCATGCGCGATGGGGGGTCAGTGGCGGCGTTAGTCTTTCTCTCACCAGGAGGCAAACATCAACGCCCCCCTGTGAGACACAATAACCCACACTCTGGGTACATTTTGACAGATCGCTGATATGATTTTATTATGGGGATGAAAATATTATAAACACCGATAATGTATATTTTTATTTTTAATAATTAATAGTTTCTTTATGAATATGGTAACTAAAGAGATAAAAGCGCTTTGTTAAAATTCCTTTGACGTCAAAATATCATCAAACAACAACTATCGATTCAACTAGAAAATTAAGAGAGAGAAAAAATGAGTGTGTGCTTATGACCACACCACAGAAGTGAAAACTTCAGATTTTCTAATTTTTGGTGTCATCTATTATTGCGCATTTATGAACAAAAAATAATTTATTACTAAAATACTAAAATTATATTTTTAATTTATTCCACCTTTATTAAGTTGATAAAACTTATAAAATGTTAACTCTCGCATGTATAATGATTCGACTGTTTAATAGCTGTACTATGCTTTGCAGTTTATTTAAATAGTCGACTCTCGCATGTAGTGTGTTTTCAACGTGAAATTGCTAGCCGGAAACTGGGGGTTTCGGGTTCATGTCCCGACAGTGGTCATTTGATTTTTTCTTAGATATAGCTCAAAAATCATGGCAGCCTAGCTGTCTGAGATATTTATTATTTTCACCTCTAATTGTTATGTGAATAATATGGTGTGGATATAAGGGGTTTTAAATCGATTGATTTTATCATATACCAATTTATTCCACCTTAGTTTCAAAAAAGTTATAATTATTGTCAAAGAAAGAATACTTATAACAAAAATTAAAAAACATAAAAAATAAAAATAATGTAGAATTTAGAAAAAAAATACGTCAAAAATTCTATAGGGTGCCATCAGCTTTCAAACCGAGGTAAGTAGGTATGTCAGCCGGGCACAGTTGTAAGAGAGTGATCAGTCAGTACCCAGACGTGTATTAACAACATACTGCTAATACGTGTTCGTGTTTGAGCCGAGTAACTCCGATTCAGCGAATTTTACCGTCGGGTTGCGAACGCGAACTTTATTTCACTACCCAGGCAAAGAGTGCCTAACGCGCCTATGGAAGTTTTCACTTCAAAAAATTTCATTGTATTTTCCCTATGTTCGGGTCTACCGTTTACACACTGTATGTATTTAGCGCTTATTTTGAAAGGGCACCAGTTTTCAGAGTAATCTGGACCTACTATGAATTCGTGTTTTCAATTTTTCATTACTAGAAAATTCAGTCCGTTAACAGTTTTCGGATTAAAATTTGGGAACTGGGGGCTTGTAATAGATTATAATAAATTAAGACACTAATTAGGTTACAATAAATCTGACTGTTTTCCGACTGTCGATATTTTCGATACACATTTTTTTAAGTTTAACATATTGTTACGGATCACCCTGTATATAAACGGCAGGCAAGAGTTCTGAGAAACGTGGTCTGCTTACTGAACAACTGGTACCTGCGCGAAAGTTCTAGAGAAAGCGAGAACACACTAGGCTTATGCCACGCAGCCTATATAAACAGCAGTGCGAGTGAGTGAAGGAATCAGTCAACGGTGAGTCACGCATTCAAGTCTACGTTGGAGCAGTAAAATAAATAGTGCCGTGATATAAATAACCAAATTGATAAATAAATACGAATTTAGTGGTAATAATTACGAATTATTGTATATAGTTGTTTGTTTTGTTTTGTAATTACTGTTTAGTTATTGTTTACTTGTGTTGATTGTTAGAACTGACTTTTCGTTGTTGCATTCATTATTATTGTGTTTTTAATTATTGTAAATAAATATTTATTCCGCCAACTCAGAAACAGTTTTGTAACAATATTCTCTTACCAACTCTAAAGGCAAACAATATAACCACAACAGAGGCATAAATAGAATCCCTTGATTATATGTGTCCCTTAGATAGGACCATAAAACATAAATAGACCTATTCTTGGAAACTAGCATCCATAAATAGTATTTTTAATGAGAAACTACTATATTTTTCAAATTAAGGAAGACACACCTTGTAAAACAGACCAAAAGTGTATGCCTTATAAGGAACAACTTTACTGATATTCAGTGACAACTTTATTGGCAGCTATTGGTGCTATTACAAAAGGTTTATGAGTTACATCACCAAAAAAAGAATTAGGTTGATTTTTTAGTGTTCCGTACTACAATTGAAATAAAATATTAGTAAAAAAAACTTTTTAGAGACAAGCTTGTATTAAAATGTACTAAAAAGGAAAAAATAATTTATATTAGAAATCGTGTCCATCGTGATTATAATAAAATTAAGCAAAATCGCAGGATAGTGGACAATATAATTTGTTTTATTAAATTAAATGTACGACGTTTCGTCTATAGATTTAGACTTTTTCAAGTACATACATAAAAATAACAATATTTATGAAAATTAATATTAATTACTAACCATAGCAATTAACATAAGATAGGGTACATAAGACAAAAACATGGTAACAAATTATGTTGACTATAAATTTTAACAATCAATAATAATAATAATAATAATAATAATAATACAAAAGTTAGCATAATTTCATAATATAATTGTACTGACTACTTAAATTTTGAGTGTCTGTTCTATAATTGATTGAATTGTTTTTTCTAAAAAAACACATTTCACTGATATCATTACAATAACTTCCAATGGAAAGTTAAAAATAATATTTAATAATTTAGGCCCATAATTATTATAAAAGCGTGGGTTGTAAACTCTATGATAGTTTATTAGTCGCAACCCCCGCTTTTTATGATAATTATGAACCTAAATTATTAAATATTATTTTTAACTTTCCATTGGAAGTTATTGTAATGGGTCCGAAAATCGAAATCAAAATGTATAACAATTTTTTATGTTTCAAGGTCACTACACTATTTTTAGAAAGATGTCTGTGTGTGTGTGTGCGTGTACGTATGTACCACAGAATTGAGAACAGAAAATTCACAGTATTTTCCCTATGTTCTCAATTATTTGTAACACAC
The DNA here is from genome assembly GCA_039654895.1 of Mongoloraphidia duomilia. NCBI lineage: Eukaryota > Metazoa > Arthropoda > Insecta > Raphidioptera > Raphidiidae > Mongoloraphidia > Mongoloraphidia duomilia. The sequence continues at coordinate 10,205,549 of CM077523.1, forward strand.
CCTGTATATTATACAAATGCTATCTAAAAGTTGATCGTATTTACGACAAAAAACGGGTGCGTATTACCTTTACACGTGGTTGAAGTGAAACTTCTAAAGCATGTAACATGGTTACACGTGACCCGTAACGATCTGACACTACCGTGAAAGTACAAAACGCGGCTAATAAATTACCACTGTAAAAATTCAATTTCCAAATAAAACGACACAGCACAAAACTATAACACTCTGTAATGAACGTTCAAAACTTATTTTTGATAAATAAATTTTGATAAACCGAAAAAACCTTAAAGTTAACTATTGGGCACAAACGTTCAATTTATTATTAAACACAAAAATCCACACACTTTAGAAAAGACAGAAAACTCAAGTAAATAATATTCAATTAAAATTTATTAGTTCTTCCATTTGAGAATAGTATAAAACAAATCACATCAGAAACAGTTGAAATGCGCTCAAACACGATTTCAAGCCATGTTTCATAATTCATGAAATAATTCGTCATTCATTGAAGCATTACATAACAAATAGATTTGTATTCTTAACCTCTATTCAATTGTGTGTTTTATTTTCGAAATACATAAACTAAAAATTGATGACATTGTGATGTATTGGTCAGTGAGCTAGGCCTTTGGATCTGCAGACTGTCGTGGGTTCGAATCCCACTTCTTCTCATGGACATTTTGTGATGTCGTTTCGACCCAGCTTTGATATTTAATGATACTGGCCAGATACCTTATTTGGTGGAGCCATTCCCAAAGTGATATCACCGCAGGGATACTTATACAAATATCCCCTGCACTCTTCATCTCAAATCGTTACCCCTCGCCTAAAAACGGTTACAACTTTCCCGACGTTATTTTTAAAGCTATAAACGCCAAATGAAGGACCAAGAATCACACTACAAAATACAGATCCTTCAGATGAAAAATTGAAAAAAAATTTCCTGGGAAAACTTACAACTTTTTAACAAAAATAATAAATTACCTAATCGTTCACACGCTGCCAAATTTTTTTTTTGATTCGCCTGAATAATCTGTAGTATGATTCTTGGTCCCGTACCCTTTAGCTTTAAAAATAGTGTCGGTAGATCCATAAACGTTTTTAGGCGAAGGGTAAGGATTTAAGATGAATAGTGCAGGGGGTATTTGTAGGTATCCAATGCTCTTAAGTATCTACTAGATATTTAAAACTATTAAATTAACTTCTGTACAACTGTTACGCCATCATCAATAAAGATTAAATCTAAGATCAAATGAGTTATAATTGGCACATATTTATGAAAGATATTAATTTTCTAACTAACGATACGAAGTGTCGAACTATTTAGAGTCTGCGATTGCGCCGATAGGTAAGTACCGATGGTTGCGCCGGTATTATAGGTACCATGAAGGTACGTACAAAGTCTATAAAGCACCCCCACAGCGGTCTATAGATTGATATATTGAAGCGGCGGGCAAGATTTTAATTGGTAGACATTTTTTATCTTTAAATAATGGTAATAAAAGCATTGGATCTCTGCGTGTTCTTGGGTCTACCCTATACACTGCTCTCCTGTTGTGATCTTCTGCACTTCAGTATAAATCAGGCGCTGCTGAAATGGAGAATGAGAAACGTAATATCGAATGGTAGCAGGTATATACACTCAGTTACATAAAAAGTGGATCACCTAAAAGTATATGTAATTTCGATTCGTTGTATTTTCAAAATTAATAAGCCGATTTTGAAAATTCTTTTTTTGTTTGATAGAGCAGAGTTTTAGGAACATTTTTATGTATGAATTTTGAATTTCAATCAAGGCTTGATTACAGTGGAGACGGAAGAATAAGACAATGTTTTTTTAGTCAAGTTTGAAGAATCCTACGGAAAGTAGCAGCAGCAGTAGAATTTTTTCCTTAATTGCATCTTATTCCTTGGCCTTTTTTGTATCGGTTCGTTTTTGTTTTCAGTAATTATCTCAAATAACACCCGAATTATAAAGAAAAATTCAAAAAACTGCATTTATTCTTTATTAATGTCGTGGTCATAAGTAGGCTGGGAATGTATCGGTGTTTAGGAACAAAACAAATGAATAATTTCTTTAGCAGTCCAAATTTATTGATGGTTATTATTGTTTATTGTTAAGTTTTTCATTTATGTGGATAAATAATGGTAGAACAAATAACTCCTGAATAAGTTGCAATCATAATGGCATTGACTAATGATAGACGCAGCCTACTTATGGCCACGACATTAATAAAGAATAAATGCAGTTTTTTTGAATTTTTCTTTATAATTCGGGTGTTATTTGAGATAATTACTGAAAACAAAAACGAACCGATACAAAAAAGACCAAGGAATAAGATGCAATTAAGGAAAAAATTCTACTGCTGCTGCTACTTTCCGTAGGATTCTTCAAACTTGACTAAAAAAACATTGTCTTATTCTTCCGTCTCCACTGTAATCAAGCCTTGATTGAAATTCAAAATTCATACATAAAAATGTTCCTAAAACTCTGCTCTATCAAACAAAAAAAGAATTTTCAAAATCGGCTTATTAATTTTGAAAATACAACGAATCGAAATTACATATACTTTTAAGTGATCCACTTTTTATGTAACTGAGTGTAGTAATATAGATGGCAGCAAGTATTCACTGGAGGATTCACGATTTTATTTTAGGTGAGAGACCCAACACATTTTTTCCCCAACTCCAAAGAATATTTCTTACGTATATCAATAACAATGTTCTTTGGCACATTGTTATTGATATACGTAAGAAATATTCTTTGGAGTTGGGGAAAAAATGTGTTGGGTCTCTCACCAGCCTTACCAGACTGGCGTCGTCTTCCTCTTCAACATCTTCAGGCCGAATTGACCCGAAGCAATCAATAAAGGTGAGAAAATCCTCTCAGATTGAAATCCCTAACTGATTGGGGGGGGGGGCATGACAATGGCATTTAGTTATTATTTATATACGAAGCTAATCAACAATTGGAGACTTTCTATTCAATTAGTAAAAGTTATAAGTTATTTAAATAATAGAGGTCCTACTGATGTACAAATTATAATAAGCATCATTTCAATAAATATAAATAAGTAGTTTAATAATAAATACTTCAAAAACGATATTAAAAAAACTAAAAACGACCTTATAGGACAGTTCTTACGTATATAAAAATTGTAATTACAAATATGGTTACAATTTGAGGTGATTACAAGCTCAGTTTTTCTGATAATGGGGCTGTAAAAAATAAAAAAAAATTATATATGACTGTTATTAGAAATCATTGTCAGAAACACAATGGCGTTTTCATTTCAATACGTTAAGTATTTAAGGATATGCAAATTTTTAAACTTTAATAGCTGCTTATTCACAACACCCGCGAGGCACACTTTATAATCTTTACAACCAGGCCGCCTAAGACCGATTGCAGCGTTGCTATCAATCAACTAACAAAATGGGACATGTATTAAAATATTTGATGTAGAGTAAGTCGTGATATTCGGAGCTTGTGACGTCAGCCGCTCGAAAGGAAAAATAAAGATGTGGTCTATTTAATCAACTTCAAAAATGTATTGTGATTTGTGAAGCCGTTTTAAGTGCTGGACAAAAAAATCCAACGGCATTATTTAAGTTAGACGGGACTCTTTCTAATGAAATACTAAAAAAATTCACATGCAACCATCGAGGACATTGGAAATGATAACAGCATATATGAAACATAATTAACTGTTTATTATACACACAATATTTATCAATGCACTGTTTAGTTTTGTCAGGAATAACCCTATTATTCTTCTGTTATATACGCGTTCACTTTTGCTTGATTACTTAACTTTTAAATGGATTTTTCTACAGTATTTATTAACATTTGCTCAAAAATAACACCGCAGATCGTCGCAAATACCTCTCAATTAACTAGACATGATATAAAACACATTTCGAAAAAATTGCACTTGTTCAATTTTGCATGATTGCTCCTCATTTGATCGCGACACCGTTGTCTTTTGGCCTTAAACGAAAACTCGTAACTCTGCCCCCATATACGAACATAAACATTTCCAATGTTAAAAATTACGTTTACAGGTTCATTCTTTGTTCAACTTAGCATTAATCATTGTTGGATTGCTTCAGCAGCACCGTTTTCCCTATACTTTTAAAGCATTGCGTCTTACACCAGGTGACCAATAAAACGATATAATGTTTATAAGCTGGTTATAATTAGCTTTGTATAGAATGGATCTATAAGTAACTCAACAACCACAATTCTACACTCAAACCTAGCAATATTATTTATATATCAATTTCCAGAAACATTTTAATTGATAATTACTAATTCTCTTATCAAAATAAAAATTAATAAAACTTGAATGAATTACTATTGTCAAACAGTTTGATTATAAATAAACCACGTTCAGAATTTATCATCTACAATTTTAATTACCAAATTTAATTAACCAAACAAAATGTTTATGTCTTAACTCTGAACCCTACAACAGATGCGTGGATCCAGCTGTCTTCTTTCTGATACACCTTGTCGCTATCTCGTTTCAAAATATGTAAAATAGCTGCTTTACATGCATGTATGTATGCATTTAAAGCGACTTTTGACAGTACGGGAACGTACCTTTCCCACACTAGTGTGGGAAAGCAAACCATTTCTATACTGATTTATGTTTATTTGCCTGATCCGCCCGCTATAACATAGGTACGCCTGTGCGTGCCTCGGTCTACTATAGGAGTGAAGATGACGACACAAAATGAACTGTCAAAGTTTTTTTAATACTGAAAATGAAGTGAAAATCAGCTATTTCATAGTGGATATGGCAAAAAATATCATATACCGTGCGAGTTTTTTCAAAGCGTACATAGGCTGTTTCACAATTTAAAATCGTGGTATAGACCGTGGTATGCAAGATACTGGTTTGCCTGGAAACTGCACACTAAATAACGCAGAGACTTGCCCACAACTATTTCCCCCAGAATACAAATTGTACATAAGAACCTCTTCTTCCACGGTGTACATTTTTTATAGAAAAAATATTAAATAAATATCTGAACTTATAAAATTTATTATCACAACTCAATAATAATAAATTGTAAATAAAAACATTCATTTCCATAGTTTCTAACAATATCTATACCACGATTTCAAATTGTGAAACAGCCTATGTACGCTTTGAAAAAACTCGCACGGTATATCTCTTGATGTGCGTAATGATATTATGACTTGTGTGACTGTCAAAACTCGTTATCACTCTAACTGACTATTTTCATTTTTTGTTATTTTTCGAAAAAAGAGACGCAGATATATTTTTGGGCTTCACTCACCGCACATTGAGTAAATAGACAATTAAGCTTGGTAGAGTTATTATTATACAGAAATTGCTTTGCGGGTAACAGGGATTTAACCCGTAAAATCAAACTTTTGCGATTTCCTGCTTCCCTAATTATTTTAGGAAAAATAACTTCGAATAAAAGTTTTAGAACATAAATTTCTGCATCTAAATCATTAAACAAAATTAATTTTACATGCTTTGTAACGGCAGAAATTTGATATGAAAATGTCAAAATTACCTCAAAAACAGATATCGATAGCCATGGAACTTGAACAAAATGATGACGTTTTAGCTGTCAGAATAATTTCTAATCATTTTGTTCAAGTTCCATGGCTATCGCTATCTGTTTTTGAGGTAATTTTGACATTTTCATATCAAATATCTGCCGTTACAAAGCATGCAAAATTAATTTTGTTTAATGCTTTAGATGTAGAATTTTATGTTCTAAAACTTTTATTCAAAGATATTTTTCCTAAAATAATTAGGGAAGCAGGAAATCGCAAAAGTTTGATTTTACGTGTTAAATCCCTATTGCCCGCAAAGCAATTCAGCACCTTGTATATGCAACATCGTTTTCGCTTGGTCATTCTCAACCCTATTTTGGTCCTTGCGGCTAACCTCGCGGATCCTGCTCAATGATTCGTGTGCCCATTAAAGGGTTAAGATCATTTTGTCATTGAAATATTATCGCAACCGTTAAAAATAGTGTCATATGGATAGTGACTATAAGAGAGACATTATTCTAAGAAACCGTTAATTGTGACATTAGAAAAAAACTGTAAATTTAAAATGTAATCAACTGTTTATAAATAAATACACAAAAAATTCGTCACATTAAGTTATTGAACACAAAGAAGGCTGTTGTTTTTTAACATACATATTATATGAGGACGTCTCTAACTGGACTGACACAGTACAGATGACGGTATGTGAGCCGACAAAAACACTGGCCACTTTGTCTTCGTGATAACAGATCGTATGACCTTTATTTCAGTGCTTCTCAAACTGTAAATGCACGCGGTAATACGGTCGAAGAGATCTGGACACAGTCAAGAGATTTATAATAATCTATTTCAAATTTTTCTTATGCTGGGTTTATCGTACAATTTTATTTTTTAATCACGCTATTAAAAGACGGTGGCTATTGTAACGATCAACAATTTGCCAAAATGAAAACGCAGCTACCAATAGCGCAAGAGCCCGCGACAGCCAGACCTTCGTTATTTTATAAAAGCTGAAAGTTTCTCTGCGCATGTACCCAATACAGGTAAGAACGATTCAGCGACTATGAAGTTTGGATGAGGGTTACTTTGGCAGGTAGAAGGTAGCAAAGGTGCATAAAATAGTATCTCAAATTCGTTAAAGTATAAAGCTTAGTTTTTTTATATTTTCTTCGGAATAATATTAGAAATCACGTCGTCCATTGCCAGACACTTAGTACGGTTTCAACCTCCTATCTATCATTTAAATTAATTCATCAAAATTCTAATTAACGTAATTTCAGACGTACTTTTTCGATATTTGATTGGACTATATAATATGTTTGTCTGGCTAGGGGTTAGAACCGTCAGAACTGTCTGGCTACTGAGGTAACATCTTTTGATAGTTTCCCAAGTAACATATTATATAAAATTCAGCTTTTATACTATAACGAAAGTATACTCATAATTTATTGAAGTTTAGGGGTGTCTGGCAGGGGCCGGGTTGAAACCGTACTAAGTGTCTGGCAATGGACGACGTGATTTCTAATATTATTCCGAAGAAAATATAAAAAACTGAGCTTTATACTTTAACGAATTTGAGGTACTATTTTATGCACCTTTGCTACCTTCTACCTGCCAAAGTAACCATCATCCAAACTTCATAGTCGCTGATTCGTTCTTACCTGTGTTGGGTACATGCGCAGAGAAACTTTCAGCTTTTATAAAATAACGAAGGTCTGGCTGTCGCGGGCTCTTGAGCTACAATGAACACGTATAGGAATCACAATTTAACAGCGCGATTAAAAAAACAGTCTGTTAAACCCGATAAACCCGACATTATAGGGGTCCGTACTTCAAATGGAACCCGTTTGATCGTTCGTATGTGTCTAAATTTCTCTAGACAAAAAAAATTGCATCAAATTGAATTTTGACAGTCAAAATTAAAAAAAATCCCGTAAATTTAGGGAAAGGAGGCCAAGTTTGGTGCGTGATGTACCAAAAAAGCTTGTCTCTCCTCCTTATCTCAAAAAGTATCGGATTAAAATTTTGAAAAAATCAGACATACCTGCAGATATGAGAAAACTATAGCCAATGGACATACGGAACCCTCAATATTTTTGGGAGAGGTTGAATCTCTTCTTTTATGTGACAAGTAGTGTTTTGCATAATTTGTCAGGCCATATAGTTGCAATCTCGGTTGCAATAATAAAGTCGATTTCTTAACATTTTAACGATTTTAATTTTGCATTTCTTTCGTTATTTTGCTTTTCTTAAATTTTTGTTTAAATAGTACAGTGCGAGTGGAGGAACGATACGAAATTATGAAAAAATAGGTAACCATGAAATTGTATAAAGACGACTTAATTGAGAAATGAGTGAGCTTAATTGACAACTTGAATTGTTAAAAATTAAAAAAAATAAATGATTGAAAATTTGCATTCTCAGTTTTTCTTTCTTGTAGAGCGTAGAGGGTTGACCGTCTCTTAAACGCCCGGGTCGATTTTTGGTCCCAGTCCGGGGTTGATTCCGGCAATTGCCTGAATAATGGTGTGCGTGTATTGTTAGGAAAAAATCTAAGCTAATAACTTTTAAGAATTCCTGGTTTCAAGGGATGTTGTCATCAACTAGAAAACAGTTGAGAAGCGACAAGTGTTTGAATGACATCAGTTCACTGTTCGCTGTGACAAATGACAGTTTACATTTCTGCTAATGGTCACTAATGTCACAGCTTTCAATAACAGCCTTCTATTATAAAATAATCACTGCGTAGAGCAAATGAGAATTTAATTTATTTAATTTATATCACAGCTTAGTACAGGTATACAGGGTGTTCAGATTTTTTGGAAGGCGATTGCTGAAGTAAATCTTAAAACAAGAATTAGTCATTGTAGATAATAAACGCTCAACTACTACGGTCAATAGCATCTAAAAACAGGAATGATAATAAACTAGAATAAGAATCATGGACAAGAAACAATCTCAAGAAGTAACCTAATGTTTTTAGAAGGTGGAAAATAAAAAAGAGGAACAAGAGTTGAGGAAGTTATACCGGTTATGAAACGATCCCGACTTAATGAAAATGGATGGCTATTCCGTAAGAAAATCTAAAAAAGAAGGAACGACAAAAAATTATAAAAACAGGAATTATTGGCCACGCAGGATAATAGGATTAGATTAGATTGTAGATTATAGACGCTCAACAGCTGAAATCATCAGAGTCAACGCAGGATTCTGAACAAGAAACCATCTTAAGATGTACCTATCTGTAATTATTGAGGGAAATCGTGAATCATGGATATTGCTCTCAAAACATTAAGATTAGATAGACGTTAATGACTTCAGTTGTCGAGCGTCTATAATCTACCATCCCTCCCCCCCCTCTCTCACTTTCTCTCATTAAGAATAAATTCCCCGACTGTAATGGCAGTTTAGACTTCAGAACAATTCAAATTATCAAAATTGCAGGGTTTGAGAATAGCCGAGCGTGTAGCAATGCTGTTGTTTACATGGCGATCCTATGGTTCCTCTATTATAAGTCCCCAGTTCCAGGGTTCTAGCCCGAGAGCTGGTAAAAGTGTCAATTGGATTTTCAATTTATTATTAAAAAAAAAAAATGAATTGAACATATGAATTGGTGCTAGGCCCAAATAACCTTACCTGTTAGTGATCTTTAAAACACAATTTTTAATCAGGATTGCAAACCCCCAGTTTCAAACTTCTCAATAAAAAAAAACTGATGGAAGTATCAACTGAACTTTAAATGTATTTAATAATTAAAAACAATAATAAATTAAAACTATGAACTGATAGTAAGACTAGATAATTTTGGTTAAATGATGATTTTTACAAAAAGACGCCGCGAAAAAATTTATTTAAGTTCGACCCTGTTGAAAACGATCATTTTAGGACTCTATTAATGACAGATGACGATGCAAAGCGTTTTAAGTACTTATCTATAAATGAAATTCTTCTAAGATCAGGCTTTCAGCTTCTGATCTAATGAATGATCTGTCAAGTCATCTAGCATTAACCTGATAGATTCTTTATAATGGAGCGCAGAGCCGCAAATCAAACCTTTTTTTACTCGAATAAGAGAAATTAAATATTCAATAAAGGAAACTGTATAATAATAAATAAAACAATTTCAAATTAAAGGGCCGTATGCATAACAATTCAAAATTTAAATGCTTTAAAGTGAATCTTCTTTAGCCGCGGTCGGTTGAAGTGATTCCGATCGACAGTGTAACGAAGAAGTGTGACGGAAGTAGTAATAATAATAATAACAACAATTTATTTAAAAGACTGCATGTACAGTATTAAAAGCGTCAAAGTCTCTGGGTCACAGGTAATCATTAATATTATAAAAAGCACCCTCCAGCAGATAGCTTTTTAACAATTTTTTGAAATTATTTACATGGGCAGCTGATTTTATATTATCAGGCAGTTTATTGAAAATGGTGACACCTAGGTAAGCTGGGGATCTTTTACTTACATTTAAACGACTGTAGGGCACTCTTAAAGTGTTTTTTGACGAGTATTTATGTCGTGGTTAGGGTAAGGAAAAAAGAACACTACCACGATACTAGTGTAGAGGAATTAAATATTTAACTCGCTAACAGATAGCAGCAAAATGAGATCGACACAAGTTGACGAAAATTTTGTGGCAGTCAATGCATTATCGAAATAATTCTTTTCAACTATACGTCTGAATAATTTTTTGTCAACTAAATTTCTTGAAGTGTTGGCAGATCATGATCACATTAAATATTTTTTGAAAAAAATTGGCACGCAGATGTGAAAAGGTTCGCCATCCCTGGCTTAAAATAATCTCAAAAACATTCTCCTTAAATATTCAGAGAACTGTGTGAATCATGCTGTATATAAAAAAATGTTTTACATTATTTTAAAATAGGTACTTGAGTCTATTATAATAGTAATTTATGCAACTAATGGCTAAGTGACGGATTATATGACAGTCGCGATTTTGCGATACGAGCATTGTTGCCTTTATACCAGAACGAGTGTGATTACCGCACTCGCCTTCGGCTCGTTCTGATATAATTTAATATATTTTTTGCAACAACTGCTTCAAAAGTTCAATTTTAAGCAAATGAAACACAATTTGGATAAATATTTTGTTAGTGACATTACAGCAAAGTAATCTATAAAGTACTTTATTACGCACGTGTGTTCTAAAGTAAAACAAAACAGTATTACTTTATTATAGAACGGAGTGCGTTAAAATTTACTTTAAACACTACCGTTCGAACGTATCAGAAGCTTCCATAAAGAAATCACTTTTCAAACGGTACACAGCCATCTACACTCTACAGGGTGTTCAATATTGATTTTGGGTGAAGATAGAAAAGAAGTTTAAATACAAAAGTTGTATAAATTTTAATAGTGTATAACCTAAATATATTTTCAATTATACAGCCTGTCCCATTTAAGCGTGGCAGATCAAAGTTATGTTTTTTTTAACCTAGCACCCTGTTTTTATTTGTTTTTTTTCAATTCTGCATCCAAATGTGAATAGAAATTGTAAGGGAAGCCATGCTCGAAAATTCAGTAATTTTTGAGTTATTCAAGTTTTTTAGAAATTTTTGACACATGCAGACCTTTACCTAAAATTCGACATAGCCAAAACAGAAACCTTTATCAAACTGAAATTTTGAGGATCACCAGATAGTAGACGGACAAATCAATGTCTGTCCTAAAAAAATGAATTTATGATACAGGGTGTTCAAAATATGTACTTCTTTTACCTAACTTCAATCACGTGTAACTTTTGATTGTTAAATACAACGAGGTTATTTTTTGCTTGAATTGTATTCTTTAGGATATTTACTAACACTTTTATTAATGGTTGTCAATACCTAAACCAAAAATTTTGATACGAAAATATTAGGTTTAGGTATGGACAAAAACAGGGTGCTAGGTTAAAAAAAAACATAACTTTGATCTGCCACGTTTAAATGGGACAGGCTGTATAATTGAAAATATTTTTAGGTTATACACCATTAAAATTTATACAAATTTTGTATTTAAACTTCTTTTCTATCTTCACCCAAAATCAATATATTGGCCGACAACGCAAGTCTTGGACACCCTGTATAATTGTACTTTTGATGCAAGTGTAGCAAAGAAAATAAAAAGTAGGAGGTGCGAATATTTAATGAGAATAAAACCGTATTAATTTCTCACTTGAAATATTTCGAGACCAGCGTATAGTCCGTGTTAATCGAGAAAGTCTTGTGCCACCAGATAGTTGACATGTAAAGAGTTAATGCGTTCATCAACTGTTTAAAGGTAGAAAGCCGACAAATAAAATGTGTGGCTTATCAAATCTAAAGCGTGTAATCCAATTATTGTATGAAGCCGCTGTTAATATATGTTGCTTCGCTGTGCTATTCAATCCATATGACGCGTGTTAACTGCACCCATACATTCGTATTTAAGATTTGACTATATCCAGAATGTAATACACAATAATTATTTCACTAGTTTTGCCCGACTACCGAAGAAGAAGAAATAGTACAAGAGGTCAATACATGGTAAATAGATAGGATACAGTAACATTATGTGCTGATGAAAATTTTGTTGGAAAGCAGCCAATTATATAATTGATTCCAAACATGTCGGAAAAAATCATTTTACCAACCATAGTCACAGTCAGGATTCTAACCTGAACCTTTCCACTTTTTCGGCGGAATGAGCTTACAATTACTCAACCGTGACATGATTACTAATCTAACATTCTCCTTATATGCTTCGGAATCAATAGATTTTAACTACATATGAGTGTTAATTCAATATAGCTAGATTTTATAGATCTACAATCTAGCTATATTGAATGTACTGTAAATCTATTGATTCCTTTGCATATATGGAGAATGTTAGATTGGTAATCATGTCACGGTTGAGTAATTGTAAGCCCATTCCGCCGCGAAAGTGGAAAGGTTCAGGTAAGAATCCTGACTGTGACTACGGTTGGTAAAATGATTTTTTCCGATATGTTTGGAATCAATTATATAATTCGCTGCTTTCCAACAAAATTTTCAATATAGCAAATCAGCCGTATAAAAATCTATTAATTTATTATGTGCTGATATATTATGGAGAATGTTAGATTGGTAAACCTGTCACTGTTGAGTATTGTAAGCTCATTCTGCCGCGATAGTCGAAAAGTTCAGGTTAAATTCCTGACTGTGACTGGTCGTTCAAATGATTTTTTCCGATATTTGCAGGAATCAATTCTGTAACTGGGTGCTCTAAGCTCTTCCCATAAAAATTTATATGCAATTATAATTTACCTGTATTTTATTTTTCAGGTCGGAGATTTAGAGAAATTTGATTATCGTCTTGTAAATGTCATTTATTCAGCCAAATTTCTCATGTCTTGTAAATTTTTGATTATCTACTCGTTTAAATACAAAATACGTTTTTAATTTTAACGCCATTTAACGCGATGTGACGTATCACATTACAGGGAAAATAAAAATTACAATAATTTATTCAAGCGAACAGAAAATAGCGAAATTCAAGCGCATCAAATATGTTACGTTACAAGGTTTTTGACATCGTTTACTGTAATTTGACGGTTTAGTACAGAAATCGCGTAACTGAGACAAAACCGTCCGTAAAACAATGAAAAGTCACAACTATACAGATTATTATTTACTATATTCGATTGTGTCTATACTCTATTCATTTTCAAGATATCTGTGTACGCGATCAGCACGTTAAACATATTATGTCTTTTAGTGAAACAAAAAAAGGAGATGTTTACTATAACTCAAAATCAGAACTTATTTAAAATTTAAATTAAAATATTTGAATACAATCTCAATATTGTGTTTTAAATCCAACCAACTGCAACATCCAGGATTACATATTTTAATTTATTATTTTAACTACATATTTGACATTAATGGTCTAATTTGACAGCTGCGAGAATATACTGTAGCACGTTGCTATTTCTGAATTCAACAGAATCATTGAATGATAAAATAATTTTACCTTTAGCACCGCCGATTTACGCTATCACTCACCAGACGGCAGGACCATGCATCTGCTCACAATGAATAGTTTGTGAATATACTGTAGCACGTTGCTATTTCTGAATTCAACAGAATCATTGAATGATAAAATAATTGTAACTTTAGCACCGTCGATTTACGCTATCACTCACCAGACGGCAGGACCATGCATCTGCTCACAATGAATAGTTTGTGAATATACTGTAGCACGTTGCTATTTCTGAATTCAACAGCATCATTGAATGATAAAATAATTTTAACTTTAGCACCGCCGATTTACGCTATCACTCACCAGATAGCAGGACCATGCATCTGCTCACAATGAATAGTTTGTGAATATACTGTAGCTCGTTGCTATTTCTGAATTCAACAGAATCATTGAATGATAAAATAATTTTACCTTCAGCACTGCCGATTTACGCTATCACTCACCAGATGGCAGGACCATGCATCTGCTCACAATGAATAGTTTGTGAATATACTGTAGCTCGTTGCTATTTCTGAATTCAACAGAATCATTGAATGATAAAATAATTTTACCTTTAGCACCGCCGATTTACGCTATCACTCACCAGACGGCAGGACCATGCATCTGCTCACAATGAATAGTTTGTGAATATACTGTAGCACGTTGCTATTTCTGAATTCAACAGAATCATTGAATGATAAAATAATTTTAACTTTAGCACCGCCGATTTACGCTATCACTCACCAGACGGCAGGACCATGCATCTGCTCACAATGAATAGTTTATGAATATACTGTAGCACGTTGCTATTTCTGAATTCAACAGAATCATTGAATGATAAAATAATTGTAACTTTAGCACCGCCGATTTACGCTATCACTCACCAGACGGCAGGACCATGCATCTGCTCACAATGAATAGTTTATGAATATACTGTAGCACGTTGCTATTTCTGAATTCAACAGAATCATTGAATGATAAAATAATTTTAACTTTAGCACCGCCGATTTACGCTATCACTCACCAGACGGCAGGACCATGCATTTGCTCACAATGAATTGTTTGTGAATATACTGTAGCACGTCGCTATTTCTGAATTCAACAGAATCATTGAATGATAAAATAATTTTACCTTTAGCACCGCCGATTTACGCTATCACTCACCAGACGGCAGGACCATGCATCTGCTCACAGCGAATAGAAGTAGTTACGTGTTTGCGGCGTTAGCCTTTCGTTGTCTGTGGACGTTATAAGCTGCTTGCAATGACACTGTCACAGTGGTTTAAAACTAATGTTTTGCTTCATGCCCTCTTACAAGCGAATCTAATTTACCACAATATCACAGAAACGCCGTCTCGTGTTCTGGACATTACTTGGCTTAGTTTTTCTCTTTTATTCCCAAGAATCAAAACAATTAATTTGCCTTGTTTCTTAGAAAACAAGTCAACACTGAAATATTTTATATAAACAACTTATTTCCCGATTTAAATTGTTTCTGATCTACTTATAGACCGAGAGCTAATGACAATTTTTTGCTGTTACTTATTCAAGGCCTTATTTTTGTGAAAATGTTGAAGGAAGCATATTAAAGTGCCCTGAGTAAGCGATTTTGCTAGATAGTGGTATGGGAGGGATGCAGACCGCCCCCAACATGTAACAAATAAAATGGTCACAATTATTATTGCTTCAAGGCTGAAATTGTTTGTATAGATTGTCGGTGACTCAAAAATGCCATTATAATATGTGCAGATCGATTGGTCAGTATTAAAGGGGTGATAGATAACCCTAAACGTGTCATGTACTTGACGAAATTTATATGATTAGTTCAAGGTTCAAATTTTAATATGTTGTTACGGCGACTGTTTTAAGCATATATTTCAATTTGCAGAACAAAATTTCGGTATTAACCCCCTTGCAGAACGATATAAACATCAAGGCGAGCAAGTTTCCCTCTAAGAGAGGGGGTCTAAAACCGACATTTTGTTCTGCTGAAATATATGCTTAAAACAGTCGCCGTAACAACATATTAAAATTTGAACCTTGAACTAATAATATAAATTTCGTCGGGTACATGACACGTTTAGAGTGATCTGCCACTCCTTTAATCAATCGATCTGCAAATATTATAATGGCATTATTGGGTCACCGACAAGCTATACAAACAATAATTATGACCATTTTTTTTTGTTACACGTTGGGGGCGGTCTGCATCCCTCCCATAGCGCTATGCCAAATCATTTAAAAGATGAACCAAATAAAAATAAATTCAAAAATGACTTAAAAACATTTCTGTTGGGACTTTGTAGCTATTCGTTAAAAGAAATTCAATAAAGTAATGATTATGACGCTATTTATACTTTGTGGTTAATCAAATAAAGATTTATTATTATTATTATTATCTAGCAAAATCCCTTACGCAGGGCACTTTAATATGCCTCCCTCAACATCTTCACAAAAATAAGGCCTTGAATAAATAACACCAAAAAATTGTCACTAGCTCTTGATCTATTAGCCTATGCAGAAGAAACAAAATGTACCTACATTATTGCACAAAAAAAAACGACTAAGTGCGAGTCAGACTCGCGCACCGAGGGTTCCACACAATAATAAAAATAAGGAGTTATAAGTAGTAATAACTGTCAATTTGCAATTTGACAGTCCGAATAGAGTGAGTGCGACAAGGACGGGTGATGTGAATCCACTAATGAAAAGATTTTTAGAGAGAGAAACCTGTCGGATAAGCACACCATGTAATATTTCCACCATGGTATTTAGGTATTTTTTATGCATTAATAATTATATCCATATTCCAAATGATTATTAAAAATAATAATTCAGTAACATCTAAATATTATAAATAAGTATAAAATATTATTTTTTCTATCTCACTTTTTAATATCCCATAATTTAATTACCGTACCACGGTGCCAGACATATTATTAAAAACAAAATATGAACATTATATAATATGCACATATTTATGAAATTTTGAATAATTAAAAAAGCGAAATACAAACATTCTGGCATACTTTAATAGAATGTCTCAAAATAAACACTGTGAACACTTTTAAACAAACCACTATTAAGATCTCATAATAATGCATAGTATAGTATATTAATTATCATCTTTAGGCTGTACATATTTACAGATAAGACTTGTCATAAACAATATAAAATCAATAGTTACATAAAGTCACCAACACTGTATAAACATTTGTTAATTAAAAAATCTTTCAAATTTTTGCAAAATATTTTAAAATGGTAGTTGTCGTGTTACAATAGCATCCAAAAGTTTCGTTCATAATACGCTGTAAAACAATAAATAAGTATAGTGTTAAATGTAAAAAAAATTTTGTTAGAGATTGTACCTAAACTGTTGTTTACATAGTTACCCATATTTCACTTAGTTTGTTCGCTAGGATTATATAAAAATATCAATCTTTTCGTTAAAATTGTTGAACTTTGCGTTATTATATCTCAACAATAAAAAGGTCAATAATTTTTGGATTTTCTTTTTTAAACTCAGAACAAAAACATCAATGAACAGTTAGTTTTTTGAAAATTTCTGACTGTTACTTTTTTTTAAATTAAAAAATTTGTCAAAAACACAACCTTTCCTATGCTCTCCGTGTTAATTATCCGAACTTTAATTAAGTTTATCTCGAGTTAGAGATGGTCAATCAACTTCAAATTTTAATAGTATTTGTATTATAGTATCCTTAATGAGTACCTATACGAAAATTTAGAATTTTCTGACACTATGCCCATAGCACGACAACTACCTTAACGGTACTGGTACATTATACACAGAAAGACGATTCTAAGCAGGAAAGTAATTTATGGTGCTATTCTGTATGGTCAGTGTTAGAATTTACAACACTGTAAAATTTCTGTCTCACTTTATCTTATGTACCTAATGTTAAATTAGTTTTCAACGAAATGGAAATCTCTATTTAGTTGGAACAAATAACATTCTTAAAACTAAGTTAAATCAAGAACCCAGTTTAGCAGAAGGGTTTTCGGGAAAATTCCACCGAAATTTTTCATAATGAAGATTATTTGGAAAACTAATCTTGCAACATGAAATTTATGTATCATGGTTCTCTATGCCGGTCGAACTGACCCGGTCGGCAATTGCCGATGGGGGCAAACCGGATCTAAGACAATGCAATCTATCATTTTTAGAACTTTCAAGGACCATTTAAAGAACATATTTTCTCTACTCTGCTGTTAGTTTGAACAGAAATAGCCTCAAGTGCTGAATTTGACCCAAAAACACGTTCTGAAGCGCAATCACTTCTTGAAAATTTCAGCAAATATTAAACACTTCTCATATCTTTTATGATGATGACAATTTTCGAATATATTACTCCAGCTTCATATTATCTTTAAACAGAAGATATTGATTTTGTTCAAGCGACCATTTGGTATAGCTAATTTGCCTTAAAAATCTGACTCAAAATTACGTAATTTCCGATACAGAGATATGAAATTGAATCTGAGTTGCTTAAACAGAGATCTAGAAAAAGAAAACCCATGGCAGATAAAAGTACTGAAGACAACGTCATCACTGACGCTTTCTTTATGTCCCAAAAATTGATCTGTTTGGGGGGAGGGAAAGGGTGCAGGGGTCAAATTACACTTGTTGCCGATGGGGCCAAATGACGCCAGTCCGACCCTGTCCATGCCGACAAAAAAAATTGAACGCAATGATATTAGACAGGAGGGTCGGTCCGAGATACAAATGGTGTCGACGAAAATATTGACCCTCTATTATATAAATAAAAGGCTGAAATATGCCCCAGCATTAATATTAGAGTAAAATATCTTGCATTACAAACACAACTCATCCCCTTTCGTATTTCACCCCCGAATTTCCAACATTCGGTCGTATTATATGGCTGTTAATATAAGCAAGTTAGCAACCCTTTAGGGAAATCGTGAGGCTGCTGGTATTTTTTTTTCTCTCTGTCAGACGCGACTCACAGAGTGGGAGAAAATGGAAACTGAAGATGATACTCCTCCAATCACAAAACAGGGTCAGAAAAACTTAGTTGTGCAATATTATTATTATACTAGCTGTCCGGTCCGGCTTCGTCCGGGCGCTATGAATTTAATGCCTAGATTTTGACAGTTAAGTATGCAATTAATATACAAATACATGATGCGTAACTATGAAAACGTAGAACGCATAATTAATTCATGACCTGTCTTTCCAACACAATAGGTCTGCACAGTACTGTGAATGCATAGTTTGAATGTTCTCCTTCGGGAACAGTTTTCCGGGATAGAAAGTAGCCTATGTCCTTTGTGGGGCTTCAAGGAAACTCTTTGCCAATTTTCGTCGAAATCGGTTCAGTGGTTAAGCTGTGAAGAGGTTACAGACAGACAAACACACTTTTGCATTTATAATCTTTACAGTTAGGACTTTACACTATCTACACGCCACAGAAGTGAAACTTCCAGTCGCGTCGACAGTAGACACGCACACACATATCCGTAAGTATAAGCTGCAGCGAGGCATTTCCAGCGTCTTACTCTAGCTCAACGACGCAGAGGAGTGGGGGTGCAGCGTTTCAGTACATGGATCCTATTCATTCACAATACTTAAAAGAAGTTTTACTTCGATAAAAATGAGGTTCGCGAAATAAGAAAGTTTAAAGACTGCTGGATATTGTCAAAGATTGTAAATACTAAGATATCTGGTCTCGAAAACTTTCCAACCCTAGAACAAAACAAAATGCCCAATGGACTAATTATAAAATTTATTATGGCTTGTATCGGGTATACGAAGACAATGTAGGTGTAGACAGCCTGAACTTGGTAGGAAGCCTGAAGAAACGGCACACTGCTGTAGGGAAATTGCTATCCATTTAAGGCACTTCGTTAACTAATAAGATTCTTACTGTGCGACAAAATATGGCAGCGTTCTATATTCAATGAAACAATAAATTTCCAAAAAGTACATGGACAACCTTAATTAAGTTTTTCTTTACAAATAAATAATCATCACAGATGCTTGTAATTTATATTAGAGGTAAAGTTTATTTGTTTGTCCACGCTGATCTCAGAAACTACTGACCCGATTTGAAAAATTATTTCATGGGTTAAAAGCCTTCTTCTCCCCGAACGATTTAAAGGTACGTGAAATACACAGCTGGGATTCGGTAGCATGTATGGTAGATGGTAGCTGAAATTAAAGCGCATATAAGTTTGCACAACGAAGTTTTGATACTAGCATTGATACAAGCTTAAGTCGCGTTTGAAATGTCAGATAGCGAAGACGAATATTTGTGTTCTTCTGCTACAAAGCCAATACCATTACGTACTAGACATATATGGTATTTTTTGCCATACCCACTACAAAAAACCTACTTTTCACGTCATTTTCAAAAAATTCTGACAGTTTATTTGCCATCTTTCCTTCCAGTGTGCCGCGAAGTTCGTGCACGTAAGTATAATGACAGGCGCACGCAGATGTATAGAGCGAATGTACAGAAGTTGCTATGGCAAACGTTATTTTCTGCGCTAGTGCAGAAAGTAAACCATTTTCCGCATACACCTGCCTGTTAAATGGGTCATTAATGGCCGCTATACATACATCTAAAGTAGCTACTTTGTAGTAGATATGGCAAAAAATATTAAAGAAATACGTTTTTTAATTAAAAAAAAACTAACAAATCTTTAGATTGAGAAATCCATTCAAACGATAGCAAAATGTTCAGTTAAAAACAAATACACAATACTTTAAGTTTTTTAGCAGCAGGAGAACAAAATAAAATAGGTTAAAAAGTGGTATAATATTCAAAGATGTGTATTTTCAACATTAACATACAAAGTTTTGTATGAAGAGCTTCTCTCGACTCTTGCACGTTAAGAAAATCATTGGACGTAAGGAAAGCAAAAGACTGTAAGACAAACTCCCAAGAGTTCTCATTTCTCACTTTATCCACTTCTTATTCTTGTTTTTGACTTTATGCTAATGGGGTATTTTTATTACAGGGTAGAACTCGGTTCATAATAGAAAAATAAAATTTCAGTTATTTTTTAAACAGATTTTTTTTAGTTTGCAATAGTAACAATGAGCCAATTATTCCAAAATTATTACATTACCTTACAGACATATGATATTAGCTCTCGCATGTGAGAAGGTACATCTCTATGGAAGAAAACAGCTTTGAAGTGGCTTAAGGATCCAAAATAAGAAGCATATACTGTTAATATTGCATTTATTAGCTAATGTTTCGAGAATTATATTCTCATCATCAGAGCTCAAATGCCGTCAAATGTAACAGTAAAATTAAAAAAGTTAACAGTTTAGTCACTTCTACCACAACTTTTATTATATTGGTGAATGTACATTTCAAGAGCTAAGCTCTCATCCTCAGCACATACTAAACTAAAGTTTAGTATGTGCTGAGGATGAGAGCTTAGCTCTTGAAATGTACATTCACCAATATAATAAAAGTTGTGGTAGAAGTGACTAAACTGTTAACTTTTTTATTGATAAACAACCACAGTGCTCTTAATTATTTCTAACAGTAAAATTGTCCAAAATTTAAAAAAACATATTAACATTTTATTTGGTTTTAATGAAGTGTGAAAAAAAGTTGTTTTATTGATTTATTTTGTAAATGAAAATACTGAATACTTTATGTTTTATAGAATTTTGACTTAATTTTTTATTGTAGAATTTTTTTTTGCCAGATTAAATGATTAATATTTAAGTGCTTTAAGCTAGAAACATCTCTATACTTAGTACCTAATTTAAATCGGCTCTCGCATGTAGTGATATTTCAGTAACAAATTGCTTCTTTAAACAGCTTTTATTTAGTTTGCAATAGTCACTAACAATGAGCCAATTATTCCAAAATAATTACATTATCTTACAGACATGATATTAGCTCTCGCATGTGAGAAGGTACATCTCTATAGTACCTAATTTAAATCGGCTCTCGTATGTAGTGCTATTGCAGTGACAAATTGCTTCATCAGGAAACAATTATTAACTGTTGAAAAACGTGTCACTGTAGAGTAATTGTCAACTCAGTCACCGCGAATGTGGAAGTTTCGGGTTAGAGTTCCGACGGTGACATAGGTTTGAAAAATGAATTTTTCCAATGTTGCATCATATTGTTACGTCATTTTCGATGGGTGTTTCTAACACTCATGCAAATTTAAATAGCAAACTTAGAGATATAGCGACAAACGGACAATTTATACGTACCTAGTACTTAGCTTCTAGTAGAAAATACGTCAATAGCGAAGGAACTGATTATGCAATTTAGATCTTTACAATAGTAGACTGTATATCTAGTGTGTCGTAATTAGATATATATTATTGACGAGTAATTGACATTGATTAGGCAAAAAATCCTACACCCCCGTTTGGTCCCCTTAGGGGTTAAATTTAATTCAAGTATTGTCATCGGGAATACACATGTGTACAAAATTTCAAATCGATCGCATACGTGAAAGTCGTTCAAAATTGATTTGAAAGATTTGAACTAACAAAAAAAAGTAATAAACATACAAACACAAGTCAAATATATAATTGCTTGTAAAATATGGTAGATTGGTAGATATGTAACCTTCATGATTACAACTATAGAAATAAATAAATTTCATCAACATCGGTCCAGTAATTTCTGAGAAAAGTTAAAAAACCGTAAATGAACAATACATTTCGGGTATATTTCGCTACATAGGTAGGTACTAATTAAATTAGTAACAGGCTAATAGCTACAAAGTATGGAACCCCTCAGAACAGAGATAGCTATAGAAGTGGCATATCATAGCTTATAGAGTGTGTTTTAAAGACCACCAATAGCTAAGGTTATTTGGGCCTAGCACCAATTCATATTTTCAATTCATTTTTTTTTAATAATAAATTCAACTGACACTTTTACCAGCTCTCGAGCTAGAACTCAGGAACTGGGAACTTGTAATAGAGGAACCATAGCAACGCCATGTAAACAACAACACTGCTACACGCTCGGCTATTCTCAAACCCCCAGCTTATAGATATATGTACAACTGAAGCCGTTGAGACGTGCGGGGAACAATTGAAACAACTAAAAATATAATAAAATATTTTTACTTAGGTACTGATTTTTCGTAAGCGCTTTGGAATCTTTATTGTAACATCCAGGCACACAACACGACATAAAAAGTAATTAACACTACGGAATACAAGCAACGAATGATCATAATGTACCTGACAGGTCGTACTGTAGTGTATAATTGTGGCTTCACAAGCGACGTGATATGCTATTTATATAGCTATTTCTGTTCTGAGATGGAACTATAATGTGTTAGTACTTGACCGATTTTTATTAAAATACGGTTCTGTAGAAACCAGACAAGCAGTAAAGTTGTCAGTACCCTTTCAACAAACTGCGAGTTAAGTTTGCTGCCTCAGAATGTTTTCGTAGCATTAACTTTCATGGAATATTTGTATTTTGAGTCTCCAGACCGTGGAATATCTGGAACTTAGATATAAATAAACTTTTTTTTATTTACTCGACTAAGCAAAATTGATTTATTTTTCAATATTCGGATTATTCAATTTGTTTTTACAAGCTTTTATTTAACTTGCAATGTATGTTAGTTTGTTTGTGTTTTTGTTTAGGTCAAATATTGCAAGTCACTTTTGAACGACTTCCACGTATCCGATCGATTTGAAATTTTGTACACATATGTATTCCCGATGATAATACATGAATAAATCATTTTTAGAAATAAATTCAACCCCTAAGGGGTTCAAACGGGGATGTAGGGTTTTTTTGACTAATTCACGCCCAGGCCAAATCGTTGAAACTAGAAACTTGAAATTTGGACAGTTAGTTCCTTTTCTGGCGTAAGCATCCACTAAGAAAGGATTTTTCGAAATTCAACCCCTACGGATGTCAAAGGGGGGTAAAATTTTGAAAGACTAAAATGAACAAAATAAATATTAGTAAAAAAAACTTTTTAGAGACAAGCTTTTATTTAAATGCACTAAAAAGGAAAAAATAATTTTTAATAATTTACGTTCATAATTATAAAAGCGTGGGTCGCAACTAATAAACTATCATAGAGTTCACGACCCACGCTTTTATAATTATGAACCTAAATTATAAAAAAATATTTTTTCCTTTTTAGTGCATTTATATAAAAGCTTGTTTCTAAAAAGTTTTTTTACTAATATTTATTTTAGAAACAACTAAGAAGACAATTCTGATTCCACTTTTCAAGTTTCTGAAAAATAACTGTTAATTGCTAAAACTTATATTGACTTTTGCATTGGCAGAAATCTAAGCTATAATAACACTGCCTAAATAGAATTCTTAAACATAATGTTTAAAAAAATCCATTGTTTTTTATAGAAAATATGTCTAATCATGGTTGTTCCCTGAGGGTCCAAGCTCACTTATATTTTTTGACAACGCCTTGATAAATACAGGATTAGATAATAGATGATACCAAGAAATAATGACAGAAAACGATAAATGAGTATTTCGCAAGCAAGTAATAGTAGTAATTAGTATAACGCGGTACTAAGTATAGAAGTATAAGAGCGAGGTACATAGTAATGGCGATGATCCATTTCAAGATGAATAATTAGTTTACAGGTAATCAACAAGAGGCGAGAGTCTTGAATCTTGCAGACAGCTGACACGTTGACAGCAAAACTCAAGATAATCTCAACCGAAAAAAAAAATTTCATTTCACGTTAATGAAGACCAGAATATATAAACCCAATTTTTCGATGATTTCAATGATATTAATTATCAAATTATGAAGACAACCAGAAAAGATAAAATTATCTAAAAGAGTGAAATACTCCAATCCTAAACATGTACTTTATAATGCTGTCAAAAAATCTAATTCAGTTATATTTTAGATCAACGAACAAAAAATGCGAGTCAAATTAAGTTTTTGTATAATTGACAATTTTGAAAAACATAAACGAAAACTTACTGACCTTGAAATTGTACTACGAACTATAATACCAATAAATATTCGTAATACAATAAATCACGTGGTGTGTTCAAAAAGTTACAAAAATTATAATTTAAAAAAACTAAAAAACACGCTTTAATGAACTAAAAAGTAAAAAACAATTAATTTTATTGTAAAAAAGCGTGGAGTAGTATGAAAATATGATACAAAGCATCCCACGCTTTTTTACAATAAAATTAATTATTTTTTACTTTTTAGTTCATTAAAGCGTGTTTTTAGTTTTTTTAAATTATAATTTATTTTTGCTTTTTAGTCCTGGAGATCCTGGTCAGGATAATGGGACAAACTTATGGAATTATTGTATTGTCATCGGTCCTTGATAAGTGTGCAAAGTTTCAGTTCAATCTGAAGTTTTTATCGCAATTGTATTTCAATGTTCTTTGGGAATTAGCGCTCCCAGGGACCCGAGCTCGTACCAATCGGTTTGTGTATGAAGGCTGGCGGATTTTTATACTGCACAAATGTTATTTGTTGTGTTGAAGACGCTAATGACCTGAGTTGTCGACGCGTCTATAATCTACAATAAATAAAAAAAATTAGACTGATGACCAGTCCTATACTTAAAATATATATATAAAATATATATAATATACTTAAATATTTGCAAAAAATAAACACTCTTTTTTATTCTTTGAAAAAAAGCATGGCCCTCTTTTTTGTTTGGTGATCTACTAATGGCTAGTAATATAGCAAAAATCATGGTAACCTTGATTTACGTACAATTCTCTTTTTTTAGTAAAATATTTTTTTTCTCGAAAACTATACAATTTAGAGAAAAAAAATATTTACATTTTTTTCATATTATAACATCTAGAATTCATTTATATTTTTACTTCCCACCTCTACTATGGTAGGGAAGTAATGGATTCAGTCCGAAAACAATATTTCGAGATTTTAACAGATTTTCACGTTTTGAGATCCTAGCAATCGTTTAAGATCATTTTCTGACTGATGTCTGTATGTGTGTGTGTGTGTATGTGTGTGTGTGTGTGTATGTGGTCAATTTTTCGCCTTCGATATCTTAAGAACGGAACAACATACGGGCATGCCGATTGTTCTATTGTGTTTATCAGCCTTTAACTTAGATCTGATTAGATTTTGAGTCAAATCGGTTCAGTGGATCCTGAGATATTCAAAAAAACGTCCTCAATGTCACGTATTAACATAGGTAAAAAAAAATATAAATGAATTCTAGATGTTATAATATGAAAAAAATGTAAATATTTTTTTTCTCTAAAATGTATAGTTTTCGAGAAAAAAAATATTTTACTAAAAAAAATAAAAATTGTACGTAAATCAAGGTAACCATGATTTTTGCTATATTAAGCTAGCCATCAGTAGATCACCAAACAAAAAAGAGGGCCATGCTTTTTTCAAAGAATAAAAATTAAATTGTGTTTTAAAGACCACCAACAGCTAAGGTTGTTTGGGCCTAGTCAAAGAATAAAAAAAAAGTGTTTATTTTTTGCAAATATTTACTAGGTGGGAAGTATAGGACTGGTCATCAGTCGAATTTTTGTTACCTATGTTAATACGTGACATTGAGAACGTTTTTTTTAATATCTCAGGATCCACTGAACCGATTTGACTCAAAATCTAATCAGAACTAAGTTAAAGGCTGATAAACACAATAGAACAATCGGCATAGCCGTATGTTGTTCCATTTTTACGATATCGAAGGCGAAAAATTGACCACACACACACACACATACAGACATCAGTCAGAAAATGATCTTAAACGATTGCTAGGGTCTCAAAACGTGAAGATCTGTTAAAATCTCGAAATATTTTTTTCGGACTAAATCCATTATTTCCCTACCATAGTAGAGGTGGGAAGTAAAAAATGGTGTACAGGCTCTCGTATACAATAGTCATAATGACAATATGATAGTCCGGGCCGGAGGCTGCGGCGCGGCGGCGATGGTCATTCTTTACTTACGTCCGTGTCCAGTCGTCGACTGAACTGTGTTGTTCCATATTAATGAGAAGGCGGGTCTCACGCATCACACAACCGTCACTGCTGAGCTGCTCTCACAGCACGGGATACACCACTATCAACTATATCCATACTTTTGTGTCGGTGTGTGTGTGTGTGTGTATGTGTATATACAGCAAACTTATAACATACAGGCTATTTCCTAAGTACTTACGTGTAGAAAATTCACCGGTTATTTTAACTTTTTAGTCAGAGCGACAAGCGACTAAGTCCTGCAGTCAGGGTCCATTCTGATTGGTCGAATACGCCATCTTGATGTCGTTTGATACACACACACACCTAAACGGACGTAACAACTAACTAGTGAACTCTGTATACTAATATGGATAGTTGATTGCGATTAAAAAATGGGTTTTGTATGTGGAGAATGCTCAAATACATATTCTTCAAGACAGGCATTAATGTTCACAAAATTAGAATGAAAACTTCAGGTGAGGCTTGTAATCTAATTCTTTCTATAAAAGTCGACCAATTTTCTAACATTTCAAAATAAAACCTAATTTAATATTATTATTTGAGATATTAGGATGTCCAAAATTTATACAATAACAGTGTTCTTGAGAAATTGGAATAGAAAAATAAATTTTAATTAAGTTTTATTTTGAAATGTCAGAAAATTGATCGATTCTTATAGAAAGAATTAGATTACAAGCCTTACCTGAAGTTTTCATTCTAATTTTGTGAACATTAATGCCTGTCTTGGAGAATATGTGTTCGAACATTCTCCACATACAAAACCCATTTTTTAATCGCTATCAACTATCCATATTAGTATACAGAGTTCACTAGTTAGTTGTTACATTCGATTAGGTGTGTGTGTGTGTGTGTGTGTCAAACGACATCAAGATGGGATATATTATTACGACCAATCAGATTGGACCCTGACTGCAGGGCCTAGTCGCTTGTAGTTACATGACGTGGTTAATAAAAATAAATTATTAAAAAAACAAAAAACCCGACTGTGTAAAAAGCGAGCTTAAAAGATGGAAACAAGGTCAACTGATAACATGCAGTCGAAGGCATCAGATATTTCTGTTCAACTTGTTACTACGTTATTGGCTCCGACTGCATGTTGTCATTTGATCTTGTTTCCATCTTTT
Organism: Mongoloraphidia duomilia; assembly: GCA_039654895.1. Taxonomy (NCBI): domain Eukaryota; kingdom Metazoa; phylum Arthropoda; class Insecta; order Raphidioptera; family Raphidiidae; genus Mongoloraphidia; species Mongoloraphidia duomilia. The sequence goes on from CM077523.1 coordinate 10,233,180, forward strand.
AAGTTCGCTTTTTATGCAGTCGGGTTTTTTGTTTTTTTAATAATTTATTTTTATTAACCACGTCATGTCGGGTTTTTTGTTTTGTTTTTTTTAATAATTTATATTTATTTTTTTCCTTTTAGTTGAATCTACTCATCAAGCCTTGTCATTTGATACCCCACACAAAAAGATTTACCGATTTTTCACCTATAAAGTTGAGAGAAAAAAATAGTAAATTTTGAAATTTAAAATTTGCTATGAGTACACGCAGCGCCAAGGACTTTTTTTTGTGTTGGTGAAACACTTTTTAATTCACCAGTGGCATACGTGAAAAATATGGAAAAACGATACGCCATTGCATTTCATGTAGTTTTTAAATTATTTGACTAAAACTCTACAATAAATGTTTTTTCTCTCATCTCTATCACCCTATAAGTAGTTCGAAAAGGAAGAACTTGTGGATAATTACGTTGACAGAAACATTTTGGTTTAAAATAAGAGCCAGCGAATTTTCTGGACATACTTAGACACCCTGTACATGCATACATAGTTGTTTTATTTCCATCATCTCGTAAATGCACACACACATACATAACGTATAACTGGTAGACAGTCTCTTGTATTGTTGTGTATAGGTTTTCCATATAGAAAGACAATGGACTCTGATGGATCGCTCCAGGAGCTGTATTGTATAAATGAGCTACAAGTCTTCAACCGCGACAACAAACCGTACGACCGGTTCGAAAATAGCCGAGGTCGTAGGGATTCTACCGAGGGTTCCGTACATCAATCGTTCTACTTTTCCTGCAAATCTTTACCAGTTTCTTTGTAAAGTAGAAATAATTTAAAAAGACATGAAGGGCAATAAAACGTGCAACAAAGAAAGATACAGGATATTCTTCGTTTTCAAACAAATCAAAATAATAAATCACATAAGTCCTAGTTCTATCTTTTACCGTCTACCTCAGGAAGAGAGAGACGTAATGTAATATGAGGGCTTGTTTAGGTTACCTACGAAAAGATTCTTTCTCTCTTCAATTTCGTACTCCTGACAGTCAATAAAAGGTGGGTACTTTCGAATTTCCGTCCCAGCGCTATCCTAGGGGAGTCGCAATTTCAGAACTTAAGTCCCGATTTGAGAAGTTATGCTCAGAAAAGCAAGCTCATCCTACCTCATTAATTATATTGTTTGTAGTTTTTAACTTCCCATTGGAAGTTATTGTAATGGGTCCGAAAATCGAAATCAAAATGTATAACAAATTTTTATGTTTCAAGGTCCCTACACTAAGATGTCTCTGTGTGTGTATGTGTGTGTGTACGTATATGTGTCCATTTCTTTCTAAGACGAAATCTCGAGAATAAAAAATGATATCGACTACGTTAGGGTGCCAATCGACGCGTATTAACGTAAATATGATTTGAAAGAATTTTTTTCAAAATCGGTTCAGCCGTTCTTTTTTCTTAACCAAATAGACTCAAAAAAAGTAGATTTTACACAATATCTCGCGAATAAAAAATTATATCGGCTTCGTAAGGGTGTCAATCGAGGCGTGTTAACGTCATTTTGATCCGACAAATTTTATAAAAATCGGTTTTTTTTTTAATTATTGTTAAAAATAAATAATAATTATGTTTTAATGATTAAAATGATTACTTTTCGGTGTAAAATCTAATTTAATTATTATTATTAAATATTTATCAAACTGGGAAGTTCGTCGTGTGGACCTCAAGGGTCGCACTTTAGTCCTAATAAACGACCCACCTCACGGCTTGTTTATGTTTTCTAATTATTAGAATTAGAAACTAATAAATAATAATTAAAACTCTGTATTCTTTGGAGTATTCTTTGAATAATAAAGTAATTTTATTGTCTGCTAGAGCTACACATAGGTATCTTCTTTAAGAAGGGCGTCGCAAAAAATTGCAACCTGTAAAGGGAGTCGCAGTAAAGAAAAGATTGAGAACCCCTGCTCTAGGATATAAAATTGCCCACAAGTACTCATCAAAAAAAATTTTTTTTAATATTTTTAGTACCTTAAAAGTATACTTTAAACGATAACACGCCAAATATTTATTTTTTTTAATTTTTACTTTATTTTTTGGCCTCAAAGGAGATTTAATTTTTTTTGGCAAAGCGCGTCATGAAATATCTGCGAATCACATAATTCTGCCAAATTTCGAACTCCTATATAACTCTTCAGAAGTTATAGTCCTTCAGCTAGAAATAAGGATTCCGTTCTTTACTGACGCACAGTAAATATTCGATCATCTTTATAAAATGAATATCGATTTACAATCATATTTTATTGATCTGACAAAACAACTGCTTGTGCACATTTATTTTTTGTTGTGTAATTTTATTGCAAGGAATGGACTTCATCAATATGTCAATTTACGACTTGTTTTTTTTTTTTTTTTTGAAAGTGCAACTTCTGTTTTATTATTTTTCAGTATTAAACAATTACAGTACACGCTCTGTAAGCCGAACCCCGTTAGTGTTCGGTAATCCGAACTGGGAAAATTTCAAAATAACAAAAAATATTTTCTAAGAACCAGCTTGGGTAGAAAAATGATAATCTAGGAAGGAAGCAGTGAAAAAATGTCAACTTTTTAAAAGTTATAGATAATACATAGATCATTGGGGGGGGGGAGGAAAAATATTCGGTTGCATTTAGGTCTACAAGGACCCATTGTGCCTCCCCGACTAACTAGGTCCCGAATCGTCCTGGGTTCTCTTGAGAACGCACTCAGATCAATGGGCCTAAAGAATCTCTTTGTTCCCATGAAGTATTTTAGTTTGAGAGCGTTCAATAAAGAAACAAAAATCACAGACTATTTTGAAAATACAAGAAACCAACTGCCAGAGTTATTTGAGTCTAGGACCAATTCATATTTATAGACATATAAATCAATAAATAAATAAATATTTTCAATTTGTTCTTATTTTTAATAATAGGTAACAAATTGAAAATGACCCCGCACACAACATTGCTCGGTTCGCAACCTAAATACAAAAAAATTCAAAAGCGTGACAAAGAAATATCTTACAAATGAGGCCTTTTACTCTGTTGAGGAATTTTTGACTGCGGATGTCAAGATAAGCTAAATGCTGTATTTTACTACTTATGTAATTATGACGACGTTATCCACATTGTGGTTTTTAGCTAATAAAGTATTCTATTCTATTCATATTGTTACGAATCACCCTGTATATAATCGGCAGGCAAGAGTTCTGAGAAACGGGGGTCCGCTTACTGTAACAACTGGTATCTGCACGAAAGTTCTAGAGAAAGCGAGAACACACTAGGCTTATGCTACGCTGCCTATATAAACAGCAGTACGAATGAGTGAGGGATCAGTCAATGGAGAATACTGAGCGACAAATAGTGCGTCTGATATAAACACAGTGAATATAAATATTTGAAACACAAATAACTAGAAATAATTAGTCCTGGTATACCGGGTGGTGAACTGCTCAGGTGTATATAGGGATTTAACATGTAAAATTATAAATATGCAGTTTCCTGCTCTCCTGATTTTTTTAGAACAAAAATTCATTAAACTAAAAATGATCACTGTTAAATTATCTACATGATATGTCACTTAGTTACAACGAAAATAATTTTTATACAGCGTGGTTACAAAAAATGCATATTTTTGACCTTTTGACTATTATTAATTTGTCAGAAAAAATTATTCTTTATAAAAGTTTATTTATGCTCTAAAACCTAAAAGGAGATAATTAGAATCGATATAACTCTTCTCGTGTACAGGGAGGATCCGAAAGTTTGATTTGGTCTAAGAATAGAAAGACCTAGTTGACACACCTTTAAACGGATTGAAACAAAATTTAAAACTTAAGGTTTTTAGGGGATTCCTCAAATAGATTTTTCTTATTTCCTCCCTACTCCCTTAAACAGGGGTAGTTTATTGATGTACAAAAATAGAAAATTGCGATATTCTCCCATTCTGAATTTTTACAAAACAAATGAATGAAGGCATATTGTACAGTTATTAATGACGTAACGATTTGTGAAATATGATGGAAATCGTTTGAGCCGTTTTCGAGAATAATGCAATTTTCTATTTTTGTTCGTCAATAAACTATCCTTATTTAGGGGAGTAGGAAAGAAATAAGAAAAATCTACTTGAGGAATCCCCTAAAAACCTTAAGTTTTAAATTTGGTTTCAATCCGTTTAAAGGTGTGTCAACTAGGTCTTTCTATTCTTAGACCAAATCAAACTTTCGGATCCTCCCTGTACACGAGAAGAGTTATATCGATTCTAATTATCTCCTTTTAGGTTTTAGAGCATAAATAAACTTCTATAAAGAATAATTTTTTCTGCTAAATTAATAATAGTCAAAAGGTCAAAAATATGCATTTTTTGTAACCACGCTGTATAAAAATTATTTTCGTTGTAACTAAGTGACATATCATGTAGATAATTTAACAGTGATCATTTTTAGTTTAATGAATTTTTGTTCTAAAAAAATCAGGAGAGCAGGAAACTGCATATTTATGATTTTACATGTTAAATCTCTATATACACCTAAGCAGTTCACCACCCGGTATATAGTTAATTGTTACGAGTTATATGTATATAGTTGTTTGTTTTGCTTTGTAATTACTGTTTAGTTATTGTTTATTATTGTGTTTTTTTAATTATTGTAAATAAATATTTATTCCGCTAACTCAGAAAACAGTTTTGTAACAATATTATGGAAAAATGGTCCCGGTCAAATTGGATAAAAATTTAGTATGTTGTTCAGATGGTCCTGATCAAAAATCCTAATGGACAGAACTCACGAACAATCAATATTCTGAGATATTTTGATCTGAAGGCCCCTCATTTTGTTCAGATTAAGGAGAGGCTGCAGGGACTTCGGGAACTTTCCGGCATGTTTTACAATATATTTTCCATGTCTACGTACGTACAAACAATATGTTGATAGTTAATAGAGCCCAATAGATCAATATATTAGATCAATAACGACTGTATATTTTTAGACTCGGCAGACTGCAAAAGTACTTGCCTATAGCAAGAATAAGTTGACTGTCTATGATACACTTTAGATGAAGCGAAACGTTTTTTCATTTCGATTTCCCGCTCTAAATAAGTGATTGATAGAAAGATGATTTATATTGATTTATAACTTATAAATACGTTATAAATTAACATCTGCTTCAGATTATTTCTCACGATATCAGTGTGTTAGATATTAGGTATACTTATTAAAAGCAATATTCTTTAATCTATATTTAAAAGAGTGTTATGAACTTTAGCTACACAGTCAAGACTCTCTATAACAGGGATGGCGAACCATTTCACATCTAATACATGACATATTTTTTCAAAAAATGTTTAATGTAGCCATGACGTGCTAAAAAGAAACCAGAAAATTAAGTGGATCTCAAACGTAGATGAAAAGAATTATTTCGATAATAATTAACTGAGCGCCATGAAACTTTCTTCTAAGTATTTGTATCGATCACATATTTGTTATTTGAATGATAGTAAAATTTTTATATTTTTAATTATTTCGATATTGTACCTCTTAATCAATGCCATGCCGACAATATTCTGTTGCGTGCCATAGGTTCCCCATTCCTGTTCTATAACTAAACTCAAGGGACTGAGCAATTTTTTTACTTTCCACCTCTACTATGGTAGGGAAGTAATGGATTTTGTCCGAAAAAAATATTTCGAAATTTTAACAGATCTTCGTTTTGAGACCCTAGTGTTGTGTCTTTTTGAGTCAATATAATACTCTACATGTCGACACAACATTGTTTTGTTTTGGCAGTTTCTATTAGCTACGTTTTTGAAACAAACAATTATTAATTTTATGTACGTAAAGACTATATTATTAAATCACGTCAAAAAGATCTTTATACTAGCAATCGTTTAAGATCATTTTCTGACTGATGTCTGTATGTGGGGGTGTGTGTATGTGTGTGTGTATGTGGTCAATTTTTTTTATAATAAATAGAAAATTCAGTTGGTACTTTCATCAGTCTTTTCGACGCTATTTTAACAAACTGTGCTGAAATATTTTTTTAAGACAGTTTTCAGTTTTTAATATGTTCGCTCATTCAGATTTTTAACACACGGTGTGTTATTAAGGTGGCTAATTTAGATTTAAAAATTCTCAATGACTTTTTAACTAATTTTTTAACGGCTTCTCAAAGAACTTGCACATAAAATATCCAGCAATAAATCAAAACAATATTGGCATAAATGCATAGCAATAGTACAGCCATAAACGTTTAAATATTGTGTAAGACGTTGTGTGTACACTACCTCTCAGAAAAAAAGGTGGGTGTGTGCTTATGAAAACTTTCTTGTATGCGAAACATACATAATATTATAATAGGTACGCATAAATAAAAATTAGACTGATGACCAGTCCTATACTTCCCACCTAGTAAATATTTGCAAAAAATAAACACTCTTTTTTTTTTATTCTTTGACTAGGCCCAAATAACCTTAGCTGTTGGTGGTCTTTAAAACACAATTTAATTTTTATTCTTTGAAAAAAGCATGGCCCTCTTTTTTGTTTAGTGATTTACTGATGGCTAGCTTAATATAGCAAAAATCATGGTTACCTTGATTTACGTACAATTTTTATTTTTTTTAGTAAAATATTTTTTTTCTCGAAAACTATACATTTTAGAGAAAAAAAATATTTACATTTTTTTCATATTATAACATCTAGAATTCATTTATATTTTTTTTACCTATGTTAATACGTGACATTGAGGACGTTTTTTTGAATATCTCTGGATCCACTGAACCGATTTGACTCAAAATCTAATCAGATCTAAGTTAAAGGCTGATAAACACAATAGAACAATCGGCATGCCCGTATGTTGTTCCGTTCTTAAGATATCAAAGGCGAAAAATTGACCACATACACACACACATACACACACACATACAGACATCAGTCAGAAAATGATCTTAAACGATTGCTAGGGTCTCAAAACGTGAAAATCTGTTAAAATCTCGAAATATTTTTTTCGGACTAAATCCATTACTTCCCTACCATAGTAGAGGTGGGAAGTAAAAAACGTAATTCTTGAAACGATGCACTCCTTGTTAGACAGTAAACGTGGTCACCGACCCGAGCGCTCTTGATGTCGAATGGAGCCGAGTAAACCCGATTCTGCGCCACCGACCCGAGCGTGACGGTTCACTTTCGTTCACTATTCACAAAGAACGCAAAGTGGGCCTAAAGAAGTTTTCATTTCAAAAAACTGCTCTAAAAATATTTATGTTTTACATTTTCCTGCCTAATTTAGCATAGCCATTAGTAGATACTAGAGCAGTAGGTACCCCTTTACATTATGCCAAGCCAAGTTTTCGCAACAACGCTAGGCGCAGACCTATAACGTCTATTTACACCCCCATAGCTTCGCTTGTAATTAAATAAAAATTAAAAAAGAAGACTGATTAGTGTGTGGGTAAAACCACACTGCAAACTTCTCATTGGGTTGTCGCAAAATCGAACCCATTACAACTTCCAATGGGAATTTACAAATAAAAATTGTACATGTTCTAACGGTCCATTACATCAAGGCCCTGTAATTTTACGCTCCTAGGAGATAAAAATTCAGGTTTTTACTTGCCAAGTTTCAATATAAAACTTGGAAACTTTCAGAGTAAAAGCTTGGAGAACCAACCCTGTATTCAATTTATTTTAGAACATTCCAAATCTCATTTTTCGAGTTTGGGATCGAATTGGAACTTAGCGCCGTTTTGAAGCTCTATTCTTTAGGTGGCCGAACAAACTTCTTAAGGTCGATTTATATTATCCGGTCAGACACGGCGCGGGGACGCAGCGTTTCCTGCAAGACAAACATTTTTACATGCATTTCAAATACGAGTTTGTTTATACTTAGCGGATCCCATCCGTTCAGACACGCATCAATACTCGTAGGTATTTGAAATTCTTGTAAAAATGTTTGTCTTGCCGGACACGCTACGTTCCCGCGCCGTTTCTGACCGAATAATATAAATCGATCTTTAGGCGGCACTGCCTCGACGATTTGAAGGGTAAAATGCTATAGCTTAATGAAACGAAAATGGGTGACAAACATGGTGTAACACGAATTACCGTAACAACTCTAAATTATTAAATCAATAATTAATGTAGTCACTATAGTCATGGCTCATTCTGATCCATTCACTTTATATCCTATATTATTAAACGAAGAAATCTTGTATACAGGGTGTATCACAGAAAACCGAACATAGGGAAAAGTACACAGTACAACTTAGTTAAGATCAAAGATTGCTTTGCCCTCTATTCAGAGGTCGTTACCATGGTTACCATGGTGTACGTATACAGTAACAAATGCATATTGCTGTTCATTTGACAAAATCTGGATGAACTTAAAGACAAAATCGTCGAAGTATGTTTCAATATGACTCCTGTAATGTTAGATAAAGTGAGACAAAGTTTTTGTAACCGATTAAGCCACTGCTTAATTCAAAATGGAGGTTTATTTGAACATTTGCTTTAATTTTTTATTTTAACTGTTTGTTTTGTTTAATTATTAGTTAAAAAAATATTTTCTTAATAAAAAATTGTTTCATTAATAAAAATAAATTCATTTAATATTTAAGAATTTATTTTAACTGATTTTTCTAATTATTCATTATTAGCTATTATTGTTATTAAATAATGGTTAGTCAGCGTTACCATGGTACCCATTCTCATATGTGGCCAAAGTAATCGTTGATCCTAACTAATTTGCACAATGGAGTTTTCCCTATGTTCGGTTTTCTGTGATATCCTGTATATGTACCTATATAAATATTTTCTCGAAAACGGCCCTAACGATTTGGATGAAATTTACTGAAAAGGGGTTTCGGGGGGGCAAAAAATCGATCTAGCTAGGTCTCATCCCTGGAAAAATTCATTTTCTTATCGATTTTATCATTTTAAAAAACAGTTTTTTTAACGTTATAAAACAGTGTCGTATGGTGAGTAGGCTTTGGAAAAAACAGACTATTTTCATTATTTATGTCAAATTACTCTGACAGTCAATCTTTAACTTATTAAAATAATCAGTAATTATTTGAAAATATTATGTAGATACATACGTTATGTAGTATGACGTATACTGACGTAAATAATATTATCTACTTATAGGTATGTAATTTTTTTTCTTAAAAACGACTAACGATTTTGATGAAATGGGAACTTTAAGTACTATTTTTTTGAACTCATCCGAGCAAAGCTCGGTCATCCAGATATATGTATTCATAAATAAAAAGCTTTACATCGGTTGTGTGTTGCGGACACATGGCTTTTTTAACATTTTTATTTTCGCTAGGATATATGTTTTCCGGTAGTGTACATAATATATGTAATGGCTGTTGGCTACAAATATACATATAATAATAAGCCTACAACGGCAGCATGTGAAGATGGACCCAAAGCAATACATTGCCGACCTTAATGACCTAACGCGACCTGCAAGGTTACGCGGCATGTCCAGTGAATGATTTGTGACAAGTCGATGTGTCAATAACGACCAATTATAAACGTTGCATTTGTGATAGAAACGGATGACCTTACATGATAACACTTAGACCAATAATTCTTATTCACATCGCTGTCCAAGTGCTTCAACGGAATTCTAAATTGATTTGAGCTTTCAGAGATTTTGACGGTTCGATAAAATCTGATCAAAATTTATGAGTCAACGGAAATCTGGAAGCTATAATCAATCATGCAATGTAATTTTCACTCAAAAAATTATCTTGTCCTTTTCGAGGCTTTGAAAAAAAATTGTGTTTTTAAAGACCACCAACAGCTTAGGTTATTTGGGCCTAGCACCAATTCATATTGCTACAAAACTGTTTTCTGCGTTGGCGGAATAAATATTTATTTACAAAAATTAAAAATACAATAACAATAAATGCAACAATGAAAAGTCAATTCTAACAATAAAAAAAAACTTAAACGGTAATTATTAATCTAAACGAGCCACTTAAATAACACTTAACAAATAACTATATATACAAGGATTATTTATTTGTAATTATTTATGTCACTGTATTTATATCAGATTTATTTTGCTGTTCAACACTGTCACAGTACAATCTACACTGACTGATTCCCGTTGACTGATTAATATTTATTTCACTGTACTGACTGATGGCACGACTCACCATTCACTGACCACCGATTGCGTGACACCGTTGACTGACTGCTTCACTCGTACCGGCTTGTTTATATACGCTACGCGGCCCAGCCTAGTACGTTCTCGTTGGCTCTAGCGTTGTCTAGAATCTTCGATACCATTCCACGCTTTACTGCTGTGTCCTTTCTTTCTCGTGGTTTCTATTGGAGGCAGTGGCGTAACATCTTGGGGTTTGCTACAATATTTTCAATTCATTATTTTTTTTTAATAATAAATTGAAAATCCAATTTACACTTTTACCAGCTCTCGGGTACAACCCGGGAACTGGGGACTTGTAATAGAGCCATAGCAACGCCATGTAAACAACAGCATTGCTAAACGCTCGGCCATTCTCAAGCCTTCGAGGCTTTGAAGATTTGATAATTCTAGAAAAGGAGGATTTTTTTATTTTGTCATGAAACGTCGAAAAATTATTTGCAAAATTAATGGGTAAAACAGAGGACAGTGTAGTGCAGTGGTTAGCGTCGCGGCCTCTGGATCAGACTGTCGTGGGTTCGAATCCCGCCACCGCTCATGGATGTTTTGTGATGTAATTTAGTTATAAGTGAGTTGTTATTTAATGTAATCAAGACGATAATGACCTAAGTTGTTGACGCGTCTATAATTTACAATAAATAAATTTTTAAAAAATGGGTAAAACTGATAAAGGTTTTTCACACAAACACATCTAAGAATTTGTCTAAGACTCAAGATATTCGATTATAATGTATCGATAAAAAAATACAAACTACAAATGACTTTTTACTCGTATTAAGTTTTTAGTGTCATCTATTAGCACACTTATGAACTACACACTATTACCAGCATATTGCAAATACGTGTTCGTGTTTGAGCTGAGTAGCCCCGATTGTCACCGTCGGGTGCGTTTCACATCACTGAATTGTTAACAGCCCAGGCAAAGTGCGCTTAAGGAAGTTTTCACTTCAAAAAAAAACAAACCATGGTAGACCAAATGTCAGCTTTTAGAACACCTATCGGTCTAACAGATCCTGTATGTGATAATATGAAGGGTCAAAAATGCGGGTTATTTTAGGGTTAACAAAAGTATAATTTTATTCGACTGTAACATTTTAGACACAATTTCAGCGCCAGTATATATACCCTATTAATTATAAGAGCAAAAAGCATTCTTAATATGTATACCGCAAAATATAATCATCAATAAATAAATCATTTTCTATCAAATATTTTTATTACAACAGGTAACAAAAATTCTTGTATTTAACAGATAGTCCGTGTTTACATTATTCATTAAATTATTAGTAAATACTATATAAAATATAAATTATGATATCACAAATAAATATATATTTGACATGATTTACTAAAAATATTATGATTTCATGCCCATATTACAAGATTAGGTCAATAATAAAATTATGAAAATATAGCAGATAAAATTATATTACACATTTTTTTCTCCTGATAAAAAAAAGAATAAGTATCACCAAATAATATTTAAAAACATTTTTAAAAATAACAGTGATTTTCAATGGAGGATAAAATAATAGAATGGTTAACATTTATACGAGGATAGCTTTGGTGTAACGGTTAGCGTACTGGCCCTTTGATTAAACTGTCGTGGGTTCGAATCCTACCTCCGCTCATGGATATTTTGTGATTTGATGTAATTATAGACGCTAATGACCTTAGTTAAAATATACGATTTGAAGCAAGGCGAATGGAGTGAGTGCCTTCTCGAATGAATGAATGAATTGTGAATTATAGACGCTCGACATCAGAGGTCATTAGCGTCTGTTAGAGTGCCTTCTCACGTGGGCCTAAGACAATATACGGGACCTGATTTAGGGGAGGCACAGCACAATGGGTCCTTGTATAGGCCTAAGTGCAACGAGAAAAAAGTTATTCCTGCCGGTTAATCTAAAGGTCGGGTCACACGCGCGTGATAGTTCGTCGAGCCATCACAAGCCACCACGAGCACGCGTCATGTGACATGGGTCGCTCGCAGTGGCTCGTGGCTCGGTGGATTGCCTCGAAGGCGTAAATGAACACCAGTCAAAGGGTTTTATGAAAGGCGGGGTCAGACGACGCGTGAATTGCGATGGCTCGTGGCTCGTCTTGACGCGGCTCGTGGTTCTAGATGGCTCGTGGAGGTAGGATCAATATTGTGATATTATCATAAATTATTATATTATGAGTCATCGTAAAACTCTTTGACCTCCTTCAAGGTGATGGCTCGACGAGCTATCAAGCGCCGTGTAACCCGGCCTTTAATTTACACACAGCCGATACCGAACATGCAATCTCAGAGCGTAACTTGTGGGGTACCATTATTATTATACAAGCATTTTAGAACATCAATAACGAGATTTTTGTCTGTCTGTTTTATCACTTAGCTAGGCCGATTTGGATAAAATTTGGCACACTGACTCTAAAGAGTATGAAACGGCATGATGAAAATTACATTCTAATCACAAATATACTATAATTCAAACAGTGTACGTGTACAAATTAAAAAGTAACAGATTCGATTGTAGATATACTTACAATTGTCGTTCACAAATACCTTAATAATAATTAGATTCAATTAAATAATATAATTAATAAAACAATTAAAACAAGCTACATAAAGCTGGTTAATGTAAAGCGATGTTGTAATCGACAACGGAAACAAAGACATGACCGGCAAACATGCAAGAAATATGATTAAAAATAAGAACCGTAAAATGATTTAATGTCAGTAATTAAGTACCTTCCTACCTATTAAATTATGGCAAGAAACCCGTGAAATGCCGTCAGCATATTTTGTTGGTTCAAAAACAAGGGGAAGAAAACTTATAGCTGAATAAAGACTATCTATACTTTGTATTTACATTTCCTCACGACTGTCTCTAATTATATTTCTTCATCAAAATCGAATTTTAACTAATTTCGAAGAATAAATTTTGATTGAAATGTTTCTATGGTTGGTTAAATCATAGAAGAAATCAATAAACAATATATGAGTTAAGTAATTGTCGACAACAATGTATATTGTTGTCCACAATTAACTAACTCATATATTGTTTATTGATTTCTTCTATGATTTAACCAACCATTGAATTTCAATCAAAATTTATATTAAATCACATCTCACATGATTGTTAAACGTCAAACGATTGTTATAAGATATATAAGGAAAAAATCAGAAGCCACTGTCGGGACTTGAACCCGAAATTTCCAGTTTCCGGCTGGTTGAGTTGCCACTTACTTGCACAGTGCCCCGAAAGTGAAATCTGTTCCTTTCCCATATATACCTATTTCAATACTAAATCACATCTCATGCGAGAGCCGATTTATTTTTAAGTTACAATCAATTGTAACTTAAAAATAAATCGGCTCTCGCATGAGATGTGATTTAGTATTGAAATAGGTATATATGGGAAAGGAACAGATTTCACTTTCGGGGCACTGTGCAAGTAAGTGGCAACTCAACCAGCCGGAAACTGGGAATTTCGGGTTCAAGTCCCGACAGTGGCTTCTGATTTTTTCCTTATATATCTTATAACAATCGTTTGACGTTTAACAATCATGATGGCATAATATGCTGACTGATATGTTAAGAAATACTATTCACTACCTAGTGCATGCCTTGTGGATTAAAAATTCATTGTTGAATTAATTAATAATTATTATAGAAGAAATCATTATACAATGCCTTTGATTCTTTTTTTACGGCTGAGGGTCTGCCACTAATTCATACTTTTTTTATAATAAATTGAAAATCCAGTTGATCCTTCACTAGTTCTCAGATTAGAATCTTGAAATTGGGGGCTTGTAATAGAGGATCAATTTTAAGTTTTCTAATAGTATCTACCTAATAATAATTATGAATTATTTAAGGTTTAATATTATAGTAATATAAAAAAAGAGTGTGTGCTTATGACCACACGACAGAAGTGAAAACTTCAGATTTTCTAATTTTTGGTGTCATTTATGAACTAAAAATAATTTATTATTAAAATACCTACTAAAATTATATTTTTAATTAATTCCAACTTGGTTTCAAAAAAATTATAATTAAAAAATATATAAATAAATATCATGTAGAAAAAAAATATGTCAAAAATTCTACGTTGCCGTCAGGTTTCAAACCGAGGTCCCTATGCATACAACGCAAAGACGATACTTACTTAGCTATCGGTGCAACTGTACGGCGGGCCATTTTTAACACGCTTTTATTGCTTCACTTGTATGTTTGCTTGTCAGTTTGTAACCGACTTCTTTGAACTTGATTTTGACCAACTTTGAACGGTCAGATTTAGTTTAAACGTTGTCGACTTATCAAGGACCGACGACAATACAATAATTCAATAAGTTTGTCCCATTATCCTGACCAGGATCTTCAGGACAAAAAAAAAAAAAAGCAAAAAAACTTCAGATTGAACTGAAACTTTGCACACTTATCAAGGACCGATGACAATACAATAATTCAATAAGTTTGTCCCATTATCCTGACCAGGATCTCCAGGACTAAAAAAAAAAGCAATAAACTTCAGATTGAACTGAAACTTTGCACACTTATCAAGGACCGATGACAATACAATAATTCCATAAGTTTGTCCCATTATCCTGACCGGGATCTCCAGGACTAAAAAGCAAAAATAAATTATAATTTAAAAAAACTAAAAAACACGCTTTAATGAACTAAAAAGTAAAAAATAATTAATTTTATTGTAAAAAAGCGTGGGGTAGTATGAAAATATGATACAAAGCACCCCACGCTTTTTTACAATAAAATTAATTATTATGATATATAAGTATGTCAGCCGGGAAGAGTTGTAAGAGAGTCCCGACTGCAAATACGTGTTCGTGTTTGAGCCGAGTAACCCCAATTCAACGAATCTCACCGTCGGGTTGCGAATGCGAACGTGCGAACGGTTCACTTTATTTCACTATCCAGGCAAAGAGTGCCTAACGCGCCTATAAGGAAATTTTCACTTCAATAAATTTTCGAAAAAATGGTCAAATACAAGTCAACTTATCAAGTGAAAACTCTAGTATTGTGAGAAACGGATGAAAGAATTTTAAGGTTATAAATCGCGAACATTTCAAAAGTATTTAGCGTGTTCTTCGCAGCTAAGAGTTTGCTGTGTTGATATAACTCGCGGCAATTAGGAGCGATTTCATAATTAGAAAGCCAATCAAAAGTTTCCATCGAAATATATCACCCCCTTGGTGAACGCGATTTGACGTCGTCTAGTTAATACTATATGCACTCACTCGGTACACAATACAAGAGAAGAACAAGAAGACGGATCAAATTACCCGGCAAAAACTAATTTAATTACATCACATTATAAGTTTTGATAGCTGCAGCTCATTCTTCGTCGTTACGGCACGATTCCAGGATGAGAATGAATACTCGACATTCATGTGGTGCAAGATTATTGGATACCAGGAATTAATATCGTCCCATTAACGAAGTCATTTTCATTGGAATACCTTCAAAGTTTTGAAAATTGTATAGTCTATTCAAGGGCCGGCGCATACAATCAATTTTTATTCACACAACTGTTTAGTTGTTTGTCAAAAGGCTATGAGACCAGATGGGATAGCGCATACTATCGACACAACTTGTCAGAAAATCTGGTTTGACAATTACCTTAGATTGTGATCATAAATTACAGTTTTTAAACATGCAGGAACAGTCTAATGTTGTTAAACTTTTAATTATGTAGAACAGCGGTTCCCAACCCATGGATCACGACCCACTTGTGGGCCATGGGCAGCGTGGTACTGGGCCGTGGACGCTGAAGCCAAGATAAAAAGATAAATATTATCGGAGCTTCAGGGGTAGAGATGGGAACAATCGAGTGTGTGTTTATAGTTTTTACTTGTATATTTAGTTAGTGGGCCTCAAATTTTTTTTTACAAAATTTAGTGGTCCACACAACAAAAAAGGTTGGGAACCGCTGATGTAGAACATTAGAGTGTGCACACAGAAAACTAAATGACCAATCTACACAGAAAGAGATATTGTTTTTCAAGCTAAATTTTAATCAAAGTGCCTAGAAAATTCAAGGGAAAATTATATCTATCTAATATGGAGGACAGCTTGGTGTAATGGTTAGCGTGATGGCCTTTGGAGCAAGCTGTCGTGGGTTCGATTCTGTGATACAGCCTGTATAATATATAACTTGTGAATTAATTAAAATTACAACATTATTGATGTCTCATATGATAATAATAAATCAACAAAGACGATAATGAATAGAAAACAGAAACCAAAAAATTATAAAATAAACATGGAGGCATTTTTCGCAGGTAAATTAATTTCAGTAAAATATATGAAACGTCATTCATTTTTTCTTTTTTGTTTTTCCGTAGATAATAAAAATAAAAGGTAAAGTGGAGAGATGAACACACTTTCCTCCGAGACACACGTCCAGCCAACTCGCTCTCTCACATAGTCGTATTATTTTAAAACCACCCACCACACATATCCATTACCTAACATTTCATTTACAGTGTGTTTTACAAACCTTTCAATATGAGAAGAAAATGCGGGTATATGTCTTTAAACGCGGGTACAAACAGATGATCTGAATACCGTTAAACACAAATAATTCGTTGTCATGGAAAGAAAGGCATCCACTTTATCTTATAATTTGTTCGTAAAATATTATAAATAAAATAATTGTAATTTTATTTTTTTATATTCTCAATTTTTATCCATGATATATTTTCATTATAAAAAAAATATTAAAAGCCTTCGGGATTCGAACTTGGGTTTGACATTTGTACCTGTCGGTAGACTCGTACTTTTCGACACGGCCACCTGGCTTACTGTGTATGAGACCTTAACATAGCTGTCCACAGAAACTCAAAACGTTGTTTATCTATAGGTAAAACCTAAGGCTTCCCGGCCTAACGAGTTTATTAAGTTGATAAAACTTATAAAATGTTAACTCTCGCATGTATAATGATTCGACTGTTTAATAGCTGTACTATGCTTTGCAGTTTATTTAAATAGTCGACTCTCGCATGTAGTGTGTTTTCAACGTGAAATTGCTATATATAAGAAGAGATCGGTTTCCACTCTCGGGCACTGTGGAGAAATCAGTAACTCACCTAGCCGGAAACTGGGGGTTTCGGGTTCGAATCCCGACAGTGGTCATTTGATTTTTTCTTAGATATAGCTCAAAAATCATGGCAGCCTAGCTGTCTGAGATATTTATTATTTTCACCTCTAATTGTCATGTGAATAATATGGTGTGGATATAAGGGGTTTTAAATCGATTGATTTTATCATATACCAATTAGTTATACATGCTGTGTTTTCTTTCACATGTCAACCACTTCCGACTATTTCCGTTTCATCTAATATTTCTAAAATGCCACCCCAATATCAGACAGACGCTAATGGCCTCTGTCTATAATTCACAATTCATTCATTCCCAGTATTAGAAATTAGACGTTATTCACGTCAAAAAGATTTATTATTTTTTTTAGGCTCAACTAGGTATATATTGTTACAAAATTGTTTTCTGAGTTGGCGGAATAAATATTTATTTACAATAATTAAAAACACAATGATAATGAACGCAACAACGAAAAGTCGATTCTAACAATCAACACAATTAAACAATAACTAAACAGTAATTACAAAGCAAAACAAACAACTATATACAATAATTCGTAATTATTTACTATATATCCGGACTATTTATTTCTAGTTATTTATGTTTCAAATATTTATACTCACTGTATTTATATCAGACGCACTATTTGTCGCTCAGTATTCTTCATTGACTGATTGCCTCACTCACTCGTACTGCTGTTTATATAGGCTGCGTAACATAAGCCTAGTGTGTTCTCGCTTTCTCTAGAACTTTCGTGCAGGTTCCAGTTGTTACAGTAAGCGGCCCCCGTTTCTCAGAACTCTTGCCTGCCTGTTATAAACAGGGTGATCCGTAACAATATTACAGTCTTCTACTAAAAGAATGGGTGGAATTCAGTGTACCGACAGAGGACATGATTCCTAGAGCTATACATGTCCGAAAATACCCAAGTCTATTGAAACGTACTGTATACAAGTCAGTACACCTTTGAAATGGAGAGGTCGTCCTTTTCCCTAGCCTCTTCATCCACCGTACCACCACCAGCTACTATACTGTACCGTAGACTCTGAACAGAATATCATATAAAAAGGTTATATAAAAGTTCTTAATTATGATAAATTCGTGCATGGTTTTTTCCCACTGAGACCTATACACAAGCCGGATGAAGAGAGTATGTAGTATACGGCTATACACTCCTGCCGTAGGTAAAATTCGAACCGTGATATCATCTACGAAACCGGCAGTGTCCCTTCAACTGTTTACACTTAACCCTTAAAAGGTTAAAATCATTCGCAAAGTCAAAAGTACACACTCCGCGAAGTTCATCACTTTATGATAAAAATATTTTTGAAGTGAAAACTTCCTTAGGCACGCTTTACCTGAGTAGTGAACGAAAGTGAACCGTCAAACTTCAGGTCGGTGACGCTGAATCGGGTTTACTCGGCTCAAACATGAAAACGTATTTGTTGTATGCTGGTAATAAGTTTTTTGTAGTTCATAAGTGCGCTAATAGATGACACTAAAACTTAATTGGAAAGGTTTTTGTAGTGTGTTCGTAATAAGTTATTTGTAGTTCATAGGTGCGCTAATAGATGACACTAAAACTTAATTAGAATAGAATATATTTATTGTCCAATATAGCAGTGAGCAGGATTCGCCATACAAAAATATTTAATAATTATAATTAATTGAATAAAATTCATTAACTGAATACAAACATGATTTAATTAATAGAGTCTTTAACTCTCTTTTAAATTTAGGGAAAGGAAGTGACTTCAGCTCAGCAGGAAGACTGTTGAAAAATTTCAAAGCTGAATATTCTGGGCTACTGCAATAGAGACTTAAGTTCGGTTTAGGGAGTAAAATCAAGTTGTTATTACGTGTTTGATAACGATGCAGTGTACTGTGAGTGGAGTACTTCCCAAGATATTTCCGAAAGCGAGTAAAAAATGTAGATAGACGGAGCAGTTAAAATTTTATAATAAATCTAGGGGTTCACAAAAAATCTTTTAGGTCGCAGTGATTGTGTGGTAAAAATTTTTCCCATCACCTCATGTAAAATCTAATCTAAGGGAAAGAAGATACGAGGAGTCAGGGGAGAAAAATCTCGAGTCACAGTTTGTTTGTCTCTGGTGTAAGTGGTAAAGAGAAGAAGGTGTACCAACTGTGAATGCATAAACGTTTGTACGTGTGTTCGTGCGGCCTTATTGTTATTCTCATTGCTGCCGTTTGTATTAGTGTTTAACCCTTTGTTCCCCCTACTGATATAGGTATATATTGTGTACCTTGCTCTCTGCTCTTGCTGCCGGCAACTTCCTGTGCGCTTCTCTATCCTGCGCGTCCTGAGGGTGTCCCACGGGATAACAGTCCTTACTCGCCTCACCTCACCACCTATACACCCTCCTCATTCCCTATATAGGTAAGTCTACAAGGCGTTCAAAATCCTATGAAAACTATCTGTCCTTTAATCAGAATCAAAACCTCGAGGACCGAATATTTGGGAACCAAAAGATTTATCAGAACATTACGAAATCCGATGAAAATTAATTTAGAGATGCGCCGAATATTCGTTTGGTATTCGGTATTCGGCGTATTCGGCATCTTTTTCACTATTTGTATTCGGCCGAATTATTCGGTTTTGGTGCCAAATATATTCGGTTCAATATTTTTGTAATAATATCGTATTTTTAACGTAATCGTGCGATGTTTTGAAGCAAAGTGATAGCGCGGTGTGCGCGGGTAGCGGGCGGTGAGATACGGCTTGCTTGTCAACTAGCCAGCAGAGACACGTAGCGTACATGTTAGAACCTGTTTACACGGCAAAACAATGAAATGGTAAACCGAATAATTCGGCCGAATATCCGGTTCGATAAAGGTTAAACCGAATAGTTAATTCGGTATTCGGTTATTCGGTGAAACCACTATTCGGCGCATCTCTAAAAATTATAATCACACAAACTCTTGAGAATCAAATTTTTGGAAACCAAAAGATTTGTCAGGTTTATTACGAATGGATTTCCTTCTCAAGAGGGCCCAGGACTATTCGACACCTAATTACTTGTCGGAGAAACACAATTGACCCTTGTAGGCCTAAGTTCAGCGGGTAAGTATTTTTACCAGTAGCGGCTCGTGCCTGTTTAGACAGGTGGTGCCAAAACGAAGGTCAAAATAGAAAAGAAGTACCTATAAAACATAGAAAATAACTTATCTAGTGACTATCCACGCAACTGTCTATGTTTGACTAAATTTATCTATCTATATCTGTTCTTTAGGAAATGAATGAACCAAATCACAATTCAACTTTCGCATTTCAAAAAATCCCAGACCAAAATAAAAGCTAAACTTATGTTTTTACTTCCCACCTCTACTATGGTAGGGAAGTAATGGATTCAGTCCGAAAACAATATTTCGAGATTTTAACAGATTTTCACGTTTTGAGACCCTAGCAATCGTTTAAAATCATTTTTCGACTGATGTCTGTATGTGTGTGTGTGTGTGTGTGTGTGTGTGTGTATGTGTGTGTGTATGTGGTCAATTTTTCGCCTTCGATATCTTAAGAACGGAACAACATACGGGCATGCCGATTGTTCTATTGTGTTTATCAGCCTTTAACTTAGATCTGATTAGATTTTGAGTCAAATCGGTTCAGTGGATCCTGATATATTCAAAAAAACGACCTCAATGTCACGTATTAACATAGGTAAAAAAAAATATAAATGAATTATAGATGTTATAATATGAAAAAAATGTAAATATTTTTTTTCTCTAAAATGTATAGTTTTCGAGAAAAAAAATATTTTACTAAAAAAAATAAAAATTGTACGTAAATCAAGGTAACCATGATTTTTGCTATATTAAGTTAGCCATCAGTAGATCACCAAACAAAAAAGAGGGCCATGCTTTCTTCAAAGAATAAAAATTAAATTGTGTTTTAAAGACCACCAACAGCTAAGGTTAATTGGGCCTAGTCAAAGAATAAAAAAAAAGAGTGTTTATTTTTTGCAAATATTTACTAGGTGGGAAGTATAGGACTGGTCATCAGTCGAATTTTTTTAAGAAAGATTGGAATTATTTAAAGATATAAAATGTATCCAAGGAAGCGAGGTCCCTGTTTATATCTGGTGTATAAGACGGCCCCCGATGTTTAGGTGTAATTTGTGGTTTTCAAGGGTCGTCTTATAAGCCAACACGTACTGTAAATTCCAAACAGCTTGTATCATCGTACATTGAAATCCTCTGTGAATAACCCCTAGAGTCCAGTACGCTTCTCTGTAGCAATCTTTCTCGGTATCACTACTCTATCTCTACATATTTAATAGAAATTATGATATACCTGGACATTTTTAAAATAGGGCACCCGTTTCTATTTACCCGCTAATTATTCCATAGCAATTAAATAACAGTTTAATTAATTATGAACCAGTATAATCAGTAATTGCTCAAAACTATAGTCAAGTGCCAAAATTTAAGATACTGAGTCATAACAAGGTTAATGAAGCGGAAAAGCTTTAAAACAATGTATAAGCATTCGCGTTCCATTCATAAAAACTGTGCCGCTTATATAAATAGTGAAGTATAAGTGCATGACTCACTATTTTAAATTTTTGGAACTTGACTATACGGGTGTCCCAAAAAGAATGGGACATAAAGTAACAGCTGATTCCTTACAAAAAAATATTGCGATAGACCCCAACTTGTCTATTCCGAAAGTTGATATTAAAAGAGATACAGGGTGTCAAAGTTTAATTTTTATTTTTGATTTTCTTAAATAACTTTTAAAATAATTTAGGCATTTTAATGAAATTTGGTATATGAGGATTTTTTGACATGAGAAATTCAAATCTGACCTTGGCATGGCTCTTACTTGTAGGGGGGCGCCACTTACATACCTTTTCACTCATTCAAATAGTCGTAACTTTTTTGTACGCACTCGTACTATTTTTTTGAATTAAAATATTGATTTGTCCGTCATTTTTACTACTGATGTGCCGGATCGTTAAAAATGTATATCCGCGGATACGGATCTGAATACGGATATTTGGTCTCAAGATCCGCGAATACGGATACGGATCTTAACTTTCTTAGATTACGCGGCGGTAAATACTAAATATTGCACATCGACCTTTGGAAAGAGACTATCTGTTATGGGAAAAAGTTATTGACCACGATATTAAAAAATAAAAAATAATCTGAATGGAATTTAACTGTTTTTCATTATTACCTAATCACCTATATATATAAAATTTTATCTATGAATTGAAAATTGATAAGGTAAAAGATCCGCCAAAAAACTAACGGATACGGATACGGATCTTTCTTTTCCCTCGGATATCCGCGGATACGGATCGGATACGGATATCCGGCACATCACTAATTTTTACGTAAAAAAGGTATACTTTGTAAAAGTGGCTAGGAGTAACCTTTCTCAAGATATTTGCACTTAAAGTAATCGATTCAATGTGGTTTTAAATGGCAAATTTTGAAAATGAACATAGGTGGCTTTGAAAACGTTGGCGAGGCGTTATCATGATAATTTTGACAATTTTATTTAAAAATTCAATGTTTCTTATTATTAAAATGCCGCGCCATAATGATAAAAATAAAAATTAAGCTTTTACACCCTGTATCTCTTTTAATATCAACTTTCGGAATAGGTAATGACCTAAGTTGTCGACGCGTCTATAATTTACATTTCGGAATAGACATGTTGGGGTCTATCGCAATATTTTTTTGTATAAGAAATCAGCAGTTACTTTATGTCCCATTCTTTTTGGGACACCTGTATAGTTGTAAATACGTCAAGATCCTAATTTGTGTTTAGAATATGAATGGTGCTAGTCGCTAGACCTGTAATAAGTAGATTTGTATGTCTAGATACGTAATGAGGCATATTACGGCGAATATGATGACAGTATGTAAAAACGAGTGATAGCGAGTTTTTACAGTCACAAGAACCGTAATACTATTACGTACGAGACATATATGGTATTTTTTGCCATACCCACTACAAAATACCTATTTTTCACGTCATTTTCAAAAAATTCTGACAGTTCATTTGCGTCGCCATTTTTCCTTTCACCGTGTGCTGCGAAGTTTGTTCAAGTAAGTAATGACGCAAGCGTACGCAGGTGTTTAGAGCGAATAAACAGACGTTGCTATGGCAACCGTTATTTTCCGAGCTAGTGCGGAAAATAAAACATTTTCCGCACACCTGTCTGTTAAATGACTCATTAAAGACCGCTATACACATGTCGAAAGTAGCTGGTTTGTAGTGGGTATGGCAAAAAAAGAAAAGCGATGTACTTAAAATGGCGATGTCACATTTTTCTATATTTCAAAACAGCAATGCAATGAGGTATTTTTTCTTAACGCCTCGATAGGTTCCCGACTTGATTGTTGAGCGTTGATTGTTGAATCGCTGTCTCAAAACATTATTTACTGTTTGCAATGCATCGTACAGTATTGTTCACGTTTACACAAAGATACTTAGAAAGCGAACAAAATTACTATTCCATATGCAATTAAAATATCATCAACGTCACGGCTGCAGGTTTGGTTTAATACCGTTCAATTTACATAATGAGCACTAATGGTTTTTTTTTCTTTACTACAATCTGATTTGTTAAATTCAGAACGGTAACCAATTTAATTTATTTACAATAAATCTACAGGATGGACCGATTTCGAAAAAAAATTCGACTGATGACCAGTCCTATACTTCCCACTTAGTAAATATTTGCAAAAAATAAACACTCTTTTTTTATTCTTTGAAAAAATGCATGGCCCTCTTTTTTAGAGAAAAAAATATTTACATTTTTTTCATATTATAACATCTAGAATTCATTTATATCGAAGGCGAAAAATTGACCACATACACACACACATACAGACATCAGTCAGAAAATGATCTTAAACGATTGCTAGAGTCTCAAAACGCGAAGATCTGTTAAAATCTCGAAATATTTTTTCGGACTAAATCCAATACTTCCGTACCATAGTAGAGGTGGGAAGTAAAAATTACTTATATTTTTCTTTCTCATATAGCCTCGATATTTTTAATCAGTTATCATCTCAATATCGTTATAAAAATCTCGGAAAGTCGGTAATTTTTTTTTGTTCATAAGATGTTTTCCTAAAATTTATTAAATCAAAATAAGTCTGTGAACATTCTGAGTATGGTGGCTAGTAAAAAGACTAGAGATAAGGAGATTGAATTTGACCGAAACTAAGAGATGAGGGTGGGACGAAATACGTCGCACATCATGGCGTCAATCTTTGGATGCACTATAAATTGTTAAATTGTGTTTTAAAGATCACCAACAGCTAAGGTTATTTGGACCTAGCACCGATTCATATTTTCAATTCATTATTATTTTTTTTAATAATAAATTGAAAATCCAATTGACACTTTTACCAGCTCTCGGGCTAGAACCCGAGAACTGGGGACTTGTAATAGAGGAACCATAGCAACGCCATGTAAACAACAGCATTGCTACACGCTCGGCTATTCTCAAGCCCTGGATGCACTATAGTCGGGCCGCTTAACAGATGGAGTGATAACGTGAAAAGCACATGAATAGCTTGCGTTGGCCTTCGCATATAGTTTCGTTCCCGAACGTTCAAGCGACCAATCAGGTACTTTGCATGCGGTGATCATGCGTTTTCATTGCACCATCTGTCAAGCGGCCCGACTATATGCATCATCATCACCGTCGTTTATTTTATGCATTATTTAGTCCTTTCTCCTAAATCCATGAATATTACAAATATATAGAAGAAAAAATGCCGGGATTCGAACCCGAAAATCCCAAACACGTTTACACATGTACGTGATGGAAATTCAATCATTGTTTGTGAACCACTAAGCTACCCCAATTTCTTACTCTATCAAATTTACCTCTGTCAGGAATCAAACCAAGTACATTCCAAATACGAGTCTAGGGTATTTGCCGCAGTGATCAAAATAAAATATAAAACTTTGTTATTATGAAAGTTTATGCTTTAAAATAATTACCTATTAGAATTTTTATTTTTTTTTTAAATCATGATTTTTAGTCTATGTGTCACGTGACTTCAAACACCGCGTGACGTCAATTTTAATTAAAAAATAAATGTATCCATAGCAACGTAGCTTAGATTTTTTACATCATGTTCACAAAGATACAAAACGGTATTCCTCAACACTCTTAGTCTAAGATCCGAATTAGAATCGACTATCACTCATCTGTTACAATGATGAGAATTTTTTTTATCAAATTTAGTAAGTTAGAAAATACATCGCGAATGGGTTGGCTAAAAAATTCCTGGCAAGGCTATGATTAATTAAAAATTGAAAAATGACTTTTTATTTAACATTGCACCCATGAGTTTAACGAATAAATTTAATATCAATCGAATGTATGAAGCCTATAGAATATGCAAACGTTGGGTTGTCTATTTTTTACTTCCCACCTCTACTATGGTAGGGAAGTAATGGATTTAGTCCGAAAAAAATATTTCGAGATTTTAACAGATTTTCACGTTTTGAGACCCTAGCAATCGTTTAAGACCATTTTCTGACTGATGTCTGTATGTGTGTGTGTGTGTGTGTGTGTATGTGTGTGTGTGGTCAATTTTTCGCCTTCGATATCTTAAGAACGGAACAACATACGGGCATGCCGATTGTTCTATTGTGTTTATCAGCCTTTAACTTAGATCTGATTAGATTTTGAGTCAAATCGGTTCAGTGGATCCTGAGATATTCAAAAAAACGTCCTCAATGTCACGTATTAACATAGGTAAAAAAAAATATAAATGAATTCTAGATGTTATAATATGAAAAAAATGTAAATATTTTTTTCTCTAAAATGTATAGTTTTCGAGAAAAAAAATATTTTACTAAAAAAAATAAAAATTGTACGTAAATCAAGGTAACCATGATTTTTTCTATATTAAGTTAGCCATCAGTAGATCACCAAACAAAAAAGAGGGCCATGCTTTTTTCAAAGAATAAAAATTAAATTGTGTTTTAAAGACCACCAACAGCTAAGGTTATTTGGGCCTAGTCAAAGAATAAAAAAAAAAAGTGTTTATTTTTTGCAAATATTTACTAGGTGGGAAGTATAGGACTGGTCATCAGTCGAATTTTTTTCCTGACGTAACTGCAGGACTATAAGTAGCTTGATATTCTTTTATGAAAATAATCAACACGCTGTGTTTTTAAAAACATCTCGTGGCTTCATACATACTAAATTAATTTTATATTTCCTTTCTATAAAAATTAATTTTATAAATTGCTGTTTAATGTAAATAATATTTATTTTTCACTTTAATGAACTGGAAGTTGAGTGTTCATTAATTGATATTTATACAGAATTTCGAGTCGTTTGTCATGTGTCTATACAATTAGACAGCTTATGGAACCCAAACATAATTACTTCGTACGCATATATTTACATAAACAATTTCACAGAATATGTTTTTAATGTTGGAAAATGTAAATAAGATTATCAACACAAAATAGTTTCTGACTTTCTGTCGTTAATTAAAGCACGATTGATAAATAATTTAAAAATAAAAATTAGTTGCGGTTTTATGAAACCACAGTACGAGTGAAACTTTGTTTATTTATTAAATGAGTAATAAAAATCGCCGAAAGTATATAATATTGTTACGGATCACCCTGTATATAAACGTCAGGCAAGAATTCTGAGAAGCGGTGTCTGCTTGCCGAACAACGAGTAACTACGCGAAGTTTCTAGAGAACGCGAGAAGTACTGGGCTTCAGCCACGCAGCGTATATATAAACGAGTGAGTGAAGCGATCAGTCAATCAGTCGGCGGTGTCACGCAATCGGTAATCAGTCAATGGTGAGTCGTGAAATCAAGTGGATCAGTGATGTAAATAGTTCCGCGATATAAATACATCTGATAAAATAAATATTAGTATAGTCTATTCACTACTGTATATAATTAAGTGTTAATTACCGTTTAGTTATTGTTTATTTGTGTTGTTGTTAGAACTGACTTTTCGTTGTTGCATTTATTGTTATTGTATTTTTAATTATTGTAAATAAATATTTATTCCGCCAACTCAGAAAACAGTTTTGTAACAATATTGTTTTTGCCATACCCACTACAAAATAGCTACTTTTGATGTATGTATAGCGGCCTTAAATGAGTCATTTAACAGGCAGGTGTGCGGAAAATGTTATATTTTCCGCACTAGCGCAGAAAATGACGGTTGCCATAGCAACTTCTGTTTATTCGCTCTATACGCCTGCGTGCGCCTGTCATTACTTACTTGCACGAACTTCATGGCACACTGTGAAAGTAAAGATGTTGACGCAAATGAACTGTCAGAATTTTTTGAAAATCACGTGAAAAGTAGGTATTTTGTAGTGGGTATAGTAAAAAATACCATATATGTCTCGTACGTAATGGTATTACGGCTTGTGTGACTGTGAAAACTCGCTATCGCTCGTTTTTACATACTGTCATCACTTGCCGTAATATGCCTCATTACGTATCTAGACATACAATCTACTATTTTGCAAGACGCATCAAAAGTACGATTTTAGATGGCTGTGTACCGTTTGAAAAGTGATTCTTTATGGAAGCTTCTGAATTCTGATGTGTTCGAACGGTAGTGTTTAAGATAAATTTTAACACACACAGTTCTATAAAGTAAGACTGTTTTGTTTTACTTTATAACACACGTGCGTAATAAAGTACTTTATAGATTACTTTGCTATAATGTCACTAATAAAATATTTATCCAAATTGTGTTCTATTTGTTTAAAATAATTGAACTTTTGAAGCAGTTGTTGCAAAAAATATTGTATGTAACGCGTGTCTAAACTCTAAAGTAACGAATCTGACAGTTGCGATTTTACAATACTCTCTTAAGGTTATGTTGCATTTATACCAGAACGATTGTGTGGTTACCGCGCGAGTCGAGTCATATAATCCGTCACTTAAGCCACTAGTTGCATAATAGTATATTGTGCGACTAGTGGGAGAAAGAGGAGGTTCCTCGAGTGTGGATTTTGCCGCACGAGCGTAGCGAGTGCGGTAAAACACACGTGTGGAATCTCATCTTTCGACCAATAGTCGCACACAATTATTTGTTCAACTACCGCAAGAAATATGTCATTTCGTGGCTCTGCTGAGCGTGGGCGAAATAATGGGTGACCTGATTGATTGACGAAACTATCAACACTTGCGTAAACGTTCCCCGTATTGAGCGTAGGCGAAATGCTATTTCGCCCACTAGTTGGTCAGATATTTCATTATTTCGCCCACTCTCAGTAGAACCACGAAATTACATATTACTATTACGTGGTTTTGATAATATAATTTGAACCCTGATCAGTATGGAGACGAACGTAAGAATCCAGATTCTATCGTTGGTGATCAATGGGTATTTGATGTGCAGCTCAACTGAATATTAAGTATACCTCGGTATATATCTATACATACATAAACCGTAAATTCTTTGCAGAAACTATACAATTCTAGAACGGGTTAGAGGGTTATTAAATAACACATCAACACAAATTTGTGAATCCATGCAAAATTAAATAAAACGTTGCAAAGTAAACAGGTGGATTTACAGTACCTATTGCAGCAATTACCATGGTCTTAAAGGTTGACATAAGGTTTAACGAAACGAAATTTACTTAACATTAGCTGTGCATACAATTTAGTTCAGATATCTCAACGGTTTGCCCACCACAAATTATGTAACGTA
The DNA here is from genome assembly GCA_039654895.1 of Mongoloraphidia duomilia. NCBI lineage: Eukaryota > Metazoa > Arthropoda > Insecta > Raphidioptera > Raphidiidae > Mongoloraphidia > Mongoloraphidia duomilia. The sequence goes on from CM077523.1 coordinate 10,262,170, forward strand.
ATCGTAACGCAGTCAAGCGAAAGTGCTTCAGGGGGGCGGCAGCGACAACGAAACGATATGACGTACACTTTAAAGTGCTGCCGTCTCTTGTTCGACACGGCGCTCGAGTACTACCCCAATGTGGCGGCAAGGCATGTGAACCGAACATTAAAGGGTTGTATTCACAGTCTTATGCACTTGGGAATATTATTGTACCCAAAGATTTCATTAGCTTGAAGATGATTTTCTGCTGATCCTATAACGGATATTAGAATGTGTTTGTGGTGTTGTAAATACAGACGGACGGACGCATTCTTATGTTAGTTCAACGCGTAGGTTATATTTACACAAAAAAGTGGATATTTCTTTAATTTGTTTGTACTGTACAAACACATACTTATATAAAAAAAATGTACAATTTTTTTACCTAAGTTTGCCAAGCCAATGCTAGAGTAGAAAATATGTCCGAATAAGATTTTTTATCGCTAATAGACTACAGAAGTAGGCGGTCCTAATTTAAGCGTGAAATTTAAAGTGGAGTCGATTGGCGTTCAAAAATGTATGGGATTTAACGGAATATTCATTACTATTCTCTTAAAACACATTTCTTACCAAAACAATGGCTGTTTCATAAAAATAATTAATAAATCCCGTCATTATTGGCTACAAAACATTATTATTTCGTGTGAAATAATGTTTTATTTGAAATTAAAAATTTATGAAAAATAAATGTCCTAACTTGATCCAGCCAAGTGACGTTTATTCTAACCTAACTTCTCGTTGACGTTTGTCGAGGTATAATTTAAGCAAATATAATTAGAAAATGAGTTTATTCTTTCCATTTGAAGTTGAAAAAGTGTTCTGAAGTCGTCTGAGTTACGCTAGATCGAGGGAGGGAAAGCTAAAACAATAAAAAAATGTTTTCATCAATAATTATAGGTATTGGATATCTAGGTATTATTTTAGCTTTTTCCTCAGTCGGAAATTTAAACTTTTTGCAGTCATAATTTTCATTATAACTGCAGTCAAGTACAAGACACCATCTCATAACAAATTACTTTAATTATTAACGACGACGTGTTTAAAAAACGAGGTTATGTCAGTAGAATGAATGACATTTGACAGTACAGTTGTGTCGTGTCAATGGGTGAACGTACGTTTAACGCAGATTCTAGTTAGAAGGAGACAGTTGCGACTCCGTCACGTCTTCCTTTCCTAATCTATTGTTATTAATCTATTGTTATTAAAAACGTTTCTCGAAATATGACAGTGTTACAAAACCCTAGTAAAATAAAATATCCACTATTAAAAAAGTTCTATTAGGTGTGTTTTTCCAAGGTTTGAGTCCTGTGTTTGTCTTGGGTTCCTAATGCTGTGAGGGTCTGTGGCGAGAAAAGGTGTTGGTTCCTTTAATCCTTGTTTGTTTAATCCTTATCATTTTGTGTCTGGCACATGGGATTAAATCCTTGAAGACAAGGCGGGCTTTAAATAAAAAGTTCAAATCGATGACTGTTAATACCGACATATAATTAGATTTGTTTAGAGAGATAATTTAGTTAGATAAAGAAAAGTTGAAAACAAATCTTATATGAAAACGGAATGTTGTGTCGAACGTTTAATAACAATGGCGACTGAAGAGTGAGGGTGGTCTGAGGAAATGAAGAAGTTTCTATAGTCCGGGGGTTGAGAGTGCAGACAGCATTGTAGATATAAGGTACTAGTGTGACATACAGGATGTTCTATTCCAATGAGATTTGCAGAATTGATTTCATGACACCTCAAAATCTACAACTACGTCAATAATAATAGTGCACTTAAAACGTTTTTTTATATTTATTTATTGTAGATTATAGACGCGTCGACAACTTAGGTCATTAGCGTCTTAAATTACATTAAATAACAACTAACTTAAAACTAAATAACATCACAAAATATCCATAAGCGCAGGTGGGATTCAAACCCACGACAGTCTAGTCTAGAGGCTGGTACCACTTAAAACGTAATCTGACGAACAAACGAACGCCTGATCGGACGTCGCTAATGGCTGGACTACTCGAATCAGTTTACGTCACAACCGATGTGAAAAGTTACTTTTTGTAATAAATGTGTAATTTTACTCTCACATGAAATTGTGATTTTCTTCTCCATAATCCTATCATGTATGTTAAATTATATCTTAGTATAGGTAGTTGGAAAAAAATGACAAGTATCACAGTAATCTAACGATTGTGCCGCAACCGAAGACGTAGAACTTCTTCTATATTTTTATAATGACGTCAAACCTGTCAAAAAAAAGTGGGTGTGTCCTTATGACCACACGACAGAAGTGAAAACTTGATTATATGCAAAACATACATAATATTATATTATTTTATTATTATAATGCGTAATAATATAAACGTAAATCTTGAAACGATGCACTCCTTGTTAAACAGTAAACGTGGCTGATTTTTATTTTATTGTAGATTATAGACGCGTCGACATCTAAGGTCATTAGCGTCTTTCAACTACACTAAGAAACAACTAACTTAAAAGTAAATAACATCACAAAACATCCATGAGCGCAGGTGGGATTCGAACCCACGGCTGTCCAGTCTAGAGGTTGCGGCGCCAAGCACGCTAACATCTAGGCTATACTGCCCTCAACGTGGCTGATGACGACTGGAGTTGAGTATACACGATTCAGCGTCACCGACCCGAGCGTGACGGTTCACTTCCGTTCACTATTTAGAAAGAACGCAAATGTGCGCCTAAAGAAGTTTTCACTTCAAAAATATTAACATGGGATAAATACACGAGACAGAACAAACTGTGGCGTAACTATGAAAATTCGTGTCACACATTTTTGTAATGCATTATTTTACCCCCTATATACCGCTGGGAAATTTTTTGATAAAACTTTTTTTTCCCAGGCCAAGAGCTTTGACAGGCCCCTCTGTCAAAGCTCTTGGCCTGGGGGTCCGTTTCAGGATGTGGGCTCATGTCTGAGTCAAGTAAGAGAGGCTGGGTTATGTCACAAACATGAATTTTTATTTAGCGGGACGGTGGTTAATATTTTTAATGAATTTCATCAATCTGTAAAATACTTAGTTAATTTGTGTAACATTCTGTAGATATGTATCGGTAAATGGTTAAGAAGCGAAGAATCCAAAGCATGGAAGAGAATCAAGAAGGAACAAACACTATTCGTTATACTTCCTTGTGGTTTTGTTCTGGAATCTTCGGTTATTATAATACTTCAGACGGCATATTACACCGTAAGAGCAGCCATCTTATACACATTTTAATTAACTTTAAGCTTTGTCTTGTCAAAGTTTTTGGTGGTAAATGTCAAAATATTAAAATACGGAAAACCGTGGAATGTTTATGCTGTAATAAACGTTGGATAAAGCTGATTACGCTGGCTACAAAACGAAAAGGTCGACAATAATATTATGATCCTATAAACGACTTTTTGTGGTATGAAAATTTTAAATTCCCACGGGAAACGGAATAGTACGGAACACTCTTCACGCGAGTCCGACTCACACTTGACCGGTTTTTAGTGTATTTGCCATATGGCACATACACTATTGGCGTCGGTCGGATGGCGGAACCTAGGGGTCGGACCAAAATTTCTCGACGTTTCATAGCCTCCTGAACACTTTGGCACCATTTTTGGAAAAGTCTGTTTATATATGTATATATATATATAGATATATTTATATATTTATATATATGTGTGCGGGCTATAACTTTCGAAAGAGTTAATTGATTTTGACGAAATTTGGTAGGCACGTTGAAATCCATCACCGCACGAAGCCTATTTAAAATGGACCCAATCGGACCATTTTAAGGGTAGTTTTTAGGGGTTGAAAAATGTTTTTGGGCCCAAAAATGCCGAAAAAAGGTCTCAGAATCATTTCAAAATTGAAATTTAACCCTTTAGTAACGATTAAAATGTGCTGTTAAAATTTTAATAAAATCGGTCCGACAGGACCGGACTTACAAATTTTATGAAAACACTAGTTTGCGGATAGTGCTTTACTTACTGAAGGGTGTATTTAATTTGGTACCGAGGTTGCATTGATAAAAATATTGAAATTAAGAAAAAAAATATTATTTTAAGGGATGTATTAAGGGGTTAAATTTTTATTTTGTTCAAAAACAAACTTAAGTTCACATAATAAAGCCACAATGCCAGTATTAGCAAATACACTATATTGTCGGCAGGGTTTTGGCACTGCGACCCGAGTTTTTTTAACTTCCCATTGGAAAATTTTATAAAAATCGGTTCAGCTGTTTTTTTTTTTTTAAATTGTTAAAAATAAATAATAATTATGTTTTAATGATTAAAATGATTACTTTTCTGTGTAATATCTAATTTAATTATTATTATTAAATATTTATCAAACTGGGAAGTTCGTCGTGTGGACCTCAAGGGTCGCACTTTAGTCCTAATAAACGACCCACCTCACGGCTTGTTTCAAATTGGACGACTATGTTAATAGATTTACCCAATTATAAAGTACACCGTAATTAGTAATTAAATTTATCACATTTAAAAATGACTGACATATCATATTTGACAAGACAAGAATATGTCAAAATACAAATTATATAAACAAATTTCTTTTATTATAAAACATATTTTTCTTTGTGTTTTTATGTGTAATTACATCAAAGCGCGACAGTCTTTTTGATAAACTTATATGTCAATTAAGATTATTTTGAAATAAAAATTAATTGCATTTTTATGAGCGTGTTTTCCTATAATAAAAACTATTGATAATGACATATTATTTATTTTTGTTAAATTATTTAGTTAATTTGAACATAATAAGAAGAAACTGTTTAGTCTTAGAATTATTATAATTATAAATGGTAAAAACGCAACATATTTTTACAACTCTTATTATTTTGTATAGAGTAAAGTGCCCTAATATCAGACATTTGCCTAATTTGGGACACCGCTGTTACAAAAAATCTAAAAGGTACATGTCGCAAACAACTATTTAAGATGTATCCAGCAGTCAAACCTTTACTATTGAGAAATCTTTTATTATCATCACTTGCACACAGATATCATTATAGGCATTTGAAGAAAAATAGAACATTCGAAAATTTACATCTTACTTTGAAGTGCGTATACATTTTCACAGATGAGTCATTTAATTACAAATTTTAGCTTAAGTTAACCTGCAGAAAGTGTAGTATGATTACTACTAATTAATTTTTTAAAATTACCTTATCAGTGTTACATTTCATTTTTTAACCTAGAAATAAACTAATTGCGCAATAATCGGACAGTAATGACGTCGTAATATCAGGTATCCGATATTAGGAAATTTGTTGGTGTTCTTATGAAATGATCATTTCTGTTACAGATTTAAATCAATATTGATAATATTAAAGCATAACAAAATTATAAAAGCTTGTAAAAATATTTTAAACCTTATTAAAAACATTTTCCTAATATCGGATATACACTATCCGATATTAGGACTACATTCTGGCATGACAGAAAAATGAGACTTTTTATAAATTTGAATTTTTTGTTCATTTTTGTTCCCTTAAAAAGTGCCATATTTTTGGACGTTGTTAACGACACTATATTGTGTATTGTATGTCTAAGAAATTTCATTTTATGTAATGAGTTAAAAAAATATGGACACTTTTCAAAAGCTATTCGATATTAGGGCACTTTACTCTAAGGATGTTTCAAAAATACGTGAAATTCGTTTCAAACCTTCAGTGGCCACGCGGATCACTCAGTTGTCTACTTTAAGCTGCAACTGAAAGTAGGGATGTTACGAAGCTTTGACTCCGATTCAGATAAATTCAAAATGGAGATTTAGCGGAACTTATCAGACCAGCGACGAACGACGAAGAGCACTCTCTTTTCTAATTTCACAATTATTAAAAACAATTAATAATTAATAATTCTTTTTTATAGAATTGAAATTTATTTTTTAATTCTTCTATTGGCAATTAAAAATTAATTTATAATTGTTATTCTGCAACAAATTTCATATTTTATTTTGTGACCTCCGACTCCGATTCACCAGACTCCGCGGAGATCACTATGAGACCTCCGCCTCCTTTAAAACTACTTCCGTAACATCCCTAACTGAAAAATGCAGTTCTTCTACTGAAATATACTTTTAAACACCTAGATCTTCGCTGAAATATATAATCATCGAAGTACAATTTAAATAATTTAAGTAATCTCGAGGGCCATTCAAGGACGTTTTTTCAATAAAAAACCAAAACAGATTTTACTGGATTAAATGTAAAAGAAAGCGCCATTTCGTAATTGAAGTGAACGCGTCCACTAATGGGTTGAATTGGCTTTTTTGCGGTAACAGAATAAGAAAAGTATTGAAATTTCAACGCCTCTAAGTCTATAAACTGATTACCATATCTCAATGTCACAATGCTCCCATCTGGAACTCTAGACGTATTTATAATAAACAATAATATTTCGTTTAGATATTATGTCACTTTGATAGATGTTTTTTCAGATTTGAATGACAGGATTATTAATTTTCAAGGCAATCGTACCAAATTAGCATTTTAAAAGCATTTTTAACAAATAATTATTATGTACACATATTTATAAAAAATACTAAATAACTTAATGAGACAATAAATTGCAATAACTGAAAAATTATGTTCTTGCAACATTTATTTTTTACAACCGGGCGCTTTATGAAGGTTACGCCTGGTTCAGAAACAAAAAAAGTGCAGTCGTATTCATCAAAAAGAAATTTAGGGCCTGAAAAAGTCAAATTCGTTTGAGGGTCATCAAGTTGTACCTTATAAAAAATATTCACCCAAATAAAAATAATTTTAAAAAATCGAGTCAGAATGTTTAAAATGGATAAAAAAATGTTTCTCTTCGTTTTACGAACACCTTCCCTAACCTACATTCAATAAGAAGTCGGCGTGGAATTATTAATATTCTGTGTTATAGTGATTTATTTACGCCGACTTCTAATTGAATGAAGGTTACGGAAGATGATATTTTCTTCTTTTTAGAGAAATGCTGATTCATTTTTTGAACTCGGTTCAATTTTTTGTTAATTATTTTTATTTCAAACTTTTAAGTAGGTATCTACCCTTGTATTTTCTTTTATTCCGGGTCTCCCGGAGTATTAATTTCAATATGATTCAAGCGTAAACAACCTCAATCATCTAGTACTGCAACATCCCTATCTATCTGTTAATTAATTGGTCATCAGTGAATGATTTGTCGGTTGCTAATTATGGTTGCTCGTTTTCAATATAATAAAGGATAATAATAATGATGATGCATGTCGGTTGCTATGACAACCGTCTGAATATGTGAAACTGGAGATTTCATTTGCTATCCTGTTTCATAGAATTTTGTCTGCAAAAATAAATGTTATTTATTTATTAGTGTATTTGCCATATGGCACATACACTATTGGCGTCGGTCGGATGGCGGGACCTAGGGGTCGGACCAAAATTTCTCGACGTTTCATAGCCTCCTGAACAATTTGGCACCATTTTTGGAAATGTCTGTTTATATATGTATATATATATATATATTTATATATTTATATATATACTAGCGGACCCGTCCCGGCTTCGCTCGGGTGGTATGAAATTATGATTTAATAGCGGTCACCCATTACTCCGCTCACGTATATTTAGTATAGCTGATCCGGCAAACGTTGTTAATAATTTCTAGGAATAATTACATTACTCACTCGCTTCGCTCGTTCGCTTGAATATTTTCGCCTACTCACTCGCTTCGCTCGTTCGCTTGAATATTATAAATACACTACTCACTCGCTTCGCTCGTTCACCATATATGTATTTTTTAAAGCTTAATATAAAAATCGCGATTAAAAATCAGGGGTTGATCGTATAAGGGTGAAAATTTAGAGTTGTATGTATTTTTCAATGCTGAATCATGAAAAAATTAAAACAAAAAATTTTGTCCAAAAAATAAAAAAAAAAATTTGGGGTGGACCACCCTTAACATTTAGGGGGATGAAAAATAGATGTTGTCCGATTCTCCACCCTACCCGATAAGCACACAAAATTTCATCAAAATCGGTCGAGCCGTTTCGGAGGAGTATAATAACGTACACCGCGACACGAGAATTTTATATATAAGATATACGTGTGCGGGCAATAACTTTCGAAAGAGTTAATTGATTTTGACGAAATTTGGTAGGCACGTTGAAATCTATCACCGCACGATGCCTATTTAAAATGGGCCCAATCGGACTATTTTAAGGGTGTTTTTAAGGGGTTGAAAAATGTTTTTGGGCCCAAAAATGCCGAAAAAATTCTCAGAATCGTTTCAAAATTGAAATTTAACCCTTTAGTAACGATTAAAATGTACTGCTAAAATTTTAATAAAATCGGCCCGACAGGACCGGACTTACAAATTTTATGAAAACACTAGTTTGCGGATAATGCTTTACCTACTGAGGGGTGTATTTAATTTGGTACCGAGGTTGCATTGATAAAAATATTGAAATTAAGAAAAAAAAATATTATTTTAAGGGATGTATTAAGGGGTTAAATTTTTTATTTGTCCAAAAACAAACTTAAGTTCACATAATAGAGCTACAATGCCAGTATTAGCAAATACACTATATTGTCGGCAGGGTTTTGGCACTGCGACCCGAGTTTTTGTAAATTATAGACGTGTCGATAGCTTAGGTCATTAGCGTCTTGATTACATTAAATAACAATTAACTTAAAACTGAATGACATCACAAAACATCCATGAGCGGAGTCGGGATTCGAACCCACGACACTCTGATCCGGAGGTCGCGACGCTAACCACTGAACCACACTGTCCTCTCAAATTGAAATAAATGACATCACAATACATCCATGAGCGAAGGTGGGATTCGAACCCACGACAATCTGCTCCAGAGGCCGTGACGCTAACCAATGAACCACACTGCCCTCTCAAATTGAATTAAATGACATCACAAAACATCCATGAGCGGAGGTGGGATTCGAACTCACGACAGTCTGCTCCAGTGGCCGCGACGCTAACCAATAGACCACACTGTCCTCTCAAATTGAATTAAATGACATCACAATACATCCATGAGCGGAGGTGGGATTCGAATCCACGACAGTCTGCTCCAGAGGCCGCGACGCTAACCAATAGACCACACTGTCCTCTCAAATTGAATTAAATGACATCACAAAACATCCATGAGCGGAGGTGGGAATCGAACTCACGACAGTCTGCTCCAGTGGCCGCGACGCTAACCAATGGACCACACTGTCCTCTCAAATTGAATTAAATGACATCACAATACATCCATGAGCGGAGGTGGGATTCGAATCCACGACAGTCTGCTCCAGAGGCCGCGACGCTAACCAATAGACCACACTGTCCTCTCAAATTGAATTAAATGACATCACAAAACATCCATGAGCGGAGGTGGAAATCGAACTCACGACAGTCTGCTCCAGAGGCTGCGACGCTAACCAATGGACCACACTGTCCTCTCAAATTGAATTAAATGACATCACAATACATCCATGAGCGGAGGTGGAAATCGAACTCACGACAGTCTGCTCCAGAGGCTGCGACGCTAACCAATGGACCACACTGTCCTCTCAAATTGAATTAAATGACATCACAATACATCCATGAGCGGAGGTGGAAATCGAACTCACGACAGTCTGCTCCAGAGGCTGCGACGCTAACCAATAGACCACACTGTCCTCTCAAATTGAATTAAATGACATCACAAAACATCCATGAGCGGAGGTGGGAATCGAACTCACGACAGTCTGCTCCAGTGGCCGCGACGCTAACCAATAGACCACACTGTCCTCTCAAATTGAATTAAATGACATCACAATACATCCATGAGCGGAGGTGGGAATCGAACTCACGACAGTCTGCTCCAGTGGCCGCGACGCTAACCACTGGTCCACACTGTCCTCTGCAAAAATAAAACAATATATACACCGACTGTACATAGGTACACCGTACACCGACTACCTGTACTCCGTAACTTCCAAACAAAGCAGAACTCGGTATTTATTGTCAGAATCCACCATGTTGAATTTTTATTTATTTCTTATTTTTCTCGTAGTTATCACCTTAAACACTATCTATATTCCAAATTTCAAAGCTCCAGCTCGATTGGAAGTAGATACCCTAGATTTTATTTCGTGTCAGAATCCGCCATGTTGGATTGTTTGTCAGCCATTTTAGATTTTCATTAATTTTCGATTTTTCTCGTAATTATTATCTTAAACACTATCTATGTTCCAAATTTCAAAGCTCTAGTTCGATTGGAAATACCCTAGATTTTTGATGATCTATCAGTCAGTCAGTGAATGCCAAAAATTGCGATTTTTGGACAATCGTATCTTGGAAACCATTCCACCTAGACGTATGAAATTTGGAATACTGCCTCTTTTTGGTAACCTTAACCCCTCTGAAGAAAATAAGTTCTGTAACGCAACTAACCTCCGAGATAGAGATATTGCACAGTGCGCGCTCGGCTTTGCTTGTTGCGAGAACTTGGCCGGCGTACTCCGTAGATAATGGATATTCCAGGAACTAAAATTAATATTTTTTTTTCATATTTATAAATGATAGGTACATTTTTAGGTGTTTTTCATTTATTTTAGCTTCAACATTTTTTCAACATAAAATTAACCGGATATTGCGGGACTACTCTGTATAATTGATATAAAAATACTGCTGAAAATAATTCGAAATGCGAAATAATAAATAACATCCGTGAAAAGTAATTAATACTTGAATTTTAATTTGTCTAAAATACACGACAAAATTATCTTTTCTTTTGGCGTTATAAAAAATGGATACAGCAATTACTAAAAGAACTGTTGCTGAAAATTTATTCATTTATTTTGACAAAACATAAAATTTCGTACCTAGGTACTTCTTTCATAATTACTATTGTACTGATACAATACATCTGTGGCTGCAAGATAAAGTGGTTTACGTCGATTTTTTTGCATTTTCCAACTTTTTACATGGGTTAACAAAAACAATATAATATGCGTTTGGCATTGCTTTATCTTACTTTCTTTCTTGTACCCTCATAACACCTAATTAATTAATTAATTGTAGATTATAGACGCGTCGACAACTCAGGTCATTAGCGTCTTCAACACAACAAATAATCCATTTGTGTATTAGAATCCGCCAGTCGGCATACACAAACCGACTGGTACGAGCTCGGGTCCCTGGGAGCGCTAATTCCCAAAAAACATGGGAATGCAATTTGCGATAGCAATCACATTACAAAGTCCCCCTCGGGGGCTAACACCTAATCTACGCAAGAGGACAGTGTGGTCCAATGGTTAGTTTTAAGTGAGTTGTTATTTAATGTAATCAAGACGCTAAATTTGTCGACGCATCTATAATTTACAATAAATAAAATAAAAATATCTGAGCAACGTTATGTAACTACCTAGGTCTGTGGTCAGTTCATAGTACTTAGTATGTACAGAATAAGTCTATTTAAAATAATAAATCAATGACAATGCCGATGTGCTGTGTTTACCATGTTGAAATCATAGAGGTTTTATATTTCATAAGGATCCGAAACTGAAAAAGAAGTAATTGCATGCAATCAGAAGGGAAAAAACTTAATTTCTCGCGAATTTTTCTATGAAAACCAATGATAACTTATAAGTGCAGCTATAAACCTACTGCTACGTTTCTATTGCCACGACATTTCAGCGAAAAACACAAACAACTGGAAGGCTGAATTTATTTATTTATTGTAGATTATAGACGCGCCGAGAACTTAGATCATTAGCGTCTTAATTACATTAAATAACAACTTCCTTAAAACTAAATGACATCACAAATCATCCATAAACGGAGGTGGGATTCGAACCCACGACAGTGTGATCCAAAGGTCGGCTACGCTAACCGTTACATCACACTATCTCCTGGAAGGCTGAATAGTGAATAAGTCAATAGTCATGCATGATACTGTTACGTGAACCATTTTGCCTTGTGACTTCAGAATAAGCTACGCACGTTTTACACATACACAAATATCATTCACAGTCTAAAAACTTCAACAGTTCAAATGTTTCACGGCACATGATCACAATGACGTAAAAAAAACATGTATCGTCGTAGATATTTTTTAATGCCTCAGTAAAGCGATTCGAGTCGTCATAAAATGCAATTACGTAGGTATAGGATGTATCGTGTATATGTACTATATGAAGGTGCAAATATAATAATGTATTAGGCATTGTTCACACTATTCGAACTACAGAGTAGATTCGCGTTAGTGTGAACGCTCGCTAAGATGAATTATTCAATAATATGCACAGCAAAATGTGTCCATTCACTACTCTGTAATGTGAACAATAAACAGTTGAGCATTGTAATGTTTATACTAGAGAGTAGTAAAAAGCAAAATGTGCCCATTGACTACTCTGTAATGTGAACAATAAACAGCTGTCTACTCTGTAATCAAAAGTTTAAAGCAAAATGTGTTCATTGAGTACTCTGTAAAGCGAACAATGCACAGTTGACCACTCTGTAATGTTTACATTACATAGCAGTCAAAAGCAAAATGTGTCCATTGACCACTCTGTAATGTGAACAATAAACGGTTGACTACTCTGTAATCAAAAGTCAAAAGCAAAATGTGTCCATTATAACTACCTACTCTGTAATGTGAACAATAAACAGTTGACTACTTTGTAATGTTCACATTACAGAGTAGTCAAAATCAAAATGTGTCCATTGACTATACTCGGTAAAGTGAACAAATAAACAGTTGACTACTTACTCTAATCACAAGTCAAAATATTTGTCCATTGACTACTCTGTAATGTGAACAATAAACAGTTGACTACTTTGTAATGTTCATATTACAGAGAAGTAGATAGGGCTTTTTCCTACTGCCGCTCGCCGAGAAATGGTGATTCCTGTCCCGGCCTTTTTGTTTTCAATGGTGTTCTTAAATAATTCCAGATTAAATATCGAGATGGTTCCTTAAATGACCGATTACCTGTCAAACTTCTATACTCAAAAAGTAATTCTAATTTCAGAGATTTCAAAAATGTAAATAACGGAAAAAGTATAAAGGGAAGATATTAATTGTACCTACGAAGTTACGAACGATAAAACGCTTATTTATTATCATTATTATAAATTATGACTCATGTAGCTTACAATAGTGTGACTATGGCAATAGGTTTGTTCAAAGTAGGTATATGACTGGCGTCAAAAAAAGTCATTTCACATGTAACAACCTCAAGAACCGTGTAATAGGCTGTAAGCGGTGCCTTATGTTCCCTCACATTACGTATGTCAGCGTAACGTTAGCATTCGCTTAGTTTATTATGCACTTCAAAAAGGACCGGCTTTAAGGGTTGTTTAGTTAGATCTCTAATTTACAAAATGAAATCTATCATATCGATTTTTTTGGTAATTTTCAAACTTTACTTTGTATAACACTGTAAAATGCGGCCGTTTCACTAAATTAAAAAATCAACCGTTCTTACTTGGCTATAGGATACGCCACAACACTTTATTCTTAGACATAGCTTTCGTTAACCATATTAGCATCGTCAGGAGATGATTAATCATCTTCCCTGGGTGCCCGAAAGAAGGATTCCCCCTCCCAAAAAAAATCTCCTGTTGATGCCAACATGTTAGCATCATCAGGAGATGATGCTAACATGGTTAGGGAAACGTGCGTCTAGTGTTTTGTGATTACTTTTTTATTTTTGAATGTTTATTTAAAATAGTAACTGTTGTGATGCAATCTGATTCGAGCAGTAGGCGGTATTATGACGTCATCACGGTAAAACATGAACAAATGAACGACGTGCAACTATATGCGTTCGTGTAAAAAGCTGTGTTATGGTAAATTTTGAGAAACGCTGGTTTCAACTACTTAAAAAGTACCTTATTAATAGTTCCACAGGAACTGGGAAACAATATGTAACAGTGCGACCGAAAAGTGGCACACAACATTTATGCAAATATATCTGGCATTATAACAAATGCAATAATATGCATCTTTAACTACCAATGCAAGGTGCACCGTCCAACGCGACGATTACTATGTGTTGCTTGAAAGGTGGTAGTAACGACACTTATCATTTTTCTACAGTTGACATCCATAAACAAACATTTTCAAATATCTACCACATCGTCAAATCTATGACCTTATACATAGCGGTTACTACGTTTTTTTATTCAGTCAATTTACAGATAAATTAAAAGAAGTAATTTTTCTCGCTAATTTTTTCAATGTTGACTTTATGATACACTTACTAAATTTATTTCCGATTAATACTTTAGAAATAAATGGGGTGGGACATGCAATTTTCGCGATTTTTAATTTTTTTCCAAAATATTTTTTTTTAAATACTACTGTTTTCTATCGGTCACTATAACTTTCATTAGACGCCCTACTCAATGGGGTTGATTTCTTTTCATATTTTCATAACCTGTTTTACCTCTATTATTACCCGTAATTATCCGAATTATTTATCCATATCTAAACCACAGCATTGGGCCATAACAAGCTGTAACTATGCCAAATTTCGAGTCTCTAGCTTGTACCGTTTGGCTATTGAAGCTAGTGACAGACAGACAGACGGATGCGCGGACGGACAAACACCGGAGTGAGGCCATAAGTGTTCCGTTTTTTCAATTTTGGTACGGAACACTAAAAAGTTGTATTAAATAGATTTATTCGGCTGTTTTGCAATTGAAAATTTTTAATGGAAGAGAAGCAAATTACATAATTGATTCCTGCAAATATCAGAAAAAATCATTTTGACAACCATAGTCGCAGTCAGAACTCTAACCCGAACCATTTCCACTATCGCGGCGGAATGAGCTTACATTACTCAGCCGTGCAAAGGAATCAATAAATTTCCACTACAAGCGACTGTTAATAATTATATCTAGGTTGTAGATGTGAATCATCGTAGTAGCGAGAGCTATTCATGTAGGTGAAATTTGGTTGACATGTATTTCGCAGAATATCTTCACAGAAATAAACAGTACATATTAAATTATAATGGTCGCGACCGGATTTTCAAAAACCCTCTGCAATAATTAGAGACCAAATTATTCCTCGTACTGCGACAGGTTGCATTTGCAAGTCCTAGACGTCTTTGATCTATGCACGGCGTTTATGCAACAACACCGGTTAATATTTGAGCCGCACGCGAAACATTTAAATACGAAATGTATGATTTGCAGTGACAGTAAGTGCATACTCACATACTGAATGACACAAAAATGATTGTAGTCAATCTTTGAATAGGGGACATTCACATAATGTCACGCGATTTTTAACCCCCTTCTCCCCCTGTCACAAAACAAAAGCAAATGTGTCCAGCCTCTTTCCATAAGAATGATTAATTTGAAACTTATCTTGAAATGATTTTCACCTCTATGAATAGCTCTCGCTATTACGATGATTCACACCTACAACCTAGCTATAATTAATAACACTTGCATTTAGTGGAAATCAATTGACTCCTTTGCTTATATGGACAGTGTTAGATTGGTAGTCTTGTCACTGGTGAGTAATTGTAAACTCATTCCGCCGCGATAGTGGAAAGGTTCAGGTTAGAGTCCTGACTGTGACTATGGTTGTCAAAATGATTTTTTTCGATATTTGCAGGAATCAATTATGTAACTGGCTGCTTTTCCAATTAAAAATTACAATTGCAAAACGGCCGTATAAATCTATTTAAATTTATACATCTGAGCGATTTAAAATTTTATAAAAAATCACATTTTTTTTCAATAAAAAAATCGTAAAATACGTTTTCAGCACAATTCATTATTTTGTTTTTATTCGGACTTTTACTAATAAAAAAAAAAAAAAAGAATTTGGACAATTTGTTTTTTACGAAATTTTTTGACATTAATTATTTTATCTCTTCACGTTTTTTTACAAAAAAATATATTCTAATTTATTCTAGTATTTTTAAACCTTTATATGTGACCTACAGCAAACAGAAAAAAAATATTTAATCAACAGTGTTAATAAAAAATCGGGCAATATTAGGATCAGATAGACCCCGAGAGAAATCGAACAAAAAAAAAAGTTTTTTTAAAATCGCTTTTTCCGTTTGGCTGCATGCGTGATACAAAAAAGCGTGACTAACAGATTCACAGACGTACAGACAAAGCGAGTGTATTATAATATAGACGCTTCTAGAATCTAGCTATGCTTTGGTCGCGCCTAAAATAGGGTATTTTGGCGTATTTGACAAACCTAATGAGTTTTTCATTGTCCAACACTCATATTATGTCATTACGCTGATACAATTTCGACGCCGACAAATCGGGATCATATCGGCAAGTTATTATAGCTATCGGTATCGAATCGGCGACAACATATCGTCTCTGTTGTCGAGCGTCTATAATTCCACAATTCCTTCATTCAGTCAGACAACATATCGTGTATATAGTCCAAGAGGCAGCGACGGATTTTCTAAAGTGTCTATGTATTCTTTGAAAAAAAGCATGGCCCTCTTTTTTGTTTGGTGGTCTACTGATAGCTAGTAATATAACAAAAATCATGGTTACCTTGATTTACGTACAATTTTCTTTTTTTAGTAAAATATTTTTTTTCTCGAAAACTACATTTTAGAGAAAAAAAATATTTACATTTTTTTCACATTATAACATCTAGAATTCATTTATATTTTTTTTACCTGTGTTAATACGTGACACTGAGAACGTTTTTTTTAATATCTAAGGATCCACTGAACCGATTTGACTCAAAATCTAATCAGATCTATGGCTGATAAACACAATAAAACAATCGGCATGGCCGTATGTTGTTCCGTTTTTACGATATCGAAGGCGAAAAATTGACCACATACATACACACACACACACGCATACAGACATCAGTCAGAAAATGATCTTAAACGATTGCTAGGGTCTCAAAACGTGAAGATCTGTTAAAATCTCGAAATATTTTTTTCGGACTAAATCCATTACTTCCCTACCATAGTAGAGGTGGGAAGTAAAAAAACGCTCTTATGGTATTCAAAATACGCAAATAATAAATTTTGATCACACGATCAAAGCCCTAAAACTTTTCAAATGAAAATCAAAATTATTACACGTAGCAAAACACAACAACAAATTTTGATACACGTAAAAATATTCACTTTCACGGTGTGTAAGAAAGCAATAAAATGACTGTTTAGTGTTTCTCTCTCACGACAGGGTGGCGCTGAACATCATCAGTGAAGTAATTTAAAAAGGCATTATTTAATAACCAATATAATAAACATTTCATGAAGATGCTCCGCAATTGTTAGTTGTTTGTTGAGCACGTGGTCGTGACCCAGGATTGAGTTATGACGACAGGGACTTGTTCAATAAATGTTCCTGGTCTACCATCAAACTGTCCGATTCGATCGATAATATTCAATGGTTTTCAATGGCTCGTGACACATCGAAAAGCTATTAAGACTCACCTGAAACAAAGAAAAATTATATATTATTATACATAAAGCACAAATTACACACAACAAATATTAAATATTATATTGTGCGACTAGTGGGAGAAAGAGGATGACCAATAGTCGCACACAATATTTTGTTCAACTACCGCAAGAAATATGTAATTTCGTGGCTCTACTGAGAGTGGGCGAAATAATGAATTCTCTGACTGTAGACGTAGAGAGTGGGCGAAATACCATTTCGCCCACGCTCATTACGGGGAACGTTTACGCAAGTGTTGATAGTTTCGTCATTCAATCACGTCACCCATTATTTCGCCCACGCTCAGCAGAGCCACGAAATGACATATTTCTTGCGGTAGTTGAACAAAATATTGTGTGCGACTATTGGTCGAAAGATGAGATTCCACTCGTGTGTTTTACCGCACTCGCTACGCTCGTGCGGCAAAATCCACACTTGAGGAATCTCCTCTTTCTCCCACTGGTCGCATAATATACTATTGTTCAACTACCGCAAGAAATATGTCATTTCGTGGCTCTGCTGAGCGTGGGCGAAATAATGGGTGACCTGATTGATTGACGAAACTATCAACACTTTCGTGAACGTTCTCCGTAATGAGCGTGGGCGAAATGCTATTTCGCTCACTCTCTAAGTCTACAGTCAGAGAGAATTCATTATTTCGCCCACTCTCAGTAGAGCCACGAAATTACATGTTTCTTGCGGGTGTTGAACAAAGGTTATTTGTAATACGGTTAAGTTGACTCTATAGTTGGTGAGAGTCAAATTGGGCTTGAGAATAGCCGAGCGTGTAGCAATGCTGTTGTTTACATGGCATCGCTATGGTTCCTCTATTACAAGCCCCCAGTTCCCGGGTTCTAGCCCGAGAGCTGGTAAAAGTGTCAATTGGATTTTCAATTTATTATTAAAAAAAATAATGAACGAGCTATTTTCCTGAGAGTAGTCCATTCAATTATCCACGAGAAGCAGCACTTGTGGTGGGTACAGACATTAAATTTCCACAGATCAATGCGGGACAGAGGGATCGGAAGCGAACGCGGCGCGGGATCAAATTATATGGCAGGATATGCTAACGGGATATCGCTTGAGTGCAAATGGGGCTTGAGAATGGCCGAGCGTGTAGCAATGCTGTTGTTTACATGGCGTTTACATGGTTCCTCTATTACAAGTCCCCAGTTCTAGCCCGAGAGCTGGTAAAAGTGTCAATTGGATTTTCAATTTATTATTAAAAAAAAAATAATGAATTGGTGCGAGGCCCAAATAACCTTAGCTGTTGGTGATCTTTAAAATACAATTTGAATGCAAACATTAACTTGATCCTGCGCCGCGTTCCCTCCTGTTTCCGCTGTCCGGCGTCGATCCGTGGGAGCGGTAATAATTTTTTTTTTTCGGAAACAAATTTTATTAAGGTACTGATAACAGTTTTCAAAGATATCAAATTACAAAACTTAATATAAAATAAATAAATAATATCTAAAAACATTTATAATTTTAAGCGGTAACTTCATGGGTCGATGGACTTTGCACTTTTGCTTTATTCTGACGCACAATTTCAGCACGGCGCTTATAATTCTTCAATCTTTCTTTCTGTTCCATCTCTATCTGTATTCGGCGAAACTCAGCTTGCCCTAACTTTTCCTGAATGGACGTATCTAACTGCAAAAACCTTTTAATGTTACTCTTGCGCACTCTATGAACTCTATCTTCATGTTCTCGAAGTCGCTCTTGAATCTTTTTAATATTTCCATCGCGTTGCGCAGCCGCACTCTTCAATTTGTCTTCAATCGCATTCCGAATTTCGTTTGCTTGTTGTTCAAATGCCAATCGAGTTTTCTCCACATTTTCAATATGATCCTTCATTTTGTTTTTCAAATCTTTAATATACGTCTCCCGTTTTTCTTCATGCACTCCCATTTTTTGGTTGAGAGCTTCTTTTGTTTGATTAATAAAAATAGATGTCTGTTCATCTCTTTTCTTTGAAGCTTCTTCGATTCGCAACATTTTCGCTGAAAGTGCGGCCATTTTGTTTGCTTCTATTGAAAGACGTCGTTCCTCAGCGGCTTTGAGTTTTTCCTCAATATCTCGAACTGACATATTCTTAGGAGAAATTGAACGCTTTGTCGCAATCGGTTGGCTTGTTGGCTCAGCTAAAATTACCTCAAAGCTCACACCACCTTTGGTTTGCTCATTACTTTTTATTTCGCCACATTCAGATTTTTTGTCAGGCATTTTGATGAAAACTGGAAATTAGCACTCGTAAAATATTATATATAAAACACCAGTACAGTTAATACAGCAGTAAATAATTAGAAAAAGAAAATTAAATAATGACGCAAAACTAATAGAACTGTTAGTATTTTCCAAATGTTTTTGTCACTTTGTCATTTTAATAACCATAGATACTATGAGAATTATTATAATCGACGAGATTAGGATGGCGTTGTTTACAAATAGATATTATAGACGCTGAACAATTCACTTTTTCTGTTAAGGCCATCAACTGTCAGGGATATCTGGACATAGTATTAATTCGTATTTTTAATTTGCTATTATTTTAAATAAATTGAAAATCCAATAGACACTTTTGCCATTTCACAGGATAAAAAACAGAATTAAACCACAAACACCAAACCATAGTAATTTAATACTCGACGTACGTTTCGCCAACCAAGTTGGCATCATCAGGACCACAAGATTGTTTTGTTTTGGAGTTTCTATGAGCTACGCTTTTGAAACAAACAAGTGATTCAAAATTATAATTTTGTTTCAAAAGCGTAGCTCATAGAAACTTTAAAACAAAACAATGTTCTGGTGGACTATGTAGAGTATTAATGTTGACTCAAAAAGACACAACACTATTTATACTATTATATGCACGCAGCTAAATTAAATGGTATTTGTTTATTACAAAAATTTCGCGATCTAAAACAACAATAAAAATGAGTTCAATTGTGCACTATTTCCCGCTAGCGGCGCTAGTAGGCCTCGTGCACACAACCTATAGAAGTAAAAAACAACAATAAATAATTTTCAATAGCAACGGTCTACATATTTACATTAATCTTATGGCCCATATAATAGCCCACTACAAAATTGTAAATGGTCTCAATGTTATTTTCCCTATGTTACCTTTTCTAAGCCACACACGGTATGTATATAATATATGTAGACAAATACAGTAAAAATAATAAAAATCAAATTATATTTCTACAAATGTATAGACAAATATTATACATATTTGGTTCGTACAACATAAGCGAGGATATAAAAGTTCATTTGATATAAGCTCTTATAGTTTATTTATAGGAAATGAGACAACGAGAAAAGCATTTCACACGAACCCTTATCGACGTCCGATAAATCAAAACACAGCGACGTGTTCGCGCCGATCCCAGAGGGCTTTTGTATCATGGTCAGAAAAGAAAGCGCGCGCGCGCAACGTGTACACGGTGCACAGATGGCGGAAGCGCCGGGATTCGAATTCATTTCGCAAAACCTTGTTATAATTATCGGGATCTGTCAAATGGGCCTAAAACCTAATATTTTCGTATTAAAATATTATTTAGGTATGGTGAACCCTTAAGTGTTAGTAAATATCCTAAAGAACACAACTCCAGCAAAAAAATAACCTCGTATTTAACATTCAAAAGTTACACGTGATTGAAGTTGGGTAAAAGAAGTACATTATTTTGAACACCCTGTATAATAAATTCATTTTTTTTTAGAACAGACATTGATTTGTCCGTTCATTATCTAGTGATCCTCAAAATTTCAGTTTGATAAAGGCTTCTGTTTTGGCTATGTCGAATTTTAGGTAAAGGTTTGCACGTGTCAAAAATTTCTAAAAAACTTGAATAACGCAAAAATTACTGAATTTTCGAGCATGGCTTCTCTTACAATTTCTATTCACATTTAGGTGCAGAATTGAAAAAACAAATAAAAATAGGGTGCTAGGTTAAAAAAAACATAACTTTGATCTGCCACGCTTAAATGGGACAGGCTGTATAATTGAAAATATTTTTAGGTTATACACCATTAAAGTTTATACAACTTTTGTATTTAAACTTTTTTTCTATCTTCACCCAAAATCAATATATCAGCGTGTAATCACAATCAATTATTGTAACATACTACCTATGTATTCTGAATTGTACAAACCAACAGTGGTGTAATGACCATGCAGTCGAACACCTTTTATTAAATAAAAAAAAAAAAAAACTCGGGTCGCAGTGCCAAAACCCTGCCGACAATATAGTGTATTTGCTAATACTGGCATTGTGGCTTTATTATGTTTGTTTTTGGACAAAATAAAAAATTTAACCCCTTAATACATCCCTTAAAATAATATTTTTTTTCTTAATTTCAATATTTTTATCAATGCAACCTCGGTACCAAATTAAATACACCCTTCAGTAAGTAAAGCACTATCCGCAAACTAGTGTTTTCATAAAATTTGTAAGTCCGGTCCTGTCGGGCCGATTTTATTAAAATTTTAGCAGTACATTTTAATCGACACTAAAGGGTTAAATTTTAATTTTGAAACGATTCTGAGAATTTTTTCGGTATTTTCGGGCCCAAAAACATTTTTCAACCCCTAAAAACCACCCTTAAAATGGTCCGATTGGGCCCATTTTAAATAGGCTTCGTGCGGTGATGGATTTCAACGTGCCTACCAAATTTCGTCAAAATCAATTAACTCTTTCGAAAGTTATAGCCCGCACACACAATATATATATATATCCAAATATATAAATATATATATACAATATACATATATAAACAGACATTTCTAAAAATGGTGCCAAAGTGTTCAGGAGGCTATGAAACGTCGAGAAATTTTGGTCCGACCCCTAGGTCCCGCCATCCGACCGACGCCAATAGTGTATGTGCCATATGGCAAATACACTAAAAATATATCAGCCGACAACGCAAGTATTGGACACCTGTATATGGTATTTTTTGCCATACCCACTACAAAATATCTACTTTTCACTTCATTTGCGTCGCCATAGCTATATTGTTATAGTCGAAATTCGATAGATTGTAAATTACAGACGCTTGATAACTCATGTCATTACCACCATGACTTCCTTTCATCATGGTTTCGTCGAGTCTCATATTGTGAACCGCTGACCATCAAGGACTGTAGTATGGTGCAAAGAAGGACGAATACGACTGGGATTTGACACACGATGTCTTAAAGTTAGTCGGTAAGGAAGGACTCTGCGGAGTGCAAGTTGGCCAGATGGATGTTGTGGAAATGTAGCAGCAAAGTTGAGGTTCGATTCTACAATCCCCCCAACCAACGACCCAAGGGAATAAGTCAAGATTGATAGTGCCACATTTGTGTCATGATGAGTTTACGATCTGTATTATTCTCCATTTTTATTTACACTTTCATACAAATTTAATTATGTATTTGTTTGCATTATTTATTGATGGATATGAGATGAAACTTTATTTCAACCTATAGAAGTCGAGACTTAAATTAATATTCTAACTTGTTAACTCATTATTGAAGACGTCTTATACTTTTCAAACTGGATATACAATTTATAAAGTTGGATTTAGCGGTCAAAATAATAAAACTTGATCAAAATTTGTTTTACACAATATAACATTCCTGAATTCTATACAACTTTTAAATTTAAAAGAGGTCTCTAAGTCTCTCTCCCGTCTAAAGCTTTATTGCATATCATCGCATTTTTTTTAGATTAAAATAGTTTTAGAATGTATTTATTGCCGTATTTATATTTTCAAATTTCGTTACAGTTTTCTTTTAAAATAATAAAGAACAGTACGAACGTCGACACATTGCCTGCACGTTACGAACTGTCTGTTAAACCCTGTATAATAATATTATACGTCTACCTACTTCGAAAAGAGTTTAGTTTATCTATAATATAACAAACATTTTTCGGTTTAAATTTTTCTTTTTATCAAGTCTGGCGCCCAAATCCGGACGTTATGCATTCATACCAAAATCAATCACTGTCTGATACACCCTGTATAATAATACTATGAGTACCCTACCTCGAAAATAGTACCCGAGTGTTTATAATATAGCAAACAGTTTTTTTTTTCAATTTCTTTCATTATTTATATCAAAATTGGCGCCCAACGCCGGACTTATTACGAACTCAAACCAAAGTGAAGCACTGTCTGATACACCCTGTATAATAATGTTGAAAGTACCCACCTTGAAAATGATACTGAGTGTTTATAATATAACAAACAGTTTTTGTTTTTTTTTCATTATATGTATATCAAAATTGGCGCCCAACGCCGGACTTATTACGGACTCAAACCAAAATGCAGCACTGTCTGATACACCCTGTATAATAATATTGTAAGTACTAGCCTCAAAAATAGTGCCGAGTATCTATAATATACCTACCTAGTGAACATTTTATTATTTATTTATTTCATTATTCATATCAAAATTGGCGCCCAAGCCCGGGCCCTCGACATTACGGATTAAAATCCAGCACTGTCCGTTACACTCTGTATATAATAATATGATGCTAATACACACAATCTAAAATAGAAATACGCACACGTGGGTGTAACTTTCATCTAAGATTACGTGTGATCAATCATTTAACACCAACAGCAATGACCGTATGGAAAACAAAAGGTCAACTTCGTCGGCGCAGCACACGTCAATGTTTTTGACTGATACCATGCACATATTATTTGCCCGGCTATACCTACTTAACAAGCCAACATATTCACCTGTGTATTAGTAAAAATGTTGACATGTGTCTGTCTGTCTACCTGTCTGTCTATCCGCGGGCGAAATTTGAATTTCATTTATATGAGTACGCTCATGGGTACCGGTTGTATATGTTTGGTTGAATTATCCACCAAGAGTCATTTCCATTTTAATAGAATATCAAGTCATTTATTTATTTGCACAACAAAGTTACACCCAAATGTACACTATAACCTGAAATAATCGGAGTTACGGTATTAATTTTTTATACTTTATTAGCCTCGTTCTTTTTTCGTTCGGTTACGTATGTCGATGTCACGTCACGTCCAATCGAAGACTGCATATACAGGGTGTCCCAAAATTGCTCGGACACAGAGCTACCACGTGTAGTAGAGGTCAAAATAAGTCGATTGGACCCAATTTATTTATATACCAAAATGTACCGTTTGCCCGTGAGAAGAGTTCAAAGTTTACATAAAATTTTGTATTAAAATTTTATTAAACTTGTACAGCTAGGAATTTCTGTTAGCATTATTTAATAAAACATTTTTTTCCTTCGGAACTATGCGGAATACGAAATTTTTAGAAGAGTAACAAAATGAAGATAGTTAATCAGTCTTCTCGCTAAAAAATTTTAGAACCGTATTACCACCCCTAAGAAAGTTCTGAAAAAAATGTCAGGGGGTGAGGGTGGTTTTAACTTTCTACAATTTCTTTTGGGTTTCTTTGATTATCGAAAGGAGAGTAATCCTCTAAAATGCACTTTTGTCAAATTTCATTCAATTTGTTTCACGCATTGAACTCGGGCGGCATCATTAATTTTAGTTTCTTAACTATTCCATATTCCATTTGATATTTTATTCAATTTTTATTGTATAATCTCTATTTTTTATTATCACACAGTGTCAAACTTAGCTTTGCAGAGTTTAAATCACGTAAACAAATTTATTTTCGATTTCGGGTTAAAAGCATTTAGGGTTATGGCAATGAAGTTTCACTTGCACCGCGTGGTTTCATAAAACCGCACCTTAGTTTTTTTCTGTCCTTCTATAAAGCTGATTTTAGAACTTCTGGGCATCCTGAGTAGGTAACTATAAGTAACGTATAAAAATATATGTCAATTTGACAAAATTGTAAAATCTGAGAAAAATTTAACGATTTTGGCGCGTTATCAAAAAATGATGAGAGTGAATTTTTATGTTGCGAGCGCATCGCGTCACGAAAATTTAACAGGATGAAGTTCCAGCATTAATGATTTCCATAGTTACCATATAAACAAATATAAATAAATTCACTCCAGTCCTTTTATTATTTTATATTTCAATAAATTATTTGCATGCAAATTAAAAATTAGTTCTTATTCACGCCTGCAAAGCAGTATAACTTCTAACGCGCGTACAAAGTACACGCATCCATTTTTTTTTTAAAGGAGCTGTGATTAAAATTACATGGGAGTGGGACGTTAAAAGTGAACCGTCAATACAATATTTTTGGAAAATGTAACATTTTTATATAATCGTATCAATTTCCGGACACTCTGTATTGTCTACAAATGGTGATGAGTGACTTTTAAAAGTTATTAATGAGTTTTATTTTTCGGTGTAGTTTAAACCAGGATCTTATTTTAAATCTCTGGGCAACATATGGATCAAAATCAAATGCCCTTGCTGTCAAAACACGAGCGAATTTACGGGTAAAGACTGATGATATTTTTGGAAAGTTTCGACAAAGATAATGAATGTAGACAGAGATAAAATGACAATAAAAATTCTGATGTCATGTAAAAAAAGAAAACATTGTCACAAAAGATCAACTACTGTGCAATCAAAAAAGTCAACTTGTTGAACTTTCCATCTGTTAAAAGAATTACCGGCATTTTCTAAAGAGGTAAATAAACCTATTTCAGATAACAATTTTTATTACTCAAGTCGTAAAGATTATGTGGAATATCATTGCCTTTTGAAATAATCCGTCAAAAAACACGAGGCGTTCCACGTAATAATTGCTATAAAAATTAAAAACAATTAAGTCACGGAAACAATGGACGAAGTTCGCTGTATAAACGAAACGATTGAAAAAAAATTATAATTATTATAAAACATAACGCAACTACCAAAATAAGGTAACAGTCTCCATATATCATCGTATAATGAGTGCGAGAGAGAAGTAAAGCTCCATAGCATAGACTTTCTCTGTCAACTGCATCGATCGCGGAGTTTTGTTCATATTTTCTGGATTATCCAAGACTAATGAATAGTGGCATATCGATTTATGAAACATGAACAAAACCGTTCGAGCCATTTGCAGAATATTTGATGAATAAAGAAAACAAAAATATTGTGATCCGAAACCCGGGGTTCGAACCAGGGATCTTTAGATCTCCAGTCGAACTGAGCTAATCAAATGACGATGTTACACTCTCTATTAAGTACAGCATTGAAGTACGGCTGGAGTCAGTGTTGTACTAAACTAAATTAATTTATTAAAATGAACTGAATAGAGGACAGTGTGCTGTAATGGTTAGCGTAGTGGCCTTTGGATCACACTGTAGGGGGTTCGAATCCCACCTCCGCTCATGGGTGTTTTGTGATGTCATTTAGTTTTAAGTTAGTTGTTATTTAATGTAATTAAGACGCTAATGACCTAAGTTGTCGACGCGTCTATGATCTACAATAAAATAAATGTAAAATAAATGAACCGATTATTTGATTCTAATTATTATTTGCCAGGATTAATGCCACAACAACACACAATCTGTGAAAATTTCAACTAGCTATGTTTTACCGTTTGTGCTAAATAGAGCCTTGTGACAGACTGACGGACGAACGGACATCGTAAGTTTAGTAATAGGGTTCCGTTCGGAGGTACGGAACTCTAATAAAAAAGGTAAATTAAGTGACGGCATAATCGAATGAGTTGTTTTTGTTAAAAAAGCTTGTAACACGGCTAAATTAAAAGTCTACACCTTTTGTTAAGATTAAATGAAGTTAATATAAAAATTCGTTACCACTCAAAAAGCTATAACAATATTTATATGTCAAGGTACAAACACACTGATGATATTCTTTAGAAAAATATGTGAAACGATTTTTCATTTACTTTTTAAAATGAAGTTCATTAAGAAGGTTTTGTAATTAACCGATGAATCTTCAGAGAAGACTGTCATCCCATACATAACAATATTCCATTCAACTATAGTTTATTCGCGCTGTGAACAGAAATTAAAGACACTGAAAATTAATCATATGCTGAATGGAGGGTGATCCGATCGTCTGTATTTGTAAAACCAAGCATAATATCCTCAACTTAAAATTTTTCTATGATCATAGTCTTATATCATAACTAATTATAGGGTTTTTTGGAAGTTTTTTGCAGCCAATTTATTTATATTGAAAGAGTTTTATTTATACTAAAAGTTTCGCCTTTTTATAGGCATCATCAGTAATATTATTTTATAGGGAAATTATGATGTATGAACATTATTTGAACGATGTTGTTATTAGACAACTAAAAAGGCGAAACTTTTAGTATAAATAAAACTCTTTCAATATAAATAAATTGGCTGCAAAAAACTTCCAAAAAACCCTATAATATCCTCAGCCGTACTAAACTCACTACGCATAACTAATTATTTGAAATATAATTCGGTTCCAAATTCTAGGGCATTTTGTCGTTCTTTACGGTTACTGAAAAGGGGTTTTGGGGGACAAAAAATCGATCTAGGTCTCATCCCAGGAAAAATTCGTTTTATTATAGATTTTATAATTTCAAAAATCAATTTTTTGACGTTTCAAAATAGTGTAATATTGTAAGCAGGCTTAGAACACCTACGTTTCCATGCGGCTTAAGAAAAATTTGATAAATTATCATACATATGTCAAAAATAAAAAAGTAAATAGTTAAACTTAAAAATGCCAAAAACTTCAACGGAACGTGTTCTAATGAAAAATATATGAAGTATAACTTCAACCGTGCGCTTATGTGTGATTCTAAATATTCTTTTTGACTGAACTATGCAATATATTGTTACGGATCACCCTGTATACGAACGGCGGGCAACAATTCTGAGAAGCGGTGTCTGACGTTGAACACACTGGTGTCTACGCGAAGATTCTAGACAACGCTAGAGAATACGAGCACACACTGGGCTTAGGCAGCGCAGGGTATATAAACGAGTGAGTGAAGCGAACAGGCAATCAGTCGACGGTGTCACGCAATCGTTAATCAGTGAATGGTGAGTCGTGCCATCAAGCGGATCAGTGACATAAATAATTACAAATAAATAATCCTTGTATATATAGTTATTTGTTAAGTGTTATTTAAGTGGCTCGTTTAGTTCAATAATTACCGTTTAAATTTTTTTATTGTTAGAATTGACTTTTCGTTGTTGCATTCATTGTTATTGTATTTTTAATTATTGTAAATAAATATTTATTCCGCCAACTCAAAAAACAATTTTGTAACAATGTTATAATATATTGTGTAAGAAGTCTTTAGTCACAACGAATTTACGATAGATAGTGTCGCTGTCACAGCCACAGTATAGTCATATAGAAAAGAGGTACACGAGGAATATAATGGAGTCAGGGTTGTTTGAGAGCCAGGGGGTCACGGGTTCAATCACTGGCGAGTGCAGGCGGGGTGTCGTCATGCGACCATAAGGCCATTTGTCACGTGTCATACTCTAATCGCATCACTGTATCGCTCATATGACATGTCATAAATCTGAACTCTTATTATATTATTATATTGACTTACGAACGAATCACTGAATAACAGATAGATACGTTCAAACACATTAATCCTAGCGTTTAACTCACAAAACATTTTCTAAGATTGAAAAAGAGGACAGTGTGGTCCAGTGGTTAGCGTTGCGGTCTCTGGATCAGACTGTCGTGGGTTCGAATCCCGCCTCCGCTCATGGATGTTTTGTGATGTCATTTAAATCAATTTGAGAGGACAGTGTGGTCCAGTGGTTAGCGTTGCGGTCTCTGGATCAGACTGTCGTGGATTCGAATCCCCCCTCCGCTTATGTATGTTTTGTGATGTCATTTAAATCAATTTGAGAAGACAGTGTGGTCCAGTGGTTAGCGTTGCGGTCTCTGGATCAGACTGTCGTGGGTTCGAATCCCGCCTTCGCTCATGGATGTTTTGTGATGTCATTTAAATCAATTTGAGAGGACAGTGTGGTCCAGTGGTTAGCGTTGCGGTCTCTGGAGCAGACTGTCGTGGGTTCGAATCCCGCCTTCGCTCATGGATGTTTTGTGATGTCATTTAAATCAATTTGAGAGGACAGTGTGGTCCAGTGGTTAGCGTTGCGGTCTCTGGATCAGACTGTCGTGGGTTCGAATCCCGCCTTCGCTCATGGATGTTTTGTGATGTCATTTAAATCAATTTGAGAGGACAGTGTGGTCCAGTGGTTAGCGTTGCGGTCTCTGGATCAGACTGTCGTGGGTTCGAATCCCACCTCCGCTCATGGATGTTTTGTGATGTAATTTAGGTTTAAGTGAGTTGTTATTTAATAATGTAATCAAGACGCTAATGACCGAAGTTGTCGACGCGTCTATAATTTACAATAAATAAAAAAATAAAAGATTGAATGAAATTAGGATCAAATTAACATGTAAAAATCGCTATGGAGAATCTATTTCAAAATCATGTTTTTTCAACATAATTTTTGGTATGCAAAATTTCGATGAAATTGGTCAGAAAGTCCATATTTCATAAACCATTAATCTGGATTAGCAATAGCATACAAATCCATATTTTTTTTTATATGTGAATTGTTGGCTTCTACACCTTATGTGTAATTAGCCATGAACTAATCTAAATTGCCTATAACAAAATTTCTTTTTTTTTAACTAATAATAATTAAACATTCCCATAACATATAACACTGGGACACAAGATGGATGGATCAGGGGATTTACAGGATGGGAACCATGGAGGTGCATTGGGCTCGACTATTCATACTGATACAGACAAAAAAAAGGATCAGGTGTGTCGTGGGACACCCGACAGAAGTTATGCTTCTCACACATTGTATATAAAATCGAATTTATTTACAAAAGCTATAGAAACTGGGTTGCAATTTTTCGTGACGTGACGTTTCACTTTTTGTGTGTTAGGTCCCCATCTCAAATGTGCGTGAAGAAGCATATAGCTTCAAAAAATCGGAGATACAAACCAGACTTTTGATGAGAATACTCGGCCTTGATGTTGGATTGTGCCTGTGGAATATTCAAGGATTACAAGGTCATCTCAGGTACGGACATCCTTTATCTACTCGAAGCTTATCCTCTGGATGTTGCTTGTAGATTGAAATTACAAGACGAAACATTATCACCCATTTTTGTGACGCCCTACGTTTTGTATTTTTACGATTTTAAAGACGTATTCACCTTAAGAACATTCAAATCAAGGCAGAAGTTATTGTGAACGAAAAAAAATCCACAGACGCACAGGCGCCACGAGGAAAATCGAATTTCTTCACGTTTTGAGGATAAAATATGTCGGTTCATCAAACAAAAAACGCAGATTAAAATTTTTATAAATTAACTCTTGCGAAAATAAATTAAACGATTCGTAATAAATAGTAAATCTCTAAGAAATGACAAGATTTTTTTCCAATTTAATTATGTGTGACAAATCAGTAGTCGAATCTAGTAAACAGTGACGCATCATTAGTTTCAAGGTCAGTCGTATTGAAGAAAATAAAACACAGCAATGACTAAATGACAGTTTAGGACGAAAGGTCGCCAACCTTTAATGACAACGACAGCATGGTGTAAGTCATGTACGTGTAATTATGAACAGATCGGTTACAAACATATGATATCGATACTTGATATAGGTTTACTCCTTCATTTAATTTAATAACGTTGGTATTATTTTTCCTTGTATCCCGTTCTTCAAAAGAATATATAAAATAGATTAACTTAAATTATCACGAGGAAGTGGACAATGGCAAAAATAATTTAAATCCCACTTTTGATAAACTATAATCCCACTTCTGATAAACTGTAATCCCACTTCTGGTAAACTGTGATTTCACTTCTGATAAACTCTAATCCCACCTCTGATAAACAGTAAGACCATTTTATTGTTTCACAAAAAATGGTCTTACAATACAAACCAAGTTATTTTTTAAAAGCGAGGTTTCGTCTTTATCAAGACTTATTCAGGTTCTTAAAATTGCTATGTTGTGACAAAATCATAATATTGTCAAACTATTATATATTTTTTTTTAATAAAAATAAATTACAAAAATAAAGTACAAAAATGGTGTGCATCAACTGCTGTGGTCAACTATTATAATATATAAAATTAAAAACGTTATTAAAAATTATACTAAATTGAATAAAAAAGCCTTTTCCCGACCAAACAATAATTTATTGTTCAAATTGAGAATTCGAACAATAAATTATCGTTGGATCGGAAGAGGCTTTTTTTATTCAGTTCAGTAATTTAACGTCACCGATCTTCATTCTTAATTATATTATAAAATTAATAGTCAAAAATTAAAAAACTGTGATAATTTTATTGACATTTTTTATTTTTGACTATGCTTTTATAATGTTTTTAATTGATCACGAAATAAATTCTGCATGGTTACAATTAAATGAACGAGTATATCAGACATAAGTACTACCTATATAAAACACAGATCATGGCTCATTTGCTGCAAAAGTAGGTACTACATATGGTAAAATATTACATTACCGATACAGTGTTAACCAGATTCGTCATTTGCCATTCATTTGTTTTTTTATTAATTTACAAATACAGGAATATTATTCCGTGTCTATTAATAAACATTTATGTCAGGAGACTCATTTAATAAACACATGCACATCAATAAGTTAATTTATTAATTGAGTTTAGTACAGCTGTTATTTGTATAGGGAAATTTTATTGGAAATGCAGCCAAATTATATAAATTATATTTACAAATATTAGAAAAAATCATCATTTTATCAACCATGTCACAGTCGGGATTCAAACCCAAACCTTTCCACTCACGCGGCAAAATGAACTATTAATTACTCAACTGTGACGATTAATATCAAATTTATTTCTAATATAAGCTCTCGCACATAAGACGATTCCCTTGTACATCTATACTATTATAAAATAATTCTCGCATGAAGTGGAATTTGTTTGATTTATATATTTTTTTTCAACACTTGCATCAAAAGTACAATTTTAGATGGCTGTGTACAGTTTGAAAAGTGTTTCTTTATGGAAGCTTCTGATGCGTTCGAACGGTAGTGTTTAAAGTAAATTTTAACGCACTTCGTTCTATAAAGTAATACTGTTTTGTTTTGCTTTATAACACACGTGCGGAATAAAGTATTTTATAGATTACTTTGCTATAATGTCACTAATAAAATATTTATCCAAATTGTGTTTTATTTGCTTAAAATTGAACTTTTGAAGTAGTTGTTGAAAAAAATATTGTATGTAACGCGTGTCTAGTGATGAATCTGACAGCCGCGATTTTACAATACTCTCCTAAGGTTGTTGCATTTATACTAGAACGAGTGTGTTTACCGCGCAAGCCGATGGCGAGTGCGGTAATCACACGAGTTCTTGTATAAATGCAACATAACCTTAGGCTCGTATTGCAAAATCGCGACTGTCATATTATAATTCGTCACTTAAGCCACTATAGCTGCAGAAATTACTATTAAGAAATTTAAAATATATATTTCATTCTTATATTAAACTACCGACCCCGTCCGGCTTCGCCCGGGTGTAATACACTACTCACGCGCTTCGCTCGTTCGTTTGAATATTATAATTACATTACTCACTCGCTTCTCTCGTTCGCTATATATATAAAACTTCCGTGAAAAATTATCTAACTGATGGTGAAAACCGCATCAAAATCCGTTGCGTGGTTTAGGAGGAGTAAGCGGTTAAACAGACAGACAGACGCGGACAGCGACTTCATTTTATACTATGTAGAGATGTGTATTTAAAATAACATAAAATTCTGTTTATTTTAAAAGCAAAGATAATTCAATAAAATAGACATGACAGTATACAAAATATATGCGATTAAAAAAAAAATTAATTAGATATCATCCATTTCTATATATAAATCATAGTGCACAGTTTAAAATATGACAAAACCAAAAAAATATGTAAGCAGCCAAGCATAAAATGATAAATTAGCATCATTATTAAAAATAATTAATCACTAATTTAGATGAGTTACTTTAAAGTTATAATACACAAGATTTTGATAAGTTCCTTATAGAGTAGTAAAATTGATGGAACACAAAAACAGTGCTGTATACAGCGTCCATTCCAAGGACACACCTGCTGACAAAAATGAAAGGTGTCACTTAATTACATTCGATAATAATTCATTATGATATAACGCCAGGTAACATTGACCTGTGAGGTCAAAACAAAATCACGAATTCGCCAACTTTGTAATTATCGATGTTTGTAAAATTGTTTATGAAACATTGCTGTGACATCATTTTAGTTTTATACAAGATGTTAATTATTTTAAAAAAGTTACCATGTTCGGCTTCCGTTATTACTTTCAACGTTAAATCTAATTTCAAAGTACTTTTATTTTTTATAGACGCTGATGACCTTAGCTGTTGAGCGTCTATAATCTACAATCTATCTATCAAAGTGCTTTTAACACTGAATTAGCATATAAAAACTTTTTATAAAAAAATTGAACGTGCGATATTTATCTTGACATCAATTATAAAGACTATTGAGCTTGAGAATAGCCGAGAGTGTAGCAATGTTGTTGTTTACATGGCGTTGCTATGGTTCCTCTATTACAAGTCCCCTGTTCCCGGGTTCTAGCCCGAGAGCTGCGTAAAAGTGTCAATTGGATTTTCAATTTATTATTAAAAAAAAAAAATAATGAATTAAAAATATGAATTGGTGCTAGGCCCAAATAACCTTAACTGTTGGTGGTCTTTAAAACACAACACTATAAAGACTATTCTGTAAAAAAAATTTATAGAGGTTGAGAGAACGCGGAGAAAGTATGGCTACTAAATAGTAGAGTGCGAATTATACCGTATGCGAATGCATATAGATAATTATGCTATGTACTTTTTCTGCGCTCTCTCAACCACTGTAAAAATTTCTTTTTAGAATATTCCTTTACGAATAGCCTTTATAATTGATGTCAAGATAAATATCGCACTTTCGAAAAAAAGTGGGTGTGTGCTTATGACCACACGACAGAAGTGAAAACTTGGTTATATGCAAAACATACATAATATTATAATATTATTTTATTATTATAATACGTAATAATAAAAACGTAATTCTTGAAACGATGCACTCCTTGTTAGACAGTAAACGTGGTCACCGACCCGAGCGCGCTTGATGTCGAGTGGAGCCGAGTAAACCCGATTCAGCGTCACCGACCCGAGCATGACGTTTCACTTTCGTTGACTACTTATTCAGAAAGAACGCAAAGTGCGCCTAAAGAAGTTTTCACTTCAAAAATTGTCTGTTTGACTGCTGTGTGCACGATTGTTTGCTTATAGTTTTGTTACGGATCACTCTGTATATAAACGTCAGGCAGGAATTCTGAGAAGCGGTGTCTGATGTGGGGTACAACGAGTAACTGCACGAACATTCTAAAGAACGCTAGAACTCGCTGTGCCTAAGCCAAGCGGTCTATATAAGCAAGCGAGTGCGAGGAAGTCAATCAGTCAATGGTGAGTCGTGCAACCAAGCGGATCAGTGATATAAATATTAGTCAATCAATGGTCGAATCAGTCAGTACAGTGATATAAATAGTGGAGTGGATATAAATAAATAGTACTGAAGTAACTGAGTAAATGACCGACATAAATAAACGATAGAAATAAATCTGATATAAATACAGTGATATAAATAGATCCGTGATACAAATTCACCTGATAAAATAAATATTAGTGTAGTCAATTGTATATATCGTAGTTAAGTGTTAATTACTTGTGTTGATTGTTAGAACTGACTTTTGGTTGTTGTATTTATTATTGTTGTGTTTTTAATTATTGTAAATAAATATTTATTCCGCCAACTCAGAAAACAGTTTTGTAACAGTATGTCGGTAATTTTTGACTCGAAGTCATTCCAATTCACCACCCTCGCTTAAGAAGTATAACTTCAATAAAAAGACCACCGCGTTCGTGAACACTCTCTATACTTGAAATCCGTACAGTACTTTCGCTTCGCAATGCAATGACATAGCAGTTGAGGGCGTACAAACTACAAGCAACTACAACATACAAGTAACAAGTTTTATTACCACAGAGTGATTGTATCGATAATTGAAATACGATTTTTTTCTTCTATTTTAACGGAATAGCTGATGAATTCATCAACACAACATGTTGATTGATTATTTAATACCAACACGTATTTCTTTTTCTGCAAATATCCCTGTTATTCGTTTATCAACTGTTTAGATCAATTACTTCGAATAATTTACAAATGTGTGTTATGACTTCTTATCTGATTGAAAATGACTTTTATCTGATTGAAAATGCATAATTGTTATTTATATCCTGTATTTGTATAAATTAATTAATTATTACACAAATTAGTTTATGGAAATTGATTATTAATGTCAGCCGCTCACTGAAATGACGTCATAGAATGACCTAACAAGCGATATATGAATCTAATATGCAGCTTTGGACTTAAAACCAATTCAAACAATTAAACCAGCGATTTGTGACTAGCCAAGGAAAGCTTTCAGTTAAGCGCAGTCTGGGTGCACGGTATTCGAGTACTGTCTAGCTTACCTTCCTCTCGAAGCTATTCGGCGCATTTTTGAACTCTCGTAACTTATGTCTCAAATTTTCAGTATAGGGTGGAGCCACCAAGATTATAAAATGTAACAAGTTTCGTTTTTATATCTGTGATACTTTAGATTTTATTATTATTTTTACGACATTTGTTTTTGGTGGGTTATTCTTTTCTGATGAAGCCAACTTCTAGATGAACCGGAGAGTTGAAATTTAATAAGTGAAGCCACGTAGAACTTTGCTTTCTTGAAAATTCCAAAATCATTCAAAATTCTAAGTTATTTATCTACGTAGAACATGGGTGCCCTCAGAGATGCAAGAGCCAAGCAACAGAACCTTGGGTATCAAAATCTCAGTTTCTGACATAGAATCCTAACATTCCAAGCAACAATGCTTTTTTACAAAAAAAAGCGCCGTGTTGCCAAACGTATCCTGTATAAATGAAATAAACTTTTTCCTTTTATTTATAGTAAATTGCGACACAAGTATTTTTATTATTGCAAGTGTCGTCATTTTAAAACACATTTATTTTTTTGTGCATAAGTCAGTCTGTTACAGAGGTAATTGCTAATGGCTTATCGATTACATCAGTTCTATACGACATTTAGAGGTCATACTAGTTCTCACACATTACAATTTTTCTTTTCAATGATGAAAATCTCATTTCTTAACAACGTGAAGATACGTGACTTGAATTATGTAGAAGGTATTGTGATTAAAGATGACATCAGATTGTCTCATATAAATCATGTGATTGGCTGTATTTGTAAAACAAAAGTGTGTACGTAGGTATGTAAGGGAACTTGGGGTTAAATAAAGCCACGTAAATCCGAAAGTTTAACATCCGTTATGAGTCTATGACACACTGATGCAGTGCATTTTTATTTATTATAAATTATAGACGCGTCGACAACTTAGGTCAATAGCGTCTTGATTACATTAAATATCAGCTCCCTTAAAACTAAATGACATCACAAAACATCTATGAGCGGAGGCGGGATTCGAATCCACGACAGTCTGATCCAGAGGCCGCGACGCTAACCACTGGACCACACTGTCCTCCCTGATGCAGTGCATATTTTAAGCAATTTTTACTGGGCGGCATTAGAGTTCGAGAGTTAGGTCTACTAAAAAAATGTGGCGAAGCGTCAAGGATAATTAAAAATACGCAATATATTAAATTATAGGTACCTATTAATAAAAGAATTCACAGATTTCGCAATCCTTGCAACCATCGAGGACATTGGAAATGATAACAGCATATATGAAACATAATTAACTGTTTATTATACACACAACATTTATCAATGCACTGTTTAGTTTTGTCAGGAATAACCCTATTATTCTTCTGTTATATACGCGTTCACTTTTGCTTGATTACTTAACTTTTAAATGGATTTTTCTACAGTATTTATTAACATTTGCTCAAAAATAACACCGCAGATCGTCGCAAATACCTCTCAATTAACTAGACATGATATAAAACACATTTCGAAAAAATTGCACTTGTTCAATTTTGCATGATTGCTCCTCACTTGTTCGCGACACCGTTGTCTTTTGGCCTTAAACGAAAACTCGTAACTCTGCCCGCATATACGAACATAAACATTTCCAATGTTAAAACTAAAAACTAAAGTGTGGTGTCTTTTGAATCTTAACCTGCAAAACAGTAAAAAACAAGACACTACAAAAAGGATATCAATGAATGCAATAAGTAATGCAACTCAATAAACGCGTCATACTCCTCATACTGGGGTGTGCAGACTGAAGATACAATATATGCCGGAAAATAAAATTCAAACTCTTGTGCCGCCGGCACAACCGACTTTTACTAGGCGGCACAAACTCGTCACTAGGCGGCACTAGTGCCGCCTAGTGACGAGTTTGTGCCGCCTAGTAAAAGTCGGTTGTGCCGGCGGCACAAGAGTTTGAATTTTAATAAAATAACATATAAAGTAGGCGGCACTAGTGCCGCCTACTTTATATGTTATTTTATGCTCTGCACTGATGTCAGTCTCAACTCTCAGATTTAATAAAGTATTTTTGCAATACCCAATGATAAAATATAGCTGCTATATCTTTATATGGATGTATGTAAAGTAACTTTTGACAGGCCGATTTGCGGGAACGTATCTTTCCCACACTAGTGTGGAAAAGCAAACAATTTCAAAGTGATTTAATATGTTTATAGACGTGAAGTTGGCGGCACAAAATAGACTCAAAAAAATTTGAAAATAGTGGGGATGTCAAAAAATATCATAAATATATCTCGTGCGTAATGATATTATGACTCGTGTGACTGTTAAAACTAGCTATGCTCGTTTTAACATAATGTCACTTACTCGTCAGTAATATACGCCATTATACACAACTAGATATACAATCTACTGTTATTGATGACAATAGCGATATTTGTTTTGTCTTTTTTCCTGTAATAAACAGTTTCATAGCGTTTTATATTCAGCAAGATATTATAATAATAATTATAATTTAGCGGCACAGATCATTATAATGGTAATTGGTAGTTCCCATTACAAATGCATCGTAAATAAACTAATATGTTATTATAATGTAATTATATTTGTAATATTGTTTTATTAATTAAATACTATTAATTAAAAAATGCATAAAACTAACATTAACATACATAAAATATGTTTGCATGTACAGCGCGTGCCAGAAATCTCCACCTTGTCTATCTTTTGTTTTGTTTGTTTTTTTAAGGTTACCAACATCCAAGGTCATTGGGCCTAGCAATTCATATTTTCATTTTATTATTTTTTAGTTTGTCAAACTAAAAAGTAAGTACCATAGCTGCTATCTACATTTCTAGGCGTGACCGTCATCATTAAAAAAAATGGGTGTACTTATCACCACACGACAGAAGTGAAAACTTCAGATTTTCTAATTTTAAAATATATATATATAATTTTTTAATCACACAGTTTAATCATAAATATATTAAAATCGGCCTATACAATTCAATTCAATGAATATAATACCTTAACGATAACATTAAGTTTTAGTGTCATCTGTTAGCGCACTTGTGAACTACCTACACACTATTACTAGCATATTGCAAATATGTGTTCGTGTTTGAGCCGAGTAACCTCGATTGTCTCCGTCGGGTGTGTTTCACATCACTGTTGTTAACTGCCCAGGCAAAGTGCGCCTAATGAAGTTTTCACTTCAACATCAATCTCCATAATATAATATACCGACGCCATGGTTTGCCACTCAGTTCTCCTTTCTGCCGCAATGAGCAGCACGATCAACTAACTATATTATGACATTTCTAATCTATAGAAGAATTGAATTGAATTTGTTAATTACTATAGCATAAAAATAAATAATACGTAAAAAATGATCTCAAAATTGGTAAGTAGTAGGTACCTACTTAAAGGTGTAACTGGATCGATCTATAGATTAGATTGTCGAGCGTCTATAATCTACAATTATTGTAGATTATAGACGCTCGACAATCTAATCTATAGATCGATCCAGTTACACCTTTAAGTAGGTACCTACTACTTACCAATTTTGAGATCATTTTTTACGTATTATTTATTTTTATGCTATAGTACCTAATTAACAAATACACTTCTTCCTGTTAAAAATAGGACAAAAACTGTTCAAATTCCACAAAAATGAAATGAAGAATTTTGTATGATGACGTCTAAAAAATATTTTGTGTATATAAAAATATTATGAAAAATATGAGTTGTGATAGAATCGATTTGGTGGACATATAACGTCTGTGGAGGTCACAGGTTATAACTGATTGATGTTGTCACTCTAACTTGACAGTGACGAGTGCTTTGTGGTCAGAAGTGAATACCGCTATAGCACCATCGTCCAACAAAATCATTCGTAAATTATTATCGGTATATGTCAATCAATAAGTTATTGGGAAACATACATTAATTAATAATTACACATACCTTTTCATAATAGGCCAGCGATTATGTAAATTTATATAAAAATATAATTCAGATACATTTTTTATAATATTATTGTGCCATCATACGAAGAAATCTCGGTTTGGACATGGATTTTTCATAATATACAGGGTGTATCACAGAAAACCGAACATAGGGGAAACTCCATTGTGCAAATTAGTTAGGATCAACGATTACTTTGGCCACATATGAGAATGGGTACCATGGTAACGCTGACTAACCATTATTTAATAACAATAATAGCTAATAATGAATAATTAGAAAAATCAGTTAAAATAAATTCTTCAATATTAAATGAATTTATTTTTATTAATGAAACAATTTTTTATTAAGAAAATATTTTTTTAACTAATAATTAAACAAAACAAACAGTTAAAATAAAAAATTTAAGCAAATGTTCAAATAAACCTCCATTTTGAATTAAGCAGTGGCTTAAACGGTTACAAAAACTTTGTCTCACTTCATCTAACATTACAGGAGTCATATTGAAACATACTTCGACGATTTTGTCTTTAAGTTCATCCAGATTTTGTCAAATGAACAGCAATATGCATTTGTTACTGTATACGTACACCATGGTAACCATGGTAACGACCTCTGAATAGAGGGCAAAGCAATCTCTGATCTTAACTAATTTGTACTGTGTACTTTTCCCTATGTTCGGTTTTCTGTGATACACCCTGTATATATTATATAAGAATAAATAAGAAATTTTATAATTCATATAAAAAGATAGTTGACAAAACGATTTAGAGGGTGCAATTTTTTAATACGCACGGAATTTTATAACAGGCGGATTTACTGTAGGTGTAACTGCCAAAGGACAACAATCTGAGCATTTATTTTAATGTATATTTTTGAATTATTGCAGATTGTATATAGTTTGTATTTTTTGAATTATTTATTTTCAATTACTTATATTAAAGTAATGTTTTTGTTGGTATGCATTATTTTCAATTAAGTCACAATGACGTTAATAAAATATGCAAATGAAGGGATGATTGCGTTGTTACAACAAGCCGCTACTAATAATATGTAGTACTGGTCAAAAATATCTTTGATCCATTAATAAAACCTATAGGCAACGCGACAAAGAACTGGGAAAAGCTTGCTCATTGATCCATAAAAAAATCCTAATGTATTTTTCCAATGTTTGGGTCTACGTAACTGTTGTTGATATACAGTGTGTAAAAACACACTGTATATCAACAACAGTATTTAGGCTATTGATTATGTCCTAAAAAGCAGGGTAATAAGGAACTAAGACATTCACGGGTTTTTATTGCAGGAATCGGTCAATGGGTCATTTAAGAAGAAAAACCGCGGAGTGCTATTAAATTAGAGGGTGGAAATTGGAGATAGGGGTGAAAATGCACCCTTTACAGTTTTTTGAATATATCTCGCAAACGAAGCAAAATTTCGATATACTTTATATGAAACTTTTGGTAGAGAATTGAATTTCCCATCGAAATGGCTTATTTAAAAAATTTTAAAACATTTTTTTTATGCCAAAAACGTTGAAACAAAAAGAAAAAAAAGTCAAAATTTCGATTTTTTGACTTTTTTTGCTTTTTTGCATAGCACTTTTTTGGGTCAGAGATAGGTATAGGCATTGCTTTATAGGAAAAAAATAGACGAAATTTCCTTTAAAATGCTGGGTCGTAAATTTTTTTGAGTTAAACATTGACCGAAACACTCGAACATATAGCTTTTTTTCTTCTTAAATGATTCATTGACCGATTCCTGCAATAAAAACCCGTGAACGTCTTAGTTCCTTTCTATATGACATAATCAATAGCCTATTGTATCAGTTTCATTGCATCATGGTAGAAATGACACAATAATGTGATCAGTCTTTTTAAGAATTTCCTTCGAAGAATTGAAAAAAAAAACTACATCTTTGCATAAAAACGCTATTTCAAAGGACGGATATGATATGATATGGTTCATAAATCAAAAATGTCAATTGACTTTTTAAAATAAATATGATGTCATTTATTTTATTATTAATAAATGACAATATTGTATATCATTATTTCTTTAATAATCAGTTTAAGGTTAGATCCTGCTTGTCAGTAATTAATATTATTTAACAATTGTCGCAAACACAATTAATTACTTGAGTTTTAATCGTAATTTATATGATTTAAAAATGAAACACATTCTCATAGATCATACAAAAATTACTAAATGTGTTTTTAACTCATCTTAATAAATATTCTAACGTGATTTTAAAATAACTGTTTCGTTATAAAAAAAATGAGAAATCAATTTGTTATAAAAATAATTAGTTAATTAAAATGTCGAAATAGAAGTTATCAGAATTAAAAGACATTAAATTATAATTCAAATTAAGCGAATGACTAATGAGTTGAGATTAAAACGCCTTTTCGAAAGTCAAAGGTTAGTAAAAACAGACACGTGGAAGCTGATATTTTTCACAAGAATACTTTGCAGTAAGAACTTCGTGAAAAATATAATAACTAAATATTCATAGCAGATCAAACTAAGCGGCTTTTAAGAAAGAAATTTCTACCGATGAGTCGGTTCTATAAAATGAGGTCTGGCTGTTTTTTAAACGGTTTTATTTAGCTTGACCCCGTATATTTGTTTGTTTGTTACTATCATAAAATTAAGAAAAATCGCAGGA
Source organism: Mongoloraphidia duomilia (assembly GCA_039654895.1). Classification (NCBI taxonomy): domain Eukaryota; kingdom Metazoa; phylum Arthropoda; class Insecta; order Raphidioptera; family Raphidiidae; genus Mongoloraphidia; species Mongoloraphidia duomilia. Next base: position 10,304,732 of record CM077523.1, read on the forward strand.
TAGTGGACAAAATATTGAATTTATTTAATTAAATGTACGACGTTTCGTCTATATATTTAGACTTTTTCAAGTACATTTTCAAGTATATTTGTGTGTACTTGAAAAAGTCTAAATATATAGACGAAACGTCGTACCTTTAATTAAATAAATTCAATATTTTGTCCACTATCCTTCGATTTTTCTTAATTTTATTATAATCACGATGGACACGATTTCTAATATAAATTTGTTACTATCATTGTTTCAAATCTTGCGACAGCTTTTCCAACTACTTCTACTTAACCGATTCTTATGAAACTTTGCACAAACATTGAGTTCCCGTGACAATACAATATTATGATAATTTCAACTTGGTAACGAGGGTTTTTTGATGAAATCAGGAGGTGAACAGTTGAAAGGATGAGGAGTTCGCATAATAATACGGGCCAGAAATCAAACTAAAAATTAGAAAATAAAAATAGGTAAGAAAACTTTTAACTGTTTTATTTTAAATCATCAGCTGTACCAAAAACTAGAAAATAATTAGGACACAAACCAAGGGGCACTTTGTGTCGCTGCGTCAGCGGAATAAGTAATAAAAACGTGGGGCGCATAAAAATCTGTATAACGACTGTATAATTATTAAATAAGAACGGATTGTCTAGAAAAATGTGTTTCCAAGCCCACCAACAGAAATATTTCAAATGCACCCCACGTTTTTATTACTTATTCCGCTGACGCAGCGACACAAAGCGCCCCTTGGTTTGTGTCCTAATTATTTTCTAGGTTTTGGTACAGCTGATGATAAAAGAATGCCGCGAGTGACGTGTTTTTATTTTTAAAATAAGTATTTTTCCAGTGGATAATTTATTCATAGCATAAAGTTCTATGTCTCAGAACGCCGGTTATTTTTAACTATGGTGGGCTTTCAGCATTGTTGGTACATAGTTAGAGCAGCGTTTCCTAAACTAGGGTCCGCGAAACCCGAGGAGTCAGTAACTTTATCCGAGGGGGAGGGTGTAAATGGTAAAAGATATCGCAACCGGCAAACAGTCAACGATTTGGAAATCGTTTGTATGTGCTGGGCAAAGCTATATACAGTTCGACCGGTGACGGCCGAACTGTATGAGCCGCGCCGTCCGGAAAGTTGGTTAACACTACACAATACAGAACTGAAACTTACTTGCACAAGATCTACATCTTAATGTAATAAATATTAGCATTAATTACAGAATCATTTATGATTTGTTTATCGATGCTCCGTAATACATCGTTGCAGTTTTTGATCGGATGAATCTAATTCACTCTACCAGGCGTAAAGAAGTTTCACTTCAGAAAATAAATAAATATGAAACCACGGTACTAGTAAAACTTTACTGTCATAACCCTAAACGCTTTTATAACCCGAAATCGCTGAAAGTATATAATTTTGTTTACGTGGTTTTGGTAATGTAATTTGAACCCTGATCAGAATGGAGACGAACTTAAAAATCCAGATTCTATCGTAGGTGGTCAATGAGTATTTGATGTGCTGCTCGGCAATATTAGCTATATGTATCTATACAATATAGAATAACGTAGCTGCTTTTCAATGAGTACTGATCTGGTCGACTGCCATCACACTTGAATGCAGTCGTACAATATAGTTATGAACATAACGTCGCTGCTTTTCGATGAGTACTGGTCTGGTCGATAGCTTCGATTGCAGGACGTGCACGTGACGTTACGTGACGCTCGACGTGCTTAACCGAACGGGGAAAAATGGGGCTAAAACATTGTTTAGTGCGGGACAAACTAGACGAGGCGACGGATCACCGACGGATGTACAGTCTGGGCAAAATGTTCGACACGGAGAAATTTGCTCGGAACGAAAAACACTGTTTAGTGCGGGGCAAACTAGACGAGGCGACGGATCACCTACGGATGTACAGTCTGGGTAAAATGTTCGACACGGAGAAATTTATATAGTTTGTCTTTGAATGTTGGATGAATCCACCGACGTCGTATTTTCCCTTTTATTCTTTAAAAATAAATTTGCGCATATTACATAACAACAGCGTAACCTAACACAGTGGGTCAGACGCTAATGACTTCTGTTATCGAGAGTCCATAATTTACAATTCATTCATAACGCAGTGGGATCCATTTTGTAACTATCAAAAAGCAGTTGTATTGTTTTGCGTGAATATATTTGACGGAAAAAAACGCTTTCTGTTTTAATAATATTCAGCGAAAATCTCAAGACGCCGCGGAAAATCCGTTAGTGTAGTTTCACTCTAAGAGGTCCGTAGGAAAAACAGTTTAGAAAACGCTGAGTAAGAGATATAAAGCAATCAAAATGAATGCGGTATTAAAATATAAAATATACGACAATATTGCTGTCTATGTTGTAACACGCTAAGTGCGATATCTGCAGTGGCTCAAATTGAAATATAAATATTGACGATGAGATTCCATCAACTGCGCCTGCGCAAATATAGGTGATTTGTATGTAAACAATATTTTTATGATGTAAATTTTATATTAAGAATTGTATTAAAATTGGAAGAGAGCATCGCGTTGCTTCGTCTGAGTCTGAAACAACTGGTCGTTGGAATACTATAGCGGTTCCGTCCGGCTTCACTCGGGTGCTAAGAATTTATGATTTATTATCCCCTCTGCGAGAAATTCTCCCCCTGCGAAGCGAAGTCGGGCTGTGGTGTTTATAATATTAGTAGGATTCCGCCGATACGCTAAAATGCACAAGAATTTCAGAGTTACGTTTTGTTTCTATCCCCTCCGCAAGAAATTTATCAAAATAAAATATAGTCTATATCACTCAGGGATAGTATTAGTGTAGCTTTCTATAAGTGAAATAATTTTTAGAATCGGTTCAGTAGTTCCAGAGATTATCCCCTACATATACAAATAAATGTTACCTCTTTATAATATTCCCGGCCCGCGAGAAATTTATCAAAATAAAATATAGTCTATAGCACTCAGGGATAGTATTTCTATAAGTGAAAGAATTTTTAGAATCGGTTCAGTAGTTCCCGAGATTACCCCCTACATACAAAAAAATGTTACCTCTTTATAATATTCCCGGCCCGCGAGAAATTTATCAAAATAAAATATAGCCTATCACTCAGAGATAGTGTATCTTTCTCTTAGTAAAAGAATTTTTAGAATCGGTTCAGTAGTTCCTACATACAAACAAACTCACTCACAAACGAACTTTTCCTCTTTATAATACTTATATATAGATAAATAGTAATATGGTACTTTATTCGTTTCGTAAAAGGCATACTAATAGAAAAGAAGACGAGTAACCGTCTACAAGACGTTGGTGAATTACGAACGATTTTTATTTTAACCGACTACAAAAAAGGAGGTTATCAATTCGACGCGTATATTTATAATTTTTTTAAATATTTGTTCAGTTTTAACTTCTCGAGGGGTTAACCGATTTCAATAATTTCCTCTCCGTTGTGTTCAGGAAGTTGCCGGAATAGTCACATATAATTTTTAGTTAAATCGGTTCAGTAGTTTTTTTTTTACTAATAAAAATATATTATTTATGTTCGTTTAGCCTAAACTTCTCGAAGGGTAAACCGATTTGAATATTTTCGACTCTGTTGTGTTCAGGAAGATGTTGAGGTGGTCCCACATAATTTTACCATTGGAAATGTTTATGTTCGTATATGGGGGCAGAGTTACGAGTTTTCGTTCAAGGCCAAAAGACAACGGTGTCGCGATCAAGTGAGGAGCAATCATGCAAAATTGAACAAGTGCAATTTTTTCGAAATGTGTTTTATATCATGTCTAGTTAATTAAGAGGTATTTGCGACGATCTGCGGTGTTATTTTTGAGCAAATGTTAATAAATACTGTAGAAAAATCCATTTAAAAGTGTGTATAATAAACAGTTAATTATGTTTCATATATGCTGTTATCATTTCCAATGTCCTCGATGGTTGCAAGGATTGCGAAATCTGTGAATTTTTTTTACTTAAATCGGTTTAGTAGTTTTTTCATTAGTTTACCAATCAAGCATTAAGAAAGAAGCCGATTAATAACGTGAAAACTGCGTATTGCACAGATATTTTTGTGCAAGAGAAAATTGCAGTTAATATTAAAGCGGAAAAGTATTAAACAGACAGACACGAGAGTGATCCTATAAGGGTTCCGTTTTTTCATTCTGAGGTACGGTCACAGAACCCTAAAAAGGGCAATTATTAAATCTACGAAAAATGTATAGGCACATATTTTTACAGTAAGTTTATATATAAGTTTCACTTCTACCAAGTATGACCACGACATATTTGATATTTTTTTTAATCTTTCTTTTATCGGATAATTTTAAGTATAGTCGTCAATCGGAATTCAGAAAGTGAGACATTGCATCCACAAATATTTCAGTGAATCTATTAAAACGATTTTAGAACTTTCAAGTGGACAGTTTTATGATCGGAGCAATTCAAACAATTAATAAGTTACTTTATCTGACAAATTTAATGCGCATGCTCCACGCGGTTCATAAACTAACTTAAGTTTAAGATAAATGCGTGTCAAAACAAAACGGGCAATAATTTAACCACATACTTGATCCGTGTGTACCTACGTAAATAAGGTTGGATAAAATAATTAATTTGGTCCGAAATGATACAGGGGCGTCTTTGAACACCCCTCGAAAGGGCTTATAGTTCGCTGAATTAAAGTCAAATCGGTTCGAAATCTGTCTTAAACGAGATAGGAGAAATTTCTACATAGATTTCGTACCTTAGAATGTGTCAAAACAGTTTTTTTAATACAACTTCAGAGTGACCACAAATATTTGGGGGAAAAAATCTCCGTCTTTTCCAGTAGGTAGGTACTTACAGTGGTGAACTTTCCATAAGGCCGACTAGGCCCAGGCCTAGGGCGGTCAATCTGCGCCCGTTATCTAGCTCAAGTACGTACGGGACGCGACGGCGTGCACTGAGAAAACTCTATATGGTCTTATAACTATCAGAGAGAAATATTTCTATAAGCGGGTTGAATCGAACGCAATGCCGATTTCGTACAACTTCACATTTATCAGAAAGGGGCGGCTGATACTGCACGGCCTAGGGTGGCCAAGACTGCTAGTCCGCCTCTGGATACTTAAAAGTTATATCACATATCTCCGATGCGCCGATTTTCCTCAAAAACAATAGGGTTCTTTTTATTTGCATGTCAAACATAGTACCAAAGATTGGTTTTGATCACCTCAGCCGCTTAAGCGGAATTGTCCGGACAGACGAACAAACTTTTTGCAAACACATGTTTTTTACATTCCCGGGACCTCAAGTAAAAAAAAGTTGCGAAATTTTGAAAAGTTGATTTTGACCTAAATTCGTACTTTTCCCCACTTGTGGAGTTGGAATGGTAAGAAAATATCGGTCTCTCTCAGACTACGAATCGTGGGGATTCTGTTGTTTGTAAGGCGTCTGCAACTCCTAAACTCAAATCTATATAAGAACCAATGAAAGAGCAAACTGGATTCCAATTTATAATTATTATAAAAAACATTTTAACAGAAAAAAAACCTCCTTTAAAAAGGCACTAAAAAGAGGAAAATAATGAAATTTTGAGGTCTGTGCCAATTAAAATATGAAGTTGGTTAAAAAAAAGATATTAATCACTATACTTACTATACTTTTTAACTGACTTCGTATTTTAATTGGCACAGACCTCAAAATTTCATTATTTTCCTCTTTTTAGTGCTTTTTTGAAGGAGGTTTTTTTTTGATAAAATGTTTATTTTTTACTTTTTAGGGTCAAAAAGTAACATTTACCTTAAAGAATCACACGCCGTTACTTACTTTTATTAAAATCAGCCGAACTACTGAACCGATTTTGATGAAATTTCTATAGAACCAATCTGAAGTATATCCTTTCAAATAAAAAAAAAATTCAAAATCGGTTCATAAACGACGAAGTTATCCGCGAACACACATAAAACAAAAAATATATACGGTCGAATTGAGAAACCTCCTTTTTTGAAGTCGGTTAAAAAATAATAATAAATTGAAAATATGAATTAGTACTAGTCCCAGATAACCCTGACAAACAGTAGCCTTTATTGAAAAAATGTACACAAAAAATAATCTATACAGCATTATATAGACAGTTTCTAATAGGCATTGATATCTCCGACACCCACATCACATGTCGTTTTGATAATGGACGTTCTGTTTATAAATCGGGCGTTTTTTGTCCATCCATGACATGCGTGTATGTGACGGCGACGTCGAGCAAAGAGAGCGTCCCGACGGGCGCCACTGTGTTTACATTAGACAGGCGTCGCAAGTGAGAGCGTCGCTTATGATGGCCGCCGGTAAGCGATAGCTAAATGTGGAACGACACTAACTGCCTTATGGAATGTCGAATACAGATTACTTATATTTACAGTGCGCGTCAAAAGTTTTCCACTCCTATTAATTTTTAAACGACCATGTAAAGATCTTTTTAGGGTTCCGTACCTCCGAACAGAACCTTATTACTGAGCCTATGATGTCTGTCCGTCTGTCACAAGGTTCTATCTCACAAACGGTAAGAGGTAGCTAATTGAAATTTTCACAGGTTGTGTGTTGCTGTGACATTGATACTGACAAATAATAAAAATCAAAAATTTTAAGCCCTTATAGGAGGCTTCCAATACATGGATATAATATACTCGTATATATCTTATGTGTGTTTTAAAGACCACCAACAGCTAAGGTTATTTGGGCCTAGCACCAATTCATATTTTCAATTATAATTTTTTTTAATAATAAATTGAAAATCCAACTGATACTTTTACCAGCTCTCGGGCTAGAACCCGGGAACTGGGGACTTGTAATAGAGGAACCATAACAACGCCATGTAAACAACAGCACCGCTACACGCTCGGCCATTCTCAAGCCCGTATATATCTTATATATGTATATCTGTTGTTTTCTCTAGAATTGAACGCTTATACTACTTAAGTATACCTTGTTTCTGCTGTACTACTGCAGTGTATCGTAGCGTAATGGCTAAGCCGTTCGCATGTCACCCCGAAAAGCCGGGTTCAATTCCGATTGACGACACGTGTTTTTTTAAGTGTAAATATTTTGGAATTTTTAAAATAAAAAATGTATTTTAAAAATTAATTTAATAAAGCGTATTTTAATTTATTCCTTTCTTAGTTGTACGGAACTCTCTGCGCACTCGCACTTGACCTTTTTTCTATCTCACATATTCCCTGGAAATGATGTATAGAACTCTCGCCCTTTCCTAAATTAAAAAACATTTACTGGACTACAAAAATTCTTCTTTGAAATACAAAAATTCTTTACTGAACCACAAGAATTTGGTTATTCTACAAGACGGTTTAAAAGATAGCTAAATAAATATTTTTTACGTGCACTGTATAAAATATACACACGAGGAAGTTTGAATAAAATACTTGAATATTCAGACACTCAAGCTGTAAGATTACACACCATCGATACCAGATTATCTTGTGATGCACAATAAATTATTTTATATAACACATGCACGCTCTTAGTGTTTTTTCGTATCTGTTTTGCGGACCTTAAATAGCCGTTTATTGACTGGTGACGTCACGATCCATTATGAAACGCTTTTCAATGATATATTGAAAAAACATTTGAAAAACCCGTTATCTAATGAACAATATGTACCTCTTTTTGGTGTTATAAATGAAATATGGTTACTATGGTAACAAAGTAAATAGATATAGTATCGAGCCCAATGTTTTTATTATGAGATGTACTTCTGTCAGTGACATTAAATTATTCAATTAAAGTCTAAAACCATGCATGTGTTGAATAAAGTATAGTGTGCAACGCGTGTGCTAAATCTTTATGCGTCAGGCGCGATATTTTCAGCACTCGTAATAGGCTCGCGATGCTCACTCGCCAAGGTTCGTGAGCGCTCGTCTACTACTCGTGCTGAAAACATATCGGCTGACGTATAAAGATGTATTTAGCACACTTGTTACACAATACATATACGAGTACTATTACGACCACTTTGAAAAGATTATCAAACATTTTGAAAACACGTTATAATTGATAGAATTCTGACAGTAAATAAAAGATGTTATTTCATAATAAAAATTACACGTCGTACGTACATGACACCGGTACACAAACACATATAAATCAAACAAATTAAAGATCAAACATCATTTATTTGTAATCTAACGATGTGTAAACTTACAGCTTCAACTGTACTAACAAGACAAATGTGTGTTTCTTCATGGCGGCCGGCGCTCGGGCCTCGGCACACGGTGCTTGATTTCGATGACAGATTAACGCGACTGATGATTACACGTAACAGATTTTCTTTTACTCGTTTCGATTTGCGTAATGTTTCAGAGCATGTGTCCTGCAGCATTTTTAAAGCTGCTCAGAGCTACATCACCCCTCAAAAGTAACGGTCAAGCATACAATCTATTCTAAAATAAAAAAAGTTGAAGAGTTTGTTTGCTTGTATGTTTGAATGCGCTAATCTCAGGAACTACCAGTTAGATAGCCCGTTAATTGAGGACAAGGTTATATTATATAGGCTATTCGAGTTTTTTAGTGCTGCCGTTTAGATCTAGACTTTTGTCTTATCTTGTCTAGATTTTTAAGACAAGACTTGCAAAAGTCTTGTCTAGAAATTTTCAAGACAAGACAATTTTCAAGACAAGACAAGCCTTGCTTTATCTAGATCAAGACTGTTGCCAAAACTCTAGACAATAAAATTAAGCAAAATCGCTGGATAGTGGACAAAATAATTTGATTTATTAAATTAAATGTACGACGTTTCGTCTATAGATTTAGACTTTTTCAAGTACATACATAAAAATAACAATATTTATGAAAATTAATATTAATTACTAACCATAGCAATTAACATAAGATAAGGTACATAAGACAAAAACATGGTAACATGGTAACAAATTATGTTGACTATAAATTTTTAACAATCAATAATATTAATAATAATAATAATACAAATGTTAGCATAATTTCATAATATAATTGTACTGACTACTTAAATTTTGAGTGTCTGTTCTATAATTGATTGAATTAGGATAAATTGTACTACTTTGTATATTGTATATGCTACTTTGTATATTTTATGTTTTTATGACGATTCCACATGCAGAAGCATCAATGGATTGAAATAAATTTGAATCTGAATTGTTTTTTCTAATAAAACACATTTCACTGATATTGCGTTTTAATAAATCAAATTGTTTTGTCCACTATCCTGCGATTTTGCTTAATTTTATTATAATCACGATGGACACGATTTCTAATATAAACTCTAGACAATTTTCAAGAGTCTATATAAACTAAGTAGTAATAGTAGGTAAAGTAAACCACTCGGTTAATCTAGACTCTTGAAAATTATCTAGAGTCTTGATATTAGACAAGACAAGAGTTTTTTAATCTAGACTTAGACTTAGTGAAGTCTTGATATTTCACGACAAGACTTATGTGAAGTCTTGTCTTGATATTTCAAGACAAGACAAGACTTTCAAAGTCTTGTCTTGTCTAGACGGCAACACTAAATATATTAGCGTCAGTTCAAAATTTCTCTCGAGTTACCTAAACTGCTAACCAGAAATCGGTTTATTATTGACAGATAGACCGTAGATTATAGACACTCGACAACTGAGGACATTAGAGTATTCAGCTAATTATAAAAAAAAAACTTCTAGAATTTATAGAAGACGCAAAAATCCTAAGCTGCGGCCTATGAGCAGTGGCGGCCGGTGGTCAATAATTGTGGCAGTGCGCCTAATACCTAATATTGTATTGAATATAACATTTTTACATATTATACTTATATATATTATGTAATTAAGAGAAAAACAAACCTTATTTATAAAGAATATCTATTCTACGTTGCTTCTGATGAGAGAAAACCTCTATCACTTGTTGATTAAAATCCGGCATTGAATGAATTAAACACTTTTCAATGGATAGCATTCTTTGCAGCGTAGAAAAACACCTCTCACTTTCTACAACAAAGCTGGCTATGTAAATGTTGCTTTATTTTAGAACATCGTCAGATTTTTATTGTTGTCTTGTATCAATAGAACCGACAACAAACTTTAACTAACTGCATAACAATATGCAAATGAATTTGAGAAGAACCGTGCTTTTTTATTTTTTCGGATAAATGAATCAAATCGTTAACGCCTTTTTGAGTCCACGTTGCTTTACCGTCAAAAATTAAGCACGGAAAACTCAAAAAAACATTAAATTTATCACATTCACAGAACAACGATGCTTTATCATACCATTCTTGTTTAAATGAACGCGTAAATTCCTTTTTTTTATTTACATGTTTGTTTAATTGTCATAATTGATCGAGGTGGGCCTAATTGTTTTAACCGTATTTTGTCTTCATAGGTCGATCGATTATTTTTTACATATTCTACACTTCCAATGCTACTCATTTTTGATTATGAAAATATACGTAATTATTATTTTTATAAAATTTTTAGGTTAGTTTATTGTCGAAGAAAATCAAATCACAATTTTATTGATATCTATAATACAGCTTGATTAATGATTATTTTATTACTACTCATCACAAAAATTTTTTACAAATCACAAGATTTAATAAAATTACTGAATTAATTAAAAAAAAACCCGGGAATTTGCGTTGAAAACTGAAATATGTACTCTGTATTATTGTTGTTAGTATACTAACTTCACTAACTTGATATTATAAAAGAGATGAGATGACTGTACGTAGTACGTACGAAGCTGTTTCGGTGTATTACGTCTATTTTCGCTCGGCGCGCTACGTGCCCTTATATCAAAGTACGTAAATATATCTGTCTCACGGTTTTACTATTCTTGTCTAATTTTACATTTGAACAATGCTACTTATTTCGTGCGCTTATAAAAGTGCACTGCCTTGGGTGGGGATGAAATTTCAAATACCTACAACAGATCCGCACTCAGGAGATATTTTGTTCAATATTTCAATACTGATTATTGATCTCACGAAGCATGAATAATCGATTATAATATTTGATTCTGTGTAGATGTATTTTTTTTAATTTTGCGTTGCGTTTGCATTTCAACTGGTAGTGCGGCGCACGAACGCACTTAAAGAGGAGCCGCCACTGCCTATGAGTACGGAGGACCAATGTTAAACTTTGTTATATTATATACTTATTCATATTTATTCGTTGATTGATTTATTTATTGTTATTTATTTACTTATTGATATTCTTTAGTTATTGTTATTCGTTTTGACATTGTTATTTGTCACTTTAGAGGCAAATAGCTATAGCAGCTGACGCGTTTATAATTTAAATTAAAAAAAACTGATTACTTAAATTTCTAGAAACAGTGTATTCAATTTACGTAAAATGCATGTGAAACTAAACAAATACAGACATATACATTGCAGGTACTAATTTTGGAAATAGCACGCGTTCATCACATATCGTGGATACACAATCATTACTAATCACAGCTCGCGAAATTTTTATGTTCACAAGTGTTTTAACGCTAAAAAAAACATACATTCAAATAAATTTCTTCAACAACAGTCTATTCATTTTCAATCTGCATAATTTTACTCTGAAAATGTTTTTCTATTCTATTCTGAATTGTTTTAGTCTTTGGGACCACACAGTAATTACTAGATTGTATTTCTAGTATCGTAATGAGGTCTAATAGAGGAGACGGTGGTATTATGGAACCCTGCCGATAATATGGAACCCTGCCGATAATATGGAACCCTGCCGGTAATATGGAACCCCTGGTTAATAATGAGTCGTTGGTGACATCTACCTTCTAAATATGTACCTAAATATCAATTGCTACTCACAAGTCAAGTCGTGTGGGAAATTGCAGCGCATAGAACGCGGTACAAGTTCAACAGTGTGAGGTTATGTGTATAACTGAAAAACAAAACTTTATCTGTGTTATTTAATGTCAACATACAGGTGAGTTACATGCGATTCTTCAATGTTTGATAATTTTACCAGCTAAAATACTACCTTGCTATCAAAACCTAACAGATAAAATTGCACTTATTGAACTTTTGAACAATATGTTAAGCGATGTATTGCAACATGTGATTTTGTTAATATGGAACCCCCTTAGAAGACATAAGAGGAGAAGTGTGGATCCAGTGTGTAATGTGTCAAATATGTTTAATGTGTCAATATCTGTGATTACTGTCGCTAAGAATCGTATTTAGTTCACAGTGTTTTGAAAAAACTTTCAACACACCTGCCTGTTAAGGTAGTTGTCGTGTTACAATAACATCCAAAAGTTTCGTTCATAATACGTTGTAAAACAATAAATAAGTATAGTGTTAAATGTAAAAAATTTTTGTTAGAGATTGTACCTAAACTGTTGTTCACATAGTTACACATATTTCACTTATATTATTCGCTTGGATTATATAAAAATGTCAATCTTTTCGTTAAAATTGTTGAACTTTGCGTTATTATATCTCAACAATAAAAAGGTCAATAATTATTGGATTTTCTTTTTTAAACTCAGAACAAAAACATCAATGAACAGTTAGTAGTTTTTTGAAAATTTCCGACTGTTACTTTTTTTTTTTTATTAAAAAACTTGTCAAAAACACAACCTTTCCTATGCTCTCCGTGTTAATTATCCGAACTTTAATTAAGTATCTCGAGTTAGAGATGGTCAATCAACTTCAAATATTAATGGCATTTGTATTATAGTATCCTTAATGAGTATACGAAAATTTAGAATTTTCTGATACTATGCCCATAGCACGACAACTACCTTAACTGGCCCATTCCATGCATACATACACGCATTTTATAGTGGGTATGGCAAAAACAATTTTTCAATGAAATGGAAAAAGACAGTACCTACTACTACGCTGTCGAGTAAGTATAGGTAAAACCAAATTTTTGGGGAAAACAAAAATATCGCGATCCGAAACTCGGGATCGAATCAGGGACCTTTAGATTTTCAGTCGAACGCTCTATCAACTGAGCCAGTCGACAGATTATGTTAGACGCTCTTATAGTACAGTGTAAAAAATAAATTGTGTTTTAAAGACCACCAACAGCTAAGGTTATTTGGGCCTAGCACCAATTCATATTTTCAATTCATTATTTTTTTTTTAATAATAAATTGAAAATCCAATTGACACTTTTATCAGCTCTCGGGCTAGAACCCGGGATTTGGGGACTTGTAATAGAGGAACCATAGCAACGCCATGTAAACAACAGCACCGCTACACGCTCGGCCATTCTCAAGCCCTAGTACAGTGTAGTAAATATATAAATTTACATGTAGTAAATAATACCTACAGTGTAGTAAAATAAAAAAACATTAATTTATTAAAATTAATTGATTATTTAATTCTAATTATTATTTGCCAGGATTCATGCCATAACAACACACAATCTGTGAAAATTTCAACTAGCTAACCTCTTACCGTTTGTGAGATAGAGCCTTGTGACAGACGGACAAACAGACAACGTAGGCTCAGTAATGGGGTTCCGTTTGGAGGTTACGGTACGGAACCCTAAAAAAAGTCGTTTATAAACTCATATTACAATTTATCCGTAATTCGCGTCCTTGTAAAAAGTAATTTCAGAAAACAGGTAGTAAAAATTAGCATTTAACAATTTCCGGATTTTTGTTTGCTTATGCAGTGTTAAAAATAACCGTTTCAATGATTGAAATTAAGTGCCGTTTATTTTTCAGACATAACTCCTCTCGTGAAGAAAATAATGTGAGAAATAGTTAAAAAATGTCAAACAGTGTAACGCACTCTAACAGTTTCCGCCATTAAAATTAATCGTAGTGCTTTTGTTTTAGACAAATTGAAATGTTTTGACAGTTTGCCCACTTATCGCCAACGAAATTAATACCGAAAATCAACTTGTCACAACATACAAGTTGAAATGTTTTTGAAAGCGTGATTTAATTTTATGTTGGAATCTGATTTATTATTTCTCTAAAACGTATTCATGTTTATAAAAGAAAGGGGGAAGTACATTATGTCTTCCAGATTTAGTTGACATCAAGTATAGTACATGATTTCGAAATTTTCAGATCAAATACAAACAATAGGCCTGTTGCGTATCTTCTGTGGCGTCGCTCTGCTAGAAAAATATTACGGAAACGGGTGCGGCGATCTTGTAAATTCTATACCTGGATAGATATTCCAAAGATCTTAGTCAAATATTAATAAAAAACTTTTTAACAAAAAAAAAAACCTCCTTCAAAAAGGCACTAAAAAGAGAAAAATAATGAAATTTTGAGATCTGTGCCAATTAAAATATGAAGTTGATTAAAAAAAAGAAGATGTTAATCAGTATACTATACTTTTTAACCGACTTCATATTTTAATTGGCACAGACCTCAAAATTTCATTATTTTTCTCTTTTTAGGAGGTTTTTTTTTTGTTAAAAAGTTTTTTATTTTTTACTTTTTAGTGTCAAAAAGTAACATTTATACCTTAAAGAATCACACGCTGTTACTTAGATACTTTTATTAAAAAATCAGCCGAACTACTAAACCGTTTTTGATGAAATTTCTATGGGACTAATCTGAAAGTATATCCTTTCAAATAAAAAAAAATTTTCAAAATCGGTTCATAAACGACGAAGTTATCCGCGAACATACATAACCACATAAAAAATATATACGATCGAATTGAGAAACCTCCTTTTTTTGAAGTCGGTTAAAAAATGACAAGGGACACAAAAATTACGATTGTGCCGCAACGTCCACTACTTCCCCCAGGGGAACATTCGAATGTGGTTGCTATCAAAAATTGCATTCCAATGTTCTTTCGGAATTAGCACCCCGAGGGACCCGAGCTCGTACCAGTTGGTTTGTGTATGCCGACTGGCGGATTCTAATACACAAATGGATTATTTGTTGTGTTGAAGACGCTAATGACCTGAGTTGTCGACGCGTCTATAATCTAATTAATTATTAATTATTAATTATTAACGTCTACTACTTCTATAGTTTTATCTTATAACTAGCGGACCCGGCTCGGCTTCGCCCGAGTGCTAAGAATTTATATATTAATAGCCGGGCTGATTTTATTAATACACTAACACTACCCACTCGCTTCGCTCGTTCGCTTGAATATTATTAATACATTACTCACTCGCTTTGCTCGTTGATCGCTCGAATATTATTAATACATGTCTCACTCGCTACGCTCGTTCGTTTGAATTTTATTAATACACTACTCACTCGCTTCGCTCGAATACATTACTCACTTGAAAAAAGTTATGAGTTAGGTCTTGAGTTCATACAAAAATCCGAAGTGGCGATTCCCATACAAAATGACTAATTTTGGTTTTTTCGATTTTTTGAGCTGTTCTTTATAAATATTAACATGACATACATGATATTATAAAACATAAACTCTATGGCGAAACTATGTTAGTTCGTGACACCAATTTTTTGTCACACATATTTGTAACGCATCTCTCATCTAGTATAATTTTACCCCCCCCCCCCATATACCGCCGGAAAAGACGTAGTTCTACATCAAAAATAGAGAAGGCAAAATATTCAACTTATTTCAACAGATTAACTTCTAGTAATCTAGCATAGGTTAGATTGTCTGGTAAGTAAAAAGGGATTTTAAATGTTTTATCTTTAAATAATTATATGCTTATACTACTTAAGTACTACACCATTTGTCTCTGCTGTGCTACTGCAGTGTCTTGTAGCGTAATGGTTAAGGCGTTCGCATGTCACCTCGAAAAGCCAGGTTCAAATCCGATTGACGACACGTGTTTTTTTTAAGTGTAAATATTTTAGAATTTTTAGAATAAAAAATAATTTAAAAAAGTGTATTTTAATTTATTCCTTTCTTAGTTGTACGGAACCCTCTGCGATCAAGTCGAACTCGCACTTGACCGGTTTTTTCTCTCACACCTCCCCTAGAAATGATGTATAGAGCTCTCACTCTTTCCTGAATTAAAATCTACAAAAATTCTTCTTTGAGAGACTTTACTAAACTACAAGAATTTAGGATTTTAAATGTTTTGTCTTTAAATAATTATATGCAGTACGCCACTGGTATTCACAACACACGACATACATGTGTCTGATCTATTTTCATGGACTATTAAACGCGTCGAAATGTAAATAAAATAAATTCTGTTCATGCTTTCAAGATGTCAACCAATGTGTTCAGTTGTTATGTAAACACGGGCGGGCAATCTTCGCGCCGTTTAACAGTCACACACTATAAGATGCAAAGTCTCATAAATCAGAGCCTACTTATCCTACTAATCGTAGATTAACGACGCGTCGACGTCTACGGTCGTTTGCCGAGCGAGTTTTTTGAAGTGTCACTTCTTATGCGAGTTCGGGCCGTTAAATATTTAGCGCTAACGGTGTAGATTATTGAATCGATTTCGTCGTAAAAAATTTTAAACCAAGATTTTTGCTCCTCACGGTCGCCATTTTGAATTCACAACATTTTTTATAGCCTAAAATATTCGCGTGATTAAGAAAAATCGAATGACACCTCGATTATGAAAATCGATCCAGGAGATATGGACTTCCGGGGTAACAAACTAATACATTACATACAGTTATACAGTATGTAAACAGGTAAGCTGCACATAGGGAAATTAGCATTGGGAAAAAATCAATGGATCAGAGTGAGCCATGACTCATAATGTACGTATTTATATAGGGTTGCTATGGTTATTTTAGTGTTTTTATTTTAGTTTCAATTATTTTTATTTTATTTGACATTTAAACAACTATTAAAATAAAAATAATTGAAACTGAAATAAAAACACTAAAAAAATCATAGCAACTCTATATAAATACGTACATTATGAGCCCTGGGTTTCTCTGATCCATTCATTTTTTCCCAATGCTAATTTCCCTATGTGCAGCTTACCTGTTTACATACTGTATGTAAACACGTAAGGTCCTATACGTAGGACATTTACCATTGGGAAAAAATGATTGGATCAGAATGAGTCATGTATCATAATGTACGTATTTATATGGGGTTGCTATGGTTATTTAAGTGTTTCTATTATTTTATTTTTAATTATTTTTATTTTAGGTTGTACCAGATTCTGTTGTAGAATTTCTGATGTAAAATGACACAAAAATAAGGATAATAAATTACTACGTAGGTTTTAAACGTTTTGTGTTTTAACATCAACTGGCTTTTATTTTAAAACATTTTAATAAAATGAATTTACAAATTACATAAATAAATAGGTACTTGCATAAGTCAAAAAAGGCATAAAATAAAAATAATATATTTCATTTATAACAAAAAAAAAAAAACAAGGCTGTATTCAACGAATAGGTACTGAACAAGGTACTTGCCTTTCAAACGTCAAGTAAAATAAAAATAATTCAAGATAAAAGAGAAACACTAAAATAACTATAGCAAACCTATATTATAAATAGGTACGTACATTATGAATCATGGTTCATTCTGATCCAATCATTTTTTCCCAATACTAAATATTCTATGTACCTTTACCTTACCGGTTTACATACTGTATACAAACATACACCGTGTGTGGCTTAGAAAAGGTAACATAGGGAAAATAACATTGAGAACATTCACAATTTTGTAGTAGGCTATGGTCCATAAGATCTAATATAAATAATAAATATGTAGACCGTTGCTATTGAAAATTGTTTACTGCCGTTTTTTACTTCTATTGTATAAAATCAGATATTTGAATTTTTATTGTAACTTTTGAAATGTCCTAAACTAGGTTCATCTAGCATTCTCGGATTCTGCCTAAAATTCGATGTACTATTTTTCCTATGTTACCTTTTCTAATCCACACCCGGTATAGCTGTTAATATCACAACTCTTTTTTCGTAGTCGGGTAAAAATATAGTAACACATCGCATAAGTAATCAGTAGCGGCGCTAGGGTTTTTTTCTAGGGTGGGTCAGTGTTGGACATGGTGATCTGAAGGTGGGCTAATAACATTTATTCCCAAAATTTCAGTGCTCGACAAAATTTTAACCCAGGCTACTTGCTATAGAATTTTCAAGAAAAATCGTTGAAATTTCGTGGGTTAAAAACGTATTTAAAATATAACCCAGAGATTGGGGATTATGCGAAGGTGGGCCAAGACAGTTTAAAGTTTAAAATGGGCACTGTGAGTAATAACAAGGGACGACCACCAATAGAGTAAGTATGCACATTAAAATGTAAAAACAAATAAAATATAAATAAGAGCACAAGCAAAAAACGCGAACTCATTGACACGGAACAATAATAATTACAATTAACAGTAATAAAAATAAGCAGTTGCAAATGAAGTGCATAAGTGCACAATGTCTGGAGTCAAGAAGCGTGCTTAAAACGCTGCATTTGTAATAAATAATTACTATAAAATAACTTTGATTAATGCGGGCGCTACACGATGCTACGAACGTTGACCCGAACGTTGGACCAAACGTTTGAGTTCGACACTTGGTGTGTGTCGAATGTTAAAGCATAAGAATGTTTTCCTTCGAACGTTGGAGGAATTTCTTTGACTCGGGTCAAGAAAACCGACAACAGCCGGAACATGGTCAAACGCGAACGTTGGACGTTGGTAGCTCGTAGGTTTCACCGTCGGCCACACGATGCGACGAACTAACGTTGGAAGGTGTTCGTATAGCATCGTGTAGCGCCGGCTTTTGAATAATGACCGATGAAATAGTAGATTGTGTATCTAGGGCGTAATGAAATATATTTTCGAAGAGGTGTGATATTATGTTAAACGAGCGTCAGCGTTTAAATTAATAAATCTTGATACGTGGGACAATCTTATTCTCAAAGACGCTAATGACCTAAGTTGTCGACGCGTCTATAATTTACAATAAATAAATAAATATTCTCAAACCCTAGTTTAAAGTTTAATCAGCAAAAAAGAAGAAGACATACAAGAAAGATATTAACTAATATTTTAATAGAGTCAATACAACATACGTTCAGCTGTAACTGGTATGTTAAATGGCAAAACATTGCAAAAAGAAGACTCGAAAAAAGAATGAAACTAATATAACAAGATCATAAAGTTCTCATTGGAAACACAATCCTGACATATTGATATTACAAAAGCGCTGAACATTTTAAAGTCGGTATTTTGTTCAGAACAACGCGACGTCGTTCTTATGAATCGACTGTATATACAAGGTGTTTGGAAATTTAATCGATACAAATTTTGGAATGTAATTTCTTATTTATTTATTGTAGATTATACACGCATCAACAAGTGGCAACAATTATGTCATTAGCGTCTTAATTACATTAAATGGCTTATCACTTATAACTACATGACATCACAAAACATCCATGAGCGCGAGGTGGGATTCGAATCTACGACAGCTTGCTCCAAAGGCTAGCATGCTGACCATTACATCAAGCTGTCCTCTAAGAAATTCCTCAAATATCAATCAATACTAATATAAACCTGTAAAGGAAGACTGTGCCTAACGGTCTGTTCCGCCATAAACCTCTAATCCGATTTCAGTGAAATTTTCTACACGTAATCTCAAAAGATAGACTACTTTATATGCGGCTTCGCTCGCGTAAAGGCCCCATACAAATAAAAGCACTGTTCATATACAAAAGCAACAAACGACTTAACTGATTTTCTGTGAAATTTGGAGCAAAAAACTATTTATTTTAATTTAACAGGGTAGCCATTTTTTCTCCAGAACAAATTTCTCTGATTTTTCTCGGTTTTCTAGGTGATTTTTTAGTTTTTTCCCTGACTTTACGTACTTAACAAATATTTATTGACAAACTTTAACTATATGTCAAGATTTTGTATGGCGTCAGGTAATAAAGTTAAGTTGGTCGACAAAATTTGTTCAATGTACGTACGAGGCCCTTGTGGGCGACTTCAACTAACACTTGACAATTAAATCCCTGACTTCCACCCAAAATTCCTAACATTTCCCTGATTTTCCCTGACCAATAAAATTCCCTGAGTTTTCCAGTTTTTCCAGAAAGTGGCCACAATTAAAGATTTAATTAAGACTTGATAGAAAATAGAATTTGGGCGTTCGAGATTTAATTTAAACTAAAAATCGATAAATACGGGCCCCTTTGAATCTTCTCAGTAAGTTGTTTAATAAAGATATTTATATGAAGGTAAGATATAACGTCGATAAGATTGTATGGCTTTTTTGATCGTAAATCACGTCAAATTGTCCATAACCGTCTTTAACGACAGAACAGGGTTGGGAATAACTATTAATTAAACAAAAAATATAGTCAGTTTAATAGTTATAAATTGGTCAATTGAATTCACAGCCGAACACAGTTTTTTATGCAATGTCTACACTTAATTCTAAACAAATTACTCTCAGTACTATTTTTAGGTTACAAGACTCAAAAAGCTATTATTTACAAAAAAACAAGCGGTTTCTATGTCTATACAGCGCCGTATCTAGAGATTGACGGAGGTGGCCTATGCCAGGGGCGCCGGGTGACTAATTTATTGCAAAATACAAACTTCAAACAGCGCTGCATTTTAATGACGTTGGTAAATATTATACGCTGTTTTTTTAGGGTTCCGTATTTTAATAAGAAAAAACGGAACCCTTATAGGATCACTGGTTTGTCTGTCAGGCTAGCTGGCTGGCTGGTTAGGTGTTCGTCTGACAAAACCCATTTTTTACTTCCCACCTCTACTATGGTAGGGAAGTAATGGATTTAGTCCGAAAAAAATATTTCGAGATTTTAACAGATTTTTACGTTTTGAGACCCTAGCAATCGTTTAAGATCATTTTCTGACTGATGTCTGTGTGTGTGTGTATGTGTGTGTGTGGTCAATTTTTCGCCTTCGATATCTTAAGAACGGAACAACATACGGGCATGCCGATTGTTCTATTGTGTTTATCAGCCTTTAACTTAGATCTGATTAGATTTTGAGTCAAATCGGTTCAGTAGATCCTGAGATATTCAAAAAAACGTCCTCAATGTCACGTATTAACATAGGTAAAAAAAAATATAAATGAATTCTAGATGTTATAATATGAAAAAAATGTAAATATTTTTTTTCTCTAAAATGTATAGTTTTCGAGAAAAAAATATTTTACTAAAAAAAATAAAAATTGTACGTAAATCAAGGTAACCATGATTTTTGCTATATTAAGTTAGCCATCAGTAGATCACCAAACAAAAAAGAGGGCCATGCTTTTTTTAAAGAATAAAAATTAAATTGTGATTTAAAGACCACCAACAGCTAAGGTTATTTGGGCCTAGTCAAAGAATAAAAAAAAAAAAAGAGTGTTTATTTTTTGCAAATATTTACTAGGTGGGAAGTATAGGACTGGTCATCAGTCGAATTTTTTTAAATACTTCCAGTCGTAATTCTGCCTTTTGTGAATTTTATGACGTGAGACCCTGTCAAATCTTCCTTTCGCCAGGGGAGCCAGGATTCCTAAATACAGCACCGTTCTGTCATAATATACGGTGATGACCTCAGATGTTGAGCGTCTATAATCTACAATCTATCTATCTCGTTCTTTCATGTTTTTTTTATCCAAAAATCACCTTAAAGGAAACGACTAAGCGATTTTAAACTTCTTTCCGGTAAATTTGACTCTAAAATGTTCAGGGCACTCAGTATCTACAAAAAAAGTGTATGTGTGCTTATGACCATACGACAGAAGTGAAAACTTGATTATATGCAAAACATACATAATAATATAATAATAGTTTTTTATATCCTGAAATGCAATTGAAAGATTTTTTCGTTGGAGAGCAGCCAATTATATAATTGTTTCGAAACATATAGGAAAAAATCATTTTACCAACCAGTGGTCACAATCGGAATTCTAACCTGAACCTTTCCACTTTCGCGGCGGAATGAGCTTACAATACTCAATCGTGACAAGATTGCTAAACTAATATTCTCCACATATGCTTCAGAATCAATAGATTTTCACTACATGCGAGCGTCAATCCATATCTGCTAATTATTATTATTATTATTATTAATAGCTATATGATATGAAGTGAATCCTCGTACCAGCGAGAGTCTAACATGAGAGTGAAAATTATTTCGAATATCCAATAATGGGATATTAATAAATACATAGGTACCGAGTGGAGCCGAGTAAACCCGATTCAGCGTGACCGACCCGAGCGTGACGGTTCACTTTCATTCACTATTCAGAAAGAACGCAAAGTGCGCCTAAAGAAGTTTTCACTTTAAAAAAACATCCTATATTATTTCCCTTTGTCACAAATGATTCTACACCTTGTATGTAGATACAGTATGTCACAGTCAGTCACAATTTAAATCCTCAAAGCATTAAACGCACGCTCCGCCACGCCACGCGCGTTTACGCCGTCTGTCGATCTATCTTAATACGCTTACAATGCTCCGATAATACCCGCGACCCTTCGCGACAATATACAAGAATTGTACATGTATAACAAAAGCGTAACGCCACAACAAAAGCATAACGCCGTCGATCTTATACACGCATAGCACACTTTGATGTCTTCGTTAAACGTTAAATTAGATTAGGTAATGCGTACAACCCAGTCTCATCGCCGCTGTGCGCCATACAATTTAAATATAGGGGACTCCAATGCGGTGCAGTTTTGGGTTTATGAACAAACGAAATAATTTATCGAATCATTTATTTATTGTAGATTATAGACGCGTCGACAACTTAGGTCATTAGCGTCTTTATCGAATGAATTAATTAATTGTAGATTATAGACGCGTCGACAACTTAGGTCATTAGCGTCTTTATCGAATGAATTAATTAATTGTAGATTATAGACGTGTCGACAACTTAGGTCATTAGCGTCTTTATCGAATCAATTAATTAATTGTAGATTATAGACGCGTCGACAACTTAGGTCATTAGCGTCTTTATCGAATCAATTAATTAATTGTAGATTATAAACGCGTCGACAACTCAGGTCATTAGCGTCTTCTACACAACAAATAATCCATTTGTGTATTAGAATCTGCCAGCCGGCATACACAAACCGACTGGTACGAGTTCGGGTTCCCAAAGAACATTGGAATGCAATTTGCGATATCAACCACATTTCAATGTCCCCCCTGGAGGGATTTATCGAATCATAATGTCAAGGAGTTGAAAATTAACGAAGTGAGACTTCAGTCATCGGGTTAGGAATTCGCTTAAAATTTTCTGAGGTTCCGTAGAATATTTTAATTAAAAAAATTCGACTGATGACCAGTCCTATACTTCCCACCTAGTAAATATTTGCAAAAAATAAACACTCTTTTTTTATTCTTTGAAAAAAAGCATGGCCCTCTTTTTTGTTTAGTGATCAACTGATTTAATTTAGCAAAAATCATGGTTACCTTGATTTACGTAGAATTTTCTTTTTTAGTAAAATATTTTTTTTCTCGAAAACTATACAATTTAGAGAAAAAATATTTACATTTTTTTCATATTATAACATCTAGAATTCATTTATATTTTTTTTTTACCTATGTTAATACGTGACATTGAGAACGTTCTTATTTAATATATCTCAGGATCCACTGAACCGATTTGACTCAAAATCTAATCAGATCTAAGTTAAAGGCTGATAAACACAATAGAACAATCGGCATGGCCGTATGTTGTTCCGTTTTTACGATATCGAAGGCGAAAAATTGACCACATACACACATACACACACATACAGACATCAGTCAGAAAATGATCTTAAACGATTGCTAGGGTCTCAAAACGTGAAGATCTGTTAAAATCTCGAAATATTTTTTTCGGACTAAATCCATTACTTCCCTACCATAGTAGAGATGGGAAGTAAAAATTAAAACAGAATGCAATTAAGAATAGGCTTTATGTATGCTTTAACGCAGGAGCTTTATTTTGATATTTTAACTGTTGACGAAACTTAAGTCGTCTGTAAAAATTAAATTTCATTTTTTTTTCAGGCGACTTAAGTTTTAAAATTTTTTTGTGTGCAAGAATCACATCACTCATTTTTTATAAGAACATTTATTTTGTATGTAAGAATCACATACGACCCATATCTTATAAATTCAAATTTACATATGACTCATACCTTAAAAATCTAAATTTTGTACATAAGGCTCACGTGTAAACATTTTTTAAAAATTCCGATTTTGTAAACAAGAATCACGTGTGATTCAAATTTTCTATACAAACATATTATGACCCATAGCTAAATCTGTATACTTACAAAGATCACATGTGACCCCCGTCTTTAAGATTTCAATTTTGTATACAAGATTCACGTTTCACTCATGCCTTGACAATTCCAATTTTGTATACAAAAATCACACAATATACTACGGGCCATACCTTAAAAATTCTAATTCTAAAAGTATATACAAGAATCACATGTGACTCATATCTTAAAAACCCCAATTTTATACAAACGTCTCTGCAACGGAATTGACATGGTCCGACGATAGTAATCTTGTAAATATATACAAGTACCATATATGACTCAAGTCTTAAAACTCAATTATTTACAAACGTCTCTGCAAAGGAAGTAACATTATTGTCCGACAATGGAACTCCCAAAGAATTAAAAAACGTGAACATCGACATTGCAACTGTTTTAATATTGTCCAATTGAGTTCGAGTTATGTAAGAGGGATAACAGAGGTCGGAAAATTGTTATACACGTTAAGTGGGTGAAACTAAGGGGTAGAAATGATATTGTCACCCCCTTTGTGAACGTCCCGCCGGGCTACAAATTGACAGGATAGTCATACTGTGTCGTGTGTGAAATGAAACATTAATATTTTAAAATTCAATTTGCTATTTTCTTTATGTCATGCGATAGTTGGATAAGACAGCTATATGTAGGGGCCTTCTATATTATTAGCTACCATGCCGAGTTCATAAAATATTATTCCGACCGTAAAAGACTACAAAAGACACTGCAGATTCAGGGCCATAGATTTTCTGTTGTCAGGGCCAAGCTCTTTATAGTCAGGGCATCTTAAGACTGAAAAGAATTAATACATACATATAATTTAATAAGATTTATACGGCTGAATTGCAATTGAAAATTTTTCGTTGGAAAGCAGCCGATTATATAATTGATTCGAAAAAAATCATTTTGGAAAATATTAGTTTGGTAATCATGTCACGGTTGAGTACTGTAAGCTCATTCCGCCACGAAAGTGGAAAGGTTCAGGTTAGAATCCTGACTGTGACTATGGTTGGTAAAATGATTTTTTCCAATATGTTTCGAATCAATTATATAATTGGCTGCTTTCCAACGAAAAATTTTCAATACATACAGTGTGTCCACAGACTCATCCTCAACATGGGGATCTCCGTTGTTATGGGAGATAGAGATTTGGTTAAATGAGACAAAATGTGCAGAATCTCCAGTACTACTACCCTGTGTAATCAAACTTTCCATATTTTGCTTGGTTCGCGACCGACAGTTGAAAAACGAGATTTACCCATTTTCGTTTTTTGTTTATAACTCGCTTATTAAGGAAGTTAGAAAAAAAATATTTTCACTTTCTTAAGGCCCTTTTTTATGAAGATTTCAAATCTCTTTTCATATTTTTATTTACTTTTATAGTTTTCGAGATACTTGTATTAACTTTGTTTTTTTAAATACACGTCAAAGATGGCCATGGCACCACTCGAAAGAGATTTTTTTCCTCTTTAATTTGATATGAGAGTTGATGGATTTATTTTCAAAAATAACAGAGTTATACGTAAAACACTGATTTTTAATAGTAGGCTATGCTAAATTAATTGATAAAACAACAGAAGGCTTAGCAAACAGTTAAAATTCGCGTTGGCTTGGTAAACGGCTGTTTTGTTTTAGCTGTCAAAGTGTAGTTTGTTGCTAATTTGTCAGTTTACTAAGTGATTTATTAAATTTACTTTTGTTATCATGGAACCATTTTGTAACAATGAAAAATTTGATATGTTATCTTGTTATATTCTATGTCACAAAAATTCGACCAGAGCTGCAGAAATGTACTTCGATCAGTATCCAGAACGAAGACAACCTCATTCGTCTATTTACAGAAACTTACGAGTAAATTTAATAAACTATGGATCATTTAAAAAGCCGTTTACTAAGTCAAAGCGAATAAGTGAAGAAGACAAAACTACTGTTTTACGATCAATTGTTGAAAATCGATTATTTTTCATTGTTACAAAATGGTTCCATGATAACAACAAAAAATTTAATAGATCACTTAGTAAACTGACAAATTAGCAACAAACTACACTTTGACAGCTAAAACAAAACAGCTGTTTACCAAGCCAACGCGAATTTCAACTGTTTGCTAAGCCTACTGTTGTTTTATCAATTAATTTAGCATAGCCTACTATTAAAAATCAGTGTTTTACGTATAACTCTGTTATTTTTGAAAATAAATCCATCAACTCTCATATCAAATTAAAGAGGAAAAAATCTCTTTCGAGTGGTGTCATGGCCATCTTTGACGTGTATTTAAAAAAACAAAGTTAATACAAGTATCTCGAAAACTATAAAAGTAAATAAAAATATGAAAAGAGATTTGAAATCTTCATAAAAAAGGGCCTTAAGAAAGTGAAAATATTTTTTTTCTAACTTCCTTAATAAGCGAGTTATAAACAAAAAACGAAAATGGGTAAATCTCGTTTTTCAACTGTCGGTCGCGAACCAAGCAAAATATGGAAAGTTTGATTACACAGGGTAGTAGTACTGGAGATTCTGCACATTTTGTCTCATTTAACCAAATCTCTATCTCCCATAACAACGGAGATCCCCATGTTGAGGATGAGTCTGTGGACACACTGTATAATTGTTTCCACGACTAAACAGTTTAGTCGAGTTGTGGACGTGTCGCGATTTCAACTCGACTAAACTGTTTAGTTGTTAGAGGTGCGCATACCAAATCGATCAGTTGTGCCATAATTTCAGTATTAAACTAATGGGTCGCTGAACAACTATTTAGTCGAGCGTATGCTAGCGTCAATACACAGCTGTTGACAGAAAAGTCAAAAGACGATCGATGCGGTTTTATGATTTTTGAAGTGAAAATTTGTTTATTTCAAAATTTTTCTGTATCAAATTTAATTAAATTAATTTTTAAAGTGAAAAATGTATTAACGGAATATTTGATGAATAAAAAAACTGAAATATTGCGATCCGAAACCCGGGATCGAACCAGAGACCTTTAGATCTTTAGTCAAACGCTCTACTAGTCGAAGGATGATGTTACGCGCTCTATAGTACAGTATAGAAGTACAGCTGGAGTCAGTGTTGTAGTAAAATAAAAAAAATCTAATTAATTTTGTAGTCGGGTTTTAATCTTTTTTAAATTTTTATTTTCATATATCGAGACATAAAAGCATTCCCGTTCTTTGAGACCGGCGACCGCCAAACATGCTGTATACAACACGTGCATATAGTAAAATCCAATCAAACAGAATGCATTGCCGGGAGGTTTTGTGAAACGTCCTGTACTCCTGTTATTCTATACACGAAAATATGTATAATGTTGCTTATATAAGCAGAGGCATGACAAACTTTTGTCAAAACACAGTAAGTCGTTTTTTAAAGCCTTTTATTTTTAATTGCGCAATTATTCGGCGTCGGCCGGCCGATCGACGGTTAACACTCACAGACCCAACAAAAAGGATTAAAAAACTTCTGTGCCTTACTATTTTCAACCGTAAGCTTTAGTTCTCACAGGTTTGGATAAAAAATTATAATTTAAAAAAGCTAAAAAACACGCTTTAATGAACTAAAAAGTAAAAAATAATTAATTTTATTGTAAAAAAGCGTGGGGTAGTATGAAAATATGGTACAAAGCACCCACGCTTTTTTACAATAAAATTAATTATTTTTTACTTTTTAGTTCATTAAAGCGTGTTTTTTAGTTTTTTTAAATTATAATTTATTTTTACTTTTTAGTCCTGGAGATCCTGGTTAGGATAATGGGACAAACTTATTGAATTATTGTATTGTCATCGGTCCTTGATAAGTGTACAAAGTTTCAGTTCAATCTGAAGTTTTGAAGTGGGTGAAAATCGCGTTCAAAGAATCCGTTACTTGCATACATACATACAGGCGAAACTAATATAAGCGTGTTAAAAAGAAATTAAGAGAGTAGAGGCTCTCGTTAATTTGTCGTTTTCTTATTCAATACCCCGTAGGCACCGAAGAGATAAAAATATTAATATTCTATAGTTCCATAAAGAGTCATGGAACCTTTGTGATGATACAAAATGTTAAAAATAACCACAAAACACCAAACATTCAAAAATTCTAAACGTACGTTTTGCCAACAAAGTTGGCATCATCCCTTGATCCCTTGATGATGCCAACTTTGTTGGCAAAACGTACGTCGATAATTTTTAAATAGTTTGGTGTTTTGTGATTATTTTTAACATTTTGAAAATTCTATTTCGATTCCAAAAATTAACGAATTTCGTCATAGTATAGACCAGTGCAGACTGTAGTAAAAAAAAATAACGATAATATTAAGTTTTAGTGTCATCTGTTAGCGCACTTGTGAACTACAAAATATGTGTTTTAGTGTCATCTGTTAGCCTTTTTACTCGTATTAAGTTTTTAGTGTCATCTATTAGCACACTTATGAACTGCACATTTATTACCAGCATATTGCAAATACGTGTTCGTGTTTGAGCCGAGTAGCCCCGATTGTCACCGTCGGGTGCGTTTCACATCACTGTTGTTAACAGTTCAGGCAAAGCGCGCCTAAGGAAGTTTTCACTTCAAAATATTTTGTTAACCATGCCCAGTACAGACAGCAATGCAACTGTCATCCCACACCATGGAGTCCGTAGTTCGAGCCTCGTCACGTTTAAGCTTCAGGCGACTTTAGAGCTTTATAAATGTGCACTCTATTTGGCGTTATTGTCTGGTACAAGTGTACAACAACCTCTATTCTCTACGGTTTTGTTTATATTTAACTAGATAATTATTTTTGGAGTAAATTAAAAAAATTGTCAATATTTACATCGAATATTAATCTCTGTTTGAAGTTATACTTCTTTAAGCGCGTTATAAAAAAATATGATGAGAGTGAATTTTTTAAAAACTGTGGCATCAAAATTAACAGGATTGATTTCCATAATTACCATATACTTGTCTTATTATTTTATTTCAATAAATTATTTCCATGCAAATTAAAAATTAGTTTTTGCTATACCCACTACAAAATAGCTACTTTCGATGTATGTATATCGGCCATTAAAGACCCATCTAACAGGCAGGTGTGCGGAAAATGGTTTACTTTCTGCACTAGCGCAGAAAATAACGGTTGCCATAGCAACTTCTGTTTATTCGCTCTATACACCTGCGTACGCTTGCGTGCAACTGTCATTACTTACTTGCACGAACTTCGCGGCACACGTGGAAGGAAAGATGGCGACGCAAATGAACTGTCAGAATTTTTTGAAAATGACGTGAAAATATGTATTTTTTAGTGGGTATGGCAAAAAATACCATATAGTATGTCTTGTACGTAATGGTATTACGGCTCGTGTGACTGTAAAAACTCGCTATCGCTCGTTTTTACATATTGTCATCACTTGCCGTAATATACCCCAATACGTATCTAGTCATACAATCTACTATATTTTAATCACGATACAAGCTATTCCTTATAAAAAACGTCTAATTTTACCAATGCTCAAATATTTTTGTTTTCGCCGCCATAATCTATGTAAAAAAGGGATTACAAAAATGATACTTTAACCGAAAATCTTCAATTCATTTAATTGACCTCAAAAAACAGAGTTTATCAATTCGACATGTACTTATATAATATTATTTTAATATATTTGTTTAGTTATAGCTTCTCGAATGATTAACCGATTTTTATGATGTTGATTCCGTTGGGTTCGGAATGTTTGCGGAATGGTCCCATTTAATTTTTATTTAAATCGGTTCAGTATGTAGTTTTTTTGTTTCCAATAAAAATTAATTTTTTTTTTTAAATAAAGCTTTCTTCATCTCCATCCATTTTTTTCCCAAAGTGAGTAGAAAATTTATCTATAATAACGTTTTGTTCCATTTTAGAATTCAAGGAACGCCAGTTTTAATCAGAACAAGACAAAACGCAGAATTGGTTCAAGATTCCAGTTTAAGCGCAGGTTTGGGACTTGCATTCGTTAAAAAAGAGAGAGAGAGTGCACACGACAGCGAGAAAAGAGATAAAAGTACGCAGCAAGTTATCCAGTATAAGCCAAGCAACAGCCACGAGGCAAAACTAATGAAAAAGGGTGATATGATTTAAGACACCAAGGAGACCGACTTTTAATACAGAGCTCAGACCGTCGTGTCATCCCGATATTCTGGAGAAACGACTAGTGATGGGCGATACGAGATGTTTTTACAATCGAAACAATTGTAATCGTTCATAAGTTAGAAGAAAAATTTCCGATTTATGTTGTTTACATAAAATTATAAACGGAACAAGTAATTTACCCGACTTACTAGTGAGATTTTACCTGTCTGCTCCCGTCTACCATACCAGGAATAGAGATCTATTTTATTTACCCCCAGTCACGACCAATTATGCCTTTAACTCTCCACTTTTCAGGATGGCGCACATTTTCAACGTTATGAATAATAAAACTGATATTGATATTTTTGGGGACACTCTCTGCCGTTTTAAAAGACAAGTTTCTGTTTTTTTGAAGTAATAGTGAGTTCTTTTATTTATATTATTTAATTATGTAATTTTTTGTTGTCATATGTATTGTAATGTAGCTACTGTGCTGCAAATTTGAATTTGAATTTGTTGTAATACTGTGTGCAGGTTTGTTACTGGACATTATTTGTCTGTTAGCCTGCCAGATTTACAAATTAGAATAAAATAAAATAAATAAAAATAATAACAATCGAGTACAAATCGACTGGGAGTTTGATTTTACAATCGAAATGTTCGATTGTTCAAATCGATTATTTGCCACATTATAGGTTATAGCAATCGCAGCGAATGAGAACACATATATAATCGCGATTCAAGGTTATATGCTAGTCGACTGACGTTCACGCGACTCGTTGATTGTTCACTGTTCACACTGTTCAGTCGGTACTCTGTGATCTCTTCACTGTTGAATTCTTATTTACGCGATTACTGCACAATCGACCATCGACTCGACCACAGTTGTTGATGAACGATTGTATATCATATGGCTCTCGACAGTGTACGATTCAGTAATATGCGACTCGGTCTCAGTGAACTATGAAACAACAACAATCGAAACCAAGTGACAACCATTGAGAGTCATCGAGATATTTGAACAATCGAGACAATCGACTAAAACATCTCGTAAACGCGCATCACTAGTTCTACTTGCTCCGGTGTAATACTTCTATACTGCAATACGCCCTGGCTGAAACATTTCTCTTTATGCAGACTAAATTTGTTGATTTTTTACCCGACTACGGCAAAGCCAAAAGGAAGGATTATGATTTTAACAGTCTATTATGTAGGTATGTATATGGGTGGGTATAGATATTCCCTCCCAGACACCAAATTAGTGAACCAATTTTGATAAAATATGATGTCTCGTTATAGATTCGTCTCTATGTCAAAAGTATCATAGACCATAAAAAATCAAATATGGCACCCATTACCCGCCATTTTGTCTCGGATGTTTATTTGTCCTATGGTTTTTGGGGTTCCGTAGTCAAATGGTTTGAAATTTGGAACATGCGATAGTGTTTAAGGTGATAATTACGAGAAAAATCAAAAATCAATGAAAATTCAACATGGCGAACTAAAAATTCAACATGGCGGATTTTGACACGAAATAAAACCTAGGGTACTTCCAATCGAGCTAGAGCATTGAAATTTGGAACATAGTGTTTAAGGTGACAATTACGAGAAAAGTTAAAAATCCAACATGGTGGATACGTTCTTCCCGACTACCGAACCCTTCACTGTGCGTGGTCCGACACGCACTTGTCCGCTTTTAGAGGGCAGTATAGCCTAGTGGTTAGCGTGCTTAGAGCCGCAACCTCTGGACTGGACTGCCGTGGGTTCGAATCCCACCTACGCTCATGGATGTTTTGTGATGTTATTTAGTTTTAAGATAGTTGTTATTTAATGTAGTTGAAAGACGCTAATGACCTGAGATATCGACGCGTCTATAATCTACAATAAATAAATAAAAATAAATGGTCGCTTTTATTTTAATTTATAAGTTGAACATCTTCGTGTAAAAATTAACTTATTTCTAACTCTGACAATACAATGAGTGTGGTAAGTTTTCGTTTGGACATCCTGTATGTGGTTTTACAGCTGCATTAAAAAACGACGGATGCTGGCCACTAGCCGCACATAGTGAAACCCCAGCGCATATAAAATTACATGGAAGACACGTTTGAAATTTGAAAAACGGTTTACGGGCGCATGTGGTGCACTCTATACGCAAATGTCGGAGGCGGCGGCGGCGGGAATCGGTCAAGAAGACGCGGCGGCATTATGATGGGGAAACAGGGAACCGAGAAAGGTCAGACTCGATTGCCACCGCGTCTCTATAATATGCTAAAACGATTGTAAAACATAACGACTAATCTTAATATCATATGAAAAGAAATGTCCTGATTGATTGATTGACTGACTGACTGAGTCATCACGAAATCTCAGGAACTACAACCAACAAACATGAAATTTGGCAGGTAGGTTCCTTATAGAAGGTAAGCATTCGCTAAGAAAGGATTTTTCGAAATTCAACCCCTAAGCAAAGTTCCCTCTAAGCTGCGCAAAATACAAAAACGCCTGCGCAACTTTCGAAAAATTAATGCACGGCCGCGCACCCGCGCAGCTTAGAGAGAACTTTGCTGAATCCTAAGGATGTCAAAAGGAGATGTAGCGTTTTTGACCAAATGTTCATATCTCACAAATCGCTAAAATATGAAGCATTTTTCAATAAAAATAAGCAAACACATTTTCGATCGCTTTTTTTTTTATCAACTCTTAAGGGGGTGAAAAGAGGAGTTATAAAAATAGTTTTTTTCGAAACTGCTCGAGTTAGAAACACGAAATTTGACTTAAATATTCTATGTTAAAATCAAAGAAATCGGTGTTCGACAAATTATCGAAATTCGTATCCTAAGGGGTGAAAACGGGGGTGGAAACGTTCATGAAGAATCCGCTGTATCTCTTCTTAGAAAATAAAGAAATGCATGTTCGACGGTCTTTTGAACAAACTATCCGAAAGAAGAGGGTTTTTGTATAAAAAAAAAAATTATTGGGTCAAAGCTGGAGGTTGTGCCGAGGAGAGCTTGCTGCAGACAAAACTTTTAATATTTTGTCCCAATTTCCAATCGTAAAATCGCGGGAAAACCAATAGACATCATCAATACCACGTGAACGAAGTCACGGGCAACAGCTAATATAGATTATAAAAACGTTAAAAAAAGTTTTAGGAATTTTTGAGGCCGCCTGTGATCCGTTCCTAGGCTCGTTCGATTGTTGCACGATATAAATTTAGTATGGTGTTGGGGAGAATCGTCTTTTTTGAGAATCTAGTATTCGGTACTCGAGTACTTTCAAGACTCGAGTACTTATCCGAGTACCGAGTACTCGAGTACTGTCTAAAATGACCTTCTCAATTCTCATTACATGCAGTTGAAAGTCTGTCAGCTGCTTAGTGCTTGCTCGTTCGTTATTTATTTATTTATTGTAAATTATAGACGCGTCGACAGCTTATAGGTCATTAGCGTCTTGAATACATTAAATAACAATTCACTTAAAACTAAATGACATCACAAAACATCCATGAGCGGAGGCGGGATTCGAACCCACGACAGTCTGAACCAGAGGCCGCGACGCTAACCACTGGACCACACTGTCCTTTGCTCGTTCGTTAAACGATGCCAATTGCCAACCGAGCATAGCGGGCCAGCGGCTCAGTCCTCACACATAACTCACATTAGCTGGTGGTAGAAAGGGAAACACTGCAGTTGAATTGAATTGAATTGTGGATTATAGACGCTCGAAAACAGAGGTCATTAGCGTCTGGAAACACTGTTAATGTTAACAAAACGCCTATCTCTATATTCTATAGTAGGTTGTATAATGTATTCGGTATTCGAGACTCGAGTACACGCCGTGCAGGCGCGCAGAAACGCATTAACTGTAGAAAGAATTCAATCCCTGCACAGTGCCCTGCAGTGTGCACTCGGTCTCGAGTAGTCGAATACTGGTGTGTATTCGTGCAGGCTCAAAAACGCATTAACTGTAGGAAGAATTCAATCTCTGCACTGCAATGTGTACTCGGTCTCCAGTACTCGAATACCAATTACAGGTACTCGAGTACAGCGAGTACTTTGAAGAATCGAATACTGAATCGATTCTTGTACTCGAGTATCCCATCACTAAAATTTAGCGTAAATAAAGCGATTTTTTAACTATTTAGTTTTAAAAACTTGTGACAGAGAAAGCGGCGAGACAGATCAGAGCGGTATGAGAAGTGGACGCTATCCACGGTATATCTATAGATAGATAGGTGGTTATAAGTCTAGCATTGTTTATGTATGGTTTAGTCGGGGGCGATTCGATACAATAGGTGACCGGTGGTGTGTGTATATAAGATATGTGTGTCTCGGGAGACTCACACCAATGAATATCATATGAGAATGAGAAGACCATTCGCTTCTTTCACAGATGGATGAATTGTACGCGACCAACGTGGACGGACACATCGGGAAAAAAATGAATTGTATCGACATAAAAATGTAACGAATTTTATACCAATCGGTACTAAATGTCCGTTTGAAAATCCCTTGTTGAATATATAAATTCATAAGCTGATGAATTATTTTTGAGTAATATTTCTTTGGATGCATTCAGTGTTTCTTAATTCGTTAATAGTTTGTTAGACCATAACAGTAAATAAACAAATTTTGAAAAAATTGTTCCTTAGACCAGCTGTTTTTAACCTGAATGGTCTGCTGATGAATTATTTTTGGGTATATTTCTTTGGATGCAATTTTTCAGTTTTCCTTAATTCGTTAATAGTTTGTTAGACCATAAGAGTAAGTAAACAATTTTGAAAAAATTGTTCCCTAGACCGGCTGTTTTTAACCTGAAGGGTCTGCTGAAAAATTATTTTTGGGTATATTTCTTTGGATGCAATTTTTCAGTTTTCCTTAATTCGTTAATAGTTTGTTAGACCATAAGAGTAAGTAAACAATTTTGAAAAAATTGTTCCCTAGACCAGCTGTTTTTAACCTGAAGGGTCTGCTGATGAATATTTTTGGGTATATTTCTTTGGATGCAATTTTTCAGTTTTCCTTAATTCGTTAATAGTTTGTTAGACCATAAGAGTAAGTAAACAATTTTGAAAAAATTGTTCCCTAGACCATCTGTTTTTAACCTGAAGGGTCTGCAGATGAATTATTTTTGGGTATATTTCTTTGGATGCAATTTTTTAGTTTTCCTTAATTCATTAGTTTGTTAGACCATAAGAGTACTTACACAAATTTTGAAAAAATTGTTCCTTAGACTAGCTGTTTCAACCCGAAGAGTCTGCCTCCCAAAGGGACAAGGACAAGGAGACAGTGGAGGGTTAAGCATTTTGAGGTTCCTAAGCGCAAGAAGAATATCTGAGGCTCCTCTCCAAAAATTTTAAAATATTTTTTTACGAAACCATAATTTTTTAAATCAAATACTAAGATACATGTAAATACGTCCAACTCTTGACAATTTGCAAACAATCCTACGGCAGTCAAAAAAAAAAAAAAATAGAAAAAAACAGTGCCATCTATGGACTCGGGTTGTCAACAATTTGCTACATTATTTCTCTCGACGAATTTAATTTCTGTTTGCTATAGGATACAGAGAGACAGATTATAGATTATAGACGCTAGTCAACTAAGATCATAAGCGAATATAGGATGCAGAATAAGGTATGAAGAATTTAGATCAAAAGACAGGTTTTAGCTAATTTTCAGTACTTTCGCGAATTTTCCATTTTTAAGAAAAACTATACTTATCCATGATTTAAAAAAAGTGTACCTACAGAATTGAGAAAATTTATTTTTGCGTTATTTCAGACATGAGATTTTTTACCGAACTTCGCGATGTTGAATTAATGAGCTAATGTGGAATGCATTTCAGATTTATAAAAAAAAAACAAACAAAACAAAACATTTTTCCAGTTGCATCTTTTGTCGGAATTTACAGTATAAGAATTTTGACTTTTGGCCTTAAATAGAAAGCATTACAAATGTCTTCTAAAATAAATAACTTCTATTTATGCAACTTTTTCACTATCAGAAAATCAGACGATAACTTTCGGTGTCCCAGCTTCAATGTCTTCAAACACAATAGAAAATAATTCCTATTATTTATTGTTGTAAAACTAATTATTATTTTAAACTCTATTGTTATTTCTAAATACCCTAAAGTCTAAAATATTCAAGTAAACATCATAGCACTCCCTACAATCTGTGTTCATCCCCTTGAAACTATTTTTAGATATTGCTCTGGGATATTTAAAAGAATTCACTTCCTCTGATTCAATATTTTTAAACAAATAAAGTAATTGGTAAAACAATGGATCTTCTGTCAAACTCGTTATGATCTCTATAATATACGATATAAGAAAAGAACAGAGTCTACTTTAGAACACTGTGGAGTAACTGGTAACTCATCCATTCGGAAACTGGGTGTTTCGGGTTCAAGTCCCGACAATAGCATTTGATTTTTTCTTAGACATAACCTAAATATAATCAGGACCGCTTTCACACTGTTTGATATTTTCTGGGATTTATTAATTGTTAAGTAAATAAATTGTGGACAGCTATTGCCAGCAGATTCCATTGTTATGACGTTTTAAGAACTTCAGTACCATTGATCCTTAAATTAAAAAATTTCAACAAAAAAATCGACTTACCGTGTGGAACCCATCCATGTTTGCAGGTCTCGCAGTACCTCAGGTGTCTTTTTCCAGGAACAAAACATTCACAGCTGCAGCTTGGGACAGTACATCGAATTGCCTGCAAGAAAAAAAAATCATAAATTTATAAACAGCAATAGTTAATTTCTTTATGACGAAAAAATTTAAAGACGTCCACTTTTCAGCGCCTAAGAATCGTCCAGATCAGCGGTTCCAAGCCCATGGGCCGACTTGTGGGCCGCGGGCAACGTGGTACTGCGCCGTGGACGCTGGTCGAGAGTCTAAGCCAAGATAAATATTATCGGAGCTTCAGGGGTCAAGATGGGAGCTTCAGGGGTCGAGATGGGATCTTCAGGGGTTGAGATGGGAGCTTCAGGGGTCGAGATTGGAGCTTCAGGGGTCGATATGGGAGCTTCAGGGATCGAGATGGGAGCTTCAGGGGTTGAGATGGGAGTTTCAGGGATCGAGATGGGAGCTACAGGGGTCGATATGGGAGCTTCAGGGGTCGAGATGAGAGCTTCAGGGGTCGAAATGGGAGCTTCAAGGGTCGAGATGGGAGCTTCAGGGATCGAGATGGGAACTTTAGAGGTCAAGATGGGAGCTTCAGGGATCGAGATGGGAGCTTCAGGGATCGAGATGGGAGCTTCAGGGGTCGAGATGGGAACAATCGAGTATATACAGAGGTGTCACAAAATAACTATTCCTTATTTTCAGAAACGATAGAGGACACTTAAATAAACATTTTTTATTAATAAACTAGTGTCCGGAAATATTCGTGAATGTCCGCAATTATTTCGAAGAATTCGGCAGTCGATTACACATTGTTATAACTTGTGTATCGAAAATGGTGCTCGTAACTTCGAACAATTTTTATAAATGTTGTTGGTTGTCATGTCCATCGCAACTATATATGAGATTAACGGGAACTTGGACCGTGGGTTGATTGAAACTCAGTTAAAGTTTTAGATCGCAACGTTTCGTCTATTGATTTTAGACTTCTTCAGGCTCTGTGAATAATAGCCACATACATTACTTGTACAACTCATACAAACTTATAATATTAAATATCTTATTACAAACCTTAAAACATAACACGAGTATGTCAGTAATAATCTATCGTCATTATTTATTTATAGCGATAATATAATATGAAATAATCCCTTTAAAATAATTGATAATAATTCGTTAAAATTTATTTGTTCAACAGACACAATTTTTTTATAAAATACACAGCTATTTAATACAAAAATCAAATTATTATACAAGTAGTTAAGCTTGACATAATCAACTAATTATGCGTAACTCAATCTAATCAGTGTCTCTAAAAATCTTCCAATACTGATAGTAACTATAATCAAGTCACCTTACTTTCAATTTACATTCTGACAATATATTCATATATAATTTACTCAAGTTTCAATCAACCCACGGTCCAATTTCACGTTAATCTCTTATATAAATTTTTATAAAATTTGATGCAGTATTTCCGGACACTAGTTTGTTGATAAAAAATGTTTATTTAAGTGCCCTCTATCATTTCTGAAAATTAGGAATAGTTATTCTGTGACACCCTGTATAGGTGTCTATTTGTGTTTGTGTGTTTGTAGTTTTTACTTGTATATTTAGTTAGTGGGCTTCAAATTTTTGTTACAAATAGTGTTGCCGTCTAGATCTAGACTTTCTAGACTCTTGTCTTGTCTTGATTTTCAAAACAAGACAAGACTTGCTTTATCTAGATCAAGACTCTTGCCAAAACTCTAGACAATTTGCAAGAGTCTAGATAAACTAAGTAGTAGTAGTAGGTAAAGTAAACCACTCGGTTAATCTAGACTCTTGAAAATAATCTAAAGTCTTGATATATTAGACAAGACAAGAGTTTTTTAATCTGAAGTCTTGATATTTTAAGACAAGACTTAAGTGAAGTCTTGTCTTGATATTTCAAGACAAGACAAGACTTTTAAAGTCTTGTCTTGTCTAGACGGCAACACTAGTTACAAAATTGGTGGTCCGCACAACTAAAACGGTTGGGAACCGCTGGTCCAGACCATTAGGAATCGAAGCGGCATCGTTACACGCTCGACTATTCTCAAACACTTACAGATCATACTGTATACATAATGAATGTAGCACATTTTCATGAAATAATATAAAATTACTTTATGTATTTTTAGAGTGCTAAAAGTTAAACAGCTCGCGTATAAGAAATAACGGTGGTTCAGTGTATAATTTTCATTTAAGCGCCCTGTTTTAATTATCCCCAGGTTACAAAGAAGTATCAAAGATTAAAACTGTCTTGAGTTTTAATTTGAGATACTTGTAACATACCACCCCCTCCTCGTACCCCTTTATTGCACAACTCGTCTATGTGTTTAACACCCATGTGACCCTTCTGTTTCCTGCAACCCTTCTTTTCAACAAAAGCTTCTCCAACGAAACAGGTCTCCTGTTGCCATTAAAAATAGTCAGTTTATTTTTAATCTTGATGACTTTTTTATAAAAGTTTACTCTGCGTTAAATTTTCATTACGTCAATGAAAAATTATAATTTTTAGGACAAAAATAAGTATTTTTAATTACTACAAGTTTTCTTATTATTAACCCTTCAATAAACCTGCGAAATATCATGTAATGTCACAAAAATCTGCATAAAAATTATCAAGCAAATATTAATATATCAATTAATATGACCCAAATAACCTTAGCTGTTGATGGTTTTTAAAACACACACAATTAATATGACCTTAGAATTTAGATATTACATAATAAGACACAAGAAATTAAATAAAGACTACAGATTGATTATAAAATAACAAAAATTAACCTGTTTGCGACCAAAATGTAATTCTATGTTTGTGTTTAATTATTTACATATTCTGAGATAGAGTCTTGTGACAGACGGACGGACAAACATCGTAGGCATAGTAATAGGGTTCCGTTCGGAGATATGGAACCCTAAAAAGTAATGATTACTAGAGGTTACAAAATGTCTCAATGATTTTTTTTCTTTCTGAAGGCCACCAGGGGTTATCTTGGTTAAGAAAATTCATATTTTCAATTTATCATCAGTTCACAGATTAGAACTGGGGGTTTGTAATAACAAATAAGCTACGGAGAGTCTAAAATTTCTACAATATCTTGGTCATAACATTTCAATTTTTGCCATTACTTGCCTGTGAATAATTGACAGCTGAATAATCAAGTGATAGGAAAAATTGAAATGTTATGACCAAGATATTACAGAAATTTTAGACTCTAGAATCTAGATGCTAGACAACTAAGAATATATAAACAACGGCTTTTCGACTAAAAATCATGATCACACGAAATCCAATACTCGTTTCTTACCAGCAATCCCCAGATTTTATTCCAAAAACTAGTGCAAATTAGATTTGAAATTTTTTAAGACACTATGTTTGGTGTCAAATTGATTTTATTCTTTTTGTGATTTAGATTAATGGGGAGAATTTGTATTTTTAATTTTTTTACGACTGTATAACCTCATTGTAACGTTTTCTAGAGAAAATGAATGAATGTTATAATTATAAATAATATTATTAAAAATTATAGTGCTATCAAAAAAGAGAGGATAAATAAAGAAGAAAAATTTTAATATAAAAAAGATGGTAAGATGAAAATCAATAATCTATTAGCAGGGGGGTCTTGCCTTACGGGAGAAAACGATCATCTTATGAGCACCTTTATTGAATGATTTGTGTCATATTATGGAACAAAAAACATAAACAAAATAAAGTAAGTACCTACTAAACCGTTGATATTTATATAGTGGCAAATATGGTACCTAACTAATAAAATGACGCGTCAACAAATTTTTTTAATATAAGTAATATTATAATACACATAATAATTTTTTCTCGTTCTATAATTCAGTTAAGTTTAAATTAGGGAGAATGTTTCATAAATGCCAGCAGAAGAATACATTATTATCTAATTATTATCCCGCGACTAAAGCGACATATATATTTTAATACAATTGAGATTGTTTAAAGTGTGTAGAATCAGAACCATTCTTATGTTTTGAATCAACTATAACTCACACATACTTATTTTAAGCTTTTAAATTCTGCTAACAGATGCGACGGTCAAATCTGGTCTTCAAAAGGTGTGTCGCCCGTTAGCACAGCCACAACTTATCTCTATTATAATATATCATCTGTAAAAAGTAAAAAAGAAAAATGACATTTAAAAAAAATATGATAAAAAAATCTAGACATTTTTTCACTCGTTCTACGTTAAAAACGTCATCATCAAATAAGTAGAACGCCACCCCCTTCTATTTATATGGCCCCAGGGGGTCAATATTTATCGTTGACGCTAAGCTGAAGGAGCCCTTGCAACGTGCAACCAAGAAGACATACCGTGCCGTCGTGAATTTGGTAAGCGGTATAAGCATATAATAAAAATTCACGCTCTTTTAAAATCCATGTCAAATATATTCAAATTGGGCTCGTTTAGCGGTCCCGGAGGCGCCGTTGAGGTTGACTGCAATTTCCTTGACATGAAACAATGAGCCGAACACTGGAGGCAAATTCGTATCTTTTATTCAAGAAATAGAGTCATCTGACTCGGATGATGGAAGTCGATTGACTCAAGATTCGCTGTTTTAATTCTCTTCAAGATTACTTGATAATAAATATTAATGGATCAGAATGATATCTGATCCGTCGGTCAATAAAAAGTACATTATCTGATTTCGTTGACTAAACTTGACCAAAGATTCGTTCGTTTTATAATGTCGATCAGAATTTTTTCCAAATTTTCTAAACTTATATTTTAATTTGCAGTTAAAACTTTTATTTTTTAAAAATTTCGCAATTTTTTATAAAGAGGGGGTCTTCTAACTTCTAACTTATAGAAAAAACCACGCTGAATCGATTCCGACCACTCGCTACATTGTCATTAAATTAAAATAACTTAAAATGTCTATAAGTCTGTAACTAAAAGACATACAACGGTGCGAGTGGTCAAATGGATTGGATCGAATTTATTTTTCAAAAATTTCGCAATTTTTTACTTTG
The DNA here is from genome assembly GCA_039654895.1 of Mongoloraphidia duomilia. Taxonomy (NCBI): domain Eukaryota; kingdom Metazoa; phylum Arthropoda; class Insecta; order Raphidioptera; family Raphidiidae; genus Mongoloraphidia; species Mongoloraphidia duomilia. Next base: position 10,346,602 of record CM077523.1, read on the forward strand.
CCATTTTTAAGAAACGTTAAAAATCTCTCAGACACTGTTTAAATATAACTGAAGATATTCTTATAGAAAAAATCACGCTGAATCGAATAGCAAATAAAAACATTGTTCCAATAAAAAATTAAAATCGATTTCAAATCAAAACTACTTACTTCACTTCAAATTGACGTGAAACTTACCTGCAGAAAATCTAATTTTGATTAATGTTTTTTAAAACTGTCACATTTTTTAATTCGATTGATTCGATTTATTCTTATCTACAAAACTGATTCAAAATAATGTCAGAAAACTACTCATTTCGAACGAAACGCTTTATGAGCAACTCATCACAGAATCAGTGGGTGCATTTTGCAAGGAACTGATATCCTTTATATAGTAGACCGTATAAAGAGGGTCAGAGTAGAGCATCTCTAGGGAACATGTTTCAGTCCCATGCCTTTACAGTAGTCTCCACGTACACACACGTATATACAAGGTGTTTTCAAAAATCGGGACATTACTGCAATTAGCCCAGGGTGATTGCTGAATAACCAGTGGTCCGTTATGTAAGATCATTCCCCATCCAATGGAGTTGTCGCACATTTTTGACGTGGAACTACATCGTTCGCGGGTATAAGACTTCTTTTTAGTGTTCCGTAGAAATTAAGGAACCCTTATAGTTTCGTCATGTCCGTCCGTCCGTATGTCATAGACTTGTAATTCTTTCATTTTTTCCATCTTTTTTTGGGTACCAAACCGAAGTTACATTACAAGTAAACCAGTTAACTTTATACTTACAGTAGAGTTCAAACATTTAGAGAAAACCAAATCCTAACGGAAACCTGCACACAAAAACTGGTGGGAGAAGTAGTCATTTGTGTTCGCAAAACAGATTCTGACGCACAGACGTAGGTGCTGGGGGTTTAACTAAATCCGATTTTTTCTTTAATTTAATAAATTGAATTAATAATATCTTTCAAACATGCATCATACTGATAATGCACTTCAAACACAATTCAATGCTCAATTTTTAAGAGCATGTAGATAATATTATAACCTAAACAGTGAACACTGAATGACAAGTAAACTAACCAAGTCTAATATTTATTTATTTATTGTAAATTATAGACGCGTCGACAACTTAGGACATCACTGTAAAAAATGGATGTAAAAATACTTTGAAAGTTAAGGTAGAATTCATTCGATTTTCTAAGTGATTTTACATTATTATTTATTTTTACACAGAAAACTTCATAAAAACTTGGACTTTTACTGTGAAGTTGAACAAATTTGTGATTTTTACATAAAGTAAATTAAAATTACATAATTTGTGTAATATTCCAATAAAGTGTGTAAAAATTACAAAATACAATGTATAGTTACATATATAAAATGGATGAATACAAAACAAATTAATGTAAAATTAGTAACCACGCATGTGCAATGTTTTTATGGAATCTACGCGATGTGGCGATATCTGATTGCGACGCCAATGTCTCTTTGTGTGCCTATTACCAGATTAATCGCTGGCTGCAAATGGACAATCGATAATCTATGTAATCGGCCTTCTCATTTCTTACAGTGATTAGCGTCATTAAATAACAACTCACTTAAAACTAAATGACATAACAAAACATCCATGAGCGGAGGCGGGATTCGAACCCACAACAGTTTGATCCAGAGGCCACGACGCTAACCACTGACCCACACTGTTCTCTCCCAAGTCTAATATATTATTTGTTAGATTCCGTTTGACGTGGAACATTCTGTATATTATGATAGCAGATTGTATGGCACGCAGGTGTATTGTATTTATTTACACATAGAAATTGGGCATTATCTATTTCGTATGTTCCACAGTCTACTTTATTGTGTTGAATAAATTTATATTATTTACCTTTGATCTCTTCTAAAATTGATATTTTTGAGAAAAAAAAGTTTACTCCATTTTATGAGGTCGTAAAATATAGACCGTCATATGACAGTAATATTTCAAAATTGAAAGATAAAGTCTCAAAATCCACGCGATGTGGCGATACCTGTTTGCGACGCCTTTGTCTCTTTGTGTGCCTATTACCAGATTAATCGCTGGCTACAAATGGACCATCGATAATCTATGTAATCGGCCTTCTCATTTCTTACAGTGCAACAGGAATTCTTCAAAAATCCCAGGAATTCTTAGAAATTCAGAAAGTCGGAATTTTTGTGTGAACTTTTTTCCCGGAAATTACCCCCTTGTTCAAAGCTGTAAATTTACACATGAGTATATTCTCTACCGGAAGACTCCCTGCACTCTTCATCTCAAATCCTTTCCCCATCGTCTATAAACGGTTATGGCTCTTCCGACGCTATTTCAGCGTAAACATCATATGAAGGAAAAGCAATTACATTAGGTATACACATCCTGACCATATCTGAACGTTCACCTAACATACAAATTAATCATTTATGGTGTTTTTGTAACTATTAAATTAATGCACTTATACTACGAAAAGTAATGTGTGTTACCCGGATAGTAAACTTCACATCTCGTCGCAAACGCCAACTTTCTGCTCTCGTAACCAATGTACTATTTACTGTCAAACAGATGCGCAGAAAAATTTAATTTACAATTTATGGACTAGCAAAAACGGTGTTCTTGCACTATAGTAATATAAAACACAATAATCAACCCGTGTATTTTCTCTGTGAGATGCCATAAGAAAGACATCATGAGCCAGCCTAATATAATAACAAATGCGAAGACAACATGTACCAGTTATTCTTTAGCTACTGCTAAATCAGTAGCGTCACTTATTTATTTATTTTGACACACGTCTTTCCCGGCGGTATTTAGGGGGTAAATGATGCGTTACAAAAAATGTGTGACAAAGAAAAATGTGTGTCAAAAATGTATGAAAAAAAAATGTGGGACGCGAATTACCAGTTTGTGTTTTAAATCATGTATGTCATGTTATTTTTTTGACAGATGTTTTATTATTAAGATGTTTCGTCATTAAAAACTATAGAAGTAGTTCTACGGCTTCGGTTGCGGGACAATCGTAATTACTGTGCCTTTTGTCATTTTTTGTTTACACTGTAAAAAATGGATGTAAAAATACTTTGAAAATTAAGGTAGAATTCGCTCGATTTTCTAAGTGATTTTACATTATTATTCATTTTTACACAGAAAACTTCATAAAAACTTGGACTTTTACTGTAAAGTTAAACAAATTTGTGATTTTTACATAAAGTAAATTAAAATTACATAATTTGTGTAATATTCCAATAAAGTGTGTAAAAATTACAAAATAAAATGTATAGTTACATATATAAAATGGATAAATACAAACCAAATTAATGTAAAATTAGTTACAACGCGTGCGCAATGTGTTTTTATGAAATCTACGCGATGTGCAGGCGATGCCTGTTTGCGACGCCATTGTCTTTTTGTGTGCCTATTACCAGATTAATCGCTGGCTACAAATGGACCATCGATAATCTAATCGGCCTTCTCATTTCTTACAGTGTATACTTTTAGACAGTCTAATATCACTAAACCAATAATTATACTTTTTAGAATATTTTTAAGCAAGCACAATCACCCTAATACAGGCTAATTGATCATTCTCAAAACGTTTTCAAAAAAAAAATATTAATAAGGGCATACAAAATATATTAAAGAAACTCCTGTGTCTCATTATGTTTTCTTTCGGGTCTTTAGGGTAATTTTTTTAAACTTAAATGGAAGATCTCGTTACAGCATTTTGAAAAAAAACCCTCTTTCAGTCCTTGATGTCGTTTTTTTGCGTCGCTGTACCACTTCCAAACGGACCGGACAAAAAAATCTCTGACGTGCAAAATTTTTTTCGCAACTTGCAAAAAATAAAGTCACACACCTTTCAATCCAGATAAGAATATATCGTAGATTATAGACGCTCAACAGCTGAGGTCATATCAACGTCTAAACCTTTTATTCCAGCTACCGAAAGACGAGGTACTATTTTTTGACTCGAAAATAAAAACTTGTTGCTAAAAAAAAATCCTTGTACGTCACTGTGGTCCCCAAAGCATTTACAGAGGCGAAAATAAAGCTAGTAGGTATACGATAAAAGACGAGCTAAAAGGAGGAAAGAAGACAGCTCGAGCAGCGAGTTAGTAAGGACGACAACGACGCTGTTCCTTCAGGAAAACGAGGACGAAGAAAACAGTAGGTGACAACGTGTCATAAATTACATGGCACATTTATTCTCCTCGTTTGTTTCTCTCGCGCCATTTCTCTGCGGTTCACGCCATCTCCCACCAGATTGCTCCATAAAACAAAAACACGCACGCACTACAAATACAAATATATTAGTTCAGCAAGGCATCGCTTGGATTTTGTTAAAAAACAAAAGAAAACAGCCAGTCTATTATTATTAAAGTATTGGTCGGATAGCGGGACCTAGAGGTCGGGCCAAAGAAGATCGACGTTTCACATTATCCCAGATGATATTACTATAAAAGGGGGTAGATCGAGGGGGGTTTAGTGGGTAGGGGGCCTTGACTCGAGTCCCACACTACCCAGGGCTACCTTCCCTGGGTGTCCGTAAAAAGGATTTCTTCCTCTTAAAAAAAAAAACAAAAAATATGATATTACTATATTGCAGCCTTTAAACAAATTTAAGGCTGAACTTCTAAAATATTTGTTTTATTCTGTTGATGAATATTTTTGCGCATCGTCCTTGCATTCGAATTGACATGTTCCACACTTTTTAAGTTTTTGGAATAAATTTATTATTATTAAAATAGAGGTTAACGGGTTTGTGGACAACAAAACAAACAAACTATTGTTGAAAATGCGACGTTTCGTCTTTTATTAAGACTTTATCAAGCAACTGAAAAATAATTTATTATAATATAGGTACATTATGTAAACAATAAAATAACATAGAAAAGGTATAAACGGTTAAAAAAATATGACAAATAATACCTCAACGTTGTCAAATTGTAAGTATGTCAAAAATACGTTGAGATATTATTTGTCATATTTTTTTATACCTTTTGTATGTTATTTTATTGTTTATATAATGTATACATATTATAATTATTTTTCAGTTGCTTGATAAAGTCTTAATAAAAGACGAAACGTCGCATTTTCACCAATAGTTTAATTGTTTTGTTGTCCACATACCCGTTAACATCCATTTTAATTATATTTACAGGACGTGAACATTATGCCTAATTTATTATTATTATTGTTGTAGATTATAGACGAGTCGACAACTGATCAGGTCATTAGCGTCTTCAACACAACAATTAATAATCCATTTGTGTATTAGAATCTGCCAGTCGGCATACACAAACCGACTGGTACGAGCTCGGGCTCCTGGGAACGCCAATTCCCAAAGAACATTGGAATGCAACTGCGAGAACTACATTCCAATGTTCCCCGGCTGGAGGAAATAAATTTATTATTTATTTATTTAATCTAAACACTGAGCATCATGGCACCATTTTTGAAAATGTTTATATGCAACTCTCGAGAGACTAAATGAATTTAAACGAAATTTGGTACACATTTTGTAATCTATCACTGCACAAAGCATGTTTAAAATGGGCGCAATCGGATCATTTTAAAGATAGGATTTTTGGAAAAAATTGCAGTTAATATTTAAGAAACAAATTTAATTCTTATGACGGCCTGTCATGTGTTAAAGTAGATAAATTAAACGTTTCGCCCTTTTAAGCATCTTCAGTAATAACTCCCCCAGGGGGGACATTGGAATGTGGTTGCTATCCCAAATTGCATTCCAATGTTCTTTGGGAATTAGCGCTCCCAGGAACCCGAGCCCGTACCAGTCGGTTTGTGTATGCCGGCTGGCGGATTCTAATACACAAATGGATTATTTGTTGTGTTGAAGACGCTAATGACCTGAGTTGTCGACGCGTCTATAATCTACAATTAATTCATTCATTCAGTAATAACTAGGAGAAATTTTTCATGTTAAATATATAAAATATACATCTTAAAATGAAAAGTATAGTTGTATCATAGTATATTATAAATATTAAAACGAGCCGAAAAAAGTTCACCAACGTACGTACGAACGAACGTACGTTCGTACACACACAGACATCTCTCTAAAAACAGTAGATTCGGAACCTCAAAATGTTTTGATATGTCAAAATTTTTCATTCGCAAAATCGGACCCATTACAAAAACTTCCGATGGGAAGTTAAGAAAGGAACAAATTAGCTTCATTTGAAGGATTATATTTAGAGGTTGTAAAAAATTTAGGCCAAAAAATTTGTTTCAAAACACGAAAACTCTTCAACCGATTTTCATGTGGTTTCCATGATACAGAAAATGTTTGGAAAGATTTTAGGCTATATAGGTATCTCATTACTCTAACAGGGGTTGAATTGTATTGTATTTTAAAGACCACCAACAGCTAAGGTTATTTGGGCCTAGCACCAATTCATATTTTCAATTCATTATTATTTTTTTTTTTTTAATAATAAATTGAAAATCCAATTGACACTTTTACCAGCTCTCGGGCTAGAACCCGAGAACTGGGGACTTGTAATAGAGGAACCATAGCAACGCCATGTAAACAACAGCGCCGCTACACTCTCGGCTATTCTCAAGCCCCTAACAGGGGTTGAGCAACAAACCTGGTAGCGCAGGGTAAATATGGCCAGTAAAAAATAAAGTAACATGAAACTTATTATACTGCAAAATATGATACCTACATGCACAGAAATCAACTAATTCGCGTGTACCGTAGACCAAAATAGCATCGGGGTTTGGGGTAATCCCGGTGGCAAAATTGTTGTACAAATCGGATTGGTGTCTCTCATGTATTAAATGCAGCTTTTAGGACAGGGGCTGACTCCCGACTCGCACCGACCAAAATTTTAAACTTTTAAAGTAAAACTTTATTAGCCTCATTTTTTTTTTGTTCGGTTACGAATGTCGCGCGTCAAGTCACGTTCATCTATATTGTGCAACTGCATACAAATGTGATGAGTCAACTAGACCACTACTTGTCGAAAAGAAGCGACGTTATGTTCCATAACTATACTGTACGTCTATACATAACAATATCGTATACCCGTAATAATTAGTCGAGCAGCACATCAAATACCCATTGACCACCAACGATAGAATCTGGATTCTTACGTTGGTCTTCATACTGATCAGGGTTCAAATTACATTACTAAGACCACGTAAACAAAATTATATTATTCTTTCGGCGATTTCGGGCTAAAAGTCGTTTGCAATATATCCCCCTTTTGACTTTGATTTTAAAAAGAATTGTCCCTAATTTATGCGTGTCCGACACACACTTGACCGTTTTTATAGGGTTCCGTAAAAACTAGGAACCCTTATAGTCTCGGACAGTTCGTGCGTCCGTCTGTCTGTCTATAGGTCTCCCATCCACTCATATACGGACGTAGCATGATGACCCAGAAATGATGAGATTTTTGGAAAAATAACTTTTTTTTACTAATTTTGACAGTCTGGTCAAAAGAATCAGTAAATTAAATAAATCCAAGCTAGTCGACAAAAACAAACCGCCACGGAGATAGAGACAGACAGACAAAGTGAGAGAAGGTGATCCAAAAACAGAAATGATGAGATTTTTTTAAAAATATTTTTTTTACTAATTTTGACACTGGTCAAGAGTAAATAAAATAAATCCAAGTCTGTCTACAAAAACAAGCCGTTACAGAGCTAGATAGACAGACAGAAAAAGAGACAGAGGATGACCCAAAAACAGAAATGATATTTTTGGAAAAATATTTTTTTTACTAATTTTGACATTGGTCAAGAGTAGATAAATAAAATAAATCCAAGCCTGTCTATAAAAACAAACCGTTACAGAGATAGAGACAGACAGACAGACAAAGAGAGAGAGAGGATGACCCAAAAACAGAAATGAGATTTTTGTAAAAATATTTTTTTTACTAGTTTTAACACTGGTCAAAAGTAGGTAAATAAAATAAATCCAAGTGTGTCTACAAAAACAAGCCGTTACAGAGATAGAGACAGACAGACAGACAAAGAGAAAGATGATGACCCAAAAACAGAAATGATAAGATTTTTGAAAAAAAATTTTTTTTTTACTAATTTTGACGCTTGAGAATAGCCGAGCGTGTAGCAGTGCTGTTGTTTACATGGCGTTGCTATGGTTCCTCTATTACAAGTCCCCAGTTCCTGGGTTCTAGCCCGAGAGCTGGTAAAAGTGTCAATTGGATTTTCAATTTATTATTAAAAAAAATAATGAATTGAAAATATGAATTGGTGCTAGGCTCAAATAACCTTAACTGTTGGTGGTCTTTAAAACACACACACACTAATTACATTGGTCAAGAGTAAATAAAATAAATCCAAGCCTGTCTACAAAAACAAACCAGTACAGAGATAGAAACAGACAGACAGTGAAATAGAGAGAGAGAGAAATGTGCGTGGTATTTTGAAAACAGTGATTTGAGCCGAACGCTCATCGACAATATTCCACTTCACATTCCTGTTAATTCGAAAACACATTGAATTGAACTCGGCTAATGCAAACCCAATAAACAATCCCAGCGTACTACTATACTACTCGAACGCCAATCACTATATCTGTGCGCAATGTTCAATAACATCAATGACAATCAGATTTAAAGCTCGGTACAATTTGGACGAATGGATGAAGCCTGCCAACCATTATACAATAAATAAACGAACTATAACTGTTTTAGATAAACAACCGTTATCGAAAAAAACGCAAAGACTCTGCCGGTGCAACTGTGCGGCTTGCTGTTTTTACAAGCTTTTATTTAACCTGCATAATGTATGTTAGTGTGTTTGTTGGTTTGTGTGTTTGTTTAGGTCAAATCTTGCAAGCCAATTTTGAACGGCTTCCACGTATCCGATCGATTTGAAATTTTGTACACATATGTATTCTCGATGACAATACATGAATAAATCGTTTTTAGAAATAAATTCAACCCCTAAGGGGTTCAAACGGGGATGTAGGGTTTTTTTGACTAATCAACGCCCACGCCAAATCGCTGAAGCTAGAAACTTGAACTTTGGACGGTTGGTTCCTTTTCTGACGTAGACATCCACTAAGAAAGGATTTTTCGAAATTCAACCCCTACGGGTGTCAAAGGGGGGTAAAATTTTGAAAGACTAAAATGAACTAAATAAATATTAGTAAAAAAAACTTTTTAGAGACAAGCTTTTATTTAAATGCACTAAAAAGGAAAAAATAATTTTTAATAAATTAGGTTCATAATTATAAAAGCGTGGGTCGTGACTAATAAACTATCATAGAATTAACAACCCACGCTTTTATAATTATGAACCTAATTTATTAAAAATTATTTTTTCCTTTTTAGTGCATTTAAATAAAAGCTTGTCTCTAAAAAGTTTTTTTACTAATATTTATTATGATATAAGTATGTCAGCCGCGTCATCTTTGGGTATGCGAACGTGCGAATGCGAACAGTTCACTTTATTTCACTATCCAGGCAAAGAGTGCCTAACGCGCCTAAGAAAGTTTTCATTTCAAAAATTTACAAAAACAAAAACAACTTTGTTGAGGTTGACATCGTCAACCTCAACAAAGTAATTGTCAAATTTTATTTCATTACAATTGTCAAATTGTTATGATGGTACTGAACCCTCAAAACGCGAGTCCTACTGGCACTTGTCCATCTTTTTAAGAATTAATTCACCATGCCAACATTACGTTTTGATTAAATTAAACGAATCTTTTTATGCGTTTTTAACGTCCTTTTTCGCAACATCAGAGAACGGTGTACAAAGGATAAACGATGCATTTACAAAGCTTTTTACATGTGCAACCAGATTTACAATGAGCGCAGTAAATCGGACAAAATTCCACGGATTTGTATTTGGTTTGGTATTCTGAGTATTTTATATTATAAACAGAGCACTATATAACAAATATTTCAATTTTGTAGATACTCACATAAATAATTGCAAAACTACTATTTTAAAAATCTCTAAAACCGTTCCAAAAGCTTTGTTAGAAGTTCATTTACTTTAGGAGGAGAGAAAAATATTGTAGAGAAAATATTGTAGACTATAGACGGTCGACAACAGAGATCGTTAGCGAGAACGGTATACAAGGCAAAATAATAATATTCGTACGATATTAATTATGTAGGCGTACAATTATGAACATAAACGTCGCTGCTTTTCGATGAGTACTGGTCTGGTTGACTACCACCACACTTGTATGCAATCGTACAATATAGTTATGAACATAAACGTCGCTGGTCCGGTCTATCGCTTCGATTGGATGTGACGCGATCTCGAGATGCGTAACCGAACGGGAAAAAACGAGGTTAAAAAATTTCACTCCAAAACAAATCCTTCACTAAATAAAAAACCTCCTTCAAAACGCCACAAAAAAGAGAAAAATAATAATACTTTGAGGTCTGCGCCATTTTAATAAAATAAGTCGGTTAAAAAGTGCCAATTTAATTAATATCAACTTTTTAACCGACTTCATATTTTATTAAAATGGCGCAGACCTCAAAGTTTCATTATTTTCCTCTTTTTTGTGGCTTTTTAAAGGAGGTTTTTTTTTTGTTAAATAGTTTTTTTTTTACTTTTTAGTTAAAAGGAATCACACGCCGTTACTCACTTTTTATTTTATATTAAAACGATTTCTTACGCTGTGTGTAAACCGATTTCTTACACTGTGTGATGTGTCAAAAAGTGACATTTACCTTAAAAGAATCACACGTCGCTACTCACTTTTATTAAAATCAGCCGAACTACATAACCGATTTAAGTAAAATTTATTTGAGACCAACTTTAAGGTATACCCTATCCAATAAAAAAAGAATTTTCCAAATCGGTTTATAATTGACGGAGTTCTGAGGTAACAAATATAAAAAAAAATACAACCGAATTGAGAACCACCTCCTTTTTTGAAGTCGGTTAAATACAAGAGGCAGGACTTCTAAGACTACTAATTTAAGAAGAAATTGAAGAATCAAACCAAATATGACATGAGAAATAATAAATTGTAGAAGTCTTTTTGAAAATCATGAACAGTAAAGTGCAAGGAACTTTAATTAAAGTCTATAATGAAAAAAATGAAAAAGAAAACTTATCGAATCGTGTCAGATGTATGTAGTGACACAAATTAAATAAATAATGGCGCCACGCCTAAACACAATGAATGAATCATTTTGACAACTAACTAATTCCCATAAAAGCTTGCAATCTGTAAGAAGAAAGCGTTAGACTTAACGTTTACAGTATTTTCGTATAATAAAGCAACGAGCACGTAGAAAAACGATCACATTCTTAGTGTGACATGTTTTTGTACCGGAAACGACTACAAAACGTGTTGGCGGATGACCGGATGTTCAACCGAGGGTAAACATTTTTTTTTCTTAAGATGTCGTGTCTCATGCATCCCCACCTTTACAGGGATGGGTTTAGTTTTTGTCTTTAAATTTATTTCCAATACGTTTTTTTACGATTTTTATTAAGCTTGCTTAAAGGTATTCTCTACCTCCTGCACTCTTTATCTAAAATCCTTTCCTCTCGCCCACAAACGAAACCGCTCTCCCGACGCTATTTTTAAAGCTAGAATGTTCGGGTATACGCTAAATGAAGAACCAAAAATCACACTACAGATCCTACAGGCGAAGAATTAAAAAAAAATCTGGGAAAACTTACAACTTTTTAAAAATACATAGCTTAACTTTTTTCAAAAAATTCGCCTGTAAGATCTGTAGTGTGATTTTTGGTCCTTCATTTGGCGTTTACCCGAACACTTTTAACTTTAAAAATGGATTTGTCATCTTAGATTCACCCGTACGAGATTAGCTCTCACATGTAAGATGGTACGGTTATATAGCACCTTAGTTAATAATCGACTCTCGCATGTAGTGTTTTTTCAGTGACAGAATGCTTCAAGGAGAAATAGTTAGTCGTTCGAAAATGTGTCACTGTGGGAGTAATTGTCAACTCAGTCCGCCGCGACAGTGGAAAGTTTAGGGTTAGAATCCCTACGGTGACATAGGTTTGAAAAATGAATTTTTCCCTTCCAAATAGGTGTTTCATATAGTAATGCACACATAAGCATTACAAAAATTCTTTATTAATATAGTCCGCGATGTCTTTAACTCGGGTTAATACAATGTATATTTAAAAATAGCATCGGGAGAGCGTTAAGCGTTTTAGGCGAGATATGAAAGTATTTGAGATAAAAAGTGCAGGGGGTAACTTCCGGTAGAGTATACTCTTAAAGTTGAATTTTAAATAAAAAAACACAGTTCAATAAAATGGCATAGTTTCAAGGGTTGGACTATTGGATATTAGAGACGTTAAGATACTAATATAATATGTACATTAGTGATTCGGGAGAACGGACAGTCAGACGGACGAGCAAGGGGGGGGAGGGAGGGCACGTTGTTTAATCAAAAAGTATTGGGCGCACCTCGCATCACATTAAGACTTACGGCAGTTCGTCACGACATACCTTGTATGAGTAGTCCAAGCTATGTAACTACTGTACGCATCTGGACAAACAAAATTAGACATTTTTTAACTTCCCATTGGAAGTTATTGTAATGAGTCCGAAAATCGAAATCAAAATGTATAACAAATTTTTATGTTTCAAGGCCACTACACTATTTTTACACTATTTTTAGAAAGATGTCTGTGTGTGTGTACGTATGTACGTACGTATGTGTCCATTTTTTTCTAAGACGAAATCTCGAGAATGAAAAATGATATCGACATCGTAATTCGTAAGGGTGTCAATCGAGGCGTGTTAACGTCATTTTGATCCGACATAAATTTTATAAAAATCGGTTCAGCCGTTTTTCTTTAATTATTGTTAAAAATAAATAGCAATTATGTTTTAATGATTAAAATGATTACTTTTCTGTGTAATATCTAATTTAATTATTATTATTAAATATTTATCAAACTGGAAAGTTCGTCGTGTGGACCTCAAGGGTCGCACTTTAGTCCTAATAAACGACCCAGCTGAGCAGCTCACGGCTTGTTAGCTGTCACAAATCGTATTTTTTAACAAAGAATAAAAATCTGTTAAAAATTTGTTTGTGTTTGAAGGAAAAAACCACGCTGAATGCAATGAGCACACGTTCACCTCTGTATGTCTTTTTGTTTGGAAAATACGCGCGTTCAGTTTTTTTTTTTGAAAATAAAAGAGAGAAGAGCGCGTGTGTTTCTACAAGCATGATTAATTAATTTAAAAGTCTATTCGAGAAAATTAGAATTTTATCAAAAATTGCATTTTTAAATAATCTTTTTTTTTTTTTTTATTTTAACAAAAAAAACAAAGTGAATCGGCTACTGTGGCCATTATTTAAATAATCTTAAAAATCGCACAATATAGTTATTTTCGATACGTGCGTGCGTGAAGTGAAGTAGGCTTAAATTGAGGCACGAGCTAAGGGACTGACGCATACACGACGAGATCTCGTTGTGTATGCGTCAATCCGTTTAGCGAGTGCCTCAATTTAAGCCTACTAGATATCTCACTTTAAGCAGACGTATATCGAACATATTTTTTTATAACGACTGCTTCTAAAGTTTAATAGAGAGAAAAAAAATTATGAAAACGGAAAATTCGCTCTTCGAGTCCTTAAAACTTTACAATTACAGACTAAGTTACGATTTAGTTTATTTTTATTAAAGTTATTAACTTCTGTATAAATCATTAAAAACATGACTCTCTCATGATGTGGACTTTGTAGACGCGTTACTATATATAGGAACACATCGATCGATAGCCAATAAATGCTTTTATTGTACAAAGTGCGGAAATTTCGAATTTATAAGATGTAGAGATTGTACTTTTACGCACGCTTTGGACTTTTACGCACGGTGACGGTACTTTTGCGCACGCTTTGGACTTTCACGCACGGTGACTGTACTTTTACGCACGCTTACTAAAATACGCCTCTTCACGCCCGCCTCACAGTGCTCGAATATTGAACTTTAGAAGCAGGAGTTATAAAAAAGTTTTTTAATCGTTTTTAGATTCACCGCACTTAAAGAAAAAGATACGCTGATTCCAATAAACAAAATAGCGAATGACGTTCAATTTTTTTTTAAAAAGAGATACAGAAGTGTGTCTGCCTATCCAAATCATTTTTAACAATTTAGATCGAAATCATGAAAAACAAGCCGTGAGGTGGGTCGTTTATTAGGACTAAAGTGCGACCTTAGAGGTCCACACGACGAACTTCCCAGTGAGAAAAATATTTAATAATAATAATTAAATTAGATATTACACAGAAAAGTAATCATTTTAATCATTAAAACATAATTATTATTTATTTTTAACAATTAAAAAAAAAACGGCTGAACCGATTTTTATAAAATTTATGTCGGATCAAAATGACGTTAACACGCCTCGATTGACATCCTTACGAAGTCGATATAATTTTTTATTCGCCAGATATTGTGTAAAATCTACTCTTTTGAAGTCTATTTGGTTAAGAAAAAAGAACGGCTGAACCGATTTTGAAAAAATTTCTTTCAGATCATATTTACGTTAATACGCGTCGATTGGCACCCTAACGTAGTCGATATCATTTTTCATTCTCGAGATTTCGTCTTAGAAAGAAATGGACACATACGTACGTACGTACACACACACACACAGACATCTTTCTAAAAATAGTGTAGTGACCTTGAAACATAAAAATTTGTTATACATTTTGATTTCGATTTTCGGACCCATTACAATAACTTCCAAGGGGAAGTTAAAAAAAAATTTGTACTATTTTCGAAAATATTTGTCCAAGTTTGTACACGAGTGTACAGAAGTATAACGTCACGTAAGTTGCGACCAATGAGTTGATTGGTTGTTATTAGATCAATACGTTGTTTGCACCTTAAAGTCAGAACTTATTATGTTAAATCTGTATACAGATTGTCTCAGAAAACATACTTAGGTTACCCTTAAAACCACCCATTTTTTCTTCGTCGCTCCATATTTTCCAGACCCTGCACCTGTGTGATCTTTTTGCTGCCATTTTGTTTATCACTTTACATCATGATTTGTTTTTGATCATTTTTTTATCGATACTTAATCGATTGTCCAACTCTATAAGGTGTGTATAAGGACATGTGAAAAAAAGCTAATCAAATTCATAATTTTAGTGCACAGTCGACGTACTTTATACTGTTACGGATCACCCTGTATATGAACAGCGGGCAACAGTTCTGAGAAACGGGGGTCTGCTTACCGAACAACTCGTACCTTCACGAAAGTTCTAGAGAATACGAGCACACACTGGGCCTAGGCAACGCAGGTATATAAACAGCGAGTGTGTCGTGTTGAAGGGATCAGTGAATGGTGAGTCGTGCCATCAAGTGGATCAGTGATATAAATATTGATCAGTCAGTGTAGATTATACTGTGACAAGTACGGGCGATAATAATAGTGCGAAAATAAATAAATCTGCTTTAAATAAGTTGACATAAATATAGAAATAAATAAACTGTATTTTGTGGAATATAAATAGACATACTTGGAAATAAATAGTCATAGTATATAGCAAGTGTTATAACTAAATATTAGTGTAGTTAATTGTATATAAGTTATTGTTTACTTGTGTTGATTGTTAGAACTGACTTTTCGTTGTTGCATTTATTGTTATTGTATTTTTAATTATTGTAAATAAATATTTATTTCGCCAACTCAGAAAACAGTTTTGTAACAATACATTTAGGTACATTTTTGCTTTTCTCCTCTCAGCATTTTTAAATTAATAAATATCTACTAGCGGACCCGGCCCTGCTTCGCCCGGGTGGAATGAAATTATGATTTAATAGCGGTCACCCATTGCTTCGCTCACGTATATTTAGTATATTGTTAATTTGTTATCCCCCGCGAGAATCTCCCCCCCCCCTGCGTAGCTTTCTATTAGTGAAAGAATTTTTAGAATCGGTTTAGTATTTCCAGAGATAAGAATTTATGATTTATTACCCCCCCCCCCACGATCGGGATAAAAACTGTCCTATGTCTCAAGTTGGAGCAAACAATACACATTTACAAAATTTCATTAAAATCGGATGAGCGGTTTCGGAGATTAGCGTAAACGAACATCGTGACACGAGAATTTTATTTATTATTAATAAAATCCATGAATATCATAACATCTATGCATAAGTAGGTATCCAAAGCCTGCTTAAAATTATATTACACTATTTTGAAACGTCAAAAAACTGATTTTTAAAATTATAAAATCTATAAGAAAACGAACTTATCGTGGGATGAGATCTAGCTAGATCGATTTTTTGCCCCTCAAAACCCCTTTTCAGTAAATTTCATCCAAATCGTTAAAGCCGTTTTATCCCTGTCAGCGTTACATAAATTTTTGAGTTGGTAATTTTTGACTCGAGGTAATTCCAATTCACTACCCTCGCTGAAGGAAGTATACTGTATTAACTCAAAAATATTTTGACGTTTAGTTACACCCAGTATATATGCACTGCATGAATCTCAGCATGGTAATACGTCTATTCCATTTAGAGTAGGAAATTCGCTCTGCATGTGATTTTTGATGATTTAATTTGAGCATTAACACCAGAATAAGAATAAATTCCAATTTGATTTCGTTAGATTGAATGATGATGAATGTTGATAATTCAACTGTTTGCTGTCATATTTACATTGTTGCTTGTTCAAAAAGAAATATATTGTAATTATCAAAGCCCTACCTTCATTCATTAATCTATGTTTTATAAAAAACAACAAAAGGCAGACCGAAAAGGAGAAATTTTTGAACAAATCATTTATCGGTTTTTTTTACAGAAATTCGTGACATATAATTTAAAATATTAATAGCTCACACTTGACAGTCTTAATGGTATATCCTCTGCACTCTTCATCTAAAATCTTTTTCCTTCACCCAAAAACGCTTATGGCTCCCCCGACGCTATTTTTAAAGCTAAAGAGTTCGATTAAACGCCAAATGAAAGACCAAGAATTTGACTACATATACTACACACGAATTTTTTAATTTTTTGAAAAAAGTTTTGGCTGCGTGTGCAAGATGTTTTTTAAGTTGGAAGTTTTTTTAGGACACTTTTTTTCAAATTTTTCGAAGCTCGTCTCGTCAAGTTCTAGACTATTTAATCTCCGTCTCGTCTAAGGATAGTGAAAAAACACTAAGCGCGCTGCAATACAGCAACACAAAAATCGATTTAACTCTATACGAACAAAGACATTTATAAAATAAACAAAACAGTTAATAAAAATAGGTAAAAAAACTTTTAAGTTAAACGGTTTTATATTAAATCATCAGCTGTACCAAAAACTAGAAAATAATTAGGACACAAACCAAAGGGCACTTTGTGTCACTGCGTCAGCGGAATAAGTAATAATCTGGGACTATTAACAGACTAAAATAAAAACCATGGGGCGCATTTGAAATGTTTCTGTTGGTGGGCTTGGAAATACATTTTTCTAGACAAGCCGTTCTTATTTAATACTTATACAGTCGTTATACAGATTTTTATGCGCCCCACGTTTTTACTTTAGTCTGTTAAAAGTCTCATATTATTACTTATTCCGCTGACGCAGCGACACAAAGTGCCCCTTGGTTTGTGTTCTAATTATTTTCTAGTTTTTGGTACAGCTGATGATTTAAAATAAATCCGTTTAACTTAAATTTTTTTACCTATTTTTATTTTCTAGTTTTTAAGAGTTCCACCGTTCACCTCCAGATTCCATCATCAGATCCTCGTTACCTACCAAGTTGAAATTATCATAATATTGTATTGTCACGGGAACTCAATGTATGTGTAAAGTTTCATAAGAATCGGTTAAGTAGAAGTAGTTGAAAAAGCTGTCGCAAGATTTGAAACAAAGATAGTAACAAACAAATATACGGGGTCAAGCTTAATAAAGTCGTTTAAAAATATGATAAATTGTAAGTGATAATGTTTAATTTAACTAATTATTAACAAAACACGAATGTCAAAGCCATTATTTTGGCTAGTTGTCTAAATGTCTGCCATAGATCTAACCGTATATAACATATATAATTTCTTGAAGAAACGACACTGAACTGTATTTCATGTCTGTCACCTCACATATTATTAAAGAATACAGCGGTTACGGCTGCACTACAGGGAGTGACCGCTATTCTACACTACACTACAAGACTTTGTCTTTTAGTTATCTAAAGTTAAACACGCAAAACGTTGCGCTATCAAAAGCTAGAATGAGAGGACAGGTGATCCTGTGGTTAGCGTCGCGGCTTCTGGATCAGACTGCCGTGGGTTCGAATCCCACCTCCGCTCATAAATGTTTTGTGATGTCATTTAATTAAATTTGAGAGGACAGTGTGGTCCAGTGGTTACCGTCGCGGCCTCTGGATCAGACTGTCATGGGTTCGAACCCCGCCTCCGCTCAAGGATGTTTTGTGATGTCATTTAGTTTTAAGTTAATTGTTATTTAATATAAGTAGTCAAGACGCTAATGACCTAAGTTGTCGACGCGTCTATAATTTACAATAAATAAATAAATAAAATAAAGAAAGCAGTCCTCGGAAATTTCAACGTCTTTTCATTTATTAGAAGTTATACTCCTTTATGCAACTCCGGGCGTTAAACGATGCGCGCGCCCCACTGCAGATAGTTGTTGAACTAAGAACTTAGTTGGATATCACGACAAGAACACTTTGTATTGTTGTCGAGCGTCTATAATTCACAATTCATTCATTCAACACTTTGTACCTCGATTCATAGATGTTGCTTCCGTACCAGTTGCGGGGTATATGTTAAGGAGTATAACTTCCGCCGTGTGTAAAACACACACATGCCTTTTTTAATGTCATCTTTTAGCGAGTTAACTACTTCCTCTATACTAGTACCGCGGTTGTATTCTTTTCTCTTCATATTATTACTTTGATGTATGCTTCAATTTTTAACAATTTTTGATTATATAATGTCTTTAATTCTTGTTACAATTAAGAGAAAGGATATAAGAACGAAAAAGTTGGTTTACATTATTTGTCTATGCGTATGACGAATTATATGTACTGTTCAAAAATTATCAAGTTTTGATACGCGGGACGACCCTATCGTCGTTTTCACCTTCATTAAATACCCAAAGTTTCAGTGAACGAACTGTAAGCGAAAAGCTGAAGAGTATATTTCAAAATGTTACAATCGGCGGCACAATGGATCATACAAACATGATAAAGCCATCAAAAAGCTCGTATATTTATTTAATCACCCCATATACTTTGTATTGGCAATGTTTTTAATATTTAACAGTTGGCAAGTAATAAATATAATGTGTTGTCGTCTGGTTACATGAGTTTATAACAACGCATATAAATCCAGGTTGGTAATATGCATGTAGACAGTATATTACAAATGTTTACAATCATCTATAGTCCATTCGCGATCGAAAGTGAAATGTACTGATAAGAGTTCAATACATATTATATAAGATACAGCAGAAATGTTTGACGGCACTTTTTAAATTTCTCATAAAAATTTGTCTATTTGTAGTTCTGAACGATACTATTGTGGACGATAATAATAATTAAAAGACATTACATAGGTAATTAGGTATTTAAGTTTAAAAAAAATTATTAATTTTTTAATTTTTTCTAATAATTTAACATAAATAATATTGAAAATCGAAAAGAAAAATTTTTTTAAAGCTATAGATAAATTACTAAAAATTAATTAAAATGTATAAAAATTTAAAAAATATCACGTGACTTCAAAACGCGCCAGGAATGTTTGTGACGTCGTTATGTTAAAATGTGTCTGCATTTGTTGGTATTTGTGTATATGTATTACACATACTATCAAAAATAATAAATTTTTAACTTGGTAACCATGGATACGAAGACCATAGATAACATAATGACGTCACACGCGTTCGGATTCTTTCGGCGCGTTATCGGAACTGAGTTTAAAAATTAATTTTTATTTAAATATAACTTTTTAATTAGTAAGCAAAAAAATTAAATAAAAACAGTTTTGCTATAAAACTTGATGTGGTCCTTCCATTTAAGTAAAAAAAAAAATTCGTTTAATAACCCAATTGTTTCGAACGTTTTTCTTTTATCAAGTTTTTAAAAACATCACAGAAGTGTTCTCTAAAAAAAACTGAATGCCTATAAATCTCACGCGACTGAAGTGAAACCAAGTAACCAATAAAAAGAAAGGGGCGTGCTGATCGAATTTCTCTCACAACGCATTCGTAGCTACACTACCCGCCAGCCAATCGGTTATGCTTCCCCGCTAGCAGATCATTCCGCCCCACTCCTGACGGTGTCGTTTTTCGGTTTCGTAACGCTAAAGAACGTTAAAATTCACTTAAAAAAACAGTGAGTCCCCGCTATACTCTTAAGAGATGTGTAAAAATATTTTAGATTTGAATACGATGACAGATGACCAAGGAGGGGTTATAGCATGCGCTTTAAATACGCGTTAGGGTCTACAAACGTGACTTTCTCACCACATTTTCGGTTTATAGTTTACACATCAAAAAAAAGGGTACGTGTGCCACCAACCTAAGCGCAAGGTCGAAGTTATACTTCATACGGTCACATTTTTGCTTATCCCCTCTCAGCATTTTTAAAATGAATAAATAATTATTCATAATTTTACTTATCCCCTCTTAGCATTTTTAAAATGAATAAATAATTATTAATAATAAAAATAACATTGTGGGCAGGTTCCGGATATATTTTAATAAGTAGGTATCCAAAACCTGCTTACAATATTTTTATACTAGCTTGAAACATCCAAAAAATGATTTTTAAAAATTTAAAATCTATAAGAAAACGAAATGAGCTAAATCGATTTTTTGCCTTCCAAAACCCTTTTTCAGTAAATTTCATCCAAATCGTTAGAGCCGTTTTATCACTGTCAGCGTTACATTACAGCGATTTATTTAATTTTTGAGTCAGTAATTTTTGACTCGAGGTCGTTCCAATTCTTTACCCTTGCTAAAGGAGTATAACTTCAAAAATATATGAGAAAAAGAACGTTGATAAGCTGGTTACACAGCCCTTGAGTGATTAAAATATCAACGACATAATAATAAAGTTGATATAGATATCACATCAAAAACCATTACTGAACACTGATCCATAAATTTTATCATTTTTCTCTCAACAAATAAAAGACGCGAAGAAGTAAAAACATGTAAAAAGTGCGCGGGATGAGAGACGAGATCATCAATTTATCTGTTTTCCGAATTGGAGAGAGTATATGACCACTCTGTTGATGGTTTGACACACAACGAGAACTTAAAGTGCCCTCCATTGAAGCTTCAAGCCGAAAGCACAGTGCCTGGTAACCTTGTACTACACAATTGTAGTATAAGTGAATATACTTATGTAATATTTGAGGTTGTAAGGCCAATTGGCTAATGTCAAGTTTTTAGGCCTTATTCTCCTATCTTGACAGTAAACGGTTTTACCGAACATAGGGAGAATAGCATTGAGAACATTTACAATTTTGTAGTAGGCTATGGGCCATAAAACCTAATGTAAAAATGTAGTGGATTACTTAAAAATAGTACAGTGAATTTTTTAAACAATTTTCCATAGCAACGGTTGACTATTAATAATTTAAAGTAACTCGGAACCAAGGTTATTAGACTACAGGTTGCCTCGTTCCATCTGACCAATCAGCGTAAGCGCGGGAATGACGTCAGTTGGAATTTAGTTTAAATCAAGTACAAAAATTGTTGAAGATTATGCTTATTTATATTAGGTGCTTCGTGCAGATTTTTTCTTAAAATTGGCAGAAGACAATAAATAGAAGAATAGATGTTTAAAAATAGGATTATTTTTATTTTTATTACAAAATTTAGGTTTTAATATCTATAATATAAACAAACAAAAAATTAAATAATGCTCAAGAAATGGCAGATCTTGTTAATTACCTATTTTTTTATATTTAAGAAACGAATAGAATTAACTAACAAATTAATAAATTATTATTTTATCTTTTATTTTACAAAATATTAAAAATAACCACAAAACACCATAACACTTAACAGCTATCGCAAAATTGACAAGTTATCATAGAAGAATCATGTTTCTGTTAGGTATTGAAAAAACATATCACAATACCATGGTCACTGTGATTTTTATTTCCAAAAATTAGCAGCGTCCATGATCTGATCTTTTCTATTGAAATGAGCAAACATGGTATATTCCGAGTGACGTCATTCCCCCCACTACTATCTATCGGAACGAGGCAACCTATACTCTACTCACCTTGCTCGGAACCTGCTAAATAATAAAAAAAAAACAAAGCATCTACTACATTATTGTAGAATATAGACGCGTCGACAACTCAGGTCATTAGCGTCTTCAACACAACAATTAATAATTTATCCGTGTATTACAATTTGCCAGCCGGTATACACAAACCGACTGGTACAAGCTCGGGCTCCTGGGAACGCCAATTCCCAAAGAACATTGAAATGCAATTTCGAGAACAACTACATTCCAATGTTCCCCCTGGAGGAAGCATCTACTACATATTAATTACATTAGATCTTATAGTGGGGCCGCCAAGCGAAGAATCCAACTTCAACCTTGCACTTTGTGATAGAGAGATGCCACTCGGTACGAATGTTGGTCGAACCCATATCTTCACTTTAAGATGTGAAGGCATTTTGGGCCCCGCGACCAGGCTCCTAGACAGGGTGGTTGCGTAACTTTCAGGGGCAAAGCGCCTGTAACTCAACAACCGTTCCACGCACAGTTCTGGGGGTAGTCTCATTGGATTCAGCACACTCTATTTCATACGAGACGGTGGAGGTTTCGAAGGCGGTCTGAGGACCGTCCCGTATGAAATAGAGTGTACTGAATCCAATGAGACTACCCCCAGAACTGTGCGTGGAACGGTTGCTGAGTTACAGGCGCTTTGCCCCTGAAAGTTACGCAACCACCCTGTCTAGGGGCCCGGTTGCGGGGCCCAAAATGCCTTCACATCTTAAAGTGAAGATATGGGTTCGACCAACATTCGTACCGAGTGGCATCTCTCTATCACAAAGTGCAAGGTTGAAACGCTTAACGGCCCCACTATTATAACCTATAGCCTCCTACAAAATTTTAAATGTTCTCAATCTTATATGCCCTATGTTCGGGAAAATCGTTTACACCCTGTAGATTAGACAGCATAACAATTTAACTCAAATCGCGTGCAGGATCCCAAATTTATTTTACATTTTTCGCCTACCGCTCATCCCCCTTTCGTCGCTCGGGAACAATTTGGTTCAGTTATAGTTACTGAGATTATCTACCCGTAACAAACACACATACAAGCTTTTGTTGTTTCTCAGATTATTGATACAAAAAAATGCCACATAAGCCAGGTTGCGTTGTGGTCCCAGATACTTATATAGGGACTGTTGAAGTAAACATATTCATGTTGGCACGCCTCGACCGGCTAGATATCTGTCCCCACATCAATTTATTACCCACTGACTAGAACCCTGTCTGATAAGTTGAGTGAGCATATTTTACTCTATCAAACAGGTGACGTGGCAGAAAACTACTACATCTTCATTGATAAAATCTTCACATATTTAGCGAAGGACTGTTTTAATTTTTAAAATACCTCCGTAAGCCGTCTCCCTTTTAATCCTAATGACATACATTTTTTTTAATATATTATCACTTTTAGTTGCTAAAACCCTTATCGACAAAGAAGCTTTTCAGATCACCCCACAGCACCTATTTTAATCTATTATCTCTAACGCCTTCGCTAGCAACATCAGCTAAAAACGTTGTAAGGTAAAGGCCTTAAGATTTTTAAAACTAGAAAGGAACGAGGAAAAGAAACAGCAGTCATTTCGTCCCATCTCAAAGTAATGCCAGGGTTATTCCAAAATTCCTCTGCAGCTACTCAAACAGGTACTGGAAGGACTGCTAATAACTGGTCTGCATTCCATCTATTTCCATCAAAACAACTAAAAACGACCATATTCCTTCAGTTTTTCAGAATTGGAAAGGAACGGGGAAAAGTATTGGCAGTTATTTTATTCCACCTACAAAGAACACTTGGGTGAGTTCAAAGTGCATGAAACAGGTACCGGCAGAGCAGCCTAATAACTAAGAGATTTTCAAATCAATCCACGCAATCTCTTATATTTTCAATTCCCTCGCTATCAAGTCTAGATCTAAACTTTCTAGACTCTTGTTTTGTCTTGTCTAGATTTTCAAGACAAGACTTGCAAAAGTCTTGTCTAGAAATTTTCAAGACAAGACAAGACTTGCTTTATCTAGATCAAGACTCTTGCCAAAACTCTAGATAATTTTCAAGAGTCTAGATAAACTAAGTAGTAGTAGGTAAAGTAAACCACTCGGATAATCTAGACTCTTGAAAATAATCTAGAGTCTTGATATTAGACAAGACAAGAGTTTTTTTAATTTAGACTTAGACTTAGTGAAGCCTTGATATTTCAAGACAAGACTTAAGCGAAGTCTTGTCTTGATATTTCAAGACAAGACAAGACTTTGCAAGTCTTGTCTAGAGACGGCAACACTAATCAAATCAATTGAAAACTCTTATGCATCATAAGATTTTCAGAATTGGAAACGAACGGCCGTTATTTTGGACTACCTAAAAGAAACTCAGAGGCTAGTCCAAAATTCCTCCGCAGTTACTCAAACAGCTACCGGTCACAGACCAAATAATTAGTATGTGCTACCAGCAGAGCAACTAATAACTGGTCAAATTTTCTAAACAATCCACTCCATCTCTTATAATATTTCCAACTCCCTCACTATACCAAATCAATAGAAAACGTCTATGCACCGTAAGTTTTTCAAATAGGTCACTAGACATAAATGAATAGGAGCAGACGCACAGCACTCTGGCGTTCTTGTTCAAATGCAAATAAGACAGCATTTATAAAGCGATCCAACGTTGATGGATTCATCGAGAAGATGGATGGTTGCGTTTGTTGGCGGTGCGGTGGCAGCACTGCTGACAGATTCTGTGCTACGTCGCGCACACCCCATATGTATTTCACCCATCCCAGCAGACATACTCCTTGTACCCAATACCCTATCATGCCAACACATAGAGAGAGATATACGGATAATAATATCGTATGGCTCTATTCCTTCACTGCAAATTCAATTGTATTATGAATTACAATGGGTACCGTGCGGCGATATTATGTCATATCAAACCTGTATCAATATCACCCTGCCAACTTTGTTTAGATGACGTTGCCACAGCTGCTTTCTCGTGAGCAATTTGAGGAACATAACAATTCTAGACTTTTTTTGGTGTTGTTTTTGAATATCATCTTGCCAACTTTGTTTAGATAACGTTACCATAGCTGCTTTCCCGTTAGCAATCTGAAGAACTCCAAAGAAATCTAGACTGACTTTGGTGTTCTCTTTATCACTTTTCCAACTTTGTTTAGATGGCGTTGCCATAGCTGCTTTCCCGTTGGCAATCTGAAGAACTCCAAAGAAATCTAGACTGACTTTGGTGTTCTCTTTATCACCTTTCCAACTTTGTTTAGATGGCGTTGCCATAGCTGCTTTCTCGTGAGCAATCTAAAGAACATCAAAACAACTCCAGACTGACTCTGGTGTTCTTTTTGGAATTTGGATAAGTCAAAATAGCCTGTTATAGGACAGAGATTAGGGAGGCTATTCTTTCCTTGCGTTTCAAATATAAATCTAAGATGAAATAACGGATTATAGTTTTAAGGACACGTTTCGATTTTATTTATTGTGGAATACCTATAGACGCGTCGACAACTTAGGTCATTAGCGTCTTAATTACATCAAATAACATAACACTTAAAAACTAAATGACATCACATAACATCCATGAGCGAGATGGGATTCGAACCCACGACAGCTTGCTCCAAAGACCAGCACGCTAACCATTACACCAAACTGTCCTCTGACATGTTTTGAAATTCACAGATGTCATTATGCGGTAGTTATAAAAGGCAAAAAATTCAACTTGATTTTTTGTTTATTAGTAAAAATAATATTAAACAAAAATTATGACTTGATACTAGGACAAATTAACTTAGACAAGGCTTTATTAAATCCAGGAATAGAACACCAAATTGGTGGAAGAACCAATGGATTAATATAATTCTGGACGTTGAAAGTGGCAATTAACTTATTTGGAATGTCTTTTTATTTTTATTTATTGTAGATTATAGACGCGTCGACAACTTGGGTCATTAGTGTCATAAATTACATTAAATAACAACTAATTTAAAACTAAATAACATCCATGAGCGCAGGTGGAATTCGAACCCACGACAGTCTAGTCTAGAGGCTGGTACCTAGTACGCTATCCACTAAGCTACACTGCCCTCTATTTGGAATGTCAATTGATTACTAAAAATAAGAATAATAAAACTGAAAATATGGCCTGATATATTAGTTCCTAGGAATAGGAATTGATAAGTTTATTTTTAATTTAGATTCTTTAAATAATACAGCCAGCTTTGGTATTTCAGGTCTACGAAAATCATCTAGAAACATATTCAACATTAATATAATATTCATGAACATGAAGGGTTGTGGAAAATGATACTGAATATAACTGGTGGTTTAATCTCAGGCACCATGTAAAGTATCTAAAATTTACCTCAATATTACTAAAAGCACCCTTTAAACAATGTGTCCTGTAATCTTACTCTGAAGGTTAATTAGTGCGGAAATAATTAAAGGACGCTATTCTGCGAATATACAGAGTGTTTTTGTAGTCAAAGTCATAATATTCTTACAAAACTGTTTTCTGAGTTGGCGGAATAAATATTTATTTACAATAATTAAAAGTACAATAACAATAAATGCAACAACGAAAAGTCAATTCTAACAATAAAAAAACTGAAACGGTAATTATTGAACTAAACGAGCCCCTTAAATAACACTTAACAAATAACTACATATACAAGGATTATTTATTTGTAATTATTTATGTCACTGTATTTATATCAGATTTATTTCGCTGTTCAACACTGTCACAGTACAATCTACACTGACTGATTCCCGTTGACTGATCAATATTTATATCACTGATCCGCTTGATGGCACGACTCACCATTCACTGATTCCTTCAACACGACACACTCGCTGTTTATATACCTGCGTGCGGTGTACGCTTGGTGCGTCCTCGTATTCTCTAGCGTCGTCTAGAATCTTCGCGTAGGCACCAGTGTGTTCAACGTCAGACACCGCTTCTCAGAATTGTTGCCCGCCGTTCATATACAGGGTGATTCGTAACAATATATACAATGCCAGTTGTAACATTTAATTTAGAGTACAAGGATCACGTTTTCTTGAGATAGTCTTAGTCTTAAAGGTCACCAACAGTTAGGGTTATATATGCCTAGTACCAATTAGTGATGTGCCGGATCGTTAAAAATGTATATCCGCGGATACGGATCTGAATACGGATATTTGGTCTCAAGATCCGCGAATACGGATACGGATCTTAACTTTCTTAGAGTACGCGGCGGTAAATACTAAATATTGCATATCGACCTTTGGAAAGAGACTATCTGTTATGGGAAAAAGTTATTGACCACGATATTAAAAAATAAAAAATAATCTGAATGGAATTTAACTGTTTTTCATTATTACCTAATCACCTATATATATAAAATTTTATCTATGAATTGAAAATTGATAAGGTAAAAGATCCGCCAAAAAACTAACGGATACGGATACGGATCTTTCTTTTCCCTCGGATATCCGCGGATACGGATACGGATATCCGGCACATCACTAGTACCAATACATATATTCAATCCATTTTTAATAACACATTGAAGATCCAAATAATACTTTTCCCTGTTCTCGGGGAACTGGTAGCTTGTAATATAGACGAGCCATGGAAGCGCCATACAGGGCCGGCGCGTCAAAATATGCCGCCTAAGGCGAATACAACTTTTGCCGCCCCCCCACATATTAAAAAAATTAATAAACCGATGATATTTTTTATTTACTTATGGTATTTGCGCCGAGCGGTTGGGCGACATGCGACATCTTTTATCTAGTAGTAGAAGGTAGAACTAAGAATCGGTGAAAACTCGA
Organism: Mongoloraphidia duomilia; assembly: GCA_039654895.1. Taxonomy (NCBI): domain Eukaryota; kingdom Metazoa; phylum Arthropoda; class Insecta; order Raphidioptera; family Raphidiidae; genus Mongoloraphidia; species Mongoloraphidia duomilia. Next base: position 10,374,643 of record CM077523.1, read on the forward strand.
ACAATATAATCATTTTTAAAAAGTAGAATACCGCACGAAAAATTCGCTGCTACAAAAATATGCCGCCCTAAAAATATATGGCGCCGTAAGGCGATCGCCTGTCCGACCAAGCGCACGTGCCGGCCCTGGCGCCATATAAACACGGCATCGCTACACGCTCGGCTATTCTCAAGTCATGATCTATTTGTAATTAAATAAGTACCTATACAATTATTGCAAAAAAAATTCCCAGAGAATGTCATTTTTTTATTACCTATCAATAAATAATTTTAAAATTTTGGAGCTTATTGTTATGCTAATTATTCTTCATATATCTAAATCTATTAACAGATTTATATTAAACAAAGACAGATCAATTAAAAATATTCAAAAAATTAAAATAAAATCATTTTTGCTCAAAATAAAAAAATAAACGACGAAAGTAGCTTTTACAATGGCACATTCTGTATGAATACGAAGCTTGGATACAGTAGACCAAATATAAAATGAACATTCTGAAACAGAGAGTGAGTAAAGTATTCATTTGAACTAATGTAATTTGTCAGTTGAAGGGTGGAAAATGAAGATATTAACTAAGATTATAATATTAGCTATTCTTAATGACAATTTCAGATTTAATTCAATGCCTACTTGTATTAATTTATTAAATAAAGAGGAAACTAGATAGATAGATAGATATTTATTAATTTCACGAATAACTAAAAAGCCGTGTAAAAAGTCATACAAAAAAATTACTAACGTAGAAATAAAATTACAACTCATCCATAGAATACAAACATATTTTGTCCATCAGATACTCTTTCAAACGTCCTTAGAGGCAGTTGTTTAAGATCACGTATTGTAAGAGAGATTGTAATAATAGAATAGAATAGAATTATAGAATAGAATATATTTTTTGTCCAATATAGCAGTGAGCAGGATTCGTCATACAAAATATTTAATAATTATAATTAATTGAATAAAATTTATTAACTGAATACAAACAAGATTTAATTAGTAGAGTCTTTAGCTCTCTTTTAAATTTGGGGAAAGTAAGTGACTTCAGCTCAGCAGGAAGACTTGTAAAATTTCAAAGCTGAATATTCTGGGCTATTGCAATAGAGACTTAAGTTCGGTTTAGGGAGTAAAATCAAATTATTATTACGTGTTTGATAACTATGCAGTGTACTGTGAGTGGAGTACTTCCAAAAATATTTCCGAATGTGACAAAGCGAGTAAAAAATGTAGATAGACGGAGCAACTGCAGAAGATCGACAACTGAGGTCACTAGCGTAAATGAAGAGGAAATTTCGTTTAAAAATTACAAAAAATGTTTTATTTATGCTTTTTAATAAATTAAACCTCTTATACGAAAATCATCTGAAGAAAAAAAAAGACCAAAAACGATTCAAACATAGAAATTACATAAGGTGCAAACTAAACGGGATACTTAATGTAACAAAACTGTTTTCTACGTGGGCGGAATAAATATTTATTTACAATAATTAACAATTCAATAGCAATAAACGCAACAATTATATGTCAATTCTAACAATCAACACAATAGTAATTCTTAAACAAAGTGAAACACTTAAATAACACTGAACAAATAACTAGATTTATATACTGTATTCATTTTCGTTGTTCAACACGACACTGATTCACGACTGACTGCCTAATTCCCGTCGGCTCCCTGCTTATATAGAGCTACGTGGCTTAAACACAGCGCATTCTAGCACCTTCCAGAACGTCTAGCAAGTACTCGTATCTTCGATACCATTCCACGCCTCACCACTGTGACCTTCCCTTCTCGACGCTTCTATTGCAGGCAGTGGCGTAACATCTTGGGGTTTGCTACAATAAGATCCTGTTGTTTCTTCAATTTAATAAAAAGAGATCAATATTTTTGGTCACTTCTGGATTATTGCATGTCACGTCCCTGCACTCGTCCGAATAACTAAACATTGGTCCGAAGGACAGAAAATAATTCAATAAGGAGAATACGTGTTTACTTCTACTGGCTCAGGAATCAATAATAATTACATCTACAAGTCACAAAGCAAATTGGGTTATGTCCGTAGTTTTTGCGATCAAAACAACATATATTCTAAAATTTAAGATAGTGAGTCATGCATAGTTCGTAATAAGATTAAGAATAATCGCAGGATAGTGGACAAAATATTTGGTTTATTTAATTGACTGTACGACGTTTCGTCTATATATTTAGACTTTTTCAAGTACAAAAAATAACAATATTTATGAAAATTAATATTAATTACTAACCATAGCAATTAACATAAGATAGGGTACATAAAACAAAAACATGGTAACATGGTAACAAATTATGTTGACTATAAATTTTAACAATCAATAATAATAATAATACAAATTTTAATATAATTTCATAACATAATAAAAACTCGGGTCGCAGTGCCAAAACCCTGCCGACAATATAGTGTATTTGCTAATACAGGTCTTGTGGCTTTATTATGTTTGTTTTTGGACAAAATAAAAAATTTAACCCCTTAATACATCCCTTAAAATAATATTTTTTTTCTTAATTTTAATATTTTTATCAATGCAACCTCGGTACCAAATTAAATACACCCTTCAGTAAGTAAAGCACTATCCGCAAACTGGTGTTTTCATAAAATTTGTAAGTCCGGTCCTGTCAGGCCGATTTTATTAAAATTTTAGCAGTACATTTTAATCGTTACTAAAGGGTTAAATTTCAATTTTGAAACGATTCTGAGAATTTTTTCGGCATTTTTGGGCCCAAAAACATTTTTCAACCCCTAAAAACCACCCTTAAAATGGTCCGATTGGGCCCATTTTAAATAGGCTTTGTGCGGTGATGGATTTCAACGTGCCTACCAAATTTCGTCAAAATCAATTAACTCTTTCGAAAGTTATTGCCCGCACACATATATATATACAGTGTGTCCACAGACTCATCCTCAACATGGGGATCTCCGTTGTTATGGGAGATAGAGATTTGGTTAAATGAGACAAAATGTGCAGAATCTCCAGTACTACTACCCTGCGTAGTCAAACTTTCCATATTTTGCTTGGTTCGCGACCGACAGTTGAAAAACGAGATTTACCCATTTTCGTTTTTTGTTTATAACTCGCTTATTAAGTAAGTTAGAAACAAAATATTTTCACTTTCTTAAGGCCCTTTTTTATGAAGATTTCAAATCTCTTTTCATATTTTTATTTACTTTTATAGTTTTAGAGATATTTGTATTAACTTTGTTTTTTTAAATACACATCAAAGATGGCCATGACACCATTCGAAAGAGATTTTTTTTCTCTTTAATTTGATATGAGAGTTGATGGATTTATTTTCAAAAATAACAGAGTTATACGTAAAACACTGATTTTTAATAGTAGACTATGCTAAATTAATTGATAAAACAACAGAAGGCTTAGCAAACAGTTGAAATTCGCGTTGGCTCAGTAAACGGCTGTTTTGTTTTAGCTGCCAAAGTGTAGTTTGTTGCTAATTTGTCAGTTTACTAAGTGATTTATTAAATTTACTTTTGTTATCATGGAACCATTTTGTAACAATGAAAAATTTGATATGTTATCTTGTTACATTCTATGTCACAAAAATTCGACCAGAGCTGCAGAAATGTACTTCGATCAGTATCCAGAACGAAGACAACCTCATTCGTCTATTTACAGAAACTGACGAGTAAATTTAATAAACTATGGATCATTTAAAAAGCCGTTTACTAAGTCAACGCGAATTAGTGAAGAAGACAAAACTACTGTTTTACGATCAATTGTTGAAAATCGCTTATTTTTCATTGTTACAAAATGGTTCCATGATAACAAAATTAAATTTAATAAATCACTTAGTAAACTGACAAATTGGCAACAAACTACACTTTGACAGCTAAAACAAAACAACCGTTTACTAAGCCAACGCGAATTTCAACTGTTTGCTAAGCCTTCTGTTGTTTTAACAATTAATTTAGCATAGCCTACTATTAAAAATCAGTGTTTTACGTATAACTCTGTTATTTTTGAAAATAAATCCATCAACCCTCATATCAAATTAAAGAGAAAAAAAATCTCTTTCGAATGGTGTCATGGCCATCTTTGACGTGTATTTAAAAAAACAAAGTTAATACAAGTATCTCTAAAACTATAAAAGTAAATAAAAATATGAAAAGAGATTTGAAATCTTCATAAAAAAGGGCCTTAAGAAAGTGAAAATATTTTTTTTCTAACTTACTTAATAAGCGAGTTATAAACAAAAAACGAAAATGGGTAAATCTCGTTTTTCAACTGTCGGTCGCGAACCAAGCAAAATATGGAAAGTTTGACTACACAGGGTAGTAGTACTGGAGATTCTGCACATTTTGTCTCATTTAACCAAATCTCTATCTCCTATAACAACGGAGATCCCCATGTTGAGGATGAGTCTGTGGACACACTGTATATATCCAAATATATAAATATATATATATATATATAAACAGACATTTCCAAAAATGGTGCCAAAGTGTTCAGGAGGCTATGAAACGTCGAGAAATTTTGGTCCGACCCCAAGGTCCCGCCATCCGACCGACGCCAATAGTGTATGTGCCATATGGCAAATACACTAATAATGTACTGACTACTTAAACCAAATATTTTGTCCACTATCCTGCGATTATTCTTAATTTTATTATAATCACGATGGACACGATTTCTAATATAAAAGTTCGTAATAAGGTTAATGGAGCGATAAACCAATATAAACATACGAGTCACATGCATAAAAACTGTCCCGCTTATATAAACAGTCAAGTTATAAGTGTATGACTCACTGTCTTAAATTTTGGATCTTGACTATAGGTTCTTTTAACCCCGTCTTCACATCCTCTGGGCTAAAAATTTAAGAATTTTGGAAATTTCAACGCTCCAATTCAAATGGAAATGATTTAGATTTTAGAATATCCGGACAGACATACTTTCTGCTTTTCATATACATCAGGGGTGACTCGGTTTTAATCGATCAAACTTTATTGGTAGATTCTTCTAGTCGTCCTGATTCATAAAAATATATATTATATGCCTTTATCTTGCTTTATAAAAAAGATACAGGGTGTCAAAGTTCACAAAAAAAATTTTTTTTTGGAATAACTTCCAGAAAAAAGCTTGAAATCAAATAAAATTTTGCATACATATCTACCCTTTTCCCTAGGGATAATTTTATGAAGATAGTTTCGGGTTCATAAGGTGAACCAGTGACGTGCAATAGGGTCACTTTGACACCCTGTATCTTTTTATAAAGCGAGATAAAGGCATATCATATATATTTTTCTGAATTGGGGCGGCAGTAAGAATACATCAATAAAGCTTGATCGATTAAAATTCAATCACTCTGTGTATAGAGACCAGCAGCTCAGTCCGGATTTGTCCGTGTGCAATGTTAGGGTTCGCTCAATGCTCATCCCCTCTTTTGTCGTAGCGTAATAATATTGTAACAAAACTGTTTTCCGAGTTGGCGGAATAAATATTTATTTAATATAATTAACAATTCAATAACAATAAACGCAACATCTATATGTCAATTCTAACAATCAACACAATAATAATAACGAAACAGTAATTCTTAAACAAAGTGAAACACTTAAATAACATTGAACAAATAACTATATTTATATACCAGTACTGTATTTATATTCGCAGTTCAACACGACACTGACTCACGACTGACTGACCACTGACTCACGCGTACTTCGCTTATATAGGTCGAGCAGCTTGGCCCAGCACGCTTTTGCGCTCTCCAGTACATTCCGGCAGGTACTCGTATCTTCGATACCGTTCCACGCCTCACCACTGTGACCTTTTCTTCTCGACGCTTCTATTGCAGGCAGTGGCGAAACATCTTGGGGTTTGCTACTTTATTATAGCGTCGTCAAAAAGCAACTAGATTTATTCAATTATTTACAAATTATTACTCAATACTCATAACGTAGCTTGGAGACCAAACACACACAAAATCATATTTTAAATAATAATGTGATAAAAATTTCAGTTTTAACTTTTTGGGTAAAGTAAACACATCCCTTAAGAGAAAACGGTGTTTCCTTTTTTTGCGATTTATTCTATCAGCCCGGTTTGTGTGGAAACACTATAATTGCAAGGTTGAACAGTGAACAGACATTGTTGAGAGTAAATATACTTGAAACAAGTACTCGAAAAGTCTCAACAACGTGAACTATTGACGGTTGGTCGAATTATTTGACGATTTTTAGCTGGAAAAGTTTCTTCCAACGGCCAATCAAATGTTACCTTTAAAGGAGCCTCTTGTAACAGACTTCACTATCTCTAGCGGCTAAAATATAAACTAAGAAAAAGTTGAATACAAGATAATTAACGCTTAAAACTTCTTACTTTTATTAATATCATAATATCTGGATGACCGAGCTTTGCTCGGATGAGTTCAAAAAAAATAGTACTAAAAGTTCCCATTTCATCAAAATCGTTAGTCGTTTTTAAGAAAAAAAAGTCACATACCTATAAGTAGATAATATTATTATACGTCATATTACTACATAACGTATGTACCTACATGTTTTATATAGGTAATATAGAAGTAATATACCTATTTATTTAAATTTTAGTTAAAAAAATAACAACAATAAAATCTAAACATAATTATGTAAGTATAATTATGTTTAGATTTTATTGTTGTTATTTTTTTTACTTTTCAAATAATTACTGATTATTTTAATAAGTTAAATATTGACTGTCAGAGTAGTTTGACATAAATAATGAAAATAGTTTGTTTTTTCCAAAGCCTTACTCACCATACGACACTGTTTTATAACATTAAAAAAACTGTTTTTTAAAGTGATAAAATCGATAAGAAAACGAATTTTTCCAGGGATGAGACCTAGCTAGATCGATATTTTGCCCCCCAAAACCCCTTTTCAGTAAATTTCATCCAAATCGTTAGGGCCGTTTTCGAGAAAATATTTATATAGGTACATAGGTACATATGTACAAGATTTGCTCGTTTAATAATATAGGGATTTTGAAACTAATTTATTTTTAAAAAATACAGGTGAACCCCAGTTCATGAATTATTTAGTGGTTTGTTAGTGGAAGCCCTCTCTAGAACCGAAAATATATTTTTTACATGATTATGAACAACTTCTAACTGTCCCATATAAGATATATACATTGCCACCCACACTGACTTCCTCCCTACATTTTCTAGGAGGAACTAATCAGTCCATTTCATACTGTTACTAAGGGAGTATCGCAATTTATGTGTAAAATTTAATCAAAAAAAAATTTCAGTTTTTTATCTGTTTTTATCGATTTCTAGGGGGCTACTTCTCCCAGATTTGAGTTCGAACCGATTTTGAGATTTCAACTCGACATGTCTGTTCTGAACACGAATGCAAAATTTGAGCAAAATCGATCCAGCAGTTCGAGTTCTAGGTGCGACCATAGACATACAGACATTTTTAAAAAACCCTTATTGGGTTCAGAGAACTAGAATAAAAATTCAAAATCAAATTTTTGCACATCACGACTTCTCCTATATAGTACTCCGTATATATAATATACCCAGGGGTCTTACAAGTACAAATTGGGTGTAGAATTTTATGAAGAATCTAAAAATCAATAATATATCGAGTGAGTCAGACAAGACGTAAGAGAAAGGTCTGTATAATTAAACATTTTAGGTTATGTTAAAGTTGTCAACCGACAACCTTTATAGTCTGTGTTTTTGACTTCAATTACTAAACAAATTATTAAAGAATTCCAAGGTTTTGAAAAAAAATTAAGAAAAATTCAACATAATCCGTTTTGCTATAGAATGCGTGCACACGAGTTATTAAATTAAATTTAAATGTAAATTTCATAGAATTATCCGAAAAATATTCGTTGTGTTGCATATTCTAAACATATCATTACGTAAAAAAAAAATTTAACTGTCCGTCTGTCGCGAACAAAACTGTGACAAGTATGACTTCGGCGAATTGGCTGCAGGCATTTATGTCAATAAGTTTTGTACTGTTGGTAATAAGGACCGCACTGCCAACATAACGACATTCCAACAATAGAATGTTAAGCGAGTTCACAATATAAAACTTTATGGAACGGAAACCATTAATACAACAGTGTTTGCATTTGTTTTGAAATTTTGTTTTGTGTCGTCATGACAAAGTACATAGAATAACTATTTTGTAAACTCATTTTAGTCTAAAAGGCAGCGACAGATTTTCTTAAGTGTCTACGTAAGGCAAATAATCTCAACAATCCCTATATAAAAACAAAATAAAATATAGTTACTTCTTACCACAACAGTTTTATTGATGGATGTACATTTCGAAAGCTAAGCTTTCATCTTCAGCGAACACTACATTTTTTAATCCCTATATAAGTGTTCCCTATTTGAGATTCTGTAAGTCTGGCAGCCTTTCTCCCTTGCGTTTTAGGTGGCAGGTAGATATTAGACAAATTTTTCATGCAATACTGTAACACTATTTTTAAAAGGTTTTATTTAGCTTGACCCCGTATATTTTTTTATTTGTTTCAAATCTTGCGACCGATTTTTCTCCCAGTTACCGTTATCCGATTGAGTTGAAATTTTGCACACATGTGTAGCTCCGGTGACAATACAATATTATGGTAACTAGCTGACCGACCCGGCTCTCGTCACAGGCAAAAGGTCTTGCTCCGGTAACGTTTCAGTGGATCGGATAAATGTAATAAAACATTTATAAAACCGTTTAACTTAAAAGTTTTTTACCTGTTTTTTAATTATTTTTTGTATTAATGTTGTAATCTTGAAACAACTTCGTCACCGCGGTACCAATCTAAATTTCATTTGTTACCTATATTTTTTATTAGAAATAATGGATTTTCAATATTTTTTTTCGAAGTGGTCTGGCATTTTAGAATTACAATAATTATGTCACCCTTTTTGTAAAAAAAATATGCCAGACCTTTTTATAGGTCATAGATACCTACCTACATGAAAAAAAAAAATTTTATTATAAATAAGTCTAATGACATGATAAGAATGACAAATCGAGCAGGCGCAATGCTATTTTATGTATTCTAAATTATTACTCATTAATATAGAATTAAAAAAAATGGGGAACAGGAACACAGATATTTTTAAAATTATTCGCCAGCTCTTAGTCTATTTGCACCAATGTTGGTGACATCTAATCATAGATATTAACTAAAGACGAACCCCAAATTAACAGCCATGGTTATATGAACCTAGCGCCAATTCATTTTTTAAATTTTTTTATCCCGAATTACTAGCAATATATATTTTTAACAGAAAAAAGAAGGTTATCAATTCGACGCGTATATTTTTTTTTTAACTTTTCGGGGGGTTAACCGATTTGAATGCTTTTGAATTTGTTGTGTAAATTTTGGAACTTGACTATAGTTATCTATAAGATAAATAATAGTTTTATACGGCTGAAATGCAATTGAAAAATGTTTCGTTAGAAAGCAGCCAATTATATAATTGTTTCGAAATCATATTGGAAAAAATCATTTTACCAACCAGTGGTCACAGTCAGGATTCTAACCTGAACCTTTCCACTTTCGCGGCGGAATGAGCTTACAATACTCAACCGTTACATGATTGCTAAATTTAAATTAAATTTAAATTATATAATTGGCTGCTTCCTAACGAAAATTTTTTCTATAGTTAACTATAATTATGTAACAATTTTAAAGCAACTTTAGTTAAAATTAATGCCAGCTGTTATTTAATTTTAAATAGTTGTAGTTTGTAGCAAATTTGTAAACACAAAATAAATATTGGCAGGCGTGGAATTTAGTCAATGACTCACATTAGTTTTGGTGCATAAATTTTATAATGTTGGCATGATTTGTGTCAAAACACTTACGCCTATATTCTCTGTAATTTATAGTACAGTAATAATTATTATATTGAAGTATAAAATGCATTTAAATAATAATAAATATTAACATGTCACACATTTTCATTTATGTTTTGTAGGCGTTTTATGTTAAATTATTACAGATTTGTCACGTATTCTATTTTAAAAAACATGATTTCTTTACAAAGTAAGACTCGGTTACTGGTGTTATAAGTTTATAACTAGGAAAATATATTCAGGTATAAATAAATAAGGTATAAATAATGTTGGGCTCTCGCTGGTACGAGGATTCACTTCATATATTATAGCTATTGTATTAGCATATATGAATTGACACTCGCATGTAGTGAAAATCTAATGATTCTGAAGCATATAAGGAGAATGTTAATTTAGCAATCTTGTCACGGTTGAGAATTGTAAGCTCATTCCGCCGCGAAATTGAAAAGGTTCAAGTTAGAATCCTGACTGTGACCACTGGTTGGTAAAATGATTTTTTCCAATATTTTTCGAAACAATTATATAATTGGCTGCTCTCCAACGAAAAAAAAATATATTCAGGACGTATGTCAAAATTATTAAAAAATACTGGCAGGGGGGTCTTGTCTTACGGGAGAAAACGACCGTCTTATGAGCGCCTTTATTAAATGATTTGTGTCATTTTATGGAACTAAAAACATATAACAAAATAAAGTACTAAACCTTTGGTATTTATAGATAATATCCATTCCTGGCACCTAGTGGCAAAAATGGTAACTAATAAAATGATGCGTCAACAAAAATTTTTAATATATATAAGTAATTATAATAGACATGGTAATTTTTTCTCATTCTATAATTCAGTGTAGTTTAAATTAGGGGGAATGTTTCATATGCCAGCAAAAGAATACATTATTGTCTAAGTATTATCCCGCGACTAAATCGACATATACATTTTAATAGAATTGAGATTGTTTTAAGTGTGTAGGATCAGAACCACTCTTATGTTTTGAATCAAATATACCTCAGACAGACTTATTTCAAGCTTTTGAATTCTGCTAACAGATGCGACGATCAAATCTGGCCTTCAAAAGGTGGGTCGCTCGTTAGCACAGCCACAACTTATCTGTATTATATGTCATCTGTGATACTGGTAAAAGAAAACAGGCAAATCAAAACGTGACTACATATAAGGATGTTCGCGTGTGTTTTAAAGACCACCAACAGCTAAGGTTATTTGGGCCTAGCACCAATTCATATTTTCTATTCATTATTTTTTTTTAATAATAAATTGAAAATCGAATTGACACTTTTACCAGCTCTCGGGCTAGAACCCGGGAACTGGGGACTTGTAATAGAGGAACCATAGCAACGCCATGTAAACAACAGCATTGCTACATTTTCGGCCATTCTCAAGTCCTATAAGGATGTTCGCAATTACTATTTACATATAACATAAAAAATGGCGGGTAGTAGGCGCCATATTGAATTTTTTTACAGCCTATGACACTCTTGACATTGAGACGAATTCAACGACACCTGATTTATTAAAATCGGTCCACTAATTTGGTCTCTAGGAGGCAACTATATACCCATGCATTCGTACATAATTGACTGTTGAAATCATAACCCTTCCTTTTCGGGTAAAAAGTGTGCGGAAAATGGCCCGCGGCTCAAATGAGTTTGACATCCCTGCTCTGCATTGATTAGTCTCACAATATTGTAAAAGTGTACAGTCAATAAATTACAAAAATCGCGAATAAATACGAAACATCATGATTTTTGTTAAAATCCCGATAATCAGTAATGTACACAAAATCAAAACATGGTTCCCCTTGATTAAACACTGCAGATAAACACGTATGTTTACATCACGCGAACGATGTCAAATAAAATGCTAAATTCAAAAAACAACACCGCGGAAATACACTAGCGACGCGATAATTCGATTAAACATGGTGCTTTAAAACAGGACTGACCATTTCTGTGTTCTTAAAAAAATCAAAATATTTAAAATTTAAAAAATACCCGACGCAAAAAAGCAAACCTTTTTAAAATAAGAAATAACTAGTGTACCCGTGCAAAACTTTTTTCACTGTCTTCAAAGAACAATGATTTAGTAAAGGCTATCGCCAAAAAAAAATATTTGCCAACACAAACTTTTTTTATATGTAATATGAATCACTTTATTAAGAAAACAATAAGAAATATATATTTCAAGCTTTCTCAATATCATTGTGTATACGAACGCGTGAGTAAAACACATAACCTAACTTTTAACGATATGTTTTTAATATAATTTTTGATAAATATTTTTGATTCAAACATAACTTTAAAGTGTACGTAAAATAGTAGTTTTTTAGAAGCTATAGAACGTGTCTATCAGTGTAATACTTACGTACGAATGATCTTCAGAAAAAAGTCGATGAGTTTGTCGGTATTTGAGAAACTAAGTACTATATTTAAAAGAGAAAAAAAATTTGCACGTAGGTACATACACATCTTTATTGTTTAATTTTAAATACTTTTGGAAATTTTGTCAATATAACCCTATTAAAATCTGGGCTCTAAAAATTAAAATGTACAACTGTCAAGATGTTTCATTGTTTATTGTTTGCATAGCCTATCCACGACATGTACGCATGTCGTGGATGAAATATTTAATTCATAAATGGGTAGGGGACAGTAAAATGACAAAAATACCAATGTCTCAACGATCCTCGATGCATTTATGAATTAAATATTTCATCTAAACGAAGAAATAGACGGTGCATTGGGCATATATAGTAGATATTAATTATTATTTTCTCACTTTTTCAAGGTTTTTTAAATTTTTAATTTAATTTTTATTTCATACTTTTTCAACTTACTAATCAAAAACTGAATATTTGGGCTCAAACTAGAGTTGCCAGAAAGCCGTAATTTCCGGGAAAGTCCCGGAATTCGTCAATAATTTTGGTTCATAATTATTATAAAAGCGGGGTTGTAATCTCTATGATAGTTTATTAGTCGCAACCCCCGCTTTTATAATAAATATGAACCAAAATTATTAAATATTATTTTTTCCTTTTTAGTACATTTCAATAAAAGCTTGTCTCTAAAAAGTTTTTTTTTACTAATATTTTATATTGTTCATTTTAGTCTTTCAAAATTTTACCCCCCTTTGACACCCGTAGGGTTTGAATTTCGAGAAATCATTCCTTAATGGATGCTTACGTCAGAAAAGGAACCAACTATCCAAATTTCAAGTTTCTAGCTTCAGCGATTTGGCCTGGGCGTTGATTAGTCAAAAAAAAAAAACTACACCCCCGTTTAAACCCCTTAGGGGTTGAATGTATTTCTGAAAACGATTTATTCATGTATTATCATCGGGAATACATATGTGTACAAAATTTCAAATCGATCGGATACGTGAAAGTCGTTCAAAATTGTCTTGCAAGTTTTGACCTAAACAAACAAACACACAAACTAACATACATTGCTTGTTAAATAAAAGCTTGTAGGTAATAATAATAATAAAAACTGAAATGTTAACAGTTTTTGATCGATATGTTTTCAAATGGATTAGATTGTAGATTATAGACGCTCGACAACTGAGCTAATTAGCGGTTTTCAAATGAACTAATATAAAACATTAGCTTTGCATATTGAAATATAACGTACCACAGTCAGTGGTATGCGGACACTATTGTGTCTAACCATCCCCACCGGATCACGCCGTGTCCAATTGACCAGCTACAGTGTTGTCAGGCCGCAGGACATTTCATCTGTCACCGCCATATAATTCTGCATCATACACCGATTTTATCCCCTCATCACACACAATATACCCCACAATTGTTTTATATATACAGGATGGTAGCCGTGACTGCTGCACATAGGGATTTAACCCGTAAAATCAAACTTTGGCGATTTCCTGCTTCCCTAATTATTTTAGGAAAAATATCTTCAAATAATAGTTTTAGAACATAAAATTCTGCATCTAAATCATTAAACAATATTAATTTTGCATGCTTTGTAACGGCAGAAATTTGATATGAAAATGCCAAAATTAGCTCAAAAACAGATAGTGATAGCCATGGAACTTGAACAAAATGAATTGAAATTATTCTGACAGCTAAAACTTCATCATTTTGTTCAAGTTCCATGGCTATCGCTATCTGTTTTTGAGGTAATTTTGACATTTTCATATTACATTTCTGCCGTTACAAAGCATGCAAAATAATTTAATGATTTAGATGCAGAATTTTATGTTCTAAAACTTTTATTTGAAGATATTTTTCCTAAAATAATTAGGGAAGCAGGAAATCGCGAAAGTTTGATTTTACGGATTAAATTCCTATGTGCAGCAGTCACGGTCACCATCCTGTATACATTCATCAATGCAAATAAAAAAAGGCAGGTGTGTATTTTACACACGGCGGAAGTTATACTCCTTAACATATACCCCGCAACTGGGTAGTCGGGTAAAGTCGGGTAAAGAACAAAATTTTGGTAGGTATCAGCTGCACCATTATTCTTGGGACAAGTGTGACAGCCGCGACAAGGCCACCGAGCTCAGCCTCCCCCCCTTCGATCTATGAAAAAAATGAAACAGCGGAAACTATTTTCGATGGTTTCTATGATGTATGTAATAGATTTTTCTAGAAACTTTTTAGTTTCGCGAAATATTCTGGAAAATTCCATGACATTCTATAAGATTCTTGAATGTTCTATATATGATGTACTTTTCTGAATTATTTTTTTTCTCGCTCACCGTTCATCCATCTTTTAAAGACAACGCCATTCACTTAAATTCTAATAATGTTGCATAAATGAGTTAATAAATAAATTGAAAAAAGTTACGTTACGTGTGTGGCTTACAAAAAAGAATAATATAAAGCATTAATAACACCTACTGCTTACATCAGATATAAATGTAAATATCAGCTGCAAAAAGGCAAAACCGTCTATGGCAAATTTTTGGTTTTTACTAATTTGGTGATACATAAATATTACCTATATCTCTATATTAAAATAAAATAAATAAATAAAGCAATGGGGTCGTCCCACATTTTTTTTTTTTGGGTTGGAATCTACGTTACAAATAGATAATAAAACAATTTCTTTCATAATTTTTCGGACGCTTTTTCTACAAGAAAAAAATTCCCAAATGTGCGTATTTTTCAATGTAATTTTAAACATAGAATTAATACCGCCACGGAATACGTCATTCACAGCCGACCTTCTCTGCATGACTGGTTGCTGTAGTTGAATCACGCCCACGGACATTTTGTTCTGTAAATTGAAATATATGCTTAAAACAGTCGCCGTAACGACATATTAAAATTTGAACCTTGAACTAATAATATAAATTTCGTTGGGTACATGACACGTTTAGGGTGATCTGTCACCCCTTTAATACCGACCATGATCGATCTGCAAATATTATAATGGCATTATTGGATCACCAACAAGCTATACAAACAATTTCAGTCTTGAAGCAATAATAATTGTGACAATTTTTTTTGCTACATGTTGGGAGCGGTCTGCATCCCTCCCATACCGCTATCTAGCAATATCCCTTACTCAGGGCACTTTAATATGCCTCGCTCAACATGTTCACAGAAATAAGGCCTTGAATAAATAACACCAACAAATTGTCACTAGCTCTCGGTCTAATAGTCCTCATGAGCGATTTTGGCTTTTGGCCAGAGATATGTAACTATAGAGAATTCTTTATTGTTATGACGAATAAGTGTAGTGACAAGCAATAAATAAGAATATAATTAAACTAACTGCAAAAGGAAAGAAGACCACTTTCATATGTACACCTGTCATCGAAATGTTGATTAAGTACGGTCATGTTTCCTTTTTTTCTCATTTCAATAACTATATTGCTCATTCAGAAAAACACTATATCGACATGGGTTTATATTTTATTAGCAAATAAGCAACTGCTATGCAAGAAGTTATCAAAAAAAATAGGTAAAGGTCGAAACACTTAAAGATGTAAAATCGAACTAAATAAGTAACTTTATTCAAGTACCTACATACATAATTTTTTAGATATCAGAAAGTAGATTATAAACGCTCGACAAGTGAGGTCATTAACGTCTGTAAAACATTATTTTTTAAATGTTTATCTAAAGTTAGTGTAAACAGTTATCCCACTTCTGACTGCATCTTATCAACAGGTGTAAATTGTGCTGTCTCCAAAAGTTAATTAGAAAAAATTACCGACACTAAAATATATGTACACAAATTTAAATAAAAAACCGAAAAGGAGCCACGATAAACAAGCTACCTGTCTTACCTACAGCAGCTAACATGCAACTAATTGTTACTTAGGTATTATGCAAGAATACAGGATGTCTCAAAAAGAGGAAGCGAACCATCGTGTGAAAAATACAAAGGGATCGGGAGCTCAAAATTGAGTTAGTTGCACAATTTAAAAAGCAGTATAACAATATTAAAAAATCACAATTTTTTGGGAACAATAAAATTTTGCAGGGAATTTTTCATCACATTTTTATTATGCAACACAAAAACATATACGTCAATTTGAACAAAACTCTAAAATCTGAGAAACATTCAACAGTTCGTTGAAGCGCAATAATTTATTACACGTGATGTACTATTTAAATAACATATGACGTCATTTAGTATTTATAATCTGCTGTATGGATACTGAAGATGCCCAAAATGGGCAAAACGTTTATTTTAATGTAGGTTACTAGGTACACATGACAGGCTTGTCACAAGAATAAACTTTATTAACTTCCCATTGGAAGAATTGTTGTACCTAATGGGTCCGATTTTGCAAATAAAAAAAATTTGACGTATCTGCACGTTGTGTGTGTACGTAAGTTCGTTTGTATGTTGGTGAACTTTTTTTCCGCTCGTTTCTTAATTAAAATTAAGCTGTATTTTTCCAAAACTTCTAATACAACTCTCCAGTAGTGTTGCCGTCTAGACAAGACAAGACAAGACTTTCAAAGTCTTGTCTTGAAATATCAAGACAAGACTTCACTTAAGTCTTGTCTTGAAATATCAAAACTTCACTAAGGGTGATATTCATAGTCAGGTCTTAATTATAAGACCGCCTTAAGTAAGAACTTAAGACGCCATCTAGATTCATAGACGATAAATAAGACGGCGTATAAGCAAATGCTTAAGCACGGTCTTAATTGAGATCTTATATAGCGAATAAGGCGGTCTTATTTCAAGTCAACCTCGGAGTGGACTTAAGACCGGTCTTATTCAAAAGTGTCATGGCTGACATGCAAAAAGTGTGACGAAACTCCTTTGTTCGACGACAACAGTTGTCGCCAATGCCGGATCTAGAGGTCTGGAGGCCCCGTGGCAACAAAGGAGTGGAGGCCCCCTGGCCCCAAATTATTTTCCAAATAAAATGGACAATTTTTTTCAGTCGAGTTTTCCAATAAATAATTTATTGTGAAACCAAGTATAGATTATTTTATTATTTAACAAACATATAAATATAATCGGAAACAAGAATTATCTGAAATTAAATTTTAGGGTTAACGAACGGAACCTTTCGAGCTTTTTTCGCCGAAAAATCGTTGATGATTTCGCTGAAATCCAGTTCCCGAAGTAAATCACTTTCAATGCTCAGGAGAGAAAGCTTTGATAGACGGTTTTGTCCCATCGTGGTTCGAAGCCTATTTTTTATAATTTTCATTTTTGAAAATGAGCGCTCTCCAGTGCAATTTGATACCATCAAAACCAAATACATTCTCAATGCAATTTCAAGGTTTGAGAATGTAGCTCTGAAATTTTGATCTTCGAGAATTTGGTAGTAAAATAGTTCCGAAGATTGGTCTTTTCCATAGTCCTTTTTGTATGAGTCGATCAAAGACACAAATTGAGCCAACTCATTACCAAGACTAGGTTCTAAATCATCCTGATAAACTTTCACCAATGCCTCTGCTGCAGCGTGCAAATTTTCAGCACGTTTACCGCGTTTACTCATCTAAATGCCAAAACCACGTAATTATTGTGCAGTGGAAGTCAAAAAACATTTCCTCATGATTACTTATTAAAATTATTAACGCGATTTAGCATATTTTCAACGACAAAATTTAATAACCGAGAATTCAGAGAATTTTTTTCCAAAGTCTCTATTGTAGGGGCCCCTCTTTTGTGGAGACCCCGGGGCTGTAGCCCCGGTTGCCCTCCCCTAAATCCGGCCCTGGTTGTTGCATGCGCCGTTTTACACAACATGGCGTTAATTTTTAACGACGTACTGCCGGAAGATGATGCTGAACTTGTCGTCGAAGAAGAAGTTCCTATCGATAGACCTCGCTGGCAACCTCGTGATGGGTTTGCTGCTCGAGAAGCACTAATCGCTCGCTTATTTAATTAGTTAAGTGCCAATTTTTCCTAGATACATTTTAGCAATACGACCGCCGATAGCCAAAATACAGTATGTGAAAATAACATTTTCGCCTCCGTAAATTAAAAAGTTTATAACTGAATTTTATATATTTATTTAAATAAAATATAAAAATATATATGTTCTTCATTCAACCGCACTCGTTGTCAATAATCAGTTTGACTTCTAATTTTAAAAATCATAGTATATTAGAAAAACAATCTTTATCTTTACCTTGCTTGTCAAACGTCAACACAATTTCCATAGTTATAAAAAGAAAATCCTTGTTTTCTATTGGTCAATAGCCGGAAACATTTCGAACATTGTCGAGTTTGAAATAAGTCCTAGCTCAAGCACCGTCATTATAAAGACGATCTTATTCACCAATTTCTTATTCCAGGCCGCCTTATTAGTTGACTGTGAATACATAGCGGCTTAAGACGATCTTATTCAAATAAGATGAACTTTGTTAAGACCGTCTTAAGCATTGTCTTAAGACCTGACTATGAATATCCCCCTAAAGTCTAGATTAACAAACTCTTGTTATGTCTAATATCAAGACTCGAGATTATTTTCAATAGTCTAGATTAGTAGTAGTAGGTAAAGTAAACCTTTACATACTACTACTTAGTTTATTTAGACTCTTGAAAATTGTCTCGAGTTTTGGCAAGTCTTGATCTAGATAAAGCAAATCTTGTCTTGCCTTGAAAATTTCTAGACAAGACTTTTGCAAGTCTTGTCTTGAAAATCTGGACAAGACAAGACAAGACAAGAGTCTAGAAAGTCTAGATCTAGACGGCAACACTACTCTCCAGCCGTAGGTACTAAATTCTCATCAAATAATTATCTAAATAAAATAGTAAATTCGCAGATATGTGAACCTGCGAATTTACTACTTTAATTATATAAATATGGACACGAAATCTACAAAATAATTATCTAATGTTTTGATCTTTAAAAAGTTCAACTATATAAAAATAGGAAATAATTTTTTGGAACGCGTTGTATATATATTACGTGTATAAAGTTCAAACAAAAATCCGATGAGCACTTAACAATACAAACAGCTTAAATGTGGAGGACATATTATATATCTAATAGCTTATCACCGACGTGCTAACGACGTGTCGCGCTACCGGCTTTTTACAGATTTTGTGTAACAGACAAAAGAATTATATATACCAACAAACTTACGTCCACTGGAGCTCTATTTGTATATACAATGTATATATGTATATATGCAATGTTTTAAGGGATGTACCGATTACAATATATGTATGGTATTATGTTTGTCACACGCCTATTAATTTTGGTACGTCGCTTGGAAATAGATATATATGAGCGATTTTGTGCATATTTCGCACCTATTGGCAATTAAATCTAACTATAGGTGGCAACATGGGCAATATTCTAAGCGGTATGAATTTGTAATTTTAACAAGTCAATGTAGTTCTTCATTTGCTGTGATCTTTGACGATACAACTATGGACTAGCAACACTAGCTTCACTCTGGATCCGTGTTTTGACAAAATCAACAAAACATGACAGATTACATGCATTAAATTATATCTGATGTATGGAAATACATTGGACTAAGTGAAAGTGACATGCATGAAAAATGTTAAGTGAGGTGTATTGAAGAAGGTACTTGATTTTAGTATATCTATGGTCTAAGGCATTGACTTCAGTAGCGGCCATATTTGTTTCGAGCTCATCCCGCTTACAATAAATTTCAGGTAATGACTAACAGAGGTTAGCCACTTTGAATTTAATCGAGAATAATATGGACATTTTTTATATTTCTTTCATGATATTTTATACCATTACTTTAATATCTGTTTCCCTCTTAAATATGTAAAATCTAATTCTAAAACCAACACATATGCTGAATGGATAACACCTGAAATTAAGACTATGTCTCACTATAAAAAACATTTATATCAAATACGCAAAAACAATCCAAACAATCATAATATTGAATTGGAATATAAGAACTATTGTAAAACATTTAAACAAATAGTTGCACAGACAAAAAGGCAAGCTAATATAAATTTTTTGGCCGATAACAAATATTCGGGGAAAGCAGCTTGGAAACTAATTCAAAAAACTGTAAAACCAAAATCTGAAAAAACGATTGATAAACTACTGATAAATGGTTCTATTACTAGTGAAATTCAAATGATCACTAATGAATTTAACTCTACATTTATAAACATTGCAAGTAACTACAATTTGAAACCCAGTACGGACTGTAAAGTGAAAAACATAAACACATCATGTTTCATGTTACCTACAACTAAAACTGAGGTAATCAGTGATATAAAAAGTCTTAAAAACTCTTTTTCGGTAGGATGGGATGAATTTCCAACACATTTAATAAAAATAATATCGGACTATATAGCTGTTCCCTTAACATATATAATAAACTTATCATTTGAAAGTGGAATCTATCCGGACAAGTTAAAACGGTGCATTATTAAACCTATATTTAAAAGTGGTGATCAACTAATGGTTAACAATTACAGACCGATTTCTTTAAATTCTAATATATCTAAAATTTTCGAAAAAACAGCCCATAAAAGATTTCTTAACTTCTTCATGAATAATAAGGTTATAAATGACAACCAACATGGCTTTTTACCTGGTCGAGATACTAATCTGGCACTGTTCAACTCTATAAATTATATTTTAGAATCTTTAAATAATAAATACAAATCTATTGCAATGTGCCTTGACCTAAGTAAGGCTTTCGATTGTGTCAATCACAATCGTCTTTTAGACAAATTATATTGCTGTGGAATACGTGGTCAGGTCTGGGATTGGTGTAAATCATATCTTACAAATAGACAACAGCAAGTGCAGATATCTTCAACTTCTTCTGAATGGCTTCAACTGAAGTGTGGCGTTCCACAAGGGAGTATCCTTGGGCCACTCTTTTTCTTGATTTATATAAATGATCTACCATCGGTAATAAACACTAAATGTATATTATATGCTGACGACACTACACTGTTATTTAGAAAACAGGAGGACATTGAAAATGAATATACACTACTGTGTGAATGGTTTCAGGACAACGCTTTAAAATTAAATCTGGAGAAAACTCAGTTTATAGAATTTAATAAAAAGAACAATCAGCAAAGTAAATACATCCACATAAATAATAAACAATTCGAAATAGTTGATCAAATTAAATTTCTTGGGGTCTACATAGACAAAGATCTATCTTGGAATGTCCATATCGAATATATTCGTAAAAAAATTAGATCAAACATATTCTTGCTAAGAAATCTATGCAGACTTACTAATACGGAAACAACCATACAGGCGTATTATGGATATGTATTTCCTCTGCTGAGATATGGCATTGCCCTATGGGGAAACTCCAGTAATGCAATTATTATTTTTAAATTACAAAAAATGTGTATTAGAGCTATTTTAAATCTAAATTCTCGGGACTCTTGTGCCCCTTATTTTAAAAAATATAAAATTTTAACTTTACCATCGATATACATCTTAGAATCGGCTTTACTTGTCAAGAGTAATCGTGATAGTTATAATGATGTAGCGACGGTACACAATCATCACACCAGACAGAATAACAAAATATATAAACCAGCAACAACTAAATCTTTTATTGCAAAGAATGTATATCATATGGCAGTTGATATATTTAATACTATACCGGTACACGTGCAAAAGTTACCTCTGCCTAAATTTAAAAAAAAAATGAAAGAACTTTTAATTAATAAATGTTATTATAACAATCACGATTTCTTAAATGATCGTATTTTACAATTTTAACCTATGTAATTTTATGTGCCTTATTATTAACGTTTATTTCTGACCTTTTGTACACCATATTTATGGTTAAACACAAACAATAAAATTCTATTCTATTCTATTCTATTATAAACTATTTTGAAATAGTAGATTGTATATCTAGTAGCGTAATAAGGTATATTACTGACGAGTAAGTGACATTATGTTAAAACGAGCATAGCGAGTTTTAACAGTCACACCAGTCATAATATTAATATTACGCATGAGATATATAATTATATGGTATTTTTTGCCATACCCACTATAAAATAGCTGCTTTTCACTTCATTTTCATTATTTTCAAAAAGTTTTGACAGTTCATTTCTGTCGCTAACTTTACGTCTATAGTAGGCCCAGAGTATCTGTAAGTAGGTATAATGGATCAGGGCGAATGAACATAAATCACTATGGAAATGGTTTGCTTTCCCACACTAGTGTGGGAAAGATACGTTCCCGCACACCGACCTGTCAAAAACCTCCCACAGAGGGAACATTGGAATGTAGTTGTTCTCGCAATTGCATTCCAATGTTCTTTGGGAATTCCCAGGAGCCCGAGCTCGTACCAGTCGGTTTGAGTATGCCGGTTGCAAGATTCAATACACAAATGGATCGTTAATTGTTGTGTTGAAGACGCTAATGACTTGACGCGTTTATAATCTACAACAATAATAATAATAACTGTCAAAAGTCACTTTACATGCATACATAGATACATGCTTGTAAAATAGCTATTTTATAATGGGTATGGCAAAAAATGATTTCTCTGTATCGATTTTTGATGGTTGTCAGTGGCGGCGCCAGAAAGTGTGTCATGGCCCACCTTAAACTGTATTTGCCTACCCAGCTTGCCCCACCCTGGCATAATCCCTAATCTCTATCTTTTAAATACGTTTTTAACCTTCGATTTTCTTGTAAATTCTACACTGAAAAAAATGGATGTAAAAATACTTTGAAAGTTAAGGTAGAATTCGCTCGATTTTCTAAGTGATTTTACATTAGTATTTATTTTTACACAGAAAACTTCATCAAAACTTGGACTTTTACTGTAAAGTTAAACAAATTTGTGATGTTTACATAAAGTAAATTAAAATTACATAATTTGTGTAATATTCCAATAAAGTGTGTAAAAATTACAAAATAAAATGTATAGTTACATATATAAAATGGATGAATACAAAACAAATTAATGTAAAATTAGTAACCAAGCATGCGCAATGTGTTTTTATGGAATCTACGCGATGTGCAGACGATACCTGTTTGCGACGCCATTGTCTCTTTGTGTGCCTATTACCAGATTAATCGCTGGCTACAAATGGACCATCGATAATCTATGTAATCGGCCTTCTCATTTCTTACAGTGTATAGCAAGTAATCTAAGTTAA
Source organism: Mongoloraphidia duomilia (assembly GCA_039654895.1). NCBI lineage: Eukaryota > Metazoa > Arthropoda > Insecta > Raphidioptera > Raphidiidae > Mongoloraphidia > Mongoloraphidia duomilia. Next base: position 10,398,063 of record CM077523.1, read on the forward strand.
AATTTTATCGAGCTCTGAAATTTTGGGAATAAATGTTATTGACCTACCTTCAGATCACCATGCCCAACACTGGCCCACCCTAACAAAAAAACCCTAGCGCCGCTACTGGTGGTTGTATTATTCTTATAATAGACTTTGGGAGTCCTGGAAGTATTTCTTGTAATCATTGAAACATTCTGTACACAGAGAAATAAAGAGCGCAAATAAATATTATGCATTCGCAAAAAATACAATTAAATTAAATATTGCTTAAATTACTGTGAGTTACCTTGGAAAATAAATATTGGTACAAATATTATTAAAAGTATTTTTAAATGTTATTTGCTTCACGAATTTGTCACTAATTAAAATGATGAACTTTCAAGGAAATGTACTCTTTGCATATTATTAATAATGGACTTCGAATGTGACAAAAGTAAATATCAATTAGCACTTCTGACAGAACGATATATTAGACATAAGATAAGTACAGAAGAATCTCGATTATAAACGAGACCGACAATTGGATAATTTAGTAAAACACTGAAAATGTACGTTGTACCAATGAAAAATATTTACCTACATCTACTTGTCGAGGCAATAACTTTTTACAAGTTTTTTTTATTAACTTCACTTGTTTTATTATAATTATTATTAACTTCCCATTGGAAGTTATTGTATTGGGTCCGAAAATCGAAATCAAAATGTATACCTAACAACTTTTTATGTTTCAAGGTCACTACACTATTTTTAGAAAGATGTCTGTGTGTGTGTATGTGTACGTATGTACGTACGTACGTATGTGTCCATTTATTTCTAAGACGAAATCTCGAGAATGAAAAATGATATCGACAACGTTAGGGTGCCAATCGACGCGTATTAACGTAAATATGATCTAAAAGAAATTTTTTCAAAATCGGTTCAGCCGTTCTTTGTTGTTAACCAAATAGACTCCAAAAAAGTAGATTTTACTATTATTTTTAAAGCGACCAACAGTTAGAAATATTTGAGTCTTGTATCAATTCATAATTTCATATTTATTATTTTTTAATAATAAACTGAAAATCCATACTTTTTTGCTATACCCACTATACAAAATAATTACTTTCCATGCATGTGTATCGGCCCGTTTTGGGTCATTAAACAGGCAGCTGTGCCGAAAATGTTTTCATAATATAACTAGTGCGGTAAGAAAATGGTTACCATAGTAACTTATGTTTATTCGTTTTATCAGCTTGCTATTACATACTCACGGCCTGCTGTAAATGTAAAGATTACGACGCAAATTAACTGTCAAATTTTTTTTCAAAATACTGAAACTGAATTGAAAGTTGGTATTTTAAGTAGTGGGTTTAGCAAAAAATACCATATACAGATTGTATCAAATTAAACCTGTGCATAGGGCATTCTGTGTGTAAGACAGAGATTGATACATAAAGCAATAAGTAAGAATGAGATAAATGATCGCTAATGGGATGTTACGTGGTTACTGTAAATAAATATGTAATACCGAACAACTGTCATCCTTGTTTCTACAGTAAAAATTTAAAATAGTCACTACTGAAATTATTGATAAAATGGCAATTTATACTGTTCGGGAAAAAATTCAAATAATTAAATGGTTTTATGGTGGTAATTCAACCGCCGACATAATAAAATTATTTGTAGCTGCCTTTGATAATAGTATAGAAGGAGCGAAAAAACAAAGATGACGCTATTAGGTTGTATAAATATTATTTATTTACAGTAACTACGTAACATCCTATTAGCGATCATTTATCTCATTCTTACTTATTGCTTTATGTATCGATCTCTGTCTTACACACAGAATGCCCGATGCACAGGTTTAATTTGATACAATCTATATATATCTCATGCGTAATGATATTATATGACTCGTGTGTCTGTAAAAACTCGCTATCGCTCGTTTTTATATACTGTCACTGCTCGTCAGTAAGACGCCCCATTACGCATCTAGATATGCTACTATTACCGACACGAGCCTTGGATTCGTAGCTTGTAAAAGAGGAAACGACATAAGCTTTGTTTCAACCACTTTGAAAACCGTAATATTACCGTCACGCTCATGCGCAGTGGATAGAACGCATTCCAACCGAACTTGTGATCGTTTGTGAACAATTCTTAAAGCGTTCCAACCGATTTGTGATCGTTTGTGAACGGTTTCCAAACGATCATTTCAGTACATGATCTAGACATGAAACCAAAATATAATTGCTACAATGTCAAACCCAACAGATATCACCTGGCTAACGAATAATCAACCATTCTGTATAATATTAACACGTACAATTTGAATATTCTTTTTAAAATATAATGTGCTACATCAATTGTTATACAATGGTCAAAATTGTGTAACGGTGTAGTATTCTTGAATATTCGTTTTTCTTATGATTGTGACATAATGTCTATAAGACCCCGTTCACACTGCAACGAATCGGTCGTTTCCCCAAATCAGTTTTTGAAGTTATACTTCTTTTGGCGCGTTATTAAAAAATTATGAGAGTGAATTTTTACGTTGCGCGTCACGAAAATTTAACAGGATGAAGTTGCAGCATTAATGATTTCCATAGTTACCATATAAACAAATATAAATAAATTCACTCCAGTCCTTTTATTATTTTATATTTCAATAAATTATTTGCATGCAAATTAAAAATTAGTTCTTAATCACGCCAAAGAAGTATAACTTCTAACGCGCGTACAAAGTACACGCATCCTGTTTTTTTACCTATCTACCTACCCAGTACCCTGGCCCGTGAATTTTTTTTTTTTTTTATATATAGTATACACATTTATTTGTTCCTTTTACAATACATTTTTGAAAAACATATTATAAACTGTTAAGAATTATCCCATCCAACTTGGTAAGCGAGTACAGGGTAGGAGACACATTTCTTAAGAACGGGTCATACTAGGCTGGTTGCCAGCTGCTGCTGATCAGTGACTGACAAGTAGCACCAGCAACTAGCGGCCGCATGCAACCCGGTCACACTTTCGGCTGCTACATCGCCAGTTTCTACTAGCAACCAGCGGCTGGCAATCCGGTCACACTGTCGGCTGATACTCGCCAGTTTGCTATTCGACATACAAAATACCACGTGACGTACGGTAGCTAAGTACTCGCTGCTGTGGCAACAGTGGTCCGACTGCGCTGCCGGCTGGTGCCAGCGGTCACGTGATCTATTAGTCGCAGCTGCCTGCTACCAAAAGTTGAACTCGTCCAACTTCGCCAGCCGCTGATGAATACTCGCCGTCTGGCGAATTTTGTGGTCACACCAAGCTAATCGACGGCTCACAGTAGCGGCTACTAAATTCGCAGCTGGCAACCAGCCTAGTGTGACCCGTGCTTTATAGAGATTTAAGAGATGTCTCTCCTATCCTAGAGTATAGAAAACAGACCCGTTCGATCCGAAACTCGTTTGTGCGCAGAAATGACGCTACTATCTTCTCTAAACGATACTATACTCTACAGTGTGAACGGACTTTAAGTGTAAAGCAAAAGTTCAAGAATAAGTCCCCCTCTTGTGGTACTGTTAACTCAGCAGAACAATTCTGCACAGTCATTTTACAAAGTATGCGTGACTAAAGGTGACAATAATCATATAAGTTTTAATTGTATTTGATCAGTTACTTCTCTAAGTAGTTGTCTATTTACATTCCTAAAAAAGTACTGTTTAAATAGACCGATAAAAATTTCTTAAGGCTCGTATTCACCGAAAATATGATTAATGATTCCAAAAAAATCTTTCACAATAAATTTAATTGGGTTCTATATATCTATACGAACTTTATTTTTTTCCATAAATTTCAAATTGTTTGTAAAGGCGTGTTTACACACACTGTAAGAAATGAGAAGGCCGATTACATAGATTATCGATGGTCCATTTGTAGCCAGCGATTAATCTGGTAATAGGCACACAAAGAGACAATGGCGTTGCAAACAGGTATCGCTACATCGCGTAGATTCCATAAAAACACATTGCGCATGCGTTGTTACTAATTTTACATTAATTTGTTTTCTATTCATCTATTTTATATATGTAACTATACATTTTATTTTGTAATTTTTACACACTTTATTGGAATATTACGCAAATGATGTAATTTTAATTTACTTTATGTAAAAATCACAAATTTGTTTAACTTTACAGTAAAAGTCCAAGTTTTTATAAAGTTTTCTGTGTAAAAATAAATAATAATGTAAAATCACTTAGAAAACCGAGCGAATTCTACCTTAACTTTCAAAGTATTTTTACATCCATTTTTTACAGTGCAGTGCACAATCTTGGGCTGGCAGCCGTAGCTGTTCGTAGTAACTGGGGAAATAAAATGGTCAGGTTCTAATCCGAGAAGAGAACTGGTTAAAGCATCAATTGGATTTTCAATTTATTATTAAAAAAATAAATTGAAAATATGAATTAGTACTAGGTTCAAATAACCTTGGCTATTGGTGGCCTTAAAAAGAAAATAAAGTAAGACCTAAAGATAGTACTTGTCTTTTTTCATTAGAGTGAAAACTAGACCAGTCAGTGATCCACGCGGTCAATAAATGACAAACGCCTAGGCCTTGCAGTCAGGGTCTATCCTGATTGGTCGAATACCATCTTGATGTCGTTTGACACACACACAACACACACACACCTAAACGAACGTAACAACTAACTAGTAAACTCTGTACGAATATGGATAGTTGAGAGCGAATAAAAAATGGGTTTTTTATGTGGACATTGTTCAAATACATATTCTTCAAGACAGGCATTAATGTTCACAAAATTAGAATGAAAACTTCAGGTAAGACATGGAATCTAATTCTTTCTATAAAAGTCGATCAATTTTCTGACATTTCAAAATAAAACTTAATTAAAATTTATTTTTCCATTCCAATTATTTCTCAAAAAATATCTCAAATAATAATATTAAATTAGGTTTTATTTTGAAATGTCAAAAAATTGATCGACTTTTATAGAAAGAATTAGATTACAAGCCTTACCTGAAGTTTTCAGAATAATTTTGTGAACATTAATGCCCGTCTTGAAGAATATGTATTTGAACATTGTCCACATACAAAACCCATTTTTTAATCGCTATCAACTATCCATATTAGTATACAGAGTTCACTAGTTAGTTGTTACGTTCGAATAGGTGTGTGTGTGTGTGTGTGTGTGTCAAACAACATCAAGATGGGGTATTATACCAATCAGAATGGACCCTAATTGCAGGGCCTCGTCGTTTGTAATGAAAGAGACGATATAATGTTTGTACCGAAATAGAGAAATGAAACGACTGCTGGTAAATTTCACAGTAAATGGGAATCATTTGTTTATTTTCAAAGATGTCACGCTTTATAAATTCGATGCGATAATTTGTTTATCGACATAAACAGTATCAAACGAGAAAAAAATCGAGTGGGTGGAGATGAAGATCGTCGTTTGTTTTTCTAAGATGGCGCGAATACATTTAAATAATTCAACACTTAATGGCGAGTCTACGCCTAGGTAAACAGAAAACTTAAGAAAATAGACAAACACGCCAACCACACGTACTGTGTACCTATTACATAAAATTTACGCAAAATATCCCACTACAATATTTTCCATTATATTTTAAGAGTAGCTTTCCGGCATAGCTTCTACCGTGTAATTAATTAATTGTAGATTATAGACGCGTCGACAACTCAGGTCATTAGCGTCTTCAACACAACAAATATTCCATTTGTTTATTAGAATCCGACTGGTACGAGCACAGGTCCCTGGGAACGCTAATTCCCAAAGAACATTGGAATGTAATTTGCGATAGTAACCACCTTCCAATGTCCCCCCTGGGGCGTTCTACCGTGTAGATTTTAGTTTGGTACAAAATTTGTCTTTAAATATGTGAGAGTTCTCAATCGTTTCAATCATTCCTAGGTAAAAATAGAAGAAAATTATTAAAATTAAATGGTTATCTATTTAATTATAATCACTATTTGCCAGGATTCATGCCACAACAACACATAATATATGAAAATTTAAAATAGCTACCTCTTACCGTTTGTGAAATAAACCCCTGTGACAGACGGACGGACAGACATCGTAAGCAGAGTAATAGGGTTCTACTGAGGTACGGAACGCTCAAAAAGAAAGTTATAGCACATTTCTCTTCTGTGCATGCGCCGATTTTAAAAATTATATCTCAATTTATATTTTTATTTTAATTATTGTAAATTATAGACACGTCGACAACTTAGGTCATTAACGTCTTGATTATATCAAATAACAACTGACTTAAAACTAAATGACATCACAAAACATCCATGAGTGGAGGCGAGATTCCAACCCATGACAGTCTAATCCAGAAGCCGCGACGCTAACCACTGGATAGGGTTCCGTTCGGAGAAACGGAACCCTAAAAAAGCAGAATCAAATTAAAAGAGATTTGTTGTTCGGGAGTCAGACTACAAGAAAAGGTGTATAGGTACACAGAAAACGCGGTACGCCGCCAAACAAGAAATGATATAATCTTGTTGTCAAGAACTGAACAAATAACATTTTTTCAAATATCTCAGTTCGAATATATTATTTAAACACAACACACGATAGTTGAGACAAGACTTCCTGCTCATCGTTGGCACCACAAGCAGTTATTTTAAATTAAGGTGTTACCATGTTGTGATAATAAGACTTATTATAAAATCCTTTTCATTCCATTCAGACGGTGGCCCGTCCGAATACGCGCGCGGACAAAAATTCAAATGTACACAAAGAATTCTTTATACAGAAATAAGATTCATTTTTAAACGGTTTTATTTAGCTTGACCCCGTTCGTTTGTTACTATCTTTGTTTCAAATCTTGCGACAGCTTTTTCAACTACATTCTACTTAACCAATTCTTATGAAACTTTGCACACACATTGAGTTCCCGTTACAATACAATATTATGACAATTTCAACTTGGCAACGAGAATCTGATGATGGAATCAGGAGGTGGAAAGTGGAACTCTTAAAACAAATAAAAATAGGTAAAAAAACTTTTAAGTTAAACGGTTTTATTTTAAATCGCATCAGCTGTATCAAAAACTAGAAAATAATTAGGACACAAACCAAGGGGCACTTTGTGTCGCTGCGTCAGCAGAATAAGTAATAATCTGGGATTTTTAACAGGCTGAAAAAAACGTGGGGCGCATTTGAAATATTTCTGTTTCTAGATATAAGCCGTTCTTATTTAATAATTATACAGTCGTTTACAGATTTTTATGTGCCTCACGTTTTTATTTTAGTCTGGTAAAAGTCCCAGATTATTACTTATTCCGCAGACGCAGCGACACAAAGTGCCCCTTGGTTTGTGTCCTAATTATTTTCTAGTTTTTGGTACAGCTGATGATTTAAAATAAAACCGTTAAACTTAAATGGCTTTTAGTCTTCGACATAAAAAAAATATCCATGAGTGTACAGTTTAAGTTGTAACACATCTTCAGTTCCATTCTGCATTTAAAATATAGTCAAATATAGTTATTCTTTCTCCTTTGTTATCTCTATGCACACCTTTGTAGTAAGACAGTGACAAAAAAATATTTAACGACAAAAAAATAAAGAATAACACGGTGTAGTGTCATGTTTTGTATTTACATACTAGATATAAAAACTACAGTTTTGACTCCTTGAATGCACCTACACAAAAAACGTATTTATAATACCCAAATTTAAAATAGAAGCTACCATTCATCACTTCGAAGTATTAGGTACCGAAAATACGTACATATAGCAATGAGGACGCTGTCAGATTACACACAGTCAGAGCCTGACCGAGAGGGGGGGGGGGTACATAGATGCACAGTTTCTAAAAAATATCGTTTCAACTGATCAATTATTTTTCGAGCAGGATCGATTTAAAATTCTACAATGCTTTTCTTATAGAGAAATATGTGTGAGTCACAATCTAAGGTCATTGTCTTTATTTTTTATTTATTGTAAATTATAGACGCGTCGACAACTTAGGTCATTAGCGTCTTTATTACATTACCTAACAATAAACTTAAAACTAAATGACATCACAAAACATCCATGAGCGGAGGCGGGATTCGAACCCACGACAGTCTGATCCAGAGGCCGCGACGCTAACCACTGGACTACCTGTCCTCAAGGTCATTGTCAAAGTAGATTTTATGACAATACATAAGCCTATCCTATTCCCTGACGCCTATAGGGGTTCCCAATCTTTTCTTTACTGCGGCTCCCCTTACATTTTTATTGATTGTAGATTATAGACGCGTCGACATCTTAGGTCATTAAAGCGTCTTTCAACTACACTAAATAACAACTTTCTTAAAACTAAATAACATCACAAAACATCCATGAGCGCAGGTGGGATTCGAACCCAGAACCCACGACAATCTATAATCTAGAGGCTGCGATACCATGACCAAGTACGCTATCCACTTGACTAGATACTGCCCTCGACTCCTTTTACAGGCTGCAATTTTTTGCGACGCCTTTCTAAAAGAAGATACCTGATGTGTGTAGCTCTAGCAGACAATAAAATTACTTTATTATTCAAATAAAACTCCAAAATATAGAATTATTATTTATTAGATTCTAATTCTAATAATTAGAAAACATAAAAAACTAAAAACAATACAATTAATGAGTAGGATGAGTTTGCTTTACTGAGCATAACTTCTCAAATCGGGACTGAAGTTCTAAAATTGCAACTCCCCTAGGATAGCGTCGCGACGCACAGTTATAGGAAACATCTGCGACCTAACGTATACGCTATAGTAAAAGTCCGATTAAAATCAGTTGTTTTTTGAATTAATCCGGAACAAACAAACTGACAAACGTCACAAATATACGACTTTATTATTTGGATCAACGTATCAGCGCCTATCAGCAATTGAAGATTGTTAAATAAATCAAACGCCAAACAACAAAATCTAAAAAAAATCGCACAAAAAAGATGAAAACAACTTACAAATGTTGAAATTAAAGATTGACACATATGATATGAATTAAGTATGAAAAATGTGTTTAATAATCGTTTAACAGTGGAAAATTACTACAAAAAGATTAGTGTACGATAAAAATAAATTAGTGTGAACAGGCAGGTTGGTAATGCAGGTATCAACCGTACCGACATACGTCGCATTGTGGTGTGTTTAATATAATATGTGTGGCCAAAATTGTAAAATTGCTTATGTCGAGTTTTTGGTATTTTTATTTTTTTTATTTTTAATATTTCTTAATGTCACCAATTCGCCTAGGGCAGAGGTCGGCAACCTGCGGCTCGCGAGCCGCATGCGGCTCTTATGATGTCAAGATGCGGCTCTTCAGTTCCATGCGCAAATATTAATAATTATATTATTTTATTTTCAAAACTCATAAAAAATATTATAGTGCAAAAAAAACTTTAAACAGGATAAAAACACTCAACAGAGAACAGTGAGAATAGGTGGAGTAGAGAGTATACGGACAGCTGACATTTTTTAAATGTGGCAACACTGTTCTGTTTGTTTAGTTATTGGTTATATGATTAAATATTATTTCATATTTAAAGCTTCATATTTAAACAAATTTTTATGTTTCAAGGTCACTACACTATTTTTACACTATTTTTAGAAATACGTCTGTGTGTGTGTGTACGTATGTACGTATGTACGTACGTACGTACGTCGTATGTGTCCATTTCTTTCTCGAGAATGAAAAATGATATCGACTACGTTAGGGTGCCAATCGACGCGTATTAACGTAAATATGATCTGAAAGAAATTTTTTTTAAATCGGTTCAGTCATTCTTTTTTCTTAACCAAATAGACTCCAAAAAAGTAGATTTTACACAATATCTCGCGAATAAAAAATTATATCGACTTCGTAAGGGTGTCAACCGAGGCGTGTTAACGTCATTTTGATCCGACATACATTTTATAAAAATCGGTTCAGCCGTTTTTTTTTTAATTATTGTTAAAAATAAATAATAATTATGTTTTAATGATTAAAATGATTACTTTTCTGTGTAATATCTAATTTAATTATTATTATTAAATATTTATCAAACTGGGAAGTTCGTCGTATGGACCTCAAGGATAGCACTTTAGTCCTAATAAACGACCCACCTCAAGGCTTGTTATTTAATGTTATAGTTGAAAGACGCTAATGACCTGAGATGTGGACGCGTCTATAATCTACAATAAATAAAATACAATCTACTATTATAAAACTATCGAAAAATTTGACATACGCCCTTTTGTCTTGCGACCGCAGACATACATATGCGACATTTAAGACCCACAGCGCGTCTGTGTTCAAAGGGTTACACGCAACACGCGATAAAACTGAAAATAACCACGTTGTGGTTTTGCTGCAATAATATTATAATTAAACGTGTTTAATTAGGCTTACTCTAAAACCACTGTCGGAGAGATATATATATACGAATAATTATACCATTATACTTTTACAATTTATTCGTACTTACATTATATCTTTACATTTTGTTTTAAACTGTAGAGTAATTGTCAACTCAGCCACCGCGAAAGTGGAAGTTTCGGGTTAGAGTCCCGACGGTGACATAGGTTTGAAAAATGAATTTTTCCATAGTTGCATCATATTGTTACGTCATTTCGATGGGTGTTTCTAACACAAATGCAAACTTTGCATTCATTTGTATTTACATTTTATCTTTTTGATTATTATAGCGCCTTCTCCGCGAAATAAATTATTGACTAGTCAAGTTTCAAAATTTAAGATAGTGAGTCATGCACTTTATATTTCACTTTTTATATAAGCGGCACAGTTATTATGCATGGTATATGCTTACGTTGTTTCATTGCTTTTCAGCTTCATTAACCTTGTTACGAAGTGAGTGACTCACTATCTTAAATTTTAAAACTTAACTATAGCCTATTGCTTGTAAAATCGAAATGTGTCTAAATTCTAAGAAATCTTTCCAGAAGTGTACCTACTTATATTTAGATTTGATCAAAATTAAAATTTAGTTTTTTTTTCAGAGTGATCCCAAAAAGTTATTTTCTTACATTTTATGATTCCCAAGACCTATAAAAGAATTCCTCGACTTTTCTAATTTTTCACGGCTTTCCAAGTCTGTGGCTACCCTGACTTTTTACCCGACTGTACTTGTTTTGAGTCTAAAAATGTGACAAGCAGTCAGGGTCCATTCTGATTGATCGAATACCCCATCTTGATGTCGTTTGACACACGCACACACACCTAAACGAACAACTAACTAGTGAACTCTGTATACTAATATGGATAGTTGATAGCAATTAAAAAATGGGTTTTGTATGTGGAGAATGTTCAAACACATATTTTTCAAGACAGGCATTAATGTTCACAAAATTAGAATGAAAACTTACAGGTAAGGCTTGTAATCTAATTTTTTCTATAAAAGTCGATCAATTTTTTGACATTTCAAAATAAAACTTAATTAAAATTTATTATTCCATTTCAAATTCTCAAGAACACTGTTACTGTATAAATTCTGGACATCCTATAATATCTCAAAATATAATAATATTAAATAAATATTATGATTTTAACAGTCTATTTATATTTTTAACCGACTTCAAAAAAAGGAAGTTTCTCAATTCGACCGTATATATTTTTTATGTGGTTATGTATGTTCGCGGATAACTTCGTCGTTTATGAACCGATTTTGAATTTTTTTTTTATTTGAAAGGATATACTTTCAGATATGTCCCATAGAAATTTCATCAAAATCGATTCAGTAGTTCGGCTGATTTTAATAAAAAAGTAAGTAACGGCGTGTGATTCTTTAAGGTAAATGTTACTTTTTGACACTAAAAAGTAAAAAATAAAAAACTTTTTAACAAAAAAAAACCTCCTTCAAAAAGGCACTAAAAAGAGAAAAATAATGAAATTTTGAGGTCTGTGCCAATTAAAATATGAAGTCGGTTAAAAAGTATAGTATAGTGATTAATATCTTCTTTTTAACCAATTTCATATTTTAATTGGCACAGACCTCAAAATTTCATTATTTTCCTCTTTTTAGTACCTTTTTGAAGGAGGTTTTTTTTTGTTAAAAAGTTTTTTTATTAATAGAAAGATAACTGAAATTACTCAACTACTCTATATTTTTTACATATAATATGTACGTTACGCCTATGGTAAAACACGTAGAGAATTTGCTACATTGGTGAATATTAGTCATTTAATACAGGTAAAGCACAGGTGATAATTGTTGTTATCATTATTGTTTGTTCACACATCATAATATAAGGTAGGCAGGAGGTATGCCATATTATAGTTATGGCTTCCGTTCGTGACATTTGGCGTTATACCTCCGTTTCAACCACCGGTAAAATCATGAATCTCATATAATACACAATTATACAGACGATTCATAAGACAATAATCATCCCAACGCAAATTATGAAAAACGTGTAAAACAGGACGCGCACCTAGTGGATACGATTCACCTCAATAATGTTGTTATCGATATTATTTCTATCCACACAACTACCAATATATGCTAACTTCTACACATTTCAATTCACGTCACACGCCGCGTCATTGCGCACGCCGGATTTTCCTTACCTCCCCAACGCCGTGGAACCTGCCAGAAAGCCGAGTCATTGAAAAATATAGTGTTATCGATATTATTTCTATTCACACAATTACCAATAGGTTATGCTAACTTCTACACATTCAGTTCACGCCAAACAAACGTCACACGCCGCGCCATTGCGCCCGCCGAATTCCCCTTACCTCCCCCCGCCGTGGAACCTGTCAGAAAGCCGAGTCATTGAAAAATATACTGTTATCGATATTACTTCTATTCACACAATTACCAATGCAGACTTCTGCACATTTCAATTCACGCCAAACAAACGTCACACACCGCGCCATTGCGCCCGCCGGATCCCCTTACCTCCCCCCGCCGTGGAACCTGTCAGAAAGCCGAGTCATTGAAAAATATACTGTTATCGATATTACTTCTATTCACACAATTACCAATGCAGACTTCTGCACATTTCAATTCACGCCAAACAAACGTCACACACCGCGCCATTGCGCCCGCCGGATCCCCTTACCTCCCCCGCCGTGGAACCTACCAGAAAGCCGAGTCATTGAAAAATATAGTGTTATCGATATTACTTCTATTCACACAATTACCAATGCAGACTTCTGCACATTTCAATTCACGCCAAACAAACGTCACACGCCGCGCCATTGCGCCCGCCGGTCCCCTTATCTCTCCGCTGCCATGGAACCTGCCAAAAAGCCGAGTCATTGGAAAATATGGTGTTATCGATATTATTTCTATTCACTTATAATTGTTTCTAATATCGCACCATTTGCAAAAAAAGTTCTCAGGCGATGATGCTTATATCAAGAATATAATAATATAATAATAATAATATAATCTAATATAATAATTAAAGTCTTTAGAGGCAATAAAATTTTCCAGTAGGTATCGTTCTTTCCGATCATACTGTACATAAGCATGTAAATTAATGTTCTCGTTCGGATATGTTTCTACTGTATCTTCAGTATTCACCTGCTTGTAATAATGGAATGTTCACACCGCTAATGACATCAGTTGTCGAGCGTCTATAATCTGCAAATTGAAGAAAATTGTGCGTTCCTTTACCAAAGTTACAAGGCGTCTTGAACAATAAATTCTAGTAGTTATTACGTATTTTTCCAGTTGGATAATTATTTTTTAAAGTATGTTAAATGTAAATTAGAAACTATAATTCCTTTCTATAAATTATGTGAATCCCCAAACTTTGGATAAGCCTTGGTTCATATTTCCGCTTCTATACTAAAGATGACATACTGAATTATCGAGAGATTGTTCACGAAAAGTAAGACAAGCGACTAGGCCCTGCAGTCAGGCTCCATTCTTATTGGTCGAATACCCCATCTTGATATCGTTTGACACACGCACATACACCTAAACGAACTTAACAACTAACTAGTGAACTCTGTATACTAATATGGATAGTTGATAGCGATTAAAAAATGAATTTTGTATGTGGAGAATGTTCAAATACATATTCTTCAAGACAGGCATTAATGTTCACAAAATTAGAAAGAAAACTTCAGGTAAGGCTTGTAATCTAATTCTTTCTATAAAAGTCGATCAATTTTTTGACATTTCAAAATAAAACCTAATTTAATATTATTATTTGAGATATTATAGGATGTCCAAAATTTATACAGTAACAGTGTTCTTGAGAATTTGGAATGGAAAAATAAATTTTAATTGTTTTATTTTGAAATGTCAGAAAATTGATCGACTTTTATAGAAAGAATTAGATTACACGCCTTACCTGAAGTTTTCATTCTAATTTTGTGAACATTAATGCCTGTCTTGAAGAATGTATGTTTGGACATTCTTCACATACAAAACCCACTTTTTAATCGCTATCAATTATCAATATTAGTATACAGAGTTCACTAGTTAGTTGTTAAATTCGTTTAGGTGTGTGCGTGTGTCAAACGACATCAAGATGGGGTATTCAACCAATCAGAATGGACCACGACTGCAGGACCTAGTCGCTTGTAAAAGTATGTTTTAAAATTTTTAGTAATAATTCATCCAACCAATATCTTTTCCATCAATAAAAATATGGAGCAAAGATTTCATTAAATTCCGCAATATGTTACGAGGTATGACTTTTTTATTTTCTGAAACTCTCTTGCAATACCCGTACGGCAGACATTCTGTATGTCTGTATAGGTATTTCAGGTCCTTATTCATGCATAAAGAATGCAATTTTGTGCGATATCCCAGTATGCCATATACATTTCCTACACTCACATAGGTTTAGTGATGCACCAATTCATATTTTCAATTCATTATTTTTTTTTTAATAATAAATTGAAAACCCAATTGACACTTTTACCAGCTCTCGGGCTCGAACCCGGGAACTGGGGACTTGTAATAGAGGAACCATACCAACGCCATGTAAACAATAGCATTACTACACGCTCGGCTATTCTCAAGCCTCGTACCATGTACGCTATCCACTAGGCTACACTGCCCTCGTAAATGTTCTCAATTTTCCCTATGTAATTCAGGTTAACCATTTACACACTGTATTTTGTGAAGAATATGCCTAAGGATCAATAAAAAACAACGTATATGACTCCTAATAATGGCGCAGCGAACAGTTACATAGAAATTACGATACTAATTAGAACGTTGCCAGGGTTACGTATTCGAGTGTATCTTTGCTCGAGTACCTACTGCAAACGGGTAAATTACAGGCTGATAATGATGACGACAAGGGGGCCTGTACTCTGCATAGAGAGAGGATTGCCAACCTGCGAACTTGTACATTAGCATTACGGTGGCTGCCCTGCATGGCCTAGTAATAATTGTGTCTCTACTTTTAAGTTCTATTACGTTGGCAACATCTAAAAATACCAATATGTTATAGTTTAAATTCATATTTTTAATTTATTGAAGTGAAAACTTCCTTAGGCGCTCTTTGCCTGAGTAGTGAGAATAGCCGAGCATGTAGCAATACTGTTGTTTACATGGCGTTGCTATGGTTCCTTTATTAAAAGTCCCCAGTTCCCGGGTTCTAGCCCGAGAGCTGGTAAAAGTGTCAATTGGATTTTCAATTTATTATTAAAAAAAAAAATTATGAATTGAAAATATGAATTGGTGCTAGGCCCAAATAACCCTAGCTGTTAGTGGTCTTTAAGATACAATTTTTTTTTGAAAGTGAACCGTCACGCTTCGGGTCGGTGACGCTGAATCGGGTTTACTCGGCTCAAACACGAAAAGGTATTTGTATATAGTTCATAGGTGCGCTAATAGATGACACAAACTTAATTGAAGAGGCATTTGTATTATGTTGGTAATAAGTTATTTGTAGTTCATAAGTGCGCTAGTAGATGACACTAAAACTTTTGAGAGTAGTTTAATATAATACGCTTATATATAAGTTTTCACTTCTGTCGTGTGGCCATAAGCACACACCCACTTTTTATTTACATAATATTATACATGATCATTTATAATAATAACCTGAAAATCCAATTGACATTTTTACCAATTCTAAGAGGAAACGAGGGCCTGATATATATTTAATCCCCCTATATTATTAAACGAGTAAATCTTGTATATATGTTTCTACCTATATATCTATGTTTCTATGTATCTATATAAATATTTTCTCGAAAACGGCTCTAACGATTTTGATCAAATTTACCAAAAAGGGGTTTCGGGGGGCAAAAAATCGATTTAGCTAGGTCTCATCCCTGGAAAAATTCGTTTTCCTATCGATTTTATCATTTTTAAAAACGGTTTTTTGACCTGTCAAAACATTGTAATATCGTGAGTAGGCTTTGGAGAAAACAAACTACTTTCATTATTTATATGTCAAAATTATCTGACAGAATTTTTAACTTATTAAAATAATCCGTGAACTATTTGTATAGTAAAAAATAACAGAAATAAAAACTAAACATAATTATGTAAGTAGTTTTAACTAATATTTAAATAAATAGGTACCTAAGTATGTTATTTTTATATTACCTATATAAAATATGTATTTTATGTACGTTAAATATAGTATGACGTATAATCTTACCTAGACTTTTTTTTCTCAAAAACGAATAACGATTTTGATGAAATTTACAGAATGGGGATTTTTCGGGGCGAGAAATCGATCTAGGTAGGAATCTTGGTCCCAGAGGGGAGCAATTAAAAAAAAGGGTTTTTTTATTTATAACTCGGTCAATTGTCAGATTGATTCGAAGCCTATTTCTACATAGATTTTGTATAATATATCACAAGGGTTAAAACTGTAAATGAACACTAATATAAGAAGTGTCTTGCACAATATGTAAACAATGACAAACAGGCGGCCCGAAGGGCCGCACTTCTGGCAACGCGAGTCTGTGTAAAAACACATCGATTTTTGAAAACTATTGTTAAGATACATACAAAAAAGTTTTGTTTAAAAATTTGCACGGCGGCCCGAAGGACCGCACTTCTAGCGACGCAGGCATGCAGTATATCAAAACACATCGATTTTTAAAAACTATGGTGAAGATGCATGCAAAAATGTTTTGCGCTGCAGGTTTATAGTCTGACGTTTGTTATTAAAAGATATAATATGAATTCTATTTTTTCGAAAATCGATTTTTGTGAGTTTTTCAGTAGGTACTTTCTATGCAAAAAAAATATTTGAAATTTACTGGAAGTTGCTAAGATGACATCACAGAGAAAAAGTACTTCGATAAAGTTGATATTTGGCATCAATGTTTAAAAACGGATTATTGAAACGGCAACGGGCAAGCAGAATTTCATCTGATTCGAACATTTTTACAAGATATTCAATCTATGAAAATCGGTTTTTGCGAGTTCTTCAGTCAACAAAACAATAACGGCGGTAGATTTGAAAATGGCGACCTAAGTAATATTTACAGGAAAAAATGCTTGATTCAAGTTGATACTTAGTTTTTACGCTTAAAAATACACATAGGTATTTAAAATATTTAACAGAAACAATTATTTAAATTATGTTTCAGAAATAAATTCGTTTCGGAATAATATTCTGAGAAAATAATATCTCACAGCATACAAGTACTATTTTTTTGAACTCATCCGAGCAAAGCTCGGCACCCAGATATTGCAAGTTTATAAGTGCAGGGCAAAAAGCTGCAGTTCGTCCGGCGACAAACGAACTATGTATGAACGCGCGCCGTCCTGCAAACGTTGACATGATTTCTTTTTCGTCATACACCGTTAAATGTTCAACGCAAACGGTTGAACAGTTAAAACGAATTTCATGAAAACTTCAAATTTTATTACAGAATATACCTGTTTAAAATAAGCCTCGTAAGTGAACATACTTGAACAGCAAAATGGAGTACAAATTAAATCATTACAGGGGATGCAAGTTTCAATGGGTGACAATAATATAAGCACTTGAATTGATTGCAGCCAGGGCATAAAATGGCATACTTTAAGTTCCTTTCAACGGATTTGTTGTATAAAAATTATATCGTATTCGCATATTATTATATAACATAGCTAATGGCCGTTTGCTGCAGTATATTTTGTTTCTCTAAATCAGTGGTTCCCAAACTGAGGGGCGTGAAGTAACGTTAAAGAGAATATTGAATTTAGGAATTGGCGCGGTCCGATTATTTCTAAAACAGGACCCAAAACGCTTAGATACCCTTAAACTTCGTCAGGTCAGAAGGGCGTGTGCTTTTCATATTATCAAAAAGGAGACGCCACAACAAAAAGATTAACCTCTAAATAAAATTAAAAAAAATATTTCCAACATGCACTAATAAATTCTGCAATTACAAAATATATTGAAATACCTATTATTATCCGACTATTCTCTTGATATTTAATTACTAAACTAAATAAAAAAGACCACTGAACCGACTTTAGTAAAATTTATGTGGAAACACCTTAAAGGTATCTATTAAATAAAACAAGAATCATCTAAATCGGTTCACAAATGCAAGAAAATAAGAAATAATATGAGGTGACATACATACTTAACACACATAAAAAATACACAATAAAAAACAATCAGTCGAACTACTAAACCGATTTAAATAAAATTTATATAGGACAATTCCAAAATCTTCCCGAACACAACAGAGTCGAAATCATTCACATCGGTTAACACTTCGAGAAGTTAACCAAACTAACCAACATTAAAAAAAAATTTTTGAAGTCGGTTAATAAAGTTAAAATTATATTGGAAGATATACAAAAAAAAAACAAAAATTCGACATACATTTCACTTCGTGACATCGTGACTAGAGGAATAATTTTAAAAAATTCTAAAGTAAATAATTATTCAAAATGATTTATGAACTGGCGCATGTCTTAATATGATTTAATTTTAATAACATTAATATTATTATTAAAGTGACAATTTCAGTGTGGTGCTGCAAAGAGGTTTCATTTATAATAATAAAGTAGGCTTTGGAATAGACAACAGAAAATCCCTTGTGTATAACAGTTGAAAGAGTTCGGCAGCGTCATCGTGCTGATTGGACATCAACAGCAGCTGAGGTGACTCTGAAAAGGGTTGCCATCAAGGACCACTTCTTTGTCATGAACTCATGACATGCTGATGATACGGCAATAAGACACACACACACATACGAATATAGTAATGTCGTCCTCCTGAAGACCCGTTTACACTGTTAAAATAGTTAAGCCGATTGTTCAGTGTCACTCAGATTGTAAAAAATGAAAATGGTGATCGCAAAACGTATTAGCTACAATTTATTAAGCATTAAGCTTCACAAAATGGCGCTTGTCGCTTAAAAACTAAAAAAAAAAATATTTTTTTCCTAAAAATTGTAGGTTCAAAAATGGGATTTTCGTCAATATTTCTTTACAGCACGACATTAAGATTTCGAAATACGGGAAGTCAAATTGACATTTTAAAGTTTGGCAAATGTATGTTAAAAATACTTAGTTAAAATGATAAAATCGATAAGAAAACGAATTTTTTCAGGGATGAGACCTAGCTAGATCGATTTTTTGCCCCCCAAAACCCCTTTTCAGTAAATTTCATCCAAATCGTTAGGGCCGTTTTCGAGAAAATATTTATATAGGTACATTGGTACATTTATACAAGATTTGCTCGTTTAATAATATAGGGATATAAAAATCTGGCTCAAAGTCATATCGGAAGTTTTTTTAAAAGCATTACCATCAAAGATTGAATAAGGTTTTTCATAGAAATTAGAGATTTTCGAAATTCCGGAACAGCATTGTATGCATACACACATTCATATGCTTGTAAGATAGAGCTATGCGGGTGAATAAGGGGGCACATTGAACAGCTGACCTTAAGGTCTGATAAAACGGCAATACAGTCCAAGCGAAATCGCGGCACCCGTGTAAAAAATCATTAGCATTAGATTTTCTTGCATAATCGTGTTCAGGATGTAGCACTCTTAATAAAAATGTATGATGCTGGCCGGTAATCTGACGTGGTAACGGAACGTCCCGGAAAATTCGGGACACTTAGCAACCCTACTGATCACGGTTCAAATTACATTACCAAAACCACGTAAACAAAATTATATACTTTTCGAGGATTTTTATTTCACTTGCACCGTGATTTCATAAAACCGCTAGTTTTTGAAGTGAAAACTTCGCTTTTCCTGGGTTGTTAACAACAGTGATCTGAAACACACCCGACGGTGACAATCGGGGCTACTCGGCTCAAACACGAACGCGTATTTGCAACATAACCCATAAGTGTGCTAATAGAATACACTAAAAACTGAATACAAGTAAAAAGTCATTTGTAGTTCACAAGTGCGCTAACAGATGACAATAAAACATATATTTTGTAGTTCACAAGTGCGCTAACAGATGACACTAAAACTTAATATTATCGTTAAGGTATTAAATTCATTAAGTTTAATTATATAGGCCGATTTTAATATATTTATGATTAAACTGTGTGATTAAAAAATTATATATAGGTATATATATTTTAAAATTAGAAAATCTGAAGTTTTCACTTCTGTCGTGTGGTCATAAGCACACAACCATTTTTTTGTTTAATATCACCAATTCAGCTGTGTCACAGTATGGCCAACGGTTACAAAATATAACTGAAATTATTACGTATAAGCAAAGTGTCACAATTAAAATAGTGTCAGAACTGCACTTTTGAGTAAATTTATTTAACGTCATTGCACCTGCCGTACGTTTCTGAATGACCATAATTGTCAAACCGTATCATAAACAAGATTTTTAACAAAAAAAAAACAGCTTGCTTAGCGCCTGCAAGTGTAAAAACCTCAATTACCTATTTCAAAGAACCAAGGGTCGTCTATATATTTATGTATGTTAGTGTTGTATAATAGTCTAAGAAAAAATGAATATATAATTTCTGTCTCCATTGGATCTGCTTAGGAGGTAATCGTCAATAAATAATTTATAGGCGCGACTTTTACCGCGTAGGTACCTTCTCATACCTGACACAATGCGTTTATGGCGCGCTGTTAAAAATATAATATCTATGGCGACAATACCAAATCGCTTATGTTGCATTTTTAGGATTTCGTACCTTCGTATGGAATCCTATTAACCTACCCACGATGTATGTCTGTTGGTTCGTTCGTCTGTCACACGACTCTATCTCACAAACGGTAAGAGATAGCTAGTTGAAATTTTCACAGAGTGTGTGTTGTGGCATAAATCCTGGCAAATAATAATTAGAATTGAATAATCAATTAATTTTTATAAATTGATGTTTTTTTATTTTACTACAACACTGACTACAGTTCTAATTCTATATACTGTATTGAGCGTTCGACTGAAGATCCGAAGGTCCCCGGTTCGATCCCGGTTTTTGGATCGCAATACCTACTTTTGTTTTTTTTATTCATCAAGTAATATATTTTTTTACTTTAAAAATATAGTTTATTCAAATCTGATACGGAAAATTTTAAAACACTATAAATTACCCCTACCTAACTCTTTGTTTTTATTATTCTGTACGGAACCCTCAATGCGCAAGTCTGATTCGCACTTTAAAAAAAAAGAGCGTAAGCCTAATTGGCTACCCAACTGAAGAAAAAAAAATTGTACTTACGAATTATCAATGTTATTGAAAAATGTCGAACACTTACCTGAAAAAAAAGAAAACATATTATAAGTTGGTCATATATTAAAAAACGGTTTTTATTCAATATCACAAGATATATCTACCTTTTTCAACAATGATTCAGAAGTAATTAACAGTTCTAAGCTGGGATAGTAAATTATATTTAAATCTACATTTCTTAACAAATAATATATGCATCAAATATACAGGGTGATTCAATGACTCGTGGACAAACTCCTAGGGTAAGTAGTTGACGTAATTTGGTTAAGACAATTTTATTTCAAAAAATAAAAAATAAAAGTAAAGTTTTCGAGAAAATGGAGGTTTTCTGAAATGTTTTTTAAATTTCCGAATTTTTTTTACACTGATTCAAAATATCTCAAATTCTTATGCATTTCATAGCAGAACACGAACTAAGGTTTTAAATGACTAGGCGAATGCCTATCTTTTAAAAGTAAAATAATAATAATCGGTTGACTTTTGTAAAAGTTATAGGTAAGTATTGCTGTAAATCATTGCAATTTACAGACCGAAAATTTTCCACTGCCTAGAACATAGGTACCCAAACATTTTCGGACATGAGTCTAATGAAATTTTCTTCACCAGATTACCTTAGCTACTTGCCCTAGGAGTTTGTCCACAAGTCACTGAATCACCTTGTATTCAGGCCAGCCCTGTATGGCAGATAACGACACACGAGCTTATTCTCTTTTTAGTGGATTTTTGAAGGAGATTTTATTTTTTATTCATTTTACTGTCATAAGCCATTTAGTTTTAAAGCGACGCGCTACACGAATGCTGGTGCAGTTAGGGCTGAGTGCACAATTATATGCGAATTACTTTCGATTTTGGCTTTACTATCGGTACCAAATAACGGTTTTGAAGTGAATACTTCTTATGCGACTCCGGACGCGTTTGCGCAAAGCGTTAAACGATAACGAGCACGCTCCACTACTTTCCATGAGAAGTAGACGCGCAGTACGGGGAGTTATTTCCGCCGTACCAGTATCGAGTAGTCCAACGCAAGACCACGCAACTCGCAAAGTCAACATTTTCTCTCTTAATTCAAAAATCATCCGAAATGTTACTGTCATTTCTTTAATCATTTATTGGCCGCCATTTTAGAATGTGTCGTTCGTAATTAGTATGATTTTCACAAAAATCGAGATTTATCATCATGATGATATTTGCTTTCGATTGTGGTGGGTTCGTTTCCAATATTTTTAGATAATGCCACTGCAGACAATTTAATATATTTTTTTACAAAAATTGGAACAATGTGTAACGTCAATAAATAAACGGCCAAGTGCGTGTCGAGCCACGCAAAGAGTAAGGTTCCGTACTATGTAAGTTATGCTAAGCCTATAATTTTCCTAAAATAAAAACGCATTCATAACCTACTCACAATATCCTTTTCAACGATACCCCACAAGAATAGGTACAAAAAAAATCTTTTGACTCCCGTTTACATGTTTCATCTTTTGTTATTCTTTCCGTCTTTGGGCCGCGGTAATACATATTATGCGTGAATTTCAATTCCCTATCTCATTTCGTTTAGAAGTTAGAGGCCTGTAACAGACAGACACACTGTAAAAAATGGATGTAAAAATACTTTGAAAGTTAAGGTAGAATTCGCTCGGTTTTCTAAGTGATTTTACATTATTATTTATTTTTACACAGAAAACTTCATAAAAACTTGGACTTTTACCGTAAAGTTCAACAAATTTGTGATTTTAACATAAAGTAAATTAAAATTATATAATTTGTGTAATATTTCAATAAAGTATGTAAAAATTACAAAATAAAATGTATAGTTACATATATAAAATGGATGAATACAAAACAAATCAATGTAAAATTAGTAGCCACGCATGCGCAATGTGTTTTTATGGAATCTACGCGATGTGCAGGCGATACTTGTTTGTGACGCCATTGTCTCTTTGTGTGCCTATTACCAGATTAATCGCTGGCTACAAATGGACCATCGATAATCTATAATGTAATCGGCCTTCTCATTTCTTACACTGCATGGTTGGCACAACAATATAGGGTTCCTTTCTGGTACGGAACCCTAAAAAGAACGATCCATCCCTGGACAGCAATGAGACACACGTAATATGGACAACATAATAGTATTCCTGATTGCAGGTACAACAATAAAATATTATACCATAAGAATGTAGATGATATCGGGATATATTCTGCTAACAGTAATAATAATGCTTGCTATGAAACTGGAAAGTGCCTATCATAGCAATAAATTATACAGTGAATTTCACTTAAAACGCAACATCGGTGAGTTTTGTTTACCTGGTATTTATGGAAAACATTAATGAGTGAAAATCGTTTCACATAAAATGCAATATCCTCGAACAAAAACATAATAGCAATTAAATGAATGCATAATGACTGCAAACAGTATATGAAAACACCTGTTGTAAAGAACAATGACGTAACACAATGCTATAATCAGGAAAAATTCATTAATTCAAACCTATGTCACCGTAGGGATTTTAACCCTAAATTTTCCACTATCGCGGCGGACTGAGTTGACATTACTCACACAGTGACACATTTTCATACGATCGATTTTCTCCCTTTAAAAGTTCTTTACAACAGGTGTTTTCATATACTGTTTGCAGTCATTATGCATTCATTTAATTATGTATTTGTTCACGACGTCCGTGTTAAAATTTGTATTCATAATAGCAATATTTTAATTTAAAAAAAAATAATTACAGCAAACTTGTTGGAATTCAAATATTGTTAGTGATGTATGATTTTGTTCAGTGGATGTTGCATTTTAAGTGAAACGATTTTCTCAAACCCGATTTTTCCACTTTCGCGACGGATGAATCATCAATTATTCTACCGTGACACAATTAATCAATTAAATTTTTCTATATTGATTGATCATGTCACGGTAGAATAATTGATAAATCCATCCGCCGCGAAAATGGAAAATTCGGGTTTAAGTCCCGATTGTAACTATGGTTGATAAAATGAATTTTTCTATATATAGCATGGTTATATATTATATAACTTTCCTGATTTCCAAATTCTGTTCATTGTATACTACAGCCGTACTAAATTCAAACAACATTTAAATATAATTAATAGAAACTTCTTAACCACTTGCTCGGGTATATAATTGTTAGACATTACATAAACGATCTTCCATTGGCAAGATATGCTCTTATTAAATAAAAAACTCAGGCAACACGTTTCGGCAACTCAGTTGCCATCATCAGGTCTTTAGAAATATACATTATAAGAAGAAAGTACAATTCTAAAAACAAAAAATAATATCTTAATCTTAATGTAAGCATATAGCTATGGGCATAGTGTCAGAAAATTCTAAATTTTCGTATACTCATTAAGGATACTATAATACAATTACCATTAAAATTTGAAATTGATTGACCATCTCTAACTCGAGATAAACTTAATTAAAGTTCGGATAATTAACACGGAGAGCATAGGAAAGGTTGTGTTTTTGACAAGTTTTTTAATTTAAAAAAAAAAAGTTACAGTCAGAATTTTTCAAAAAACTAACTGTTCATTGATGTTTGTGTTCTGAGTTTAAAAAAGAAAATCCAAAAATTATTGACCTTTTTATTGTTGAGATATAATAACGCAAAGTTCAACAATTTATGAGAAAAGATTGACATTTTTATATAATCCAAGCGAATAAACTAAGTGAAATATGTGTTACTATGTGAACAACAGTTTAGGTACAATCTCTAACAAAATTTTTTTTACATTTAACACTATACTTATTTATTGTTTTACAGCGTATTATGAACGAAACTGTTAGATGTTATTGTAGGACGACAACTACCTTAATCTTAATGTAAGTATACAGATTGTATCAAATTAAAGCTGAGCATAGGGCGTTCTGTGTGTAAGATAGAGATCGATATAAAGCAATAAGTAAGAACGAAATAAATGATCGCTAATAGGAAATTTCTGTAGTTACTGACTACTGAAATAAGAAATTATTAATAAAATCACAAAACAAAGATGACGCAATCAGGTTGTATGGGTTAGTATGGGTATTATTTATTTACAGTAACTACAGAAACTTCCTATTAGCGATCATTTATCTCGTTCTTATTTACTGCTTTATATATCGATCTCTGTCTTACACACAGAACGCCCTATGCACAGCTTTAATTTGATACAATCTGTATAAGAAACATGAAAAACATACTTACATTAAGATATTGTTCTTTGTTTTTAGAATTGTGCCTTCTTCTTATAATGTACCTACATTTCGTAAGACCTGATGATGGCAACGCAGTTGCCGAAAGATGTTGCCTGAGTTTTTTATTGAATAAAAGCATATTATCTTGCCATTGGAATATCGTTTATGTTATTTCTATAACAACATTTAAATAATAATTAGCCGTCCTGTTGCTCAAAAATCGAGAACATTTCCCCTTCTATGTATTAAAATAATCAGGTAATTTACTGTTTAATTCGGTAACTAAAATTGAACTCTCATTATTTTGACGTACGTAATGCAAATTGTTTGTTGTTTCTTACAAAGTCTGCTTAGAGTACATCTATACAGTACATCTATATTGTGAGGTTTAAAATCGATTTTTTGAAATTCGGTTTTTAACTCTTAAAATCCACTTATCGCAATTCTGAGACCTTACTGCACATCTGCATGAGAATGGCCGGGAGTGTAGCAATGCTGTTGTTTACATGACGTTGCTATGGTTCCTCTATTACAAGTCCCCAGTTCCCAGATTCTAGCCCGAGAGCTGGTAAAAGTGTCAATTGGATTTTCAATTTATTACTAAAAAAAAAATAATGAATCGAAAATATGAATTGTTGCTAGGCCCAAATAACCTTAGCTGTTGGTGGTCTTTAAAACACAATTTCAAATGACACATCGATCATCAAAATCGGTTCAGTAGTTTAGGAAAAACGCCTGGCCTATTAATAAATAGATAATTCTTGTTTTCTTGACAAATACTGTGAAATATTAGGAGAATAGCTACGGAGGTAATGTTTATGGTCCGCGCAGGTAATGGCATAGCATGTCGTCGTCATAACACACAATGTACGCGATTCTTCTCAACCCGTCGTATGACAATATAATTATCGTAATGACGAGGACAATAAGGCTGGCATGATATATGGTTAACACTATAATATCTACACGTCGACAACACTGCAACAGAAATCCATACACAGATTCCACTATGTCATTATCTAAACAAGCTCGCATCAATACAATATTATCACATATAACCGTGCTGTTTGCATACAGACTGTTCGATTATACGCGGAAGATACAAAATAATCCCACCAAAAACATATAGATAGATAGATAGTTTATTTCTTCGCGTAGCCAAAGTGGATGCGAAAGTCATAAAAATACAAAACGTAATACAGATTAGTACAACAATAAAATACAATAATTAAAAGGAACAGTCATATGGGCAAGCATTTATTAAAAAGTATTTTAAACGGTTTTTAAAGATATTTATGCTAGTGCTAACCTTGATTGATTCTGGGAATTTGTTATAAAAATAACTACCCTTAAATTAATTGAGCTATTACTGTACCTGGCAGTTCTGAAACGTTCTAAATGAATATTATTTTGAGAACGGGTATTATAGTTATGATTTATGAAAATCAGAATTTAAACTCAGAGTATTTAGTTTGGTTTGGTTTAATAACTAGGTGGTAAATACACTCAGTTACATAAAAAGTGGATCACCTAAAAGTATATGTAATTTCGATTCGTTGTATTTTCAAAATTAATAACCCGATTTTGAAAATTCTTTTTTTGTTTGATAGAGCAGAGTTTTAGGAACATTTTTATGTATGAATTTTGAATTTCAATCAAGGCTTGATTACAGTGGAGACGGAAGAATAAGACAATGTTTTTTTAGTCAAGTTTGAAGAATCCTACGGAAAGTAGCAGCAGCAGTAGAATTTTTTCCTTAATTGTATCTTATTCCTTGGCCTTTTTTGTATCGGTTCGTTTTTGTTTTCAGTAATTATCTCAAATAACACCCGAGTTATAAAGAAAAATTCAAAAAATTGCATTTATTCTTTATTAATATCGTGGCCATAAGTAGGCTGCGTCCATCATTAGTCATTGCCATTATGATTGCAACTTGTTCAGGAGTTATTTGTTCCACCATTCTTTATCCACATAAATGAAAAACTTAACAATAAACAATAATAACCATCAATAAATTCGGACTGCCAAAGAAATTATTCATTTGTTTTGTTGCTAAACACCGATACATTCCCAGCCTACTTATGGCCACGACATTAATAAAGAATAAATTCAGTTTTTCGAATTTTTCTTTATAACTCGGGTGTTATTTGAGATAATTATTGAAAACAAAAACGAACCGATACAAAAAAGGCCAAGGAATAAGATGCAATTAAGGAAAAAATTCTACTGCTGCTGCTACTTTCCGTAGGATTCTTCAAACTTGACTAAAAAAACATTGTCTTATTCTTCTGTCTCCACTGTAATCAAGCCTTGATTGAAATTCAAAATTCATACATAAAAATGTTCCTAAAACTCTGATCTATCAAACAAAAAAAGAATTTTCAAAATCGGCTTATTAATTTTGAAAATACAACGAATCGAAATTACATATACTTTTAGGTGATTCACTTTTTATGTAACTGAGTGTATATATAGCATAGAAAGTTAAAATACCTTTTTCAATAAATATTTGCCTACATGACTGTCTGACATTAAGATTAAAAATAAGTTTTAATATTCTTTTTTGCGCCCTGAGCACTCTAATGCAGTCTGTTGAATGACCACAAAGAACCACACAATAGGACATAGCACTGTAAGCAAAGGCATAGTAAATTGATAAGAGAGTTTCGCAGTGAAAAAGGGGTAAGTTTGGTACAAAGAACAGCTTCGCCGAAAAAAAAAATTGAGATCGAAATGGGTGCCAAGTTTTCACACACGACTCATTTATGTATAATATAAAACATGTAAAATAAAAATAGGTAAAAAAACTTTTAAGTTAAACGGTTTTATTTTAAAGCTGTACCAAAAACTAGAAAATAATTAGGACACAAACCAAGGAGCACTTTGTGTCGCTGCGTCAGCGGAATAAGTAATAAAAACGTGGGGCGCATTTGAAATATTTCTTTTGGTGGGCTTGGAAACACATTTTTCTATACAAGTCGTTCTTTTCATTATATTTGTAAATGACCTTTCATCCTGCATTAAATCGGACGTTATTTGTCAATATGCTGATGATACTACTTTCATGCAAGTGAGTACTGATTTCCAAGATTTACAGTTGAAGGTGGCCGATATTGTACAGAGTGCCGACAGTTGGTTTCAGAACAATAAGCTAAAACTGAATAATGATAAAACTCAAAACATATTATTTTCGTTAAAAACCAACGTACCTACCGTTAATAATCTAAGTAATACAGTTCAGTTTCTAGGTATTACATTAGACTCTAAATTATCTTGGAAACAACATATACATGGCGTTAGTGGTAAAGTGGCTAAAGCTATATACTCTTTATGGAAGCTTAAAAAACTAGTGTCTACAGATACACTTAGATTCGTCTACTTTGCTTATTTCCATTCTAACATCTCCTATGGAATAATGCTTTGGGGCTGTGCTTCAGATGTTTATAAAATTCTTCTGCTTCAAAAAAAAGCTGTAAGATGTATTGCTGGGGCTACTTACGATGCTCACTGCAAACCACTATTCATTGCATTAGGTATAATGACTGTTTTTAATCTATATATTTATAATGTACTGTGCTATTTTAAAGCCAAAATCGATAGCTTATCAACTGGTGCTGATTACCATGGTTATGATACCAGAAACAGAAATGAAACAGTTGTTTTATATCATAGAATTAAAATATGTCAACATAGTCCCGACTTTATGGGTCAAAAATTTTATAACTTACTACCTGACAAAATCAAAGGACTTTCATATAAATATTTTATAAAAATTATTAAAAAATTTTTAATATTGGAGCCTTTTTATAGTATAGAAGAGTACTGCAAGTGTAATATGGTTGCGGGCTTCAAAAAAGTAAACTTCAATCTATTGTGATCTTATATGTATCTTGACAATGTCTGTACAATTTTATTGTGTTTGACTAATAAATATATTATTATTATTATTATTATTATTCTATACTAATAATATTATAAAAAGGAAAGATTTGCATTTTTGTGTGTGTGTATGTTTGTAATGAATAAACTCAAAAACTACTGTGCCGATTTCAAAAATTCTTTCACCTATAGAAAGCTACATTATCAACGAGTAACATGGGCTGTATTTTATTTTCAAAAAAATTAGAGGGGGTGGGGGTAATAAATCATAAATTCTATCTCTACAACTACTAAACCGATTCTAAAAATTCTTTCACTAATAGAAAGCTACGCAGGGGGAGCGATTCTCGCGAGGGGGTACTCGCGGGGGGGGGGGCAATAAATCATAAATTCTTATCTCTGGAACTACTAAACAGATTCTAAACATTCTTTCACTAATAGAAAGTTACGCAGGGGGAGAGATTCTCGCGAGGGGGTACTCGCGGGGGGGGGGGGGTAATAAATCATAAATTCTTATCTCTGGAACTACTAAGCCGATTCTAAAAATCCTTTCACTAATAGAAAGCTACGCAGGGGGGGGGGGAGATTCTCGCGGGGGGATAACAAATTAACAATATACTAAATATACGTGAGCGGAGCAATGGGTGACCGCTATTAAATCATAATTACATACCTGCACCCGGGCGAACCCGGGGCGGGCCGCTAGTATTTAATAATTATACAGTCGTTATACAGATTTTTATGCGCCCCACGTTTTTATTACTTATTCCGCTGACGCAGCGACACAAAGTGCCCCTTGGTTTGTGTCCTAATTATTTTCTAGTTTTTGGTACAGCTGATGATTTAAAATAAAACTGTTTAACTTAAAAGTTTTTTTTACCTATTTTTTTTAATTCTTATTTGCAATTAAGCCTAGGAAGGATATAAGAACGAAAAAGTTGGTTTACATTATTTATACTTATGTATGAGGAATAACATACACTGTTGAAAATTATCAAATTTTGATACGCAGGAAGACCCTATTATTTTTAATAGATTGTAGCGCAGTGGAATATTTTGGTAGATGTTTGTGATTAATAAAATTGGTAGATATTATTTTAATAAAAGTATTTATTGTAAAATGACTGTAATCGTAATATAATTTATAATTTGTTAATTATAATTTATCTTAATTCTCTTTGCAAGATAAATTTTATTCTGGTGACGGCTGGTCAGAATAATATTTTATTTATCTTGGTAGATTGAATATTATATTTGAACTGGATGAAATATTTCTTATGATTTTTAAAATTGACGAGAAATGAAAGTAAGGATGCCAGCGACCTTGCATAATAGTCTATTTGATAATTTGTAAAAATGGCGTTATGTCACTGTACAGGACCGGCATCGTTACAAGATAATGTTAGGTACTTAAGTGAGTATATTTTAACGAAAAATGGGTTGACCGCCACTGGCCTAGAAACTGTTTCCTACCCTTAGGTTAAAATTATTTTCAAAGGTTTAAAATAAAAATTAATTAAGTCGTTAAGCGTATGCTATGTATGTACATGACATCGAATCAAGCGAATTTTCCACATGAACTGTGAGCTACACATGAACTCGCACAAAAATCTCTTCGCCCGCGTGGGGTTAATTCAAAAAATATGCCGAGTTGGATGGGAAAATTCTAAACAGATTATATATTTGTTACTAAAAAAATGTATTGTTAAAAGAAGTAAAATAAATAAACAATGCCAGATAATTTTTATACACAATATTAATTCTATTTAAAATAGTCAAAACATATTCTAAATTTTAATTTCAATACTTGAAGCTTTTGCCCACGGTGTCGCTAACGTGAAGGTCGATTTTTTTAATGTCTTTATTTTATTTATCATATTATTACTTCCCAATATTATTACGTTTGAAATTAGGAGAGGAAATCTCTGTGACCAAAGTTAGCGAAAATATGCAATTCTAAATTTCAGTTTTGCTATTTATTTGATCTTTTGGTCACAGAGATTTCCTCTCCTAATTTCAATCATATCTACGGATCACCATATCTCTATATTATAGTTTTTTAAATTATTACGTTTGAATAATTTTTTGGTAACTCTTCAGGTGCTTGTTGGCACGTCATGGTAACATTAAATATTTTTAATGTGAAACATCTTATGTCGGGCTGTGAACAGCCGCGTGAGGGGAAATATGCAACGAAATTTATGGTCCGCTCCTTCGCTGCTGTTCTCCTCACCACTGCGGCACTCTCTCTCTCTCTCGGCTTTCGCGCGCTCGGGCAACCGCGTGTGTTACAGTGCAGTATATAGGATTACGTCAGCATAACAGTTAGTTGCTGCTTTTGAAAAAATATATACTACTACATAGAGAATACCACCGAGTTCAATAACGTTTTCTTTGATGTTTCACATCTGTCGGGAGCTCCCGAGACCCACACCCTTTTTTTTTAATTGGCACGTAGATGTGAAAAGGTTCGCCATCCCTGGTTTATACTCTACCGTGTGTAAAGAAGTTTAACTTCAAAAAATCAATTTGAACATAGACTACTTTGCCTCGTTCCCGCAGATTGCAGGAGGAGACGACGAGGTGCGGCGGCGGTGCGGTCCATGCAGTGATGACGATTTGACGGCGTTGCGGCGACCGTAACGACTGGGCATTAATCAAACCGCGAACTGTCGCCGTCAGCAAATCAGAACACCGAACACAATGTAACGGCCATATATGCTCAGAATATAATATACAGGGTGCAAACGGTTTTACCGAACATAGGGCAAATAACATTGCGAATAGTGATGTAAATGCGTATAAAACGTTTGTATAAAACGGTATTATACGGTATGTAAAAAAAATAATATATTCCAGTTTTATACTAGGTATTTTACTGCGTATTTTACTATTTTATATTATAGCACGTATAAAACGTTTAACACCGTTTAATACCAAAATGAGAACAGGAACTTTTCCTATTATGCAGTTGGCAATACTGTAACACCGTAACCGTAGTGTGAAAAAGTAAAAAACCGTTTTATACTGAAAAAATACGGTATTATACCATGGGTTTAATACACAAAAAAGTTTAATACCGTATTTTTACATCACTAATTGCGAACATTTACAATTTTGTAATAGGCTATGGGCTATAAGTTCAAATAAAAATCTGTAGTAGATGCTTTGTTTTTTTTATTAAGCAGGTTCCGAGTTACTCTTAATAGTCGACCGTTGCTAATGTAAAATTGTTTAAAAAATTCACTGTACTATTTTTTCTATGTACTTATTTACATTTTAGATTTTATGACCCATAGCCTACTACA
Organism: Mongoloraphidia duomilia; assembly: GCA_039654895.1. NCBI lineage: Eukaryota > Metazoa > Arthropoda > Insecta > Raphidioptera > Raphidiidae > Mongoloraphidia > Mongoloraphidia duomilia. Next base: position 10,431,037 of record CM077523.1, read on the forward strand.
AAATTGTAAATATTCTCAATGTTATTTTCCCTATGTTCAGGTCTACCGTTTACACACTGTATACAGACTGTCTGTCATTTGTAAAATACTCCTAAGCCCCCATATTTTGAAACTGAGTCTTAAAACAAAATATTGCAATCGAAGTAGTCAAATTACATTCTCAGTCGCGGGAACAATGAGCCATCATAAAACCCTTTGATTCGTGTTCATTTACCGCCTTCGAGGTGATCCACCGAGTTACGAGCCACGAGCTAGAACGCGCCACTGCGAGCAACCCATGTCACACGATGCGTGTTCGTGGTGGCTTGTCGTGGCTTGTGATGACTCGACGAGCAATCACGCGCCGCCTGACCCCGCCTTTCTTCGAGGCGATCCACCGAGTTACGAGCAACGAGCCACTTCGAGCATCCATGTCACACGACGCGTGTTCGTGGTGGCTTGTCGTGGCTTGTGATGACTCGACGAGTAATCACGCGCTGCCTGACCCCGTCTTTCTTTGAGGCGATGCACCGAGTTACGAGCAACGAACCACTGCGAGCAACCCATGTCACACGACGCGTGTTCGTGGTGGCTTGTCGTGGCTTGTGATGACTCGACGAGCAATCACGCGCCGCCTGACCCCGTCTTTCTTTGAGGCAATCCACCGAGTTACGAGCAACGAACCACTGCGAGCAACCCATGTCACACGACGCGTGTTCGTCTGGCTTGTCGTGGCTTGTGATGACTCGACGAACAATCACGCGCCGCCTGACCCCGCCCTTTCTTCGAGGCGATCCACCGAGTTACGAGCAACGAGCCACTGCGAACAACCCATGTCACACGACGCGTGTTCGTGGTGGCTTGTCGTGGCTTATGATGACTCGACGAGCAATCACGCGCCGCCTGACCCCGCCCTTTCTTCGAGGCTATCCACCGAGTTACGAGCAACGAGCCATTGCGAGCATCCCATGTCACACGACGCGTGTTCGTGATGGCTTGTCGTGGCTTGTGATGACTCGACGAGCAATCACGCGCCGCCTGACCCCGCCTTTCTTCGAGGCGATCCACCGAGTTATGAGCAACGAGCCACTGCGAGCATCCCATGTCACAGGACGGGTGTTCGTGGTGGCTTGTCGTGGCTTGAGATGACTCGACGAGCAACACGCGCCGCCTGACCTCGCCTTTCTTCGAGGCGATCCACCGAGTTACGAGCAACGAGCCACTGCGAGCAACCCATGTCACACGACGCGTGTTCGTGGTGGCTTATCGTGGCTTGTGAAGACTCGACGAGCAATCACGCGCCGCCTGGCCCCGCCTTTCTTCGAGGCGATCCACCGAGTTACGAGCAACGAGCCACTGCGAGCAACCCATGTCACACGACGCGTGTTCGTGGTGGCTTGTCGTGGTTGTGATGACTCGACGAGCAATCACGCGCCGTCTGACCCCGTCTTTCTTTGAGGCGATCCACCGAGTTACGAGCAACGAGCCACTGCGAGCTTCCCATGTCACACGACGCGTGTTCGTGGTGGCTTGTCGTGGCTTGTGATGACTCGACGAGCAATCACGCGCCGCCTGACCCCGCCTTTCTTCGAGACGATCCACCGAGTTACGAGCCACTGCGAACAACCCATGTCACACGACGAGTGTTCGTGGTGACTTGTGATGGCTCGACGAGCTATCACGCGCCGTCTAACCCTGCCTTAAGACTGAGAGGTTGAATTTGAAAAGTCTGAAATAATTTGACTCATAAATTGTTAAATTTAAATTAACGCAAAACAAACGAATCACCGCATATCAAACGCAGAAAAATACAAGCAATGGACCTGTAATATTTATACATAATAAATAACGTACCAGGACTGATGGCCATTGACAATTCAATTACCGGTCAGAAAAATTTACGTTCTGGATAAAAAATTCATTCAAGTCCATAAATATCTCATGTCTAAATCAAATTACTCATTTATTAAATAATAATAATCGAAAAATTATAAATTTCAAAATCCTAATCTTTAACTCTTTTTCTTTATTTGCAAGATTTTTAACAATTTCTATTTCAATATTGTAGGTTGGGCGAACTGTCCGATATTGTTTGAAATCATCGCGTAGGATGGCGCCACTTTCGGTTGCTTTGTTGTACGTATGACAGTGCTATCAGGAATTCGATCACGACAGCTATAACTTTCGATCTGAAAAGAATTTCCCTAGGGACGAAAACACTTTAGTTTTGATCTGCGCATGCCCAACTTTTATTGGCATGAAAAAGCCGACTTTCCTCCCTGAAAACAAGTACGTAAAGATGCACGTACTAATTAATTAATATAAAGGTGGATGTTCTATAATCTATATTTATTCGCTGTGTGCAGATGCATTGAGGGGATTTTAGAGTGACTGTTAGCGCGCAACAACGGATAAATAGAGAAACATTCGGTGGGTACCTATCTCCCTTCTCTATGGTAACTTCTAAGCATAAATACGTCATAGTAAATAATCAAATAGAAAATGGGTCGTTAAAGTGACACTTCTTGTCAAAATAAAATTTGAATTTTTATTCAAAAAAATTAATATAATATGCTAAATGTTCATTTGCTTTTAAATTTATTATAACATAACTTATTATTATTTTTATAAATTATTTAATAATTACAAAATAATTTTTTTGATATAATTTAACTAGGGATTTATTTGACAATGCTCTAATTTGACAGCTGAGATTTCGGTTTTGCGCATAGATTGAATAAAGTGTACTTATCGAAATTGCTTTGCGAATCATAAAAAAGAAGGTTTATGATTTATATTTATCACAGAATTTCACAAAACACACTTTTCACGCTGCTATTTTTAAATTCAACAGAATCATTGAATGAATAAATTCTGGCTTTAGCACCGCTAATTTACGCTATCACTCACCAGACGGCAGGACCATGCATCTAGGGTTGCCAGATCAAAAACCAAGATTTTCGGGACATTTCTAAGGCGAAGGCAATTTATTTCAGAGGGGAAGTTATTGTGAAAATAAATATGTTTTATTATTTTACTATTTTTTGTAATTTTATTCATTTATCACACACAAGTACACGGTGAGATATGGGACGCGCTTCTGAGTATGTAAATCACGCATAATTTCGTGTGAATCTTTCATAATTCATTTTATTGTCCCCAATTTGTCTTTACCGACATATAGTAAGTCCGAAGAATACAATTAAATACAAGAAAAAATAAATATAATATGTACAGAAATTGCAGATAGTGCTAAATAAATACTACTTAGCATGTAACTTTTAAACTTAGTGTCGTTTCTTGCGATCGCGAGCACGAATTCGTTGAACTTATGCATTTCCGGGACAGAAGACTTAAATTTCGGGACACGGAACAAACCAACGAATTCCGGGACATTCCCGAAAATTCCGGACATGTGGTAACCCTACATGCATCTGCTCACAGAGAATACAGCTTCAGTTAGGATGTGAGATAATTTGTGATCGAACCGAGGGTCGATGTAGCAGTCACCGGAGTTCGGGAGCTGAAATACAAAGTTCCGTTTGATTGCTCCTGCGAATGGCCAACGTCCATTCACGCGATGTTTACTTTTCAACTCTTTAACTCCCAGAGCGGGTGGTAGTCGGTAGTCGCCGTACACGTGATCATATACATACAGTTGCTGTAACGACGGTGATTACCCGGCCCCCTAACAATAATGTGCCGCGTCATAATAAAACACTGCGCTCTTTGACATCAAAAAAAAGAGGACAGTGTGGTGTAACGGTTAGCGTATAGCCGACCTTTGGATCACACTGTCGTGGGTTCGAATCCCACCTCCGCTCATGGATGTTTTGTGATGTAATTTAGTTTTAAGGAAGTTGTTATTTTATGTAATTAAGACGCTAATGACCTAAGTTGACGACGCGTCTATAATCTACAATAAATAAATAAATTGACAGCAAAAAAATGTTTATGAAACGTTCGACCGATTTTCAATTTCTTTGCAGCATCTTTAAAAATTTTAAACGCGGCTTTGATGCTTTAATTACCCAGGCAATAAAAAAAATATTTTTTATCAACCGAATTTCGTCTCTCAATTGTCATCAATATTTCAGAAACTGCTTTCATCACCCAGATAGTCCAGTCACGAAAGGAAGTCTACCTTGCGTTTTGTGCAGCAAATGATTTTATTTTTTCATGTCCTCAAGCATGTTTAGGAGATGTCAAATCCAAGTTTGCGACCTCTAAAACAGGGCGGGGGAGTTTTGGTGGTTTCTTGCTTATAATATGGAAACGGCTGGTCCTATCCAAAAAATGATCCTATTCAAAATTAAAGGGCACAAAATTTACTTGAAATATGTTTATGTTCCCATTTTTACCGGCTCTACAGAATCGCCAAAATTTACTAAAAGGAAAAAAAGCATTTTTTTAAGCTTTTAACTATTGAAAAACTCGAATAGCCTATAACCTTCCTTAATAAACGGGCTATCTAACAAAAAAAAATTTTTCAAATCGGATTGGTAGTGTTCCTGAGATTAGCGCGTTCAAACAAAAAAAAATAAACTCTTTTTTTGTTTGAACACCCTGATCTCAGGAACTACACGTCCGATTTAAAAAAAATTTTTTTCGTTAGATAACCCGTTTATTAAGGAAGGTTATAGGCTATTTGAGTTTTTTTTAAATTCAATCCCAAAGGGGGTAAAACGGGGGTGTAAGATTTTTTGTTATTACAAAAAATCTTACACGCACGTTTTCACCCTTTGGGATTGAATTTTTAAAAAACTCGTATAGGGTTTCAATGATTACTACTTTGCTTCTTTTACAGACTAGTAGTTCCTAAGATTAGTGCCTTCAAACAAAAAAGAGTTTATTTTTTTTTTGTTTTTCTAAGTTCTGTAGAGTCGGTAAAAATCGGAACAAAACATATTTGACTAGTGCATTTTGAAGCAAATTTTGTGCCCTTTAATTTTATGTTATAAGCAAAAAACCGAAAAAAGTGCAAAAAAATGGTGGTTTTTAGCCCACTAAAACCCAGCCTTGTTTTAGAGGTCGCAAACTTGGATTTGACATCTCCTAAACATGCTTAAGGACACGAAAAAATAAAATCATTTGCTGCACCAAACGCAAGGTGGACCTACCTTTTTAAGCTCTCGTGACTGGACTAAGATGAAAAATTCGACTGATGACCAGTCCTATACTTCCCACCTAGTAAATATTTGCAAAAAATAAACACTCTTTTTTTTATTCTTTGACTAGGCCCAAATAACCTTAGCTGTTGGTGGTCTTTAAAACACAATTTAATTTTTATTCTTTGAAAAAAGCATGGCCCTCTTTTTTGTTTGGTGATCTATTGATGGCTAGCTTAATATAGCAAAAATCATGGTTACCTTGATTTACGTACAATTTTTATTTTTTTTTAGTAAAATATTTTTTTTCTCGAAAACTATACATTTTAGAGAAAAAAAATATTTACATTTTTTTCATATTATAACATCTAGAATTCATTTATATTTTTTTTTACCTATGTTAATACGTGACATTGAGGACGTTTTTTTGAATATCTCAGGATCCACTGAACCGATTTGACTCAAAATCTAATCAGATCTAAGTTAAAGGCTGATAAACACAATAGAACAATCGGCATGCCCGTATGTTGTTCCGTTCTTAAGATATCGAAGGCGAAAAATTGACCACATACACACACACATACACACATACACACATACACACATACACACACACATACAGACATCAGTCAGAAAATGATCTTAAACGATTGCTAGGGTCTCAAAACGTGAAAATCTGTTAAAATCTCGAAATATTGTTTTCGGACTGAATCCATTACTTCCCTACCATAGTAGAGGTGGGAAGTAAAAAAGGCATGTATCTGTATACTGTCACTACTCGTCATTAAGATATCTCATTACGCATCTAAATATATACAATCTACTATTATGTCTCCGAGAAAAAACTTGTTAAAAATAAATTAACCAAAAATTTATTTTGCATTCTTACTTACTTATACCTGAAGTATAAAATAAGTATTTGGTTAGTTTTTTTTCAGAGACATGAAAACATAAAATAAAACAGTATTCCTCATGGCGTTGTTTATGGTTCCTCTATTACAAGTCCCCAGTTCCCGGGTTCTAGCCCGAGAGCTGGTAAAAGTGTCAATTAGATTTTCAATTTATTATTAAAAAAAAATAATGAACTGAAAATATGAATTGGTGCTAGGCCCAAATAACCTAGCTGTTGGTGGTCTTTAAAACACAATTTAACAATTTTTTAACAATATTCCTCCTTCAAAAATTTCATCATAACACGCGCCCGATTTCCCAACCCAACTCTGACGATGAAAAGAAATTAAAATTGCAAATTATAAACAAAAAACTAAAAAAAAAACCTGTAGGTATATGCTTTATTCTTGTAAGCAAACAAAAATGTAAAAAATACAGGTACCTGTATATTCTTTTGTAAAATCACTGGCCGCCTCTAATTGTAACAAATTACTCGCCACAAGTCATCGATCCGGAGACAAAATGAACACATAAAAAATTAAAGAGAATGAACAAGCAAAAAAATACCAATATATCTGTAGGTACGAAACCTGTATTACCTACCTTTCAACATATTAAACATTCGTGGTCAAATAGTGACCATTTATTTAAAGCCGCACTGGAATTTACGCGAACTTCTGTTTCGTAAATTTGTTCTGGAATATTCCTGGGCTATCAGATTGCTCTGAATTGACTGATCCATTTACGATGTTTTTGTTAGTATTTAAAGTTGTTTTTTTAATACTCTTATTACAAAAAAACTTATTAACAAAAAAAAACCTCCTTCAAAAAACCACTAAAAAAAGAGGAAAATAATAAAATTTTGAGATCGGCGCCAATTTAATTGCTAAAACTTTTTACAAGTAGTACCTATCTAAGTTTTGTTTTATTAAATTGATGCCAAACTCAAAATTTTATTTTCCTCATTTTTGTTAAAAAGTTTTTTATTTTTTACTTTTTAGTGGCATTTACAATACGTAGTTTGCACGTTATTAACCGACCTCTGTCTTGATAGATTTTAGTAAAATTTATGTGGAACCACCCTGAAGGTATGCCCTATTAAATAAAACAAGAATAATCAAAATCGGTTCACAAATGCCGGAGATATGAGGTGACACATGCATAACATACGTATATACATAACATACATAAAAAAATACATAATAACAAAAAATCAGTCGAACTACTCATCCGATTTAAGTAAAATTTATATGGGACCACACTGTAGGTATGCCCTAATAAATAAAACAATTACAATCAAAATCGGTTCACAAATGCAGGAGAAATCGGTGAACAATGTACATACATTAAAAAAATCTAATTGAGAAGTCGGTTAAAAAGTACCTACTAAGTATGAACACTCGGGTGAAATTGGCCATTGCGACTCGGGTGATTGCCACCCTCGCTACGCTCTGGCGAGAAAACGCCATCCCCGTTCGCAATAGCCAATTTTCTGCCCTTAGTATTTATTTATTTATTGTAGATTATAGACGCGTCGACAACTTATGTCGTTAGCGTCTTAAATTACAATAAATAACAACTAACCTAAAACTAATTAACATCACAAAACATCCATGATCGCAGGTGGGATTCGAAGCAACGACAGTCTAGTCTAGAGACTGGTACCAAGTACGCTATCCACTAGGCCAGGGGTCGGCAACCTGCGGCTCTTATGATGTCAAGATGCGGCTCTCCAGTTCCATGCGCAAATATTAATAATTATATTATTTTATTTTCAAAACTCATAAAAAATATTATATTGCAAAAAAAACTTTAAACAGGATAAAAACACTCAACAGAGAACAGTGAGAATAGGTGGAGTAGAGAGTATACGGACAGCTGACATTTTTTAAATGTGGCAACACTGTTCTGTTTGTTTAGTTATTGGTGCACTGTGTCGTCAACGGTCGCAGTCAGAACTTTTTTTTATATACCTAATTCTAATCAAATACCATAATATTGAAATAAAAATGTTAGTGGCTCTTTAAAAACAGGGAAATTTTGTAAATTGTAACTTTTGGCTCTTCCGTCTCAAAAGGTTGCCGACTCCTGCACTAGGTTACACTGCCATCAACACAATACACTATAACAGTTTGGGAATGACTGGAATAAAGATTATATCTTATATTTTAACAAAAGGTGTGTTTTTGGAAATGACACCAATCCAGTGACAAACTACACTTAAGTGGTGTGATAACTTCTGTCATACGTCAACTTAAGTGTGAAAAAGGTAAAAAAGAATTTGGTTGACTCTGTTCTCGAAACCACTTCAACTATAGTCCTTAACTTATAAAGAAATGCTAATGTTTATATTATATTATAAATTTGACATTGCTAATGTGAAAAAGATTATAATATGTATTTAACAGTGTCTATTATAAAATAAACAAAAAAAAAATAAATGTTAACAAAATAGCAGTTAACTTTGTAAAACTAGAGCCTGCGATTCCCAAACTGGGATCTATAAGTACATCCGAGGGGGGCACGGACTCTTCTCTGGTGTAAGTGGGCAAAGCTATACAGTTCGGCCGAACTATATTAAGGCCGTCCGGCGAACAGTGATTCCATAAATTATAATCAATAAATTATTTTTCAAGACAAAAATTATTATAATAATTTTTAATATCTTTCCAAAGTTTTGTCAGCTTGGTGCAAATAATGTAGCTGTGTAGCACCTCCAGGAAAAAACAGACAAACAGACGAATAGGCTTTTTGCAAAAAAAAAATAAGTATGTCTGTATCACGGGTACAGACAGAAATAATGGTAGATATTAATACAGCCACTTTTATTTATCTTATATAAAATCAAATGTTCTTAAAATTTAATAAATAAAATAATTGTAATTTTATTTTTTTATATGTTATTAAATGAATTGTGGATTATAGACGCTCGACATATATGTTATTTGTTATTCAATAGGTACTTATATATATTTTCATTATTAAAAAAATTAAATTGAAAATTAAAAAAAGGGATTCGAACCACGGCTTGGCGTTTGTACTTGTCTGTAGACTCGTACTTTTCCGCACGGCCACCTGGCTTACTGTATCTGAGACCTTAAAACAGTTATACATGCTGTGTTTTGTTTCACATGTCATCTTCTGACTATTTCCGTTTCATCTAATATTTCTAAAATGCCACCCCAGGTATGAGACATTAGACGTTATTCACGTCAAAACGTCATGTTTTTAACATTCCGGGGACCTCAAGTAGAGAAAGTACCGTAAAATTGTGAAAAGTATATTTTGATCAAAATTTAATTAATTGTGTGTTAAAGACCAGCAACAGCTAAGGTTATTTGGGCCCAGCACCAATTCATATTTTCAATTCATTATTTATTTTTTTTTTTTAATATTAAATTGTAAATCCGATTGACACTTTTACCAGCTCTCGGACTAGAACCCGGGAACTGGGGACTTGTAATAGAGGAACCATAGCAACGCCATTTAAACAACAGCATTGCTACACGCTCGGCTATTCTCAAGCTCTTGATCCATATTAGTTGATATTATCATTCCTCTTGTGGTGTTAGAATGCTCAAATATCAAATTAAAAATTTTATCACTTAAATCATCAAATTCGTTTGCACTTCTTAAAGTAGGTATACAACAAAATAATTATAAAAAAAAACTATTAAAAATAGGTTAACGGAAATGATGTATTCTTTGAAGTTGTTATCCCAAAAATGACTTGCTATTTTTTATCCTTTTATATTGATCGAACCGTTATAAGGCACCTTTAAAATTGATTTTAACCGCGCTCCTTTGACAACAATGCATTATTAGTTTTAGATCTATTTTTTTTGACAAGTGAAACACGCAACTTGTTAAAAATATCACAGTTGCTATTGAATTTCAAGTAACAACCCACCAATCATTAGAAACCACCTTCAATACTTCAGCAACACTATAATGAAGGTAAACAGAACTCCGATTTTTCCATTTTACGAGAAAAAAAACTATTGTTAATCAGTTTTCAATTAGACGTAGTAGGTACTTAGAATGGAATATTATAACTGTTTTGTTATTATTAAAAATGAGTGTTATTTTTTATACAGGGGGTCTATTTATCGAGAGGAAAATGATATATAGATAATTCAAGGTAGAAAATAATGTTGAACTTCAATTTTTTTTATACAGTAATAGATTATTATGTAAGAGTAAAGGTACGTGCAGTATGGAGCTGGGATTCTAGATGGTAGCGTAGATCATAGCAGGGCTTGCTTAAATTAATGCATTGTTATATGTGCGAGCGTACACAACGAAGCAGTGAGTAAAGCAGGTATAAGCGCTGTTACAAGAGCTGCTAGATACAAGAATGCATCTCACCATTCTTTCAACGCGCTGACTACTACAATCAACGTGTGACAACTGTCAAATGGTCGTTACAAGTTTCGCAATGGATGTGACTAGTTAAATAAGTGAAATTTTGCCAGTTTTTATTTAATTAGTTTTGAGTTTTTTCTAAGACGTAAATATTAAAAAAACTGGTTTGGTTAAAATTTTAATTCTTGGTATAAATGATGAAATTCGCCATGTTTAGATTGTTTTCTATTAATAGGGTGGACATGATAGCTCCTACCCAAATTTGCATTTAAAATATATCACTTTGTAGCATTTACTTATACTTATATTTTTTTACCCAATGTAAATACGCGACACTATGAACTTTTTTTTTAATTTCTCAGGAACCACTGAACCGATTTGGCTCAAAATCTAATCAGATCTAAGTTTAGTGCTGACAAATACAAGAAAACAAACCGCATGACCATATGCCGTTCCGTTTTTAAGATATCGAGGGAGAAAAAATTTCACCACAAACGTTCGCACGCGCGCGCAGGCGCAGACAGACAGACAGAAAATGATCTCAGATGATTCATAAGGAGTCAAAATGTGAAGATCTAAAAATATCCCAAAGAAAAAAATTTCGGACTGAATCCAATACTTCCCTACCAAATCCTAGCATAGTAGAGGTGCGGGAAGTAATTAGCATAGTTTCTCGTATATTATAATATGATCAGTACGCCACTGACTAACTATTACAGTCATTTCACCACACCAGACATAAACATAGACATTTATAAACTAAAGGCAAATACGAGAAACATAACATGAAGGTTATTTACCTACACACGTACCAACTTAAAGATCTGTTCATTCTGAATTTACAACTCAAAACGTTTAAAATAAACCTAATTACTAATTAAACACATCATAAGTCAAGCGTAGTTGATTTACTAATTAGACCCGTGTAAAAGTTCGTGTGTCCATAGATCCGAGATTTTTTATTTTAAATTTTTTGTCAGAAGAAATCGTATTTGTTAAATAAAGTTGCAGATAAAAAAAATACCAGAACTAATTTTTGAAAAGCGCAGCTCTGTTTATTTAATGGCAGTTCGCAGAGCTACAAGTATGACACCGGCTAGCAAAATTATTGTGTGTTTTAAAGACCACCAACAGCTAAGGTTATTTGGGCCTAGCACCAATTCATATTTTCAATTCATTATTTTTTTTTAATAATAAATTGAAAATCCAATTGACACTTTTACCAGCTCTCGGGCTAGAACCCGGGAACTGGGGACTTGTAATAGAGGAACCATAGTAACGCCATGTAAACAACAGCATTGCTGCACGCTCGGCTATTCTCAAGCCCGACATCATTATCAACCGTAGTCCATAACTCATAAAAAAAATTTGGTATTAAAATATATGTCCCCAAATTGTATAATAACGAACGAGTCTCGAAACGCAACAATAAATTTAATATAAAATTTTAATTTTACGAAATTAGAAACTGAGCAACTTCAGTAAATTATTTCTCATTACGAAACAAAACTGGTGATATTTTGTATCATCAATATTAAAATTATCAACGCTACTAAATTTTTGTCACCCTCTAGCAAACTGAATAATTACATAAGCTAAAACAAGCCGTGAGGTGGGTCGTTTATTAGAACTAAAGTGCGACCCTTGAGGTCCACACGACGAACTTCCCAGTTTGATAAATATTTAATAATAATAATTAAATTAGATATTACACAGAAAAGTAATCATTTTAATCATTAAAACATAATTATTATTTACTTTTAACAATAATTAAAAAAAAAAAACGGCTGGACCGACTTTTATAAAATTTATGTCGGATCAAAATGACGTTAACACGCCTCGATTGACACCCTTACGAAGTCAATATAATTTTTTATTCGCGAGATATTGTGTAAAATCTATACTTTTTTGGAATCTATTTGGTTAAGAAAAAAAAACGGCTGAACCGATTTTGAAAAAATTTCTTTCAGATCATATTTACGTTAATACGCGTCGATTGGCACCCTATTGCGGTCGATATCATTTTTCATTCTCGAGATTTCGTCTTAGAAAGAAATGATCACATACATACGTACATACGTCACACACACACACACACACACCCAGACACTTTCTAAAAATAGTGTAAAAATAATGTAGTGACCTTGAAACAAAAATTTGTTATACATTTTGATTTCGATTTTCGGACCCATTATAATAACTTCCAATGGGAAGTTAATAAAATGAGACAAAAATTCTACGACAATATTTACAGTCATAAATGCAAAATATAACCTATAGATCTTAAAAACGACTGACCTGCACATTCTCTAAAAAAATGTTATTTTCCCGTTACTAATTAATTACAAAAATGATAGATTTTACTGATCAGAAAATTACATTAATTAAATTAAAAAACTTTCACTATAAAATGGAAATAGTCACGTTTTGGTAACTTGTAAAAACTATCGTTACAAATCAACACTCTAGTTATGTCAAATTTAATCGCACTCAATAGAACTTTTCTGATGAGTCACCTGACCACTTAAATAAAAGGGTGGGCGGACACTATGTTAATTTCTAGCATTAGATATTAAAAACACAATTCATGATGAAAAAGTCGGAGTTATCTTTTAAGCTGTCATTAAATAGAAATTAAAAAAGGAGTGTTAATAAGTGAAAACAACGATGAAGGGAACTTAACATTTAATCAATAGAACGAGCAGTAAGAAGACAATATTGTATATTATTTAGGGATGTGCAAATTTCACGTTCGAATTGTTAAAGTAGATGATACATTTTTAGAGTGTTGGGTCTCCAAGTCACTATATGAATATAATGAAGTATTAGAAATACCTTGAATTATGTCCGTCTTGTGATTTAACACTACGCGTTTCAGCAACGAGTTGCTATCTTCAGGTGTGGTTAATTATTTTTTTAAAAACACACATTGAGTATTCGTAACGCTATATAATATTATGATGCTAAGCACTGTGTATTATGTCGTGGTTTGTGAAGTGTGTTAAAGTAGGTAATACAGTGTTGTGTAATGGTCAACGTGCTGGCCTTTAGATCAGACTATCGTGGGTTCGAATCCCACCTCTGCTCATGGATATTTTGTGATGTTGTTTTGATCCAGCTTTAATATTTGATGATACTGGCCAGATACATTATATAATGTAGCCACCCTCCAAGTGATAATCTCCTGTATATGTGCATATGCTCTATATTAATTGTGGATTGCAGATTATAGACGCTCAACAGTTGATGTCATCAGCGAATATATAATTGTGGACACTGGACATATGCAATTATTGGATATACCTTTAAAAAAAAATCGTCGAATCGAGCAGAAAAAATTCTCGAAAATAATTAATTCAGCCCAATTCATAGAGATATATCGTAGATAGAACAGGGGAGTTATAGGCACAACTGTAAGTGACAGTGTCACCTTGGAAAAGAGAGATAGAAAACGCATATGTTGTTTGTTCCTTGTCTTCTGACGCATTTGTGAATTTAAAAATGTATAGTAGGTATTGTTAATTTACATCTGTAACCATGGTTATGTATTTGTGATAGAAAAAGATAGAAAAATGATTCTATTCACCATCTCTATCTTTTACATCCACACTTTTTTGGGTGGCTTCCTTACTCATCTATGATAATATGATCAACTCAAATCTATGTAAGTACCTACTCTATAGTCTATACTCTTACATAAAGAGACAAAGTTTGTTTTATGTTTGTTTGTCCACTCTAATCTCAAAACTACTGAACCGATTAGAAAAATGCATTCACTGTTTAAAAACGTACTTCTTCCTGATTATTGTTTGTATTGTCTCTGGAGAATTTAGAAAAAAAATATCGTAGGTTATACATTATGACGCTATACGACAGAAGTGGAAATATCAAGACAAGACTTTACTAAGTCTAAGTTTAGATTAAAAAACTCTTGTCTTGTCTTGAAAATTTCTAGACAAGACTTTTGCAAGTCTTGTCTTGAAAATCTAGACAAGACAAGACAAGAGTCCAGAAAGTCTAGATCTAGACGGCAACACTAGAAGTGAGTGGGTGTCGTATTGACTCAATCGAGCGAAACGAGTAAAGTTCCGTATTGACTCGATTGAACGAGTCAAGCGAAGCCAATGGGATTTCCATACTAATTGACTGGACAAGAAAAAGTCACTCGCAAACCCCTAATAATTATTATTGTGGGTTAACTATTCAAATCAGTCTGTTCTAAATTTAATCACCATCTAAATATACCTAAATACCTCGTATTGCAAATTGAACCTTCATCTAAATTTGTATACCGCGTGGATATTTATACCAAACGTACCACATGGTGATAAATTTAAATTTTGTTGTAGATATGAAAATATGTAAACTATGTAATTATGGAAACGAACATTCAACGCTGTACGCCGATGTTGAGCCGTATCCGAGATACTAATATCAAAAAAAATGATAAAAAAATTTAATTAGTCTAAACCACCGATTTGATGCTATTCATCATATTATCGGTTAAAATCAATAATAAAATTTTAGTAGTGTTGTTCAGTAGACTTTTGTACGGTCAGAGAACTTGGACTATTAAACACATCACAAATTTGACTGATACAGGCCTCAAATTAATATATGTTGATATAAGACAAATTTTGGGTGATTATAATAAAGATTTATTCACACACTTGTATCGCTTGTGGTCGAAATTCGACCAATTATGTCTGTACAGTAACGACATTCTCATGTACACTTTATTTTACCTGCCTTAACGACACAATACACACATGATTTTTTTGTGCACATCTATGGCACAGTACCTTTCGAATGATATAAGATTCATTCCCATCCTTTCATAATAAATAGTAAAAAAGCGGCCACAAGTCTCGGTGTTCACGTATTAATATATAGATTTCTCATAATGTGTCCCCTTTGGGTGTTTGAAATAATTTCACCTACATGAATAGCTCTCGCTACTACGATGATTCACATCTACAACCTAGCTATAATTAATAACACTCGCATGAAATGGAAAATGGAAATCTAATATCTATGGATTCCTTTACATATATGGTGAATGTTAGATTGGTAATCATGTCACGGTTGAGTAATTGTAAGCTGATTCCGCCGCGATAGTGGAAATGTTCAGGTTTAAGTCCTGACTCATGACTGTGACTATGGTTGTCAAAATGATTTTTTCCGATATTTGCAGGAATCAATGTAATTGAGCTGGTGTTGTCCTGATTCGGGTCTATAGGCCGTCGTTGGTTGGAATTGCTTCCTAACGTTCTACATCCCCAGTATTGGAGATGGAAGGACCTCTGAAGAAGCTCGCCACTCGTGCTAGCGAAACGTTAGGAAGCAATTCCAACCAACGACGGTCTATAGACCCGAATCAGGACAAGACCAGCTCATCAACTGGCCGCGAAAGCCTCAACCAATTTGTCATTAATGTAATTGACTACTCTTCTAATAAAAATTTTCAATTGCAAAACAGCCGTATAAATCTATTTAATATATAGATTCCTCATGATTGGTGCCATTAGCTGCTGCATTTATACTTTCACTGGAACACATATAGCATGTGTTTTATCAAACATACTGTATACAATCTTTTGTAATAATGCGCTACAGAGTTCTAATGTTTAAGCAGTATTTTGTTTAAAGAAAAGACAGTTGCTCAACATGTGATTGACACATCGTGCAAAGACCAACCCATCGCATTTGCTTGTCTACTATATAAACTACATAATATATTATAGTGACTAGTCACTACTCACTGTTTTGTAGGTACTCACTGGAGTGACAGTAGACCACTACTCAGATTATATATAATATCTGGATGACCGAGCTTTGCTCGGATGAGTTAAAAAAAAATAGTACCTACTTAAAGTTCTCATTTCATCAAAATCGTTAGTCGTTTTTAAGAAAAAAAAATTACATACCTATAAGTAGATAATATTATTATACGTCAGTATACGTCATACTACATAACGTATGTACCTACATATTTTATATAGGTAATATAAAAGTAATATACCTATTTATTTAAATATTAGTTAAAAAAATAACAACAATAAAATCTAAACATAATTATGTAAGTATAATTATGTTTAGATTTTATTGTTGTTATTTTTTTACTTTTCAAATAATTACTGATTATTTTAATAAGTTAAAGATTGACTGTCAGAGTAATTTGACATAAATAATGAAAATAGTTTGTTTTTTCCGAAGCCTACACACCATACGACACTGTTTTATAACGTTAAAAAACTGTTTTTTAAAATGATAAAATCGATAAGAAAACGTATTTTTCAGGGATGAGACCTAGATAGATCGATTTTTTGCCCCCCGAAAGCCCTTTTCGGTAAATTTGATCAAAATCGTTAGAGCCGTTTTCGAGAAAATATTTATATAGTTACACATATATACAAGATTTGCTCGTTTAATAATATAGGGATTATAAAAATAGAAATCCCCCAGGGAGAACATTGGAATTTGTTCTCGCAATTACATTCCAATGTTCTTTGGGAATTGGCGTTCCCAGAAGCCCGAGCTCGTATCAGTCGGTTTGTGTATGCCGACTGGCAGATTCTAATACACAAATGGATTATTTATTATTATGTTGAAGAAGCTAATGACCTGAGTTGTCGACGCGTCTATAATCTACAATAATAATAATAAAAATAGAAAATACTCGTGTCTGTCCATCACGCAAAAACTTTCCAACGGTCAGCCCTAGCGTTCAGAAATTTACGCAGTTTATTGCTTGGCAAGTCTGGATGAATGTTACAATTTTTAAGCTCGCTACGTCGTTATTTAATTTATGTTGGAATAAATTAGCCCGAGTAACTATAAATTGTCCTTTCCATAAGGCTATATATTATTATGCTCCGGATGAATCCGGATCGGGTAGCTCATGAACGAGGAATATATTTTGTGTTGTATCTAATAATTCATTGTATCCTAAATGCGCTATAGTTTAAACAATAAATTCAATTATTCAACTTAGTTACAGGGTACGCACATTGACATAACTAGGGGGTGGCCAAGGGGGGCCAGGCCCCCCCTGGAAGGTGACGGGCCCCCCTAAAATAAATTCGGCATTTAATGACTATTAAATTACCGACAATAAAAGATCTCATAATAGTGATTTTCAGTTCTCAGATTAAAAGGGTCATGACCCCCCCTGGTAAAAATCCCTAGTTACGCGAATGGGTAAACAACTAGCAAAACGTCCGCTTGCATATTCTGACGAGTCACCAGTCACCACTGACAAATCGTACAGATAATGAAAGGACAATATTGAATAGTTCAAAATTAATTAACATGAAGACAATATCACACTATATTAAAATGCTTTCTGTGCAAACATACACTGTGTCTTATTTAAGACAGACTAGACGTTCAGAGTAACTTCATTACTATGATTAAAGGTACGTGCAGTATGGAGCTGGGATTCTAGATGGTAGCGTCGTAGATCATAGCAGGGCTTGCTTAAATTAATGCATTGTTATATATGCGAGCGTACACAACGAAGCAGTGAGTGTAGCAGGTATAAGCGCTGTTACAAGAGCTGCTAGATTTAAGAATGTATCTCACCATTCTTTCAGCGCGCTGACTACTACAATCAACGTGTGACAACTGTCAAATGGCCGTTACAAGTTTCACAATGGATGTGACTAGTTTAATAAATGAAATTTTGCCAGTTTTTATTTAATTAGTTTTGAGTTTTTTCTAAGACGTATTTAAAAGTGTTAAGTTCCATACGTAAATATTCAAAAAACCGGTTTGAGTAAAATTTTAATTCTTGATATAAATGATGAAATTCGCCATGTTTAGATCGTTTTCTATTAATAGGGTGGACATGATAACTCCTACCCAAATTTGTATTTAAAATATACCACTTTGTAGCAGAAGAACACAAATATTCGTCTTCGCTATCTGACATTTCAAACGCGATTTAAGCTTGTATCAAAGCTTCGTTGTGCAAACCTATAAGCGCTTATAATTTCAGCCACCATCTACCATACATGCTACCATCTAGAATCCCAGCTGCGTACTGCACGTACCTTAAGAAATAATTAGATTGTATATCTAGTAGCGTAATGAGGCATATTACTGACGAGTAGTGACAGTACGTAAAAACGAACGATAACGAGTCATAATATCATTACGCATAAGACATATTACTTATATGGTATTTTTTGTCATATCACACCAACTGCAAAATACCTACTTTTCACTTAATTTTCAGTATTTTCAAAAAATTTTGACAGTTAAATTGCGTCGTATTTGTAATAGCAGGAGCGAATAAACATAAGTTACTATGGCAACCGTTTATTTACCGCACTAGTTATGTATTGAAAACACTTCCGGCCTGTTAAATGACCCAATGCAGGCCAGTATACATGCATGGAAAGTAGCTATTTTGTAGTGAGTATGGCAAAAAAATATTAAACTTTTAATACATTCACCTATAATTAGCTCTCGCATGTGAAAAGGTTCAATTCTAACTTCACAAATTTAGATTAAATAAAATTACAGCAAAAGTGTTGAATGTTGACTCCCGGAGCAAAACGACTATTTTTTTAAAGAGTGCTTGTATTCTTCAATGACAGTCTGTAGAACTAAAAGTATGACATATGTCGACAATTATTAAAATTTAATCTTAAAAATGAATCAACAGTAGGTATAGGAAGGTTATACTAATGTTTTAAGAGCCATTTAAGCATTGTTAATAACTGAAACACCCATAACTCACATAATGATGATGCTAGCATGGTTAGCGAAACGTGTGTCGAGAAAAAAGTGTCATTGTTTTGTGGTTACTTTTCTGGTATTCAGTTTTTTGCACAGCAAAAGTTCCAGACCTTTTTAAGATGATAATATTTTGAGTAGATTCAAAAGTTATTTTTTCGTTAAATAGATTTTGAAACACACAATACTCAGTTTGTCCTTTCGAAAATTGGACACCCGTACGTACCTCGGTGGTAAAACAAAACAAGGTGTCACAGAGTGGTACAGAAATCGAAGTTGACAAAAATATCACTTGTGTCTGCTCTATCCACACCCTCGCAATCATCCGCGTGTGGTTTCTGATGGTTAGATGGAACTCCATGGGGTTGTGATATTGCACGCAGTAGGTACAGGGAAATAGGTTTAGTGCAGTCTGTCATCCTATCAAGAATATCACCCCATATCTACACAGTCAGTGTTGCCAACAATATGCTATTTGCAACTAACAACGAGTAAAGTGTTTATAAAAGGTATAGAAGAAAAAACAAAAACAAGTTCGAATAACGAGTCTGTTTTGTTTTATAACCAAGGAGTAAAACCCATAGAAATATCATAGAATAGGGAAGCCACCCAAAAAAGTGTGGATGCAAAAGATAGAGATGGAGAAGAGAGCAGTTCTTCTATATTTTTCTATCACAAATACATAACCATGGTTACAGATGTAAATTAACAATACCTACTATAAATTAGAATTGGGAAGCCACCCAAAAAAGTGTGGATGCAAATGATAGAGATGGAGAAGAGAACAATCAAAGTCAGTAAATTCTTAAAGGTCCGCCATATAGCCTTAAAAACACGTCACGTTTGTGATTGGTTGAATCGAATAGCTGCGTCACCGGAATTTGTTGGCATCTTTGTCTGTTGGTGTGTTTCACTTTCAACTTTCAAAATTCAAACAGTCAGAACAAATTGGTCTCAATCACCTAGGTAATCTATGGTCTCGATTATGGTTCTATAACCGATTCTCACATTATTTACATTATCATTTATTAAAAATAATAAGTATAAAAAAACATATTATTTAAAAGCGAACTAAGGACGAAGATTCACCTCTGCAATCTAGCTATATTGAATTAACACTCGCATGTAGTGAAAAATCTATTGATTCCGAAGCATATAAGAAGAATGTTAAATCAGTAATCATGTCATGGTTGAGTAATTGTAAGCTCATTCCGCCGCGAAAGTGGAAAGGTTCAGGCTAGAATCCTGACTGGAATCAATTATATAATTGGCTGCTTTCCAACAAAAGTTTTAATAAATAATGCCGACGCCCATATCCCTAGGTGAGAGACGTTCGAAGATCTTGTACATGCTACCAACTTGAAGTAAATCACATATAGGTATTGACACATTGATTGGCTGGATACATTGTTTGACACAAGCGATTCCAAGAAGGGGTTATATGTCCGTTGACAGCCACATTGACAAGGCAGTGTAAATGCAGTGTTAGCTAGTTATTGAACCCTTAGAGAAAACACTCAAATCAACCCCTTTTAGGTAGAGACAATCAGTCACAACCCTTTACTGACACTAAATGAAATGTTATAAGACGTACAATAAATGAACAGTCAATAAAATAAAAACAATGGATGGTGATATTTAATTTAAGGATGTTGAACTCTTTGACAGTTAATTTCAAAGGAAAACCTTTAACTAAATCGTTATTCTATGAATTTAATTATTTTTGAAAGCATTTTTTGAAGAGGCACCACTGCACCAGTAAATTTAAATATATACACATAAAAATATTATATTTTTTAAGATAAAATTCAAATATTATTATTTCTCGATGTACGTAACAAAAATGGCAAAAACTATATTTTTTACAGGATATATTTTCATTAGGCTTGGGCATTTTAGTTCACTAAAAAAGCGCTCAATTTAGTTCATTATTCTTCCGCGAACTAGTTCGTTCTTATAGTTCGTTGTTAAAGACATTAAATTTGAAGTATGAAATTATCTGATATTGATTTAAATCCTATCAAATTTTCGTAAAAATCTTATTGCTGTTCCAGAACTCTTCAACCGCCAAAATATATTTCAAAAAGAATTGACAGTCGGTAAAACTGCCAATAAACTTCCGTTGTTTCAGGTTAGAAGGTATGTCTCTTCCGCCATCTTCACTGCGTGGTAGATAATTGACCTAACGAACTGATTTCTTGATTGGTCACGAACTAGTTCTTGTAGTTCGCACATCGGATCGCTTTGCCGAACTAGTTCGTTCGTGAACTACACAAGTCTAATTTTCATATATTATTAGTTGTTTAGAAAATAAAAAAGTTAACATTTTTGTTAAAATCAGTTATTGGCGATTTGCAAGTATATGGAATATTTTTTAAATGTTAGGACATCTTGTTAAGCTCCGAAATAAGTGCGGATCTTTTTCCAATTTTAAATTATTTCGTATCTTGTGGTTTCCCCAATGGCAGATGAGACAAAACAACCCTTATTTGCAGATATCACTATTCCATATTTGGCTCTGATGATGATATCAAATATATTAAAGCATTAACAAAATTTTCTAATTTGAGATTTTGTTCTTTGACCCTCATAACTATATCAATTTTCACATATACATTTTATTTATTGTAAATTATAGACGCGTCGACAACTTAGGTCATTAGTGTCTTGATTATATTAAATAACAACTCATTTAAAACTAAATTACATCACAAAACATCCATGAGCGGAGGCGGGATTCGAACCCACGACAGTCTGATCCAGAGTCCGCGACGCTAACCACTGGACCAAAATGTCCTCTTTCACATATACAAATTCCTAATTGCCAGTAATATAAAATATAAACCATTGTTAACAATTATACTGTAACAAAACTGTTTTTGAATCTGGCGGAATAAAATTATTTATTTCAATAATCAAAATATGTAAACGACAATATATACAATAATTTAATAACAATGAATAATTATAAACTCAAAAAAAAAGTACACAAAACGAAAATGTCAATTCTTAACAATGACACACTTAACAATACGCAGAATATTTATTTTAACTCAGGTATATGTTTATTTATCTGTTATTTATTTCCCGCACTTCGTATAGCGCACCGATTACTCACTAAATCACAGGCTGATTGTAGACTGCCCTGATTGTCGATTCGTCTCCGCTTATATACCTAAAGAACGATGTCTCTCAATTTTTCTAGTACATTCTTTATTTTTCGCGCGATTACCAACAAACAAACACATTTCTCGGAATTCATTTGTTTCCAGTAAGTTCCGCCCAAGGCAGTGGCATATCATCTGGATTTTTTTTACAATACGTTACCGGCCAATCCACAATACGCATTCCATCCCTAGGTTCTGGTTGAAACCTTACGTAAAATACCTTGACTCACTTCAGTCATTATTTAAAATTGTTGAAATTAAAAGAACATTACAATTAAATTATAATTATTATGCATTCATATTAAGCCAATCAAATGTTGATAAGTATGAAATCGAGACAGTTCAATGTAAATAGATTAACTGTTTAGAATCTGTCAGAATTATATTTATAGTAACATTTTATTTCACAATAACATAAGAAAATTTTATTTCAAAAAACAATAAGACATTTCAATCTAATACATGGTGTCCACTTTTTTCTCAAGACCAAATTCCCTGACTTTCCCTGACTTTTTTGAAAAATTTTCCTTATTTCATATGTCTATTGTACACAAACACATAAAGGTATATTTTTAAATTTAAAAAAGGTACAATTATTATATGACACAAACTCATTGTTTATGCAACTTTCAGAATCAAAAATTACAAAAGTGTTAAAAGTCTGCTCTGTTGAAATTTTTCCCTGACCACTTTTCAAATTCCCTGACTTTCCCTGACCCAAAAAAAATTTCCTGACAATCCCTGACTTTCCAGAATTCCCTGACCTGTGGACACCCTGTAATATTACAAAGAAACAAGCCGTGAGGTGGGTCGTTTATTAGAACTAAAGTGCGACTCTTGAGGTCCACACGACGAACTTCCCAGTTTGATAAATATTTAATAATAATAATTAAATTAGATATTACACAGAAAAGTAATCATTTTAATCATTAAAACATAATTATTAAAAAAAATTAAAAAAAAAACGGCTGAACCGATTTTTATAAAATTTATGTCGGATCAAAATGACGTTAACACGCCTTGATTACCCTTACGAAGCCGATATAATTTTTTATTCGCGAGATATTATGTAAAATCTACTTTTTTGGAGTCTATTTGGTTAAGAAAAAAGAACGGCTGAACCGATTTTGAAAAAAAATCTTTTAGATCATATTTACGTTAATACGCGTCGATTGGCACCCTAACGTAGTCGATATCATTTTTCATTCTCGAGATTTCGTCTTAGAACGAAATGGATACATACGTACGTACGTCCATACGTACACACACACACACACGCACACACAGACATCTTTCCAAAAATAGTGTAGTGACCTTAAAACATAAAAATTTGTTATACATTTTGATTTCGATTTTCGGACCCATTATACAATAACTTCCAGTGGGAAGTTAAAAATTGTCAAAATTATCCGGGTTCAAAATATATTTGATATTCTTCTTTAATGAATTACAATTTCTTGTACACAACCAATCTATAAACATAATATGTCAGTTTAACCGTGTTGTGCAATAAAATAGTATGGGGAGTAGAGAGGTTGATGAATTGTTCAGTTTTAAACGAACGATTGCGTGCTGAAAATAAATTGAAGTGTGACAGAAGTACAGGGAGCATGTCACCGAAACGACAAAATAGTATGAGGGCAAATCGACTGAAAATTGCCTGCAGTTCTACACTTTTATGCTTTCTAAAACAAGTTATTTTCATCTTTTTATAGTGACTTTTTTGAAGGTTTTTTTTAAGTTATTTTATGTTTCACTTTTCAGTGACTTTGAAATATGTAGTTATTAACCCTTATGTGCACTGTTAGGTACACGTGTACCTTTAGAGTTTTCATTTTAATTTTTTTTTAATTTTTCGTTAAGCTCGATGGCTGTAACCCATATTTATCCTAAATCAATCAATGTCAAGTTGATTTGATGTGATATAACAACGATAGAAGTGGATAAAAAATGGGTGTTTTAGGTCAAAAAAAAAGTTTATTCCTTAAACGCACGCATAAGGTACACGTGTACCTACATACCTTGTGTATGGAAATTTTTTCAGGTACGCGGTTTTTTCACCAAAATAATGTAAATAATGTTGGTAAAACTAAAACTAAGAAAATTTAATATTCAAATTTTATTTACACTGATAGTTACAACGTGCATTGACAGCATTTTGTAATGGTCATTGTTATGGCCATTTACACACTTCACAACATTTTCTGGTCTTTCTTTGCAAGGAGGATGTGGACCGACAGACAAAGCAGCTTCCAGTATGTTTTGTGGGTCCAGAAGTGTCCTTTGGTGGCTGTGAAAGAAGAACTAATGGGTGTCCTAACGTAGCTTCTATACCAGATCTCGTGGCAATATTTTTCAAATATTGTTTTTCTCATACAAAAGATATGTAGGTACAAATGTACCTATGCGTGCACAATGCGTATAAAATTTATGCGTGCACATAAGGGTTAACAGACTTCTGTCTTGATATGATAATTAAACTAAAA
Organism: Mongoloraphidia duomilia; assembly: GCA_039654895.1. Lineage (NCBI taxonomy): Eukaryota > Metazoa > Arthropoda > Insecta > Raphidioptera > Raphidiidae > Mongoloraphidia > Mongoloraphidia duomilia. The sequence goes on from CM077523.1 coordinate 10,455,775, forward strand.
AAAAAGAAAACCACTAATTTTAGTAAAATTTATGTGGAACCACCCTGAAGGTATGCCCTATTTTATAAAAACATAATAATCGCCAAAATCGGTTCACAAATGCAGGAGATATAGATGACATACATAAAAAAAATACACACGAATTGATAACCTTCCACCTTTTTTGAAACAAGGCTATAATATACCTACGTGCAATTCGAGAGTACTTTAATAAAGCAAATCAAGTGTATTTACTGTAGTTCCGTAATTACTTACACGAGACAGGCGTATGGTTGAATTACAGTACTTTAAATGTCACAGCAACTAAGGTAAAACATTAATGGTAGGTGTCTATGTACAGTACTGTAAAAATAAATCCCTGTTTTGTAAAACCAGGCTATTCCCAACTCCCAAGTAGAGTTGTGTTTTATAATGCAATATAAAATAATTTCCGCAATAAAAATTACATGACATATGGAAAAAGTTGGGTTTAAGGCAGAACATTCAAAACCTTATGACATTTTTCACATTCACCGAAAAGAAAAAAAACTTCTGGAAGGAAAAACAGACAAGCTCCAGGATTTATATTATGAATCGTTTAAGAACCACACTATCTAAAGGCCATTTTTAGGGTATAGTAATTAAAGCGTGTGAGGACACCTTTGTGTAATGGTCTGCGTGCTGGCCTTTGGAGCAAGCTGTCGTAGTTTCGAATCCCACCTCGCCCATGGATGTTTTGTGATGTATTTTAGTAAGTGGTATGTTATTTGTTGTAATTAAGACGCTAATGACCTAAGTTGTCGACGGGTCAATAATTATTTACAACTAGCGGCCTGGTCCGATATCGCCCGGGTGCTATGAATTTATAAATAGTGATGAGCAAAATTGGTCTTGGTCTTGCAGTCTTGGTCTTGGTCTTGCGAAAAAGCAAGACCAAGACCAAATACACAAGACTAAACTAAAAATTTCCCTACTATAGTATAATAAAACATTATAATTAAAAAATTATGTAATTTTGATATTTTTTAACATTTTAATAAAATAAAGTATTTTGTTAGTTAATAATAGATTGTGAATTATTTTTAATTTATAACTATGATGATCTTCAGAAATAAAAAACTAAAAAAAGACTGATAAAATGAGAAAGACCAAGACTTGATACGCAAGACCAAGACAAGACATATTTGAGCAAGACCAAGACTGAATAAGCAAGACCAAGACTGTCCAAGTCTTGGTCTTGGTCTTGCTTTGCTCATCACTATTTATAATTTATTAATACATTACTCACTCGCTTCGCTCGTTCGCCCGAATTTATAATTAATCATTAGTTTTCGCAGCGGACGCCAAATAATTACTTTTATGGGCAAATTTTTGATACCTTGGCTTACATTATTGTAATTTTCGTAGGGATCTCTAATTTTTTGAAAATAAAATAAAATAAAAATACAAAAATAAAATACATGTTACTCGCTGATAATGTAACTTTCTATAGGTGAAAGAATTTTTAAAATCAGTTAAGTAGTTTTTGAGTTTATCCATTACAAAAACAAACAAACAAACATACAAAAAATCAAATCTTTTCTCTTTATAATATTATATAGTGTGATAAATAAATTTAAGCGTAAAAGATCTTTTGTACAGTACTGTATCTAATGGCGTAACGAAACATTGATACACTAATAATCTAAGTCGCAAAACAAATTATTTTCGTTTTAAAAAGTCTGCACTATAATTTTAAATTCAGACTGTTAGAGAAAGGTTTAATTATCGTATTTCGAAAGAAATAATTGTTGTTTTAGACGATTTTAAAAAGACGTAATAAAAATAAGATGACAAGGGATTCCGGTTCAAACTATAACAGTTTTTTTTACGTTTGGATATTTTATTGGAAAAAAACCAACAAAATTAAAAGCATAAAAAAGCCAGCTTCACCAACTGTGTTTTAAAGTTTTTCATCGATTTTATTATTTTTTACTTACTATATAGGTACCTAGGTACTTAATAATATAAATCAAACAGAAAGTATTTATCCAAATTTTCAAATAAAAATAGTAGATAATAAAGCAAAAGTTTTCAGTTTTAATTGATACTAGACCCAGATAAACTTAACAGTTGGTAGTCTTAAATAAATAATCTTATTATATAAATGCGAGATATCACTCACTCACTCACTGACTGACTCATTAATCACGAAATTTCAGGAACCATAAAACCTACAAACATGAAATTTTGCCAGGTCGATACCTTATAGGACGTAGGCATCTGCTAAGAAAGTATTTTTCGAAATTCAACCCCTAAGGGAGTCAAAAGGGGGTGAAGAGATTTTTGACAAAATGTTCATAACTCATTAATCGTTAGTGAGAAGTAGTGATGCGCGATACGAAATGTTTTAGTCGATTGTCGCGATTGTTCAAACATCTCGATTACTTCCAATGGTTGTCACTTGGACTCGATTGTTGTTGTTTCATAGTTCACCGAGACCGAGTCGCATAGTACTGAATCGTACACTGTCAAGAGCCACATAATATATACAATTGTTCATCACTCAACAACTGTCTTCGAGTCGATGGTCGATTGTGTAGTAATCGTGTAATACGAATTCAATAGTGAAGAGATCACAGAGTAGTGAGTACCGACTGAACAGTGTGCACAGTGAACAATCAACGAGTCGCGTGAACGTCAGTCGACTAGCATATAACCTTGAATCGCGATTGTATGTATTCTCATTCACTGCTATTGCTATAACTTATGTGGCACATAATCGACTTGAACAATCGAACATTTCGATTGTAAAATCAAACTCTGAGTCGATTGTGGACTCGATTGTTATTATATGAACGATTGCAATTGTTTCGATTGTAAAAACATCTCGAATCGCCCGCGGCCCAACACTAGTGAGAAATATTGGATTCAACATACGAACTCGATTCATAAAAAATAAGCAAATAATGTTCGAATTTCTAGCATCACGTTGACGATTGACTGTACATAAATAATTCTACTGAAGCACATAGAAAACATCATAATTTAATGTTAATTATGTAAATTCAACCAGAGTTGTCTGAGAAAAAACGAGTCATATTTTTTTAAATAAAAACGACAAAGCTATTGTGTTATTAATGCATACATTACAACGTAATAACAAATTATCCACTATAATTTACAACAAACGCTAATAATTAAATTATCACTATATAATACCACACACAACTGTAATGTTTTTATGTTGGTATTTGCTAAAATTATCTTCAATCTCAATTTAAAGAATGGCGTTTTTTATTTTGTTTGAACGCAATGACAACAAAACGGAAATATTATTATTGCTAAGAATTTGAACAAGCCAAATAAAGTAAAAAATTAAGCACTTGATGAATACGCCATTTTAGTGATGCGCGAAATGAGATATTTTAGTCGACTGTCTCGATTGTTCAAACATCTCGATGACTTCCGATGGTTGTTACTTGGCCTCGATTGTTGTTGTTTCATAATTCACCAAGACCGAGTCGCATAGTACTGAATCGTACACTGTCAAGAGCCACATAATATATACAATCATTCATCACTCAACAACTGTGGTCGAGTCGATGGTCGATTGTGCAGTAATCGCGTAAATACGAATTCAATAGTGAAGAGATCACAGAGTAGTGAGTACCGACTGAACAGTGTGAACAGTGAACAATTAACGAGTCGCGTGAACGTCAGTCGACTAGCATATAACCTTGAATCGCAATTGTATGTATTCTTATTCGCTGTTATTGCTATAACCTATGTAGCAAATAATCGACTTGAACAATCGAACATTTCGATTGTAAAATTAAACTCCGACTCGATGGTCATTATGAATGATTACAATTGTTTCGATTGTAAAATCATCTCGTATCGCCCATCACTACGCCATTTAGCTTGTTCTTATTCATTTCATTATTTATTATAGATTATAGAATCAATCATTCAAACGGCAAACATGTAAACATAAAAATTTTACTAACATCAGACTAATAAAGTTTGTGAAAACCTGTGATCATTAATTTTTAGAACCCAAAAACACGATAAAAAGGCATACTTCTTCGAACCGATTTATCATAAAAAAAATCGAAGAGCGTTTATTTAATAATTTTTGTTCACATAATATTATAATACATTTAATTTTAAAATATTTAAAATAGACATCACAAAATTGTAGGTTATGTAGTGACGAAGTTTAAAAGCGGTAATTTAAATATAATTACATTTAAATACAACCCATTATTAGACTATACCGTTCGCGAGTCAGCGGGTTCCTGCTATTATACTGTGTCAACTCTAAATACAGTTTTAAAAGATTTCAAATTTTAAAATATAATTTCGGACGCAAAAAATACTTTACTTTTATAACGTGTGCACATAGTATTATACTGTCTGTAAATCTATGATAGCAAGGCGAAGCTGATTATGTCCAATTTTTACTTCCCACCTCTGCTATGGTAGGGAAGTAATGGATTTAGTCCGAAAAAAATATTTCGAGATTTTAACAGATTTTCACGTTTTGAGACCCTAGCAATCTTTTAAGATCATTTTCTGACTGATGTCTGTATGTGTGTGTGTATGTGGTCAATTTTTCGCCTTCGATATCTTAAGAACGGAACAACATACGGGCATGCCGATTATTCTATTGTGTTTATCAGCCTTTAACTTAGATCTGATTAGATTTTGAGTCAAATCGGTTCAGTGGATCCTGAGATATTCAAAAAAACGTTCTCAATGTCACGTATTAACATAGGTAAAAAAAATATAAATGAATTCTGGATGTTATAATATGAAAAAAATGTAAATATTTTTTTTTTCTAAAATGTACAGTTTTCGAGAAAAAAAATATTTTACTAAGAAAAATAAAAATTGTACGTAAATCAAGGTAACCATGATTTTTGCTATATTAAGCTAGCCATCGATCACCAAACAAAAAAGAGGGCCATGCTTTTTTCAAAGAATAAAAATTAAATTGTGTTTTAAAGACCACCAACAGCTAAGGTTATTTGGGCCTAGTCAAAGAATAAAAAAAAAGAGTGTTTATTTTTTGCAAATATTTACTAGGTGGGAAGTATAGAACTGGTCATCAGTCGAATTTTTTATAATCTGTAGTGTCCTTCATTATTTTGGCGTTTACTCGAACCCTTTAGTTTTAATAAAAATAGCGTCGGGAGAGCTGTAACCGCATTTTTAGGCGAAGGAAAGGGGGTAACTTCTGGTAGAGAATACTCTTAACCACATATAATTATGACAAAAAAATGGGTGTGTGCTTATGACCACACGACAGAAGTTTGAAATAAAAATTTTAATATATATATAGGTATATATGTTTTAGTGTCATCTATTAGCGCATTTGTGAACTACAAATAACTTAATACGCGTATTAAGTTTTAGTGTCATCTATTAGCGCACTTGTGAACTACAGATTATTATCAGTATACTACAGATACGTGTTCGTGTTTGAGCCGAGTAAACCCGATTCAGCGTCACCGACCCGAAGTGTGACGGTGACTCAGGCAAAGCGCGCCTTAGGAAGTTTTCACTTCAAAAATTAAAATCAAAATTAGTTCTGTGTCAGCAGCGTGGTAGAAAGTTCAGCAAATTATTTAAAAAATCATAATAAATGCCTATTAATTTTCAAAATAATTTTCAGCTATCACTAGTTTTTTATTTGAGAATGAAACCAAAAGTGATTTTGATTTTTTATCAGATGCGTTTTTGAGTCGAATTTTGATTAAACACATAATAATATTCTGTCGATAAAGACAGCTAATTTAATAAGCATAAGTCACTTCGCCTTGCGGGCATTGATATTATACGTGGAATATTAAGATGAAAAAAAACGACAGTGGAAATACTGAAAGTCACGAAGAACCACAAAATATAATAATAACAATAATTTTATAGCTGTTAGAAAAATTGTCGAGTTGATTAGTTTTTTTTAACTTTGTACGTACTCATTACCTCAAGTGGACACGGAGGTAAAGCTCTGTTCACATACGACGTGATTCGTAGCGATTTGCGAAGCAGTTCGTTAATAGGCTATAATTTATATGAACCTAACTTTTTCTCAAAATGACGAAAAACGGAAAACTTTAAAAAACAGATTGTAAAATATTTTCATTTGTATATAGAAAACGTCAATGGACTTCTTGAACACATAGAATCCCAAATTTCATAAATCTATTATAGTTCTTGGGTTATTAAGGTCTGAAAAGTGCCATTTTTATCACTCACTGACTCATCAGAAACCTAGACCACTTCTAGATGACTTAGAAACTTGAAATTTAGCATCAAGGTAAATAATTGGGCGTATACGAAGGAAAAAATCTGAAAACTACAAATTATCAAATTTACGCACTAATTATGCAAGTAATAATTATGTGGTTGAGGTGCCGTGATTAATAGCTGCACTTCCACCACATTTATCTATATTCTGAAAATAAGTTATAAATACTAGCAGCGATTTTAGTGAAAATCTGTTACTATTTCTGACCTTTAGTGGGCAATTGCTAAATTAAAGAAATACGTATATAATAAAATAATTAAAAATAAGTTACTAGCAGCAATATTTAGCGACAGTTTTCCACACTAAAAATCTGAACAACGACAGGCGACTTTGCTTCGCAGGGGAGAATTTTTTGCAGGGGGGTATAAATCAGAAATTCTTATCTTTTATACTGAACCTATTCTAAAAATTCTTTCATTAATAGAAAACTATATTATCCTTGAATGATATAGGCGATACTTTATTTTGATAAATTTCTCAGGGGGGGGCGGCGGATAACTCTGAAATTCTTTCACATTTTAGCGTATTTTTTTGGGAAAATTTCAGACAGACGATTTGGGAGCAAGGTTTGGTTAATATAGGCAAATGAGGGGGGGGGGGGAATTATCATATATCAGTAGGTTGCTCAAGTTTTGAAGTCTGAACGTAAATTAAAATTTATTAGTTTAATAAATTTAAAATCTTTCAAACATGGTAAGTAGCCTGCCGACCTGTTGTAGTGTGCGACCTCGGTCTGCACCTAGACGTTTGTCTTCTCTATCGCTACCGTTGACCGTTAAGTGTGTAACCACCTTTAAATATTCAAAAGAGTTGATGATGTCTCATATGTAGAATCCACAGTACACACGTGGGAATAATGATAAAGTAATTATTAGTGTATGCTGAGAGGAAAATTAAATGTGTGGGTATCCGTATATCGAAAAAACTAGCTTGGGTCAAATATAAACACGTCAAGAATGCCAGTAACTCACTTTGTTCCCATAGCTCTTTGACAATAACCACTTGTATACATTATATACAAATACCTTGCATTGTATACAAATAATGTATGTTTGTAAACAGTGTACAGACATCCTAAAATTAAAACAATGGTAATAGTATAATTCGAATATTACTGTAATGATGACAGCTAGAAGGTCGCGGTTCATCAACTTTTGACTGTTATAGTACGATTTTTCTTGTCGAGCGTCTATAATCTACAAAATATCCACCTTGATTGCTAGACTCCCTTGAAATTGTTTTTTTTCCGAATTATCTACAATAATACCTTTAAAATTAAAAAAAATCTACAGCTAATTCTTAATGTTCATAATTTTTTTCAGATTTTTTGAGTTTAAACCCTTTTGGTGACATGGGTATAGGACAGCAATTTTTAAGAGTTTTTCCCCAAAAATGTTTAAAAAATGAAAACATAAAAGTACCTACATCATATATGTTGCTGAATTTAAGCTTTCATTTGACACCCTACACGATGGGCTTGAAAAAAGTTTTTTTTTTCCATTTCCCAATTTACCTTCTGAAATTAACCCCCTGGCAGAATCATAATTCAACTTTTTATACTTTGCGTCTGTGATTGGCCACCACACTCTATCTGTATGCCAAATTTCAAATTTTTACGTCAAATCGTTTCAGAGAAAATCGCCTGTGACAGACGGACGGACCCGATGTGATTCCGTAAGTGTTTCGTTTGCAAACAACACTAAAAATGTTTGGTACATTTTTGAAAGTCAAAAGAATTTTCACATAACATAATAATGTAGTTATTATTTTTTTTTTTGTAGTATACCCTGAATATATTTAACTTCTTATTCTAAAAACGTCGCATTTTGTAAAAACATTCAGAATATGTAAGAAAAATATCGAAAAAGAGAGATTTTTAGATTTTACCGTAGTAGACAAAGACGCTGATTCCAATGAGTAGAAGAAACTTCTGCATCTTTTTTAATTTAAAAGATTTTTTCAATTTCTGAGAAACTCTACACAACCATATATTTTAGGCTAAAAGGATTAGAGAGGCCCGAATGAGCTTATTGGACTCAGATTGTCTTTTTCTACAAACATGATTAATTTAAAAAATATCTAAGAAAATTCATAATTTTTTTCAAAAATGCGGATTTTTGCCTAAAAACATTTTTTTGTATATTAAAATTAAAAATAATGTACACCTTATACCAACTATTCTGTAATATTTAGATGAAATAAATAAATCTATTAAAATTAAAGAGCTGTTAGATGCTTTTTGACTTAAATAGCTTATAATAATTAGCTTTTGTGTCGAAAATAACAAGAAATCTTATTGTACACTCTAAATAAAGACCTTATTAAATTAATTCACACTTACAACTAAATTGATTCAAAAATTATCTTACCGTGCAAATGGTAGGCGCCGTAATCGATCTTTCCGAAACGCCAGTCGTCGAAGATCGGTACTCCGAATGCGATGACGTGGCCGACGTAGATGGTGCCGTTGTCGTCGATGTAGTCGGTGGCGCTCTGACTGGAGGCGGCGGCGGAGGAAGAGGAGGAGGACATTGGGGTCGAGGGGAACTCTGCGTCGGGACGGCGCTCGAGGACGTCGTACACGCTGAACTGACTGAAAGTGTTGATGCACTGCTGGAACCGGCCGTTGTACTGAGCGGTGAACATTCAGGCCTGAAGAACCACGAAGCTACAGACGCCCACTGAAACAAATAAAAAAAACACTTTAGCAACCACACTTTGAGATCTTGCACACTTTGAGACTTGCAAAAGTCTTGTCTAGAAAATTTCAAGACAAGACAAGAGTTTTGCAAGACAAGACTTTTGCAAGTCTTGTCTTGAAAATCTAGACAAGACAAGACAAGAGTCTAGAAAGTCTAGATCTAGACGGCAACACTATAATCTAAATACATTGATATTGGTATAAAAAGAAAGGTTTTGTTGAGAAGATTACAAATAAGGTATATGACGTCACGAAAAATTCAATATTGCGGACTCTAGACGCCATTTTCCTTCTGAATTAGTGTTGCCGTCTAGACAAGACAAGACTTTCAAAGTCTTGTCTTGTCTTGAAATATCAAGACTTCACTAAGTCTAAGTCAAGATTAAAAAACTCTTGTCTTGTCTTGAAAATTTCTAGATAAGACTTTTGCAAGTCTTGTCTTGAAAATCTAGACAAGACAAGAGTCTAGAAAGTCTATATCTAGACGGCAACACTAGATACCTCAGCCGTTTCTGAGAAAAAGAGTCTTGATGGACAGACAGACGGACGACAAAACGATCTTATAAGGGTTCCGTTTTTTTCATTCTGAGGTACGAAATCCTAAAAATTGATTAACCTACGAATCCCTTCAACAAGAAAACTCACAGAGCTCTGTCGTTTGGCGGCTTTTTCGATCTTAATTAAAAATCTGTCTATCTGTCTTTCGGTCCGTCACTATTACACCTTGTATATCTATCCTCACAGTATATTGCGTTTATTTACTGCCTACTAACTATGATCTATCGAAGATAACAATTCAGCCATGTCTGCATTGTGTCAAAATGTCACTCCGAACATGTCGTTGTCATGTTTATTACATATCACTTTACTGTTAGAATGTTACCATTCACCATGTCATTTACATATCACTCATTCACATTATAAGCTACACAATAGTATATCTTTGACACCCACTAAACGACAGGTTTCATATGACATGGATTAGTGATTTTTTAATTTTGCCGGACATGTCATTTCGCAATTATAATTCTGTAGTTAGTAGTTACAGAGTTATTCTTTGTTATTATGTATTACAAATAACATTATTTTGTAATATGTAATATATTACAACAGTGGCGTAACATTAAAATTTTGGCCCGGGGTTAAGAGTTCTTGAAGGGCCCCTTTTTGCTCAATAAATAATAAACTATAGGTAGGTATAGCATGGTAGGGTTGCCAACTTCATATGGAACTTAAAAGCAGCAGCAGAGCGTGGATATTTTCTTTGAATAGACACATCCGGGGAGTCGGAAGGGTATGAGAAAAAGGGTCTTGACGGACAGACGGACAACAAAGTAATCCTATAAGGTGAGCTGGTGTTGTCCTGATTCGGGTCTATAGGCCGTCGTTGGTTGGAATTGTTTCCTAACGTTTCGCTAGCACGAGTAGCGAGCTTCTTCAGAGGTCCTTCCATCTCCGATGCTGGATGTAGATTCTACATCCAGCATCGGAGATGGAAGGACCTCTGAAGAAGCTCGCTATTCGTGGTAGCGAAACGTTAGGAAGCAATTCCAACCAACGACGGCCTATAAACCCGAATCAGGACAACACCAGCTCATCAACTGGCCGCGAACGCCTCAACCAATTTGTCAATCCTATAAAGGTTCATTTTTTTCATTCTAAGGTACGAAATCCTAAAAAGGGGTTCCTGAAAAATTCAGACGAATGATAACTCCACAAATAAGTACTATAGTGATACATGTGTACTTCTATTGTGTATAGTTAACAAACCCTATCGCACTTACGACTAGTGATGGGCGATACGAGATGTTTTTACAATCGAAACAATTGCAATCGTTCATAATAACAATCGAGTCCACAATCGACTCGGAGTTTGATTTTACAATCGAAATGTTCGATTGTTCAAGTCTATTATTTGCCACATAGGATATAGCAATAGCAGCGAATGAGAATAAATACAATCGCGATTCAATGTTATATGCTAGTCGACTGACTTTCACGCAACTCGTTGATTGTTCACTGTTTGCACACTGTTCAGTCGGTACTCTGTGATCTTTTCACTGTTAAATTCGTATTTACGCGATTACTGCACAATCGACCATCAACTCGACCACAGTTGTTGAGTGGATGAATGATTGTATATATTATGTAGCTCTTGACAGTGTACGATTCAGTACTATGCGGCTCGGTCTCGGTGAACTATAAAACAACAACAATCGAGTCCAAGTGACAACCATCGAGAGTCATCGAGATTAGTGATGAGCAAAATTGGTCTTGGTGTTGCGAAAAAGCAAGACCAAGACTATCATTAGACTAGCAAGACCAAGACCAAGACCTCTTGCAGTCTTGGCCTTGGTCTTGCGAAAAAGCAAAGCAAGACCAAGACCAAGACTATCGTTAGACTAGCAAGACCAAGACGAAGACCGAATGAACATTTAATAATAGATTGTGAGTTATTTTTAATTTATAACTATGATGATCTTCAGAAGTAAAAAACTAAAAAAAGACAGATAAAATGAGCAAGACCAAGACTTGATACGCAAGACCAAGACTAAATAAGTAAGACCAAGACCAGACATATTTGAGCAAGACCAAGACTGAATCAACAAGACCAAGACCAAGACTGTCCAAGTCTTGGTCTTGCTTTGCTCATCACTAATCGAGATGTTTTAACAATCGAGACACTTGACTAAAACAGCTCGTATCGCGTATCACTACTTACGACATATTATGTTTAATGGGATGTTGTAGTATGTATATTTAAACACTATAATGATATGCATACAGTGTGACAACGTGACATGTAATGAGCATTATAATATTAAAGCATAGTCGCCGATGAGAGATATTCTTGTAACGTCCGAAGCATGAAGTGGAGGTACCACCTCAAGCGTATTATAAGTCCGTAACCATGTTGTTAATAGGACAATTACTGACACCTACATATTCTTTCGGAGTTATCAACTGACGAAGCCGCTCTTACACCCAACAATTTATTGGAGTTATCAACTGACGAAGCCGCTCTTACACCCAACAATTTATTGGAGTTATCAACTGACAAAGCCGCTCTTACACCCAACAATTTATTGGAGTTATCAACTGACGAAGCCGCTCTTACACCCAACAATTTATTGGAGTTATCAACTACCTAAGCTGTTTTTACACCCAACAATTTATTACATTTTTGAAGTAAAACTTCTTTAGACGCGGTAAATAGGAGTGATTCCGATCGACAGTGACAGAAGTAGTGATAAGGCTAAGGAGAAAGGAATACAACCGCGGTACTAGTATAAAGAAATTAGTTAACTCGCTAACAGATAAAAAGGCTGAAATGAAACTTCTTTAGACGCTGTAGGTAGAAGTGATTCCGATCGACAGTGTAAGGAAAAAGCGCGACGGCTGTATTGATGGGGGTAAGGAGAAAGGAATACAACCACGGTAAACTAGGCTAAATTAGATTAAAATAGGGCAAATTAGGGTACATTAAAGTAAATTAGGTTAAATTAGAGTAAATTAGGATAAATTAGGGTAAATTAGAGTAAACTATAGGGTAAATTAGAATAAATAGATTTGGTTAACTCGCGAACAGATGGCAGTAAAAAATAAATGAAAAGGCTGAAATGTATTTTTGGACTCCTGTCCTAGCACTGGTCTTTCAAGTTGGGCAGGAAATCCTCTTTTTGTAAAACAGTTGTTTATTTTGTATATTTTTTTTACTGAGGAAATAAATAATTTGAAATAATTAGAAGCGGTAGGTTCCGATCGACATGTGTAAGGAAAAAGCGCGACGGCTATAAATAGAGGAATTAGTTGACTGTAACAGAAGGCAACAAAATTAAATTATCGCTTCGATTGAATGAATGAATGAATTGTGAATTATAGACGCTCGACAACAAGGGTCATTAGCGTCTGTCTTCGATTGAACGTAACATGACGCCCGACATGCGTATTCGAACAAAAACGAGACTAATAAAGTTTTACTTTAAAAATTGAGTGCACGGTGCATTAATTTTGAACAAGAGTGTAAATAAAATATAACAAAAGTGTAGGTACCAACTCTATAACATTATTGTCATGAGACACGTACGTGGATATGCTACACAAGACATGTTCGTTTTGTTAAGGTGTCTGTCTGAAGGACGGTGGGACGGTTTTATAGCGCGACGAGCCCTAGCGGAGAGACCTATTACACGCTATGTACTCATCGCGGAACACGCGCGTGTGCTGGACACATTGTCACGCCCGTCAACTCATGTCTCACGTGACAGTTAATGTTCTTGTTGGGTCGCCACAATCATTCGTCAATCTACAGGGATGCAACTTATTCAAACTATTACTAACATTTTAGTGTATTTGCCTACACATAGTTGGTAAATATTTACACTATAATGGGGCCGTTTCGAATTTTTATGCACGGGTGTAAAATCGTTTGAATGGAACGTCGTTTACAAACGTCGTTCAGAACATACGTCGTTACGTGTTCAATACCTTCGCTGGGTGACAGTTTCTCGCGGGGTGGAAATTTTAGGGTAAATTACTGTAAATTAGAGTAAATTGGGTAAATTAGGGTAAATTAGGGTAAATTAGGCTAAATTACGGTAAATTGTGGTAAATTAGAGTAAATCAGGGTAAATTAGGTAAACTAGGCTAAATTAGGGCAAATTAGGGTAAATCAGAGTAAATTAGGGTAAACTAGAATAAATTAGGGTAAATTAAAATAAATTAGGGTAAATGAGGATAAACTAGGGTAAATTATGGTACTTAAGGGTAAATTGTGATTAATTATAAATTCTTAGCTCTGGAAGTACTGAACCGATTGTAAAAATTCTTTCACTAATTATTATCTTTGAAGGGGAGAATTTCTCGCGGGGGGAGGAGGGGGGTAATAAAAATTCTTTCACTAATAGAAAGCTACACTATCCCTAAGTGATATAGGCTATATTTTATTTTGATAAATTAGTCGCGGAAGGTTCCAGCTATAAAAATATTTCACATCTACCAGGCGTCCCACGACGGCTCACATTTTTTTTATAGCATCATCAAAGAGTTCATACCCTATTTGATACACTCAACCAAAAACACTAATCTACTGAGATTAATCGTATACCTACTATTAGCGTAATCTAGAAATAAAAATTCTAAGAAAAAACAAAATTAATGACAGCTGTTGTCGAGACAGCTGACAATATCGCATCGAAACAATTACGTTAATTATACCGAGGACGATGTCAACATAGTCACTTGATTAACGATTATTAATCAGAGATGGAGTTGCAAAGCCGTGACATGTTTAATTGACCGAAACGTCGTTTAAACTCTTGTCAACATTGTAAATTATAAATAGATTAGCACAATTTGGGCGCGATCGATTACATCATAATAATGGGAATATTAATGTCTGCAATTTAGTTTAAAATAGTGCCATATTATAGACACATACAGAATGTTTTATTTTCGATGGTATTACAAAAGTCATTTCAAAATTTATTGAAGCAAATGGTCTGTCACTGTTTCACTGAGTAAATACTCAGTGAAACAGTGACAGACCATTTGTGAAAATACACAGCGCATCAGTATTATGACCCTTCTTCATCTTCGCCCTCGATTTCTTCTTCTTCTATTTCCGTGAGGTCTTCATTTTCCTGAGGACAGTGTGGTCTAGTGGTTAGCGTGCCGGCCTCTAGATCAGACTGTCGTGGGTTCGATCACACCTCCGCTCATGGATGTTTTGTGATGTCATTTAGTTTTAAAATATTTGTTATTTGATGTAATTAAAAGACGCTAATAACCTGAGATGTCGACGCGTCTATAATCTACAATAAAATAAATCTTCCTCTTCACCTTCTACGCCCTCCTCTTCTTCATTTTCTAAAACTTCTGCCCAAATGTTCTTTAAAAAAATTTTTTTTTAATATTTTTTTGAAATAGAATTTTTTTTCGTTTATAATTTGAAAAAACTGTATTTACGTCAGCATTGGTGTATTTTAATTTGTATTAAAAAATACAACCCCACATTAGGGTAGGTGAACGAACAGGTGAGATGTCGCAGAGATAAGGAAGGGGCGTATGAGCGCATGTCACTTGTTTTGATAAGGCTGGCGTTGACATCGTGTACGCCGCCCACTTTCAGCCGATTGTGTTATCCACGTTAGTAAAATATAACGTTTTTTATAGCAATCCCAACTTGTACAAAATTCTATTTTACATGTCTTTTTATATCCTGACGCTTAGGTTTCACCACCCATTAAATGTATAGGCAAATATAAATCAATCCTAAATTATTATACTAGCCGGTACTCACGGCGTTATCTTTTTCTTATTTGGTAGAGATTTTCATTTATATTATGTATATACTTACCTTAAAACACTCCTTAAGTAGTCTCTATACAACCATGAATGAATGAATTGTAAATTATAGACGCTTGACAACTGAGGGCATTAGCGTCTAATCTATCTCATTAACGGTACATCGTATCAAAAAACTATTTCAATGTAGGCGATCAATCTAGGACAGCCTGTATATAATACTTACACATTATGAGAATTTTTCAACTGTGATTTAGTATCTACTCTCAAGATTGGATAAAAAGCATGGTCAATGTGAAAATAAAGTGACAGCGCTGGAATGCTAAGTTAAGAGCTTATATTAAATTCCGTCCGATGTCGCTAGTATGCAGTTTGCAGCCAACACTGAATGTTAATCCCGGCTTGATCGTTGCACTTTATAACTTAGCGTGCTGATGTATGTGCCTAAAACACTCCGAGGACAATGCTTTATACAATCGTGAAAACCAAATTGAAATCGATTCAGCGGTTTGCAAGTAATTTGCGGACATACAAACAGACGCAAAAAACTTTATAAATAAGAGACGCGTCATGACAATCTAACTGCAACTATATATGTACATTTTTTTACAACATATTATTACTATAATGAAAAAAATATGTCATTTCATAAATATATATACAAAAATACATACAAAAAATAAATTAAATATTAATTTGTAGAACGAGTACGTTCAGTTATCAGTGACAAGTCTGTTATTAACCAAACAAAAGTCGACAAAAACGGGGAATATATAAATAAGTTATTAAGTATTAGAGTTGAATTTTTATAATTATTATTTTTATTAAATTGAATTGGGCTTAAGAATGGCTGAATATGTAGCGATTCCGTTGTTTATGTGACGTTTCCATGGCTTCCCTAGGTTTCCAGGTTCAAATCCGAGAACAGGTAAAAGCATCAATTAGATTTTCGATTTATTACTGAAAAATTATAAATTGGAAATATGAATTTATACTAAGTCCCAATAACTCGGACTGTTGGTGGCAAAAAAAAAATAATTACAGGAGTCTGTACAATATCACACAAATTATAAGTACCCACAAAATCCAAAAATATCAAGTAATGTGAAAGAAATATTTAATTTTTAAGAAGTCAAAAATTTCATTTTCATTTTTTTTTTGAGACGGTGTTTAGGTATCTTCTATATAAGTATTTCCACGACTAAATAGTTTAGTCGAGTTGTATCGTGTCGCAATTTCTAATCAACTAAACTGTTTGGTTGGTAGAGGTGATAAAATCAATGAGTTGTGCCATAATTTCACTGTGTCGCCGAACATCTATTTAGTCGAGTGTATGCTAGCGTCAATACACAGGTCTGGACATAAGCTGCCGACGATAGTTGTTCAACAGAAAAGTCAAAAGACGATCAATGCGGTCTTTTGATTTTTTTGTCGTACAACTACAGTGTCGATAGTATGCGCAGTTCCTTCTAATTCCATATCCTTTTGACAAACAATTTAACAGTTAAGCGATTAAAAATTGATTGTATGCGCCAGGCTTTAGGCACCTACCCAAAATAAATAGGTAACTAGTTTTCCCACCATCCTGTAGACAGTAGAGTAGAGTTGAAGGTCAAATTAAAATATTATCACATTTTTAACGCCATATTACAAATGATGAATTCTGTTTATATAAATTGTTGTATTTATTTATAATTTATGATTATTTTTAATGAGAATTTTGAAAATTAGAAAGAAAAATTATTACCAACACGTTAAAAAAAGAAATACATGCTGAGAACTATTAATATTATAAAAATAATAATTTGTCATAGGTTATTATTCTAGGACCACTTTACATGCTACTTGGTAATTTAATCGATACTTCGTATAGACTACATTCAAACTAGTATCACACTTCCATGCCACCTGTCGTGTTTATAAAGCCAGATTCACATTAATTGTCAAGTCACAACTTTACACTGACCGACTGAGTAACCTAATGGTACTGGGTTTGAATCCTGACGGGGGCAGATGTGGCTTTTATATTTGCCAACAATGACGGTTTGGCTCATCCAAGAACACCAATTATAAGGACAATTAATTTAACAGAATACTCTGGATACTGCTTCCTTAGCTCAAAAAGAAGGTTTTGATATTTTGTTCGCTTCTCAGTCTCCTTCGCGACTATGTTCGTTTCAGCAGGAGCTGAGAACTCGATGGCTTACATAAATCGAGTAGTTTTATCAAGGAGAACTATATCAGGCTTTGCAGCTGAAAGTTGCCTGATAGTACCGAATGAATAGTTCCAGAAAATCTTACATGATTCCTTCTCGATAACGGACTCAATATCACCAGGAACATAAGGCAGAACGGGAGTTTTATCAGGTGGTAATATTATTATGCAAACTACCATCAAGACTACGTATAGATTTGTTCGCGTGAACGTCGATTCAGCCCGTACCTTTGATTGTGTTAACCTAAACCGGGGATAAAAATTGTAGAAACGCATTTTTCAATCTCAAATATCCAGAAACCATGAAAATTTATAAGAAAACGAAATTGAAGATAGAGGTTCAGTTACAGCTTGATTTGTATGTACTGATTAACTATTGCCCGCGGCTTCACTCGCGTAAATGTTAGTTTTGACGAGAACCGGATAAACAGAATGAAATGTCAAACAGGTAAGGAATACGTTCACGGACAGATGTGATACCGCCTTATAATATTACGTTGAAATATACCGAAATTATAATTTTATTTGAAATACATTTATGTTGTTTTTTATTTAATCATACCAACTCATGAAGTGCTTCGTTCATTTTATTTATTTTTTATTTAAATTACACAACCATGATTATCTCCCAATAAAACATTTTTTTAAATTTATAAGTTTAAAATAATTAAATTTAAAATAAACTCGATCAAAATTTTTAATTTATTTATTTAATATTTCGGATCCTACCAATTTTTAAATTATATGTTTTTCGCAGGAATAAGGATCAATTTTTAACTTGTTTATTTGCTTTATAATTTCAAAATTTTTAATATTTTCAGTTCCAAAATATTTTAAACTTGTCAGATAATTCTAATTCTTTATTTCAGATCAACAGATAACTAATTAATACCTAAATATCACAAAATATAGTAATTTGTTTTTCCGAAGTTTTTAGTATTGTGATGACACCTAGACGGGAAAAAGTGTTTCCAAAATAATTATCAAACTGTTATGTTTGCATCAGCATTTCTGGAGAACGGCTCGATTGATTTTGATAAAGCTTGATACACTATACAGGATGTTTCATAATATATGCGCAGGACTTCAGGATGTGATAGCTCGTTCAAAAATATGAAAAAAAGTTTCTATTAACTTACCCTCTAAATTGCACCATTTTAGAGGCACAGGGTGTTGAAATTGAAAAAAAAATTTCGTTTTTGCGAATATCTCCGGAAACGTTTATCGTACAGAAAACAGCTTTTGTAAGCATTTTCTACTCATAATAAGCTATGTTTTGTGCGGAATTTTTTTTTTAAGTAATAATTGGTGAAGGTTTTGAAGAGGTAGTGGGTGTAAAATGGTGCATTTTAGAGTGTAAGTCAATAGAAACTTTTTTTCATATTTTTGGACGAGCTATCACATCCTGAAGCCCTGCGCATATATTATGAAACACCCTGTAGATTTTTTCGTCGACAAACATTTTTTTCTGCGCATGTGCCCAATTCCGCCATGTTTTTCAAAGACTTGTCATATTAACAGACGGCAAGTGATTAATTTTGAAAAAAGTAAATAGTAATTAAATAAGATATATTATTTAAAGAAGTGGTACAACACCCTAGAAAAATATTTGAGTATTTTTAAAGATAAACTTTTTACGATAAACAATTTATGACAGGTAGGATTCTAACCTTTCAACCAATTTTCGTTTACTTCCACCAGTTTTCCGACCATGGCACTTCTACCACCGTCCCTATTTAGTACAAGTATGTTCTTCCACTGTTTTGTACACTAATTTAGCACTGTCAGTAACATTTTCATCTAAATTAACATTGAAAAACGGTTCTTACCTAGTCATTGCGTTAAAAAGAGTACGAAAAGCGTACGAAACTTTTGAAAGGCCTGATACTAACCATGGCGACGGCGCTTGCGCGTAACTACTGGTGAAAAGGTCTATTTACTGAGCATCCAAATTTAAAATATCTTATCTGGCTACGACGTGATTAAAATCCTACGCTGATAAATCAAAATCTGCCCAGGCGAAGCCAGGCTGGAAAACACCAAAATAAATACAAATACTTAAATGCTTAAGTTAGCATTACTATTAGGAATCAGGATTTTATTTTAAATGATTTTTTCTAGTACTAAAATGCAATACTAGAAAAAATTATTCAAAATGAATTTTTCTATTATAAAATGCAATACCTACTAGAAAAAATATTTAAAATTAATTTTTCTAGTATAAAACAGCAATAGTAGAAAAAATGATTTAAAATGAATTTTTCTAGTATAAAATGCAATACTAGACAAAATTATTTAAAATGAATTTTTCTAGTATAAAATGCATAACTAGAAAAAAATATTTAATTAAGCATTCATTTGTATTTAATAGTTGGGAATACTCGATTGTGTGACTGAACTATTTAACTGTATACCAAATTTATACCTAAGTTTAACAATGTAGGTAGGTACTTAAAAAAAGCGTATAAAAACATTGTTACTTACTTTACTTAAAAGATTGGAAATAGATAAAATAAATGTATATATCTTTTACCCTGTAGTTATCTTAACTGAGAGAAAATATTCGAGTCAATTTAACTAAAAGCAAAAGGACATTCGTATTCAAAATAGTTGCCATCGCAAGGATCACCACAATCAAAGCAGATGCATCTGTTTTGCAAAACAAATTGCGACGAACATCAATTCAAAGGACTCCCATTTTCTGATCAAAAGTTTTTCTCGTCCTAAATTAAAATTCACGTTTCTGATACAACCCACCCATTCTCACTTGGCTATAAGCTACAATTTTTTGCCATACCCACTATAAAATAACTACTTTACATATGTGTATGCAATATGCATGTATGGAATGGAATTTTGGTTTTGCTTTGGTTTTATTATTTTTGCTTTTCTTTTGTTAATTTTCTTTTTAACATTGGAAATGTTTATGTTCGTATATGGGGGCAGGCCTTGAACTAAAACTCGTAGCTCTGCCCCCATAGCTACGAGTTTTAGTTCAAGGCCAAAAGACAACGGTGTCGCGATCAAGTGAGGAGCAATCATGCAAAATTGAACAAGTGCAATTTTTTCGAAATGTGTTTTATATCATGTCTAGTTAATTGAGAGGTATTTGCGACGATCTGCGGTGTTATTTTTGAGCAAATGTTAATAAACACTGTAGAAAAATCCATTTAAAAGTTAAGTAATCAAGCAAAAGTGAACGCATATATAACAGAAGAATAATAGGGTTATTCCTGACAAAATTAAACAGTGCATTGATAAATATTGTGTGTATAATAAACAGTTAATTATTTTTCATATATGCTGTTATCATTTCCAATGTCCTCGATGGTTGCAAGGATTGCGAAATCTGTGAATTTTTTTTTCAGACGCTAATGACCTCTGTAGTCGAGCGTCTATAATCCACAATTCATTCATTCAAACAGGCAGGTGTTTTGAAAGTGTTTTCAAAACACACTAGTGTGATAAGTAAACAGTTTCCATAGCAATTTATTCGCTTTGATCCGCCCGCTATTACCTGGCCTGCTATAAATGTGAAGTTGGTAACGCAAATGAACTGTCAAAATTTTTTTAAAATGCTGAAAATTAAGTGAAAAGTAGCTATTTTATAATGGGTATGGAAAAAAATACCATAATATATTATATTTCGTGCGTAATTATATTATGACTCGTGTGACTATTAAAACTTGCTAAATTGCTCGTTTTAACATAATGTCACTACTCGTCAGCAATATACCTCATTACGCAACTAGATATACAATCTATACTATTACCACTGTGCCTAACAAAAGTTGTCCATATAAAAAAAAATTAAATTTACGTATTCTGCATGGATAGGTTAATTAATAAGAGAGGGTTAATATATCACAACAAGAAGAGAATACATGCGAGGGTGGCAAAGGGTGTACGCCGCCATCTTTAATCAATAATTGAGTCAACCTATGAGCATATCCACACTGTACCACATAATCACACACAGTTTTTGGTGGATTTGAGGCCCTTTAGCATACTCTATATTTATATATTTCTCGACGTACTTAGGTACCTACATAAACACATCTTCAACATTTTAGGAATTTGGGATTAAGTTTAGAGATTGAGATCGGGTTTGATAAGAATGGCTGACTGAAATTCTGGACTTCGATGGACAGCTATTATAAGAACAGACTAAGCCATACAACTATCTTGGTTCAGAGTTAGAAGAGAGTTTCAGAACGTTTCGGAACAATCACAGCATCGACTGACAACAGGCCCTATAGCCTTAAAAATTTCGACTTTGGATAAACAAACATAAGAAAAAAACTTTCGATACATTTGTTTTGGTCCTAGAAAAGAAACGTTTCGGGATCGCTTCAGCAGCACCGAAATCCTAGGACAATCACGACATCGACTGACAACAGGTCCTAGACTCTTAAGAACTCCGGCTTTGGATACACAAACATAAGAAAAAAAAATGGGTGTGTACTTATGACCACACGACAGAAGCGAAAATTAAAAAATCAGAAGTTTTCACTTCTGTCGTGTGATCATAAGCACACACCCACTTTTTTTTAGTGTCAGCTAATTACTAAAATACTAAAATTATATTTTTAATTTATTCCACCTTGGTTTCAAAAAAAAAATATTGTCAAAGAAAAAATATAACAAAAATAAAAAAATATATAAATAAATATCAGGTAGAATTTAGAAAAAAATACGCCAAAAATTCTACGGTGCCATCAGGTTTCGAACCAAAATTCCTATGCATACAGCGCAAAGACGTTGCCAACTACGCTATCGGTGCAACTGTGCTGCGCACCGTTTTTATAATATAAGTATGTCAGCCGCGTCACATTTCGGACTGCGAACGGGAACGTGCGAATGCGAACGGTTCACTTTATTTCACTACCAAGCAAAGAGTGCCTAACGCGCCTAAGGAAGTTTTGACTTCAAAAACTTTCCGTACATTTGCTTAGGTCCTAGAAGAGAGACGTTTCGAGATTGCTTCAGCAGCACCGAAATCCTGGAACAATCACGGCAGAGAGCAAGCTGGTCTTTCAAACATCGACTGACAACAGATCCTAGCCTTAAGGGAGATGTTGTTGTTAGGTAGATATGTGATCCCGCAACTCTATGGCCGTATAACAGTTATGTCAACCCCTTATAAGCCGTACCTACCCAGGCTTCAGTGCGACATCGCCGTACCACCCTTCGAGTATAATGAACCCTTCACTCCCTTTTAACTAACCCCCGTGTGTTTATAACATTAAAATGCGAAAGCATATAACCCTTCCTGCCCTCGTATATCGGGGAGGAGCACTCAAGATCATTATATATCATGGGAATATATTATAATAAAAGTATGCATACAATAAGGCGACTATACGATGACATAGACGGCATTATATTGAGAAATTTAAAATGGATCGAGTCTTTGTTATAAGAGTACATTTTTTTACTTATAGATAATTTATAGTTCTCTGCAATATGAATTGTATAGCCACGAGGCAAAATGGGTTATGTCGATTTTTTGACACATTTTTATTCGACTTTGATTTTTATTTTTTATTAATTTATTGTAGATTATAGACGCGTCGACATCTCAGGTCATTAGCGTCTTTTAACTACACTAAATAACAACTTACTTAAAACTAAATAACATCACAAAACATGCATGATCGCAGGTGAGATTCGAACCCACGGCAGTCCAGTCCAGAGGTTGCGGCACTAAGCACGCTAACCACTAGGCTATACTGCCCTCATCCGACTTTGAATCATCATATTTGTATGTTTTTGACACTGTAACGGCTGAATAGCTTTGTCGTTAAATTCGTCATTATCTTAGGAATGACATTGGGTATAAGTATATGACGTCATTAACCGACTTCAAAAAAGGAGGAAGTTCTGTATTCGGCAGCTTTTTTTATGTATATGAATGATTTCTCCTGTATTGGTGAACCGATTTTAATGATTATTGTTTTATTTAATAGGGCATACCTTCGGGGTGGTCCCATATAAATTTTACTTAAATCGGTGCAGTAGTTCGACTAATTTTAATAAAAAGTGTAATACCGTTATTTACCTTACACTCCTTCAAAAAAGCCACTAAAAAGAGAAAAATAATAAAATTTTGAGGTCAGCGCCAATTTAATAAAATAAAAGTAGATAATAAAGTAATTAAATTGGCGCCGTTCTCAAAATTTTATTATTTTCCTCTTTTTAGGGGCTTTTTTGAGGGTTTTTTTTTGTCAAAAAGTTTTTTTTATTTTGACGATATACTCGTATTATAATATGAAGAAATATAATAGTATATTGTGTAACTAGTGTGCTAAATACATCATTATACGTCAGGCGCATAAAAATTTAGCACACGCGTTGCACAATATACTTTATATAACACATGCATGGTTTTAGAATTTAATTGAATTAAAAAACCAGTTACATAATGGTTCATTATGCAACTGTTTTTTCATTATATAGCACTGAAAAGCGTTGCATAATTGATCATTATGTAACTAGTTACATAATGAACCATTATAGCACTGAAAAGCGTTACATAATGGTCACTAGTCAATAAAGGCTATTTAAGGCTCGCAAAACAGATACGAAAAAATACTAAAAGCGTGCATGTTATATAAAAATATATGAGTACCTACCTATATCTCAGATATACTTCAAATTATTGTACCTGATAGAAAAAAGTACACTGAATCGATTGAGCTCAAGCGCAATATCTCTTTTAGTTTAGAAGTTATGAAGATTTAAAATGTCCCAAAATTCAAATAGCTTTAGTATATAAGAACTGGGTTCCACATAGGCCACTTTGCATTGTGAGAATAGTTTTATAGTTGTCTACAAAATGAATTAATCATTTTATTATTATATTGAGTAGAAATGATTATTGAAATGTGATTGGCATTTTGTATTTGTGAATGATTAATTTTATTGCATGCTAAACATTATTATTCGAAAAATAAATAACTACCTACATTAATTTATTAATTTTAATAATGAAGTAATCATTTTAAAATAGCTCTTAACGGATTTTGTTATGTTTTGGGTGTGTGCAATAATATTTAAATCGCTGCTTTATATTAGCATAATAAATATAATATAATATATTATGTATACCTACTACTATCAACATATAACCCTACTAAAATACATTTTTTTATTTTTATTATTACTCAGTTTTTATTTTTTAAGTTACCTATACTTCTTTAGGCGCGTTATGAAAAAAATGATGAGTGAATTTTTCAATAACTGTGCCACCCTCGTTCGCAATCGTCAATTTTCTGCACTTGTAACACAATGCACTATTTCAAATGTCGCACGCGAAGTACCGTATTCTCCTTTAATCTAAAAGATTTAACATTTTTCAAGAAAATATTAACTTTTTAACAAAAAAATTGGCTCATATGTATTTTTAGACCCTAAGAAAAACTTTTTGACAAAAAAGAAACCTCCTTCAAAAAGCCACTAAAAAGAGGAAAATAATAAAATTTGAGGTCGGTGCCAATTTAATAAAATATGAAGTCTGTTAAAAAGTAGATAGGTAGGTATACTACCTATAAGTATTAATTACTATATAAGTACTATATTTTTTAACCGACTCCATATTTTATTAAATTGGCGCCGACCTCAAAATTTTATTATTTTCCGGTTTTTAGTGGCTTTTTTAAGGTTTTTTGTTTGTTAGAAAGTTTTTTATTTTTTACTTTTTAGTGGCTTTACAATAGGTATACGTATTTAGCACGTTATTAACAGACTTCTGCAGTCTTGATATATTTTGACGACTACCTTAACGGTGTTACAGTCCGTTACACAGTTTTTATTAAAGTCAATCGAACTAATTAACTGATTTAACTAAAATTTATATGGGATCACCCCGAAGGTATGCCCTATTAAATAAATCAATAATCATCAAAATCGGTTCACAAATACAGGAGAAATCGGTGAACATATACATACATAAAAAAGGTCCCGAATATAGAACCTTCTCCTTTTTTGAAGTCGGTTAAAAATTATAAATATATAAAGGCATTATATAGTATGTAGAGGAAATGAAAATTAAATTCTTCGTTTTCTATTACAAACACTGTAATTAAAATAGTTCAAATCGATAAATCATCTATACAAATACGATATCACAAATAGAAAATCAAATTAACGGCTTTCATTAACAAAACTGTGGACAAGGACTAATTAGATCTAAAGAAACCTTTTCATTTACAAAGATTAAATAAAATGTAAAGGTGCGTTCAAACTTAACCAACGTAAGAAGTAAGAACTGCTATACTTAGCTTAAGTATCAACGTACAGAAATTTTATTTTTTCATGACTTTATTTCATTTATAATAATTAAATAATGGAAATGAATTACGTTTGCCCAATTATTTGAAATTATTTAATAAATAATATATAGTAAATTCGCAGACATGTGGACAGTTTATAATTTTTACTGCCAGTATAAAGTACTTGGAAAAGTTTAAATTAACAAATGAAGCGTCGTACTTTAAAAAAAACTGTCTGTTTTATTATTTACTGTCTACATACCTGCGAATTTACTACTTTAATTATATAAATATGGACACGAAATCTACTAAATAATATTTAATAAATTGTTGAAAAATGTTATCACAAAATTATTTCCTAAGAAAAGAGTTATTCAGGAATCAGGTCTCTTTTTTCTACGTTCATTTTCTGTCACAGTTATGCAAGGTTTCTGGTACGACTTTTACCTTATATCTATTAATGCATTTACTAGCTTATAGCTTTTAGTCATCAAAGTTTCATGGTCAGAATCCAAAACCAATCTTTAGACTGAATTCTGTACCTTTTGTAGAATTTATGTAAATTATTCTGCAATAAATATGCTTATTATTTTTATCATAGAATTAAGAATTCCTAAATCTAGATTTAAGGTAAAGTTGTACTCGAAACCTAGCATTAGGTTTTTAGCTATTAATTTTAATTATATCAACCTTGGACACGAAAAAGTACTAAAGAATTTTTTACTATTTCATATCGCTCTAAATTCTAAAATATGTTTTAAAAAGTATCAGACGAAGTGTGTGTGCTGAAAACAAAGCAGTAAAAGTGAAATTCTCTCTCCGTCTCACTCACTTATTTTCGCACCATCTCTCATTCATATAGTTACACTAAAAACAATTCAAATTTTTGAGTAAGAACGATAACAATTCATTAGAACAGATGAAAACGCCTTTTTTATTTTTTACTGCCATCTGCTAGCAAGTTAATTAATTCCTTTATACTAGTACCGCGGTTGTAATTCTTTCTCTTTACCCCCACCACTACTTCAATCACGCGTTTTCTATATCTGTTCGTAGACACACGTATTTATTGCATGTAATTTTTTTTCTCAAAATGCATTTCCAATCTGCACTGTGCTTTAGTAACTCAATGTAATATCAATATGTTTTGAATAGAAATGTCTATTAATAGAAATATAGAATAGATACCGGGTGTTCGAAGAAACTAGGCACTAGATTCAATGATAACAATAATTCTAGAAGGGATAAAATTTTATCCGGAAAACAGCAATCGTGATTTTGCTGGGGTTATTTAATTTTAAAATAGGCGTCAAAGAATAAATTTTATAAGGCTCGTCGTTTTTGACGCTCGTGTAACACGAAGGTGTATCAAAAAATTTGATCGAAAATTTTGCCTATTTCCATTGCAGCAAAAAATAGACTACTAGGTGATTGACACAAACATTAGAAGATTAATGAGCCATTTTGAAATTCAATTTGAATTAAGAATGTATGTAGAAAAGAAGCGTTTTTTCATAATATAATAAAGTATTGGGTAATAAGGCCAAGTAAAATGTATAAATTTTTTTATTATTTGCCAACGTTTCATTGCGAATTTGCAACTTCTTCAGGGCTCAAATATAGTCATTATTATACATTAATTGTCAAAATGTCTTGTTACTTATACTTGATGGTGAAAAATACATAATATATAATTGCCACATAATGTCAAAATAGAATTAAAAAATCTATAGAAATATATTGAAAAAATTCGACTGATGACCAGTCCTATACTTCCCACCTAGTAAATATTTGCAAAAAATAAACACTTTTTTTTTATTCTTTGACTAGGCCCAAACAACCTTAGCTGTTGGTGGTCTTTAAAACACAATTTAATTTTTATTCTTTGAAAAAAGCATGGCCCTCTTTTTTGTTTGGTGATCTACTGATGGCTAACTTAATATAGCAAAAATCATGGTTACCTTGATTTACGTACAATTTTTATTTTTTTTAGTAAAATATTTTTTTTCTCGAAAACTATACATTTTAGAGAAAAAAAATATTTACATTTTTTTCATATTATAACATCTAGAATTCATTTATATTTTTTTTTACCTATGTTAATACGTGACATTGAGGACGTTTTTTTTAATATCTCAGGATCCACTGAACCGATTTGACTCAAAATCTAATCAGATCTAAGTTAAAGGCTGATAAACACAATAGAACAATCGGCATGCCCGTATGTTGTTCCGTTCTTAAGATATCGAAGGCGAAAAATTGACCACATACACACACACACACATACACACACACATACACATACACACACACACACACACACACAGACATCAGTCAGAAAATGATCTTAAACGATTGCTAGGGTCTCAAAACGTGAAAATCTGTTAAAATCTCGAAATATTGTTTTCGGACTGAATCCATTACTTCCCTACCATAGTAGAGGTGGGAAGTAAAAAAAAACAACTAAAACCCAAAATGAGAAGGTAGTCTGCTAAAAAAAGGTGTTAGGTTTACTAAATCATCCACTTTTCATATTGGAAACTGGTTTTCTACTTCCTGGTAGTCGGGTTTTAATTTTTTAAACTTCTATTTTGATTTAGGACTTTTCAGTTTTGGAATCCACTTGCCAATCTCTTTCATTTGATACCCTACACGATGGTCATTTCTATTTCTTTTTTTCCGTAGTCAATAGTTTGCGTTTATTATCCTCCATATTGAATCCGTGGTGACCTAATATACCCTATAACAGGCCCGTTACCAAGGCGAATCGACAGACCCCTTATTTGTCAAAATCGATCCAGTAGTGATGCGCGAAACGAGATGTTTTAGTCGATTGTTTCGATTGTTCAAACATCTCGATGACTCTCGATGGTTGTCACTTGGACTCGATTGTTGTTGTTTCATACTTCACCGAGACCGAGTCGCATAGTACTGAATCGTACACTGTCGAGAGCCACATAATACTCAATCGTTCATCACTCAACAACTGTGGTCGAGTCGGTGGTCGATTGGGCAGTAATCGCGTAATACGAATTCAATAGTGAAGAAATCAGAGTAGTGAGTACCGACTGAACAGTGAACAATCAAAGAGTCGCGTGAACGTCAGTCGACTAGCATATAACCTTGAATCGTGACTATATGCATTCTCATTCGTTGCTTTTGCTATAACCTATGTGGCAAATAATCGACTTGAACAATCGAACATTTCGATTATAAAATCAAACTCCGAGTCGATTGTGGACTCGATTGTTATTATGAACGATTACAATTGTTTCGATTGTAAAAACATCTCGTAATCGCCCATCACTATGGTCCAGTAGTTGAGAAGCTTGGAGAGAACACACATACCTGTATACATACACATAGAACATTACATTAATTATTTTTTCTTTTTCGCAGTCGAGTAAAAATGCCCTAAAACTTGCCATGAGCGATTTTGCTTCATTGTTACTGCAGATATATGTACCTATATTATATTATAATATTATAACACACGTGTCGGTATTATGATGTCCTGCTAACTGCTTCCTGAGACACGTGCAACTAGCGAGTGTCTATATTATCTTTAAGTTTTTAATTTGTTAAAATTGTTTATGTATGTCTAACAAAAGTGGATGCTCCAAAATATCAGCTTATAATGATAAATTACTAATCAGTCACATATTGTTTTTTTTATTTTTGGAATAAAGGAGACGGCCATATTACTAGGGGACTTGGTTCAATGTTGTAGCTAGGATCATCGGCGCCCCTGGCAAGGTTCTGATTTCGCGCCTTGCTTGAAAATTTAATTTAATGATTTTACTTAATAATCTAATTTAATAGTTTTACCAGGGGGGTCTTTGCTAACGGGAGAAAACGAACGTCTTATGACCACCAAGGGGCAAGATAATAGATAGAGGATATGAATAATTGTAAAATAAATACGGTTTGTAATGTTTTAATCGTTTACTACAAAAATCTTAATTAAAACATTATCTTCTTGGGTTTCTTGTGAATTTTTCGACTACTTTATTATTAAAATCTTCTAGGTTGCGATCAAAATTTTTAAAGCTTTACCCTCTAGAGGGGGGCAGCTGCCCTCCCCTGCTCCCCCTTGGCGACGCCCTTGATGACCACCTTTATTGAATGATTTATGTCATTAATTTATGAAACTAAAAACATAAACAAAATAAAGTACTAAACTTTGGTATTAATTAAATGAATGCATAATGACTGCAAACAGTATATGAACGTCCGTGTTAAAATTTGTATTTATTTTGGTATTAATTATAGATAATATCCATTCCTGGCACCTGATGATTTAAAATAAAACCGTTTAACTTAAAACTTTTTTTACCTATTTTAACTGATAACAGGAAAATATTTGAACATTAAAAGACGTTACCACATTTGGACAATTTTCTTTAACAATAAAGAACTAAAAATAACTAGCCAGCTGTTTGCTCGATATGTTCATTAACTGATCAGAGCAAGCAGTGCAACTTGACTTGATGTAACAACCATTGGTTGTAAATTACATGTATTTATGGATGAGTTCGAACTTACGTGTATGCGCCTTGCATATATTTATGATATATTATTTACACGTATCGTATTCCTTGTTTAAACAAAAACAGAGACATTTACAATATAATAATGTATGTAGTATGTCAGTTGGGTATGATATTGAACGTCACTGCGTCCCACTTGAATTTAGTCCGATCAAAAGCTAATTTTTGTCAGAAGCATAGGTACAAAATACCTACAAACTTCGTAAAAAACGGAATTTCAGAGGTACAGGTGTTATTTAAGAGTATTTGATACCGGAAGTTACCCCCTGCATTCTTTATTTCAAATCTTTTCCTTTCACCTAAAATGGTTATGGCTCTCCCGACGGTATTTTAAAACTAAAGGGTTTGGGTAAACGCCAAATGAAGGACAAAGAATCACACTACAGAAAAAAACATAGCTGCCGAAATATAGAACCTCCTCCTTTTTTGAATGCGGTTAAAAAGTGGCTTCATTGCAATTCTTGTAAAAAATAAATCTTGTAAGTGTGGCGTGGTAGATTTTTAGTACCTACCGGTTCAATATCCATGTTAACATGTGTACGGGTTAGTTATGACGACTTTTTTGCAATTAATACCCCGCCTGATGCCATATACGGATTTCAGTCGTACAATTCGTAACGCGCCGAAGCACACATATATTTTTTGATTTAAAAGATGACTGCTAGAACTTTTTAATTGCTTTGCAATGAACTAAGCGACACATTTAAAATTTACTATCTTCCCTTATTTAGTTCGCCAAGACGTTGCTTAAGGAATACTTACTTGAACGTGAACAATTTTAACTCAATCAATAAAAAATTCGTGGCTCGGTTCTTGGTTCGGCTCGTCAAAATGGAACATCGTTAGCTCGCCGAACCTTTACTTGATCGCGTTTGCAACAGCGTTCATATTGTTCGGTTCATGGTTTAGTTCGATGCTCGGTTCGTGGTTCGGTTCGATGCTCGGTTCGTAGTTCGGCTCGATGTTCGATTCGTCAAAATGGAACATCGTTGGCTCGCCGAACCGTTACTTGATCGCATTTGCAACACCGTTCATATTGTTCGGTTCATGGTTTAGTTCGATGCTCGGTTCGTGGTTCGGTTCGATGCTCGGTTCGTAGTTCGGCTCGATGTTCGATTCGTCAAAATGGAACATCGTTGGCTCGCCGAACCGTTACTTGATCGCATTTGCAACACCGTTCATATTGTTCGGTTCATGGTTTAGTTCGATGCTCGGTTCGTGGTTCGGTTCGATGCTCGGTTCGTAGTTCGGCTCGATGTTCGATTCGTCAAAATGGAACATCATTGGCTCGCCGAACCGTTACTTGATCGCATTTGCAACACCGTTCATATTGTTCGGTTCATGGTTTAGTTCGATGCTCGGTTCGTGGTTCGGTTCGATGCTCGGTTCGTGGTTCAGCTCGATGTTCGGTTCGTCAAAATAGAGCATCGTTGGCTCGCCGAACCGTTACAGGATTGGGTTTGCAACACCGTTCATATTGTTTTTCGTGGTTCGGTTCGATGCTCGGATCGATGTTCGGTTCGTCAAAATGGAACATCGTTGGCTCGCCGAACCGTTACTTGATCGCGTTTGCAACAGCGTTCATATTGTTCGGTTCATGGTTTAGTTCGATGCTCGGTTCGTGGTTCGGTTCGATGCTCGGTTCGTAGTTCGGCTCGATGTTCGATTCGTCAAAATGGAACATCATTGGCTCGCCGAACCGTTACTTGATCGCATTTGCAACACCGTTCATATTGTTCGGTTCATGGTTTAGTTCGATGCTCGGTTCGTGGTTCGGTTCGATGCTCGGTTCGTAGTTCGGCTCGATGTTCGATTCGTCAAAATGGAACATCGTTGGCTCGCCGAACCGTTACTTGATCGCGTTTGCAACACCGTTCATATTGTTCGGTTCATGGTTTAGTTCGATGCTCGGTTCGTGGTTCGGTTCGATGCTCGGTTCGTAGTTCGGCTCGATGTTCGATTCGTCAAAATGGAACATCTTTGGCTCGCCGAGCCGTTACAAGAACGGGTTTGCAACACCGTTCATATAACATATTGTTCTTCGTGGTTCGGCTCGTCAAAATGCTGAGGTCTGTTTTAATTTTAGGTTATGTTTTATTAAACAAAATTCTTAACATTTGTGTGATTGAAATTTAAGTTATTTATCTTTATTTATACCGTAATTTGTTGTAATTGTCGATAGTAAGTATTTTCATCACGTGTCCCATCATTTTAATAATCGTGATTGCAGTGAAAGTTCGATTTGAAATTTTAAAATACGCCACCGTGTTATACGTCTTATTGACTAAGTAGACATCGCGATCATTGCTTTTAATTGCAATATAAGAATTATTATTAAGTCTGTAAAGAACAAGACACACTGCCATGATGCAATGTCATAAATGTACCATCCATTATTCCACGCATAAACAAAGGTACATCAAAAACTACATAACGTACAATACAATATACAGGGTGTTTGAATTGGCTGTGTGTAGATAAATAGGGAAATCAAACACAAGCAATTTCTTGCTCTCCTGATTTTTGAAACTATGCTTCTATAGGCGCGTTAGACGATTTCTGGGAGGGGAAAAACATATGGTTTCGCGTCACCTTCACGCTCATGTTATTAAAAGTATATCTATAGCTATGGCTAGCGGTGAAAGTAATATACTGGCGCACGCGCAGTAGCCTATGAACACGTATATTTAAGAGTTTTATAGGACACAAAAAAATAAAATGGCATCAGATTTCAAAATGGCGACCATATGTAGGTACTTTGGTAAAAATTATCCGATCTTTTTGAAAATTGATATTTAAGAGTTTTATAGGACACAAAAAAATAAAATGGCGTCAGACTTCAAAATGGCGGTCATATGTACTTTTGTTTTAGAACAAAAATGCGTTGAACTAAAAATGTTCAGGGTTAAATTATTTACATGATATAGGTCACTTAAACGAAAATAATTTTTATAAAGCGGGGTTATGAAAAAACCATGTATTTAACATTTTCATTAGTATTTATTGATATTATAAGTGCTTCAGTCGATGGCTGCAAGATGTCAAGAATAATTTAACGCCATTTAAATACTACTTCGTCCTAAATGTCTTTGTTACGATTGAATTTTTTTCTTGTAAGAAAGTTTCCGAAAAATTCTCAAAAAAATTGTTATATTATATTTGTAACGTAGATTTCAATTCTAAAAAAAAATGCGGAACGAGCCGATTATAAAAAAATAGGGGAGATGTTAAAGCCAGCTTTTATTCGACAAGCTGTACCTATTTAAGTAATGTATGTAGTAAGACGTACAGAATGAAAGGAAAATGAATTATGATACGTATTTTATTATCAATCAATGGATACTTAATTGCTTTGAGCGAAGCCGAAAATACAAATAAACAACGATGCGAAATACAAAGTATGGGGTAATTCATGCATAAAGAAAGCTTTCACAACGTCTTCTTGAATATTATAGTTATTTTATGAAGAAACTAGTATTTAAATCCGTCTTCCCCGGGGAGCTAATGCTCCGTTTAAAATAAAATAGCAAAAATTTGGTTCGAATTTCGAAAAAAATCAGTGACAAAATCGTGTGTAATGACCTTGAAAATCTCTAGATATAAAGAACGATCGAAAAAAAAGTCCGTTTTCGGGCCCTCGAATTTAAAACCCAATTATATGTAGTGACGATCAAAAGCTTAAGACAAAGATCATCATAGTACTTGGTTTTGCCTGCAAGACTCTTGCAGTCCTGCAATGTACACTATGGAAATGGTTTGCTTTCTCACACTAGTGTGGAAAAGACACGTTTCCGCACACCGGTCTGTCAAAAGTCACTTTACATATACAGGCATGTCAAGGAGCTATTTTATAGTGGGAATGGCAAAAAATGCATTTTAAAATTCTGAACGAATTATTTCTTTACCGTTTGGTTCTAAGATACAACGGAGAGTAAATATTTGCAAATGTTTAATTTTACATGCTATTCCCTATGTCCCATGATTTAAGCGACACAGTGTATTTAATAGTGAGAAGAGAATGGGGTCCTGAATATTATGGGGATAGTACGCTATACGCATATCGTGTTTATGTAATGCGTTATGTATTTAGTCCCAATTAAAATTACTCATGTTTACTGTCAAATATTTTTAAAAGGCATTTATTGATTCGATACATTGTGTTTACAAATTCAATATTTAATATATACGCAATCATCTTTTTAATATAAACTTGAAGTTAGCAGTTGACTTCAAATATTAACTACCTAAATTTAGTTTGTGAATGTCAATTTTGGATTATCGAATACATTTGAGTTAGCAGTTGACTTCACATATCTAAATTTATAGTTTGTAATATTGTGATAGACATTTTTTGGATTATGGAATAAACTTAAGTTAGTTGACTTTATATAATATTGTAGCAAACCCCAAGATGTTACGCCGCTGGCCACAATAGGCAGCAAAACCCAAGATGTCACACCGCTGGCTACAATAGAAGCGTCGAGAACAGGTAACAATGGTGAGGCGTGGAATGATATCGAAGACACGGGTAACCGCCAGAAAATTTCTGGAAAGCGCGCGAGCGTGCCGGGTCAAGCTGCTCGAACTATATAAGCGGAGTACGAGAGAATCAGGCAGTCAGTCATAAATGAGTGTCGAGTTGAATTCGCAAACGTAAATACAGTATATAAATAGTTATTGTTCCGTGTTATTGAAGTGTTTCACTTTGTTTGAGAATTACTATTGCGTTGACTGTTAGAATTGACATATAATTGTTGCTTTGATTGTTATTGAATTGTTGTTACATTTTTAATTATTGTAAATAAATAATTTATTCCGCCCACGTAGAAAACAGTTTTGTTACAATATTATTTAAGTTTAGTTTATAAAAGGCATTTTTGGATTTTCGAGTTTTAATCATCACCTGATGATACTAAGATGGTTAGCGAAACGTGAATTTCTACTGGGTGATCTCTTTTTTTTAATAGAACAAAACTGCTCTGTTTACACAAACGCCCCATCGATTTAAAATAATTTTTGACAAGACAGAAAGCATAGGTACTACTATATAATTAACTGTGATAATTCAGTAAATTGGTCTTATTGTTACATAATTGGACCGCAGTCGATACTTTGTCAGTAGCACAAATAATAACAAAAACCGGACATGCAATGTTCACAAAACACTCGTCTATACTCCCTGTTCACAGTTCAGTCAGTATCATATGTTGGATACGACAATAATTTATAACAACATATGATTGTATGAAATCATATTATACCTATAACATACCTAAATACACGTATATGTATTGCATGTCAATTTATTCACAAATTATTTAAAAATTGGACTCATTCACTTGTCATCATGTCATACCTTATGTCGCAGGACTGCTGAACAGGACCGTACTCAATAATATTTATTTAATAATGACCACTAACTGCCAAGGTTACCTGCACCAATTAATATTTTTAATTTATTATTAAGGAGTAAAGTTAGTACGACTGTACAAATATTTTACATTAGTATATACATGGATAATGGATTCTGCACCATTGGAAAAAATCATTTTATCAACCATTGTCACAGTTGGGATTCGAACCCGAACTTTTCCACTATCGCGGCGGATTGAGCTGTCATTTACTCAACCGTGACAAGTTTTGATAATTTTTTTTCCCAATATTGGGATCCGTCAAATGGGTGGAGCTTGAAAAACATGGCGCAAACGGGGGGAAATTTTATATACGAAGTATACTTTTGCGTGTAATTTTGTGATTTTCAAAGTGATAAGAAATAATAAATATAAAGTGCAATTTGTGATTGGGCCGGTACGAATCCTAAACAAAGGAATTTCGTTGAAGGAGAACGGATTCTCAAAGCCGGACATATTATCAAATGTGTGAAAAAAACAAGATAACTGAGCTGTCAAAAGTAGTAATCTTTACGGCATATTGCTTAAAAACATCAAAATTAAAAGAAAATCTACACGAAATTAATCATCCGTTCAATGCTTCTTTATTGTTTAAGGCAGGGTTAAATGAATAATGTAAACACATAACTGCAACATAATATGTTATATTGTAATAAGTAGGTAAGTTACTAACCTCAAAATATTTGTATACAAAGTTAGTCCTATAAATTTGTCAATCATCAAATGATTTTACTATTGTAGTACAGTATGATAATAAGTACATCTTATTATTAATATAAAATATTTTTTTAATTCATAAATACAGTTTTTCCACATTTCATTAAAAAATAATTCGCTGTAAAGTAAGTTTTACAAGGCAATAACTGACAGTGTTTAATGCCATGATATTAGAAAACGTCGCGAATTCCATTTTCGATAAACTTATTGTTTATTTTACTTGTTTTATATTTGTAATAAACAATTTCACGATAAATTTGCACTGTTAGCATGTAAAATTTTCCTTCGTTTTGAGTACAATTTTGTGCCACCAGATGTCATATGCTCATTTGACGGATCCCAATATGCAGAAAGACATTTATAATTTCACTTCATGCGAGAGTTGTTAAATTTTAGCTAGGTGTAGATTTAGAATCATCTTGCATGTGAGAGCTAAGCATGAATTTGAAATTATTTTATTAATATCGCCGGTTAGGGCTTCATTACGTTTAATATTTAACAGGGTTGTCTAAATTGGATGATTTCAAACAGTTCTAATTTCTAAGGAGAATTACATTTCAAATCACCAACAGTCTCAACATTCTTTTCAAAAAAGCGACGAAAATAATAATATATCTTCAACACAGTTGTTTTTGAGGTTATACCTTCTGCCAACATTCAATAATCAATTTACAACCACAAAATACATCCGCCGTAATTTTTGTTTGACATTTTGATGACAAAATGAATGAACATTATTATACAGTTGGGCTGTCCTTGCAAAGTTCTATTATTTTATCGCATGTCGATGCGGTTTTTTTGTTTTGTTTTACACGCCATTCCATTTTTACCAGACGGTAGAGCCAGTTGTTAAACGAAGAATTTAATAAGTTAGTTACCACGTGGTTAACAGACAATTGTCGAGTTGTCACTTATAATTAACCAGGGAGTTATCGCGTGTGAGTAATTTTGATCCAGTGATTGTAAGACTATTATTAGATACAACTATTGTCAGCTATTTCCTCTCCAATAGGTGGTTACCGAAGCTAAAGACTCCAATTGTCGAGCGTTTATAATCTACAATCTCCATCAGGTTTACATTACTGTGAACAGTTGAATTTCAATGTATATTGAATAGCCCAGGAATCTTAGGCAAAATATGCCCAAACCTGAAATAATGCAGAAAGCATCAGATAGGTAAGTGTTTTGAAAGCGTTGTCTGCCATATTGGAAAGATGGCGGCCAAAAACAGACATTTGCGAAAAAATCTTACTTTCAAGAAAAGCAGATTTCAACTTTATCATTATTATTAAATTGTTTTTAAAATATTATTTTTAAGTAGTTACCTAAATAAAAATTAATTGATGGATTGAAGGAACACGTATTATTATAGGGGAACGTATTTAGAAATTTTATACAATAAATGGTTTCAAATACGTGTCAATTTCCGTGGCAGCGTAATCATATTGTAGGTATACTAGCGGCTACCCGTGGCTCCGTTCACGTATATTAGTATTGTTAACTTATTATGCCCCGCGAGAAATTCTCCCCCTGCAAAGCGTAGTATGATTTATTAACCCTCCCCGCGCGAGAATCGCTTTCCCTGCGAAGCGAAGTCGGGCTTAAAATCACTTGGAAATAGTTTGCATTAACGGTGTCACATAAATAAACATTCAACCCAACCCTACGTTTTGACATTTACATTAACGGTGTCACATAAAGAAACAGTCGCATTTAAAATTGACATATCTTTTTCATTTGTCAACCGATTGAAATGAAACAAACACTAAATGTTAGCCCAAGCTTATCTGATACATCACTGAAAACCACATCCAAATTAGTTCAGTCATTGCGGAGATTAGCGTGCACAAACAGACAGATAAACAGACAAAAAAAGCGTCTACGATTTTATTATATGTATGGATTCATTTTATGTAAATCTGTAACCGTTTAATAAGTGGGTAAGTACATGTATGCGCACACATAGGTACCGTGTATGTTAATACTAGCCAATGCCAAAGGCTATAATAATCGAGATATTAACGCACTGGTCTAAACGACGCCACTGGCAAAACACACGCCATTGAAAATTAAATCAATTAATGTGTTAAAAATAAACTATGATATCTTCATTATCAACGAAGAATACCGCGTACACTGCTTAACGCCATTTTATTTCTTTAGGCGCGGTAGGTATAGGAATAAGTGTAAGAGGGTTTGAGTCGAGGGTGAAGCGATGACATTTCCAAGCCTCTAGACTCCAATTTCCAGGTTCTAATTCGAGAACTACTAACACGATAATCTCGATTTTCAATTCATTATTAAAAATAATAAATTGAAAACACGAGGATCAATATCATCTGTGTTGGGTGTTTTTGGCAATAAAATGATTAAATAATTAAATCATAACGATTTTTGTTCCCTTATGTCCACACCAAATTCACATCAGTTAAGTATAGTGAATAATATCAGGCAGCGCTACGGCTGCCTTAATTGGTTGGCTATACCTATCTAAGAAAAAAATACCTGCCACTGTTGTGACTTGAACCCGAAACCTCGAGTACAATCATGTTCCTCACTTAAAAAAGCCGTTTCAGAATCTGATATTTTTATATCAAGAACTTTAGGTAGGTACAGTAGCGGATCCAGGGGAGGCTAAGGGGCTCAAGTCCCCCCCCCCTCAAAAAAAACTTCTGACAAATCTCAAATTAAACTCGATATTATCCTACTTTCTTAGTATGCGTTAAATAAGCGAAATAAAATGTTGCGTGCTTTTTTAGTGTTTATCTTGAGAATGCCTACCCTCAGCTGGGTCAAGCCCCTTCCAAACCAAAATCCTGGATACGCCACTAGGCAGGTAACTAGGGCTCCTGCTGCAAAAAGTCTGGCCACCCCTGCTGTCGAGTGTAGTGCGTCTCGTTCGACTGGCTCAGTTGGTAGAGCGTTCGATTGAAGATCTAAAAGTCCCTGGTTATTAATAAAAATTTAATGTTACCGGCCACGAAGGGTGAATGCTTTGCAACGATGATGACAAAGGATGATGATGTCGAGTGTGGGACGCTGGACACGGCATCGGAAGGTTGACTCGCCGCTTGATAACTGTGATTTTATGTTCAAGGAATAGCCGTATAATTCAATAATATGACAATTACAGACATTGTGCAAACATAAACTTAGTACGAAAGTTGCTGTGGTTAATGTTTGCACAAACAAAACCTTTTATTATAGATTTATAAAATTCAATAATTTATAACTTTTAGATTTATATTATCAGTATTACCTATAGACCGAGAGCTAGTGACAATTTTTTGGTGTTATTTATTCAAGGCCTTATATTTGTGAAGATGTTGAGGGAGGCATATTAAAGTGCCCTGAGTAAGGGATTTTGCTAGATAGCGGTATGGGAGGGATGCAGACCGCCCAAAACTTGTAACAAAAAAATGATCATAATTATTATTGCTTCAAGGCTGAAATTGTTTGTATAGCTTGTCGGTAACCCAATAATGTCATTATAATATTTGCAGATCGATTGGTCAATTTTAAAGGGGTGACAGATCACCCTAAACGTGTCATGTACCCGACGAAATTTATATTATTAGTTCAAGGTTCAAATTTTAATATGTTGTTACGGCGATTGTTTTAAGCATACGTTTCAATTTGCAGAACAAAATGTCGGTATTAATCCCCTTGCAGAACAATATAAACACCTAGGCGAGCTGCAAGTTTCGAGAGGGGGTTAATACCGACATTTTGTTCTGCAAATTGAAATATATGCTTAAAACAGTCGCCTGAAGTCAGCCTTGAAGCAATAATAATTGTGACCATTTTTTTTGTTACATCTTGGAGGCGGTCTGCATCCCTCCCATACCGCTATCTAGCAAAATCCCTTACTCAGGGCACTTTAATATGCCTCCCTCAACATCATCACAAAAATAAGACCTTGAATAAATAACACTAAAAAATTGTCACTAGCTCTGAGTCTATTAGTATACAAAAACTTTAACGATGTTCTTATTTGAATATCGTCGCGAACTGCACCTTACTGACAAGGAGAACTGCCTCGGGTGATGGTGATCTCTCTTATACCAGTCATCTATTGGTACAATGGTAAGATAGGTAAAGCATAGGTTAATAAAAGCACAAGACAGGCATTTATATCTGAGGGATAAACACTTAATTGTTAGTGTCTTCATATTGAAATTTAGAGATGTTTTATTAACCGGTCATTACAGAAAACGATCATTTAAAATATTTATACAAATGAAGGGTTGTAATTCAAATTTATGTGCCTACTAACACGTCATTAAGAGCATTTTATTTTTGTTGTAAACATTTTTAAATGATCAACACGCTATATTAAATTTTGACTGTCGATTTTTATTTTTGACCGATTAAACGATCCCAATTTTAAACCCGGCTTTGTCATTATTTAATAAATAAAGATTAACTTTAAATTATACATATTATAAAACTAACGAGTAGATTTTGGTTTGGCAGTAAAACTTTATCGTCAGCAAAATTTACACAAACCGACTGGTACGAGCTCGGGTCCCTGAGAGCGCTAATTCCTAAATAACATTGGAATGCAATTGCGATAACTACATCCCAGACCCAATGTCCCCCCTGGGCCATGGGGGGAACATTTTCTCTCTTTTAACCAAATCGCTATCTCTTACCGTTTAGGAAATCCCCGTGCATTTCACGCTTATTTTAGACACGCGGTGACACCCAGTATGTAGGTACTTATAAGTACCTAGATTACTTTTTTTTTTCAAAAACTCGTTTAGTGCTCCCCACGAGAGTAGCACTGAAAACCCAACGGCGCGTGAGAAAATGTAACATCCTGTATTAAAAAAACTATATCTACAACATGTATAAGCAGATAGTTACGTAATTTGTAGTTATGCATACTACTTACTGTGCTATGTTTATTGTACAATTGTTCCCACTATTATTTATATCACGTAAATCGCAGCTTTAAATAATAGATGGAAATTATAAGGTGTCTTAAAGGGATTCGATGTCATTTAATCAACTTAAATCGTGATGGGACATTTGCGTGCTTACCGCATCGCATACATACATATAAGTATTTGATGTCGACTTATTTCCCAACCGTTACACTTGTATCAGCGTAACTCAACCGAGTATCGTTTACATAGCTGACAACGTAACGAACGCAACGCAATTAACTCAAGTAAGCATCGTTTACAATTGAATACGTAACTAACGTAACGCAATTAACTCAAGGAAGCATCGTTTACAATTGACTACGTTACTAACGTAACGCAATTAATTCAAGTAAGCATCGTTTACAATTCACTACGTTACTAACGTAACGCAATTAACTCATGTAAGCATCGTTTACAATTGACTATGTTACTAACGTAACGCAATTAACTCAAGTAAGCATCGTTAACAGACAATATTACTAGCGTAAGCACAATAAAGTCACGAACGCATCACCGAACGTAGCACAGTTAAAGTAAGCATCGTTTACAGCTAACAAAGTAACGAACGTAACACAATTAACTGAAGTAAGCATCGTTTACAGCTGACAAAGTAACGAACGTAACAAAATTAACTCAAGTAAGCATCGTTTACAATTGACTACGTTACTAACGTAACGCAATTAACTCAAGTAAGCATCGTTAACAGATAATATTCCTAGCGTAAGCACAATAAAGTCACGAAAGCATCGCCGAACGTAACACAATTAAAGTATGCATCGTTTACAGCTAACAAAGTAACGAAAGTAACACAATTAACTGAAGTAAGCAACGTTTACAGGTGACAAAGTAACGAACGTAACACTATTAACTGAAGTAAGCATCGTTTACAGCTGACAAAAACGAACGTAACACAATTAACTCAAGTAAGCATCGTTTACAATTGACTACGTTACTAACGTAACGCAATTAACTCAAGTAAGCATCGTTAACAGACAATATTACTAGCGTAAGCACATATTTAACTCAAGAAAGCACCGTCGAACGTAACACAAATAACTCAGTAAGCATCGTTTGCAATTAACTATGTTACTACTTAAGTACAGGTAAGTGAAGAAAGCATCGTTTACAGCTGGAGAAGTAACGAACGTAACACAAATAACTCAAGTAAGCATCGTTTACAATTAGTATGTTACTAATAGCGTAAGCATAGTTAACTCAACAACGCATCGTTTACAGTTGACAACGTAACGAACGTAAAATTTAAATACTAAATACAATTAACTCAAGAAAGGATCGTTATTAATTAACAATATTTTTGAAGTGAAACTTCTTTATGCACGGTATACGGAGGAGTTTGAATTCATATGACATAAAGCTGTAAAAGTGTAAACATGGCAATGAAAAACAAATCTCACATAATATCGTGGCTGCGTGTTCGTTGGCTTCTTCTTTTCAAGATTTCCATTAAAATGATAGGAGCGCACGCGCATAGGCGCACGCAGGCATATAGAGCGAATAAACAGAAGTTGCTATGGTAACCGTTATATTTTCTGCGCTAGTGCAGAAAGTAAACCATTTTCCGCACACCTGCCTGTTAAATGAGTCATTAATGGTCGCTATACATACATCGAAAGTAGCTATTTTGTAATGGGTATGGAAAAAAATAATTTTAGATTTTTGCATATAGCTCCGGTGTTGCCCGTTTAAGTATAAAACAAATTAAATAATCTACATAACTGTACTATTCTTGTGTGTTTTAAAGACCACCAACAGCTAAGGTTATTTGGGCCTAGCACCAATTTATATTTTCAATTCATTATTTTCTGTACTATTCTTACGTTAAGTAAAATGCATACGGCGTTTAAAT
Organism: Mongoloraphidia duomilia; assembly: GCA_039654895.1. Taxonomy (NCBI): domain Eukaryota; kingdom Metazoa; phylum Arthropoda; class Insecta; order Raphidioptera; family Raphidiidae; genus Mongoloraphidia; species Mongoloraphidia duomilia. The sequence goes on from CM077523.1 coordinate 10,499,020, forward strand.
AGTACCAAACACGTGCTGTGAATATCTACGTTATTTTTTAAGTTACGGACGTTACGATTGTCAAATGCAAACGATACTTTAGGTTTACTTTACCTAAATAATTTCTACGAATAAGTGGTACTTTTCACATATTTTTTTGTGCATCACATAACACGATTATTATTTTGACCGTACTTTAATACCAACATTTAAAATAAAATAAACAAAAACATGTGAAATATACACAAATGGGAGGAAAGGTCGAACTGCACGAAAACAAACAAACGTTATTTTGTAACCTGTCATTATTTAGGACACGTACACTGTCATGTCACATGTGGATGACGTATGTCGCGTGTTATTTCGCTTTTGTTGACATTTAAAGCAATATAATTGGATAATTAGATGTTTTGAACATTATCCTAATGAATACTAGCTATATATTATGATGATCACGTACAGTTTGTCCTTTTGAAAACACGCCTACACAGCTGACGTTAAATAAGCACCACCTATTTAAACGTACCTATATGAATTTAGAAAATTATAAAAAAAAGTGAGTGTATGCTTATGACCACACGACAGAAGTAAAAACTTGATTATATGCAAAACATACATAATATTATTTTATTATTATAGGTACCTACTACGTAATAATAAAAACGTAATTCTTGAAACGATGCACTCCTTGTTAGACAGTATAAACGTGGTCACCGATCCGAGCGCGCTTTATGTCGAGTGGAGTCGAGTAAACCCGATTCAGCGTCACCGATCCGTGCGTGACGGTTCACTTTCGTTCACTATTCAGAAAGTACGCAAAGTGCGCCTAAAGAAGTAAATTCACTTCAAAAATCTACACAGTGGATCGGGCTTGAGAAAAGCCGAGCGTGTAGCAATGCTGTAGCTTATATATGCAGGTTCTTTTATTACAAGCCCCCAGCTCCCAGGTTCTAATTCGAGAACGGTAAAAGTATCAATTGGATTTTCAGTTTATTATTAAAAGAATAAACCTATAGCTGTTGGTGTCCTTAAAAAATACACAGTGGATCACTTTTTAAGAGCTGCTCCCAAAACAAAAAAAAGTAAAAGTTTTGGTATCTCAAAATCTTACAAGGGATGATGGGTGTTTCGAAAATTGCGGAATTACATAATTTATGAACGGCCCTTTATTATTTTTGAAATATTTATATAAAAAACGTTAATATATCAAAATTAATTGGTTATTTAATTCTAATTACTTATTATTTGTGGATTCGGGCCACAACAACACACAATCAGTGAAAATTTCAACTAGCTCTCTCTTACTGTTTGTGAGATAGAGCCTTGTGACAGACGGACGAACAGACATCGTAGGCTCAGTAATAGGGTTCAGTTCGGAGGTACGGAACCCTAAATATTATAAGCAATGGAGAAAGACCCTGTCAACCTTGACTGTCAATTTACCACTTGATGCCTATATATTTTAACACAAGAAACAAGTAAACAGAAAAATTGTCTAAATAAATAAACGATTCACGTGATAGAGAATGAAATTTTCCGGCCAATTCTACTAGCAGATATTAAACAAAACAAGCGTATCGGATGAAAAGACTGATTATAAAAACCACATGCTCTGATGCAGGTAAAATTTATACAGACAGTTCCAAAATAAACAGTATAAAAAACAAGGCGAAATATTTTATTAAATATTTAGAACAAAAAAGCAGTTGACTTTTTTATTTTTTAAATATCTGCGAATCTAAAATGACGTTATTACAAAACTTTCTTTTAAAAATTAACAGAATAATAAATCGTTACATTTTTATTTGAAAAAAATATTGTTAAAAATATTGGTACTAGGTCCAAATAATCCTAACTGCTGGTAGCCTTAAAAAATTGATAAAACAGAGTTATAGCATAGGTACCTATGTTACTTTTGCGCATGCGCCGATTTTCGCCAAAAAATAACAGAGCTCTGCCTATATCTATGTGTCAAATACCTACCAAAATTTGATTTTAATCCGCTTAGCCGTTTGGCCGGAATCGTGTTTACAGACGCACAGACAAAGACTTCTGGGACCTCAAGAAGTGAAAATATTAAAAAATTGCGAAAAGAAAATTTTGACCCCGCATTCCCCTTGAGTCTATATTAAGAAACCTATCATGTCCTATCTGTTTACAATTATTCCAAAAATGCGGTACTTATCTTTCTATTTTGAAATCTATCACAAGTAATTAATTTTATAGATTTTTTCATTTATTTTTAAGGCCATCATCTAATAAGGTTATCAAGGTCAAATACCAATTCGTATTTTGAATTAATTATTTTTAATAACAAACTAAAAATCAAATTGATACTTTCACCAGTTTTTATATCTCATTTATTCCCAAACCTCCTATAGATTTTTTTGGAACTTAACTTGAAAGTTAAGGTTTAATATAGGAGGCGCTTCAAAATGAGCTACTCTATACCCTATAAATATTTTGCTGGGTTTTGTTAGAGTAATAACTAATAATAGTTTTAATGGTTTTTTCATCCACTTTCCTGTTAAATATTTATTAACAAACTAATAATAGTGATTTCAAAAATTTTCGGACAGCCTGTATAATTAAATGAAATAGTCAGGGCACGGTATTATTAGTTTCGACAGGTGGTAACTACCCCGGTTAGTCTTCTTCATAATATAAATGTATAAACATTTTCGTTCGCATATGTTGGACGAAGGCTATAAAAATACCGTCAAAAGACACCTATTATAAGTTGCATAAGGTTAGGCATGATTTCAGATCTAGTTGCACGGCAATGAGCCAAGCCAAGTTCTCGCTGCAACGCTGGTGTACATCGACCGTCTATTTCTATATACGAACCAACAATTAAGACCTATTTACCACCCTCATAACTTCACTTCCCATTAAGCTAGTACATTGAAAATGTTTACCCGACTGCGACAGAAGGAGGGTAATGTTTTTCGAGTGTATGCATGTATCTATGTATGTATATTTCTTTATCACGCTCTGTAGTCTAAACGGCTTGACGGATTTTGAAAAATGAGGTGTCATTAGATTCGTCTGAATCCCTAGAGTGACATAGGGTATATGACGTCACGGAAAATTCAATATGGCGGACGCTAGACACCATTTTGTCAGAATGCAAAAGTAATTTTCCTTCTAAATACATTGATATAGGTATCAAAATCAAAACAAAAGAAAGGTTTCGTTGACATTTCAAATAGGGTACATGGCGTCACGGAAAATTCAATATGACGGGCGCTAGACGCCATTTTGTCAGTACGCAAAAAATCGGTAAAACCTTGTGTGTGGGGTATCAAATGAAAAGGCTTGATGAGCAGATTCAACTAAAAGGAAGGAAATAAAAAATTAATAAAAAAACATAAAACCCGACTGCGTAAAAATCGAAGATAAAAGATGGAAACAAGATCAAATGATAACTAATCATAGACATGGAGGGTGGACAGTGCGTTCCCCTGTAGTTTTGGCACAGAAAGAGATAGTTATTGTAGACGACTATATAATTATCTCTTTCTAGAATTGTGATTGGTTCTTCGCCGTAACATGTAGGGTTGCTATGAATATTAAATTTTCAATTAAAGCGACAGCATAAAAAGCATAAAATATAAACATGTATAGTCGAAGAACCAATCATAATTCTAGAAAGACAATAACTATCTCTTTCTCTCATTTTTGTGCCAATAGTAAGCATTAGTAGGATAGGGAAAGCTGTGTCCATCTTCATCATCAAGCGTTGGTATGGAAAATTGTTTAAAAATTTCACTGTACTATTTTTTCCATGTAATCCACTACATATTTACATTAGGTAGGTCTTATACTTATAGCCTAAAGCCTACTACAAAATTATAAATGTTATTTTCCCTATGTTCGGTATAACCGTTTACATACTGCATGTAACGTTACAGGTACCTAAACTACCAAAAAATGGCCCAAAACATTATCATTATTGACAGGTTTAGATCATATCACCACCCCATAAAAATTTACATTTAAAAAAAAGGTTCAGCTTTGCGTGATAATTAGTACACATTTAACTGCACAAATACAATGCAAGTGATCAAAGATGCAATGGATATTGCGTGTCAGTTTATGCGGACAGTGCTGATTGAAAAATCCATTAAATGCAAATTAATGCAGTCGCTCTCAACGGCGCGGCGCGGCGAGCGTGTATTCCAACCACAGAAAAATATAATAACTGTGTTGTAACAGAAGCGATATCTATCTCTTTCCAGTACACCTAATATCAATAAGTGTTACTTTCTTCCCTTTATACTGTAGTCTGTAACCTTGAAAATTCCAAATTCACATTCGAGGAAACTATTATTAAGGGATGTGGAAAATCTTTTATTTGCCCTTCACATGAATCACCCAGAACCTTATACCTGCAGCATGGTAACATTTCTTCAGAAACTGCAGAGCATAGTTCCTAAAAATGCAGGTTAAACTCAGAAAGGATTAAAGATTGCGTTCATTTTTTTACCGACTTAAAAATAGTAGGTTATCAATTTGACGTGTAAGTCTGTATGCTTGTATTTTCGCGATTATCTCAGGAGTTACAGAATCGATTTAAAAAAAACTGCCCAATATTGCTGCCCCATCTGGTGGCGTCCTCGGCTAGTACCCAAACTAACGTAAATAGGGTACTTTTTATCGAGCTGCGCTAGGGTTATGATTTAAGTTTGTGTTTTATTTTGTTTATTGTAAATTATAGACGCGTCGACAACTTAGTTCATTAACGTCTTGATTACATTAAATAGCAACACACTTAAAACTAAATGACATCACAAAACATCCATGAGCGGAGGCAGGATTCGAACCCACGACAGTCTGATTTAGAGGCCGCGACGCTCACCACTGGACCACACTGCCCTCAAGATTTGTGTCAAAACCGATGGAAGAAATTTTTTTTTTATTTATTGATTTATTGCAGACTATAGATGTGTCGACAACTTAGATCATTAGCGTCTCAATTAGATACATCAAATAACCTATCACTTAAAACTTAATGATATCACAAAACATCCATGAGCGAGGTGGGGTTCGATCATTCGAGCCCACGACAACTTGCTCCAAAGGCAAGCACGTTGACCATTACACTAAGCTGCAGTCCTCAGAAAAATTATTCCTGATATCTAGCAATTATTACCTGAAGTAATCATTTAGTTTTAAAATAATTTATCGCTTATAGATACTTATTTATATACTAATTTAAAAGATCGTCTGCTACGTATAAAGCTCGATTTATATTATCCGGTCAAACACGGCGCGTAACGTAGCGTTTTCGGCAAGACAAACATTTTTACCTGCACTTCAAATACGAATATTTATACTTAGCGGATCCCGTCCGACACGTATCAATACTCGTATTTGAAATGTATTTCTTGTCGGAAACGCTACGTTCCCGCACCGTGTCTGACTGGATAATATAAATCGACCAGAAAGGTTTCTGTCTGTAATAAAAGCTAAATGAAAAAATAAACTTATTTACGTATAGAAAGTTCTAACAAAGCCCTTAATTTTAAATGTACAGATTTACAAAACTGCATATTATTATTATTTTTGCCCAGACATGCAGCCCTCGCATGTGTTATTAACTTATGTTAAGTTTGAAAAATTGGTTTGAATTATTTAGTGCAACCAAAGTACTGACATCAATACTGCAAATTATGTCAAATCTGCATTTTAAAGCATAACAAGTCGATATTTTTGTTACACCGAAAAACTGCTTGTTTCTAAAAAAAAGTGTATCACACACATTAGCGCACGGTCGAAGTTATACTTCATATTTAAATTTTCGCTTTTGCCCTCTCGGCAATTTTAAAATTAGAATAATTATTATTAATAAAATCCATGGATATCATAACATCTACACATAAGTATCCAAAGCCTGCTTACAATATTACACAATTTTGAAACGTCAAAAAATAGATTTTAAAAAGTTATAAAATCTATAAGAAAACGAATTTTTCTTGGGATGAGATCTAGCTAGATCAATTTTTGCCCCCCAAAATCAGAGATACGGCTGTTGGAATAATAAAAATTGCACTGCGCATACTCATAACGTCACGGGACCGTTTTGGATTTTTGTAGAAACCTAATGTCTACAATGTTACGGTTATATACAGGGATTTAACCCGTAAAATCAAATTTTTGCGATTTCCTGCTTCCCTAATTATTTTAGGAAAAATATCCTCGAATAAAAGTTTTAGAACATAAAATTCTGCATCTAAATCATTAAACAAAATTAATTTTGCATGCTTTGTAACGGTAGAAATTTGATATGAAAATGTCAAAATTACCTCAAAAACAGATAGCGATAGCCATGGAACTTGAATAAAATGATTACAAATTATTCTGACAGCTAAAACGTCATCATTTTGTTCAAGTTCCATGGCTATCTGTTTTTGAGGTAATTTTGACATTTTCATATGAAATTTCTGCCGTCACAAAGCATGCAAAATTAATTTTGTTTAATAATTTAGATGCAGAATTTTATGTTCTAAAACTTTTATTCGAAGATATTTTTCCTAAAATAATTAGGGAAGCAGGAAATCGCAAACGTTTGATTTTACGGGTTAAATCCCTATTACCCGCAAAACGATTCAGCACCCTGTATATTAAGTATTGTACATTATTATACATATATTATGTATCAATCTATGTATGCCTTTGTACTATATGCAGCTAACGACCTTCTTTAACCTTCATATATATAGATATACATCTATGTCCAAATGGAAAAAACGCTTATGGCTAATTTACCTTCAGTTAGATTTTTTTACTTTCTATTTTATTACGACAAATTAGTAGAAAGATGAATTCAATTCTGTATTTAAATTTATTTAATCAGCCAACGTTTATTCCAAAATTTAAACGTCTTCAGGGCTCTAAGAAACTTTTATACGTTAGTACATTTCTTAGAGCCCGGAAGAAGTCCCAATTTCGGGATGAAACGTTGGCTGATTAAGCAAAGTTAAATACAGAATTCAAGTTCTCAATTCCCACTAATTTGTCTAAATTAATTCATCATGGCTTTTATAATATCCAAAATTTCTATTTTATGTAACACTATATATATTTATATAAAACTATATTTTTTCTAATTTAATAAATTATAATTTAAAAAAACTAAAAAAGACGCTTTAATGGTAAACTGAACTGAAAAGTAAAAAATAATTTTTATTGTAAAAAAGCGTGGGGTGCTCGATATCAGTTGTTATAAAGCATGAAAATATGGTACAAAGCACCCCACGATTTTTTACAATATTACAATTATTTTTTACTTTTTAGTTCAGTTTACCATTAAAGCTTGTTTTTTAGTTTTTTTAAATTATAATTTATTTTTGCTTTTTAGTCCTGGAGATCCTGGTCAGGATAATGGGACAAACTTATTGAATTATTGTATTGTCATCGGTCCTTGATAAGTGTGCAAAGTTTCAGTTCAATCTGAAGTTTTTTGCTTTTTTTTTAGTCCTAGAGATCCAGGATCTCCAGGACTAAAAAATTTATTGAATTATTGTATTGTCATCGGTCCTTGATAAGTGTGCAAAGTTTTAGTTCAATCGGAAGTTTTTTGCTTTTTTTTTAGTCCTAGAGATCCAGGATCTCCAGGACTAAAAAATTTATTGAATTATTGTATTGTCATCGGTCCTTGATAAGTGTGCAAAGTGTCAGTTCAATCTGAAGTTTTGAAGTGGGTGAAAATCGCGTTCAAAGAGTCCGTTACATACATACAGGTGGAACTAATATAAGCGTGTTAAAAATAAGGAAATATTAGGCATTATCTACTAAATATTCGGCATACGCGATTTTGTCTTTAGGCCACAGAGATGTACAGAGACGTTCCGTCTAAAAAGCCTGTGGAAATTCCTCAGTGTAAACAACAATCATTTATAAATAACCTCTATAATATTCATTTTTTAATTGGAAATATTAATTATCTTTCTATCATTTATTATTTCTAACATTAATTGTTAAATGCAAATTTGACATTTCTAGTCTGTCCAGCACTTAAAACTAATCACTTGGAATCGTTTAAATTGTCTGCAGGTTTAATTATTTAATAGATATGTTAGTTAAATTGTATAATAGTGATATCTTTACGTTCACCCGTATTATCGGTCCACGTCGATAAAATTATCGATCGCTTTTATCTACTTTTAACGATAATTTTTCTTAAGACGTCCTCCTCACTGACAGAAACACTAATGACCTCAGCTGTCGAGCGTCTATTATCTAGAATCTATCTCTCACTTGGGGCCGGCCTTAGCGAATCTGATGCCCCGGAGCCCGGGCAAGATATTTTTGTCCCCCCCCCCTCCCAATCGAGTCAATCGTAAAAATACATAATCTCTACAAAAAAAATTCAGTGAAACATTTTCCAATTTGTTTTGATAATTTGACTAGTCTGAGAACAGCTTTTTGTAAAAATTGAGTAGATCGAGAATAATCCACTACATCTCCCATAGCCTACTACAAAATTGCAAATGTTCTTAATGTTATTTTCCCTATGTTACCTTTTCTAAGCCACACCCTGTACTTATATTGTTTTTGTAGAAAAACTTTTATTGCCCTGTATCTTCGAAGCAAAGCGGCTTTCCGAAAATCTTCAAAAGACAAAATATTCTTAAAATAACCCAAGGGTTTTAACCCCTTGAATTTTTGCTCTATGTTTACCAAACACCCTGTATAAAATTGCCCACATAAATAATTTAATTAATAAAAAAAAAACCTCCTTCAAAAAGCCATACTAAAAAGAGGAAAATAATGAAATTTTGAGGTCTGCGCCAATTTAATAAAATATGAAGTCGATTAAAAAGAAGATATTAATCACTATAAGTACTATACTTTTTAACCGACTTCATATTTTATTAAATTGGCGCAAACCTCAAAATTTCATTATTTTCCTCTTTTTAGTGGCTTTTTGAAGGAGGTTTTTTTTTGTTAAAAAGTTTTTTCTTTTTAACTTTTTAGTGTCAAAAAGTGACATTTACCTTAAAGGAATCACACGCCCTTACTCACTTTTATTAAAATCAGCCGAACTACTGAACCGATTTTGATGAAATTTCTATGGGACCAATCTGAAAGTATATATCCTTTCAAATAAAAAAAGAATTTTCCAAATCGGTTTATAAATGACGGAGTTCTGAGGTAACAAACATAAAAAAAACAACCGAATTGAGAACCACTTCCTTTTTTTTAAAGTCGGTTAAAAAGAAAAGACGCGTCCTAAAAAATAGACATTGTGTATGGCCTTTAATCAAAGTTAATTGTGGAAAATCTATACAATAATTCGACAATAAATAATAGTATGCCGAATGAAACCACAATACAATTCCATTCAAATGATTATAATTACAAAGTCTACGTGAATAAAAAAAAGAGAAATGAAAAATAGATCAAATCAAATTTTATAATTCATCATCTAGCAAGCTGATATGTGTGCCCGCGTACGTGTTTTGTTTCGAAACAACAGAGAGTCGAGATGTGTCATTCATTCAGAATATGTTACGCTTTCGATTTTTGTTTTAAGTATTCCCCGAAGCATTTTTGCAAATGAATATTATTTAATTATACAATATATTTATTATGAAACCTATAATGGAAAAAATCACATTGACAGTACATATGCATACTTATGTACATAATATGAACACAATTATTTTTTTTATTCATAATTCTCGTATACGAATGAAGATGTAAATGTACAATTTAGTTATGATTATAACTTAAATATAAATCCGTTCTCGCATGACGTGTGATTTGTGTTGGAATAGTTAGTAGAACAGTTTCCTCGCTCGGGCACTGTGTGAGTAATTGGTAACTCAACTAGCCAGAGACTGGAAATTTCGGGTTCAAGTCCCGACAGTGGCTTCTGATTTTTTCTTGTATATCCTAACAATTGTTTGACGTTTAACATCATGATGGCAGGTTGCCGATTGATTTTGTTAAGAAAAGTAAATGCTTGTGGATTGGTTTCATTGTTGATTTAATATAATTATTATACAATAAAGAAAAAATTACAATAGCTCGGAAAAAGTCTACTTTTTCAGTTGGGGATAATAGTTGATTTATAACGATTTTTTTAAACCAAAAGAAAGCTTGTATAAAAAAATTTTTATAAAAAAAATTACAATCTCGTTCAAAAAAATCTACTGAAAAGATTTAATTAGGTAGGTACTATAAAGCTTTTTATATACTTTATTAAATTAGCGCCGACCTCAAAATTTTATTATTTTTCTCTTTTCAGTGGATTTTTTTGAAGGAGGCTCTATTTTTTTTTATTAATTATTTTATTAATTATTTTTTATTAAAATTTTGTTATTTTTTAGTTTTTAGTGGCTTTGCAATACGAGTTTGCACGTTATTTACCGACTTCATTCTTAATATTTGATTACTAAACTAAAATAAAAACTACTCAACCGGTTTAAGTAAAATGCCGGATATGAGGTAACATACATAAAAAAAATAATTTGATAACTAGAAAAAAAGAAACTACTTAACCGATTTAAATAAAAATATGTGACCATTCCGTAAACATTCTGAACGAAACGGCGTCGAAATTCTTCAAATCGCTCACGAAGTTACGACTGAAGTTTGAACACACATTTAAAAAAATGCATATGTATATACAATATACATGTCGAATTGATAACCTCTGTTTTTTTGAAGTCGGGTAAAAAGACAAACAAGTGCTAGTAGAACTCGCGCTCTGAGGGTTCCGTACCGTTAATTTAACAAGAATTAAGTTTGTCAGATAATAATTCCACATAGAATTATAAATTAATAATTTTCAGATTCTTTCCTTTACTTGTGTTATTTCATTCGTGCCAAATTTCAATAGTCTAGGTCAGGTGTTCCCATACTTTTTTGATCATGACCCTAATTTAAAACTACAAAAGCTTCGCGACCCTTAAAAATTTTTTCCCCACAATGTACAAAACAGTCTATAAAAAAGATTTTTCAGTAAAAAAAATGCAGCAATTCAAATTTAAGTCGTTTATTCAAGAATATCAGCCCGCGACCTCTCTTGGGAACTTTGGGAACCCCTTCAGGTCTAGGTCAACGGGAAGTATAGGTCTTGATCAGTGAGTCAGTATTAAAAAAATACGTGATGTTCTAAAACTACTAAAACTACATACGACTGTAAAGTTTCAAGTAAATTGGATAAGTGGAAGTAGGTCAAAAATGTGTTAAAAGACTTCACCCACCCTTACAGAAAAGTGGAGTTAAATAAAAATTTGTAGGTTATAAAAACATTTATACCTATACTGGTTAATTTTAAAGTGCAACTATATTTTTGCAAATAGCTGCTTAATAAAAAAGAAATCTGAATTTAATAAATGTTTTTATAGCATAACGATTTTTTGGCAGTTGTTCAAAAGACAAATAAAAATATTAGTAATTTCTTTTAAAGTAATTGAATTTTTAACCGACTTCAAAAAAAGGAGGTGGGTCTCAATTCGGTTCCATTTTTTTATGTTTGTTACCTCATTTAAAATCGATTCTTCAAAATAAAGAAAATTATAGATCAAAGATCGAATTGCTTTGAAAAAGCTGTATACTTTTTTCAATTCTGTAAAAATATTAAGTATCTATTAATTTTACTGCAATTGACTTTTATAATTGTTACTTAAAAAATAAAAACAGATCTGGTGGATCTATTTTAAATTAAATTACGTATTAAAGTCTTTTGCTTATTAGATAGATATTGAAGATTATGAACGCTCGACAACTGAGGTCATTAGCGTTTGCTTGCTTATTTTTTTAAACCGTTTGAGAATTCTTCGCCAACCGTAAAGGAATCTAGTTTTATAAATAACAAGGCGTATGCGTAATTTATTTAACAAGTATTTTCATTAAAAAATCAATCACGTTTGAATCCTTATCTAAATAGGTAAGCTATGAATAATTAATAAAGGCCATTCATTTAAAAGTAAGTATACTGGAAGACGACGTAAAATTGAAATTTTCAAATCGTGATTTTTGAAGTAAAACTTCTTAGACGGCACTGCCTCGACGAATGATAAATGGCATATGCTGGCAGGGCTTGCTATATAGACGAAACGAAAATATGAGACAAAAATTTCGTGACAAAAATGGTGTGACGCGAATTACCATAAAAATTCTAAATAAATCAATAAATTATTAATGTAAGTCATGGCTCAGTGTGATCCATTCATTTTATATAGTATGATTATAAATCTTTGTATATTACGTATGTAATAAATATTGTGTTTTAACGATTTGAGGGGTAAAATGCTGGCAGAGCTTGCTCGATGAAACAAAAATATGAGATAAAAATTTCGTAACAAAAATGGTGTGACGCGAATTACCATAACAACCCTAAATAAATCGATAAATTATTAATATAGTCATGGCTCATTCTGATCCATTCATTTTATCTAGATAATATAGGTAAAGCTTTTGTATATTATAGTATGTTATCAAGATTATGTTTTAAATAATAGTAATTTATGCAACTAGTGGCTTAAGTGACGGATTATATGACATTCGCGATTTTGCGATACGAGCCTAAGGTTATCTTGCATTTATAGCAGAACGAGTGTGTGTTTACCGCCCGAGCCGAAGGCGAGTGCGGTAATCACATGGCTTCTGGCATAAATGCAACATAATCTTAAGAGACACGCGTTACATACAATATTTTTTGTAACAACTGCTTCAAAAGTTCAATTTTAAGCAAATTAAACACAATTTGGATAAATATTTTATTAGTGACATTATAGCAAAGTAATCTATAAAGTACTTTATTACGCACGTGTGTTTTAAAGTAAAACAAAACAGCTTTACTTTATAGAACGGAGTGCGTTAAAATTTACTTTAAACACTACCGTTCGAATGCAGTAGAAGCTTCCATAAAGAATCACTTTTCAAACGGTAGGTACACAGCCATCTAAAATTGTACTTTTGATGCAAGTGTTGCAAAAAATATATTTTTCATAGGTACATAAGAAGTTTTACTTCGGTTTTGTGTGCCGCGACACATGCCTTGTTTTTCCTAAATAATTATTGGATTTAAATGTAAATATCTTACATATTTTATAAATTGATAATAAAACATTAACGACACAGATGCGCACTCAATTTTTGTTAATTCTTATTCATTACACGATAAATAAATATAAAATCTAATCTGCCTAAACATAAAAAACTTGCTTAATTTTTATTGCCCTATGTTACAAGCGTAATAAAAATATTAATGACACAAAATTAAACGCATCAAAATAGTTCACTTTTTATTTTATAATTAACAGAATTTACTAGTCTTTACTCGTGGCTTCGCTCGCGGTAAAGTCGGTTTCTTCACTATTTCTCAGTCTCTTTTTATAGATAGCCTATAAATCCAATTCTAGCTGATGTAGGTATATAACAAACAATACCTCCAGTAAAAGTGCGATCAAAATCGGTTTAATAGTTTTTTATTCAACCGGTAACAGAGTTCATACGCTGACAAAAATTAAATTAAATACGCGCGATTATCTGAGGAACCACTGGACCGATTTGGATGAAACTTTTATCATATTGTTTAGAATTGTATATGAAGAAGAACCTTATAGTTTGACCTACGAAAAGACACCGATCAAGGGGGAGAGAGAGAGAGAAATTGTAGATTGAGCGTCTACAATCTCTCTCTCTCTTGACTGGCGTTCTTTCATTGGTCAAATAATAGACCAGTCGCATCAACCGGTTTTATCATAACGGTCCGGAATAAAAATGTAAAATAAAAATAATTTTTAAAATTGATCTTAAACTTAAAAAAAGAATTTTAACAAGGTTACAATAATTTTATCATTCGCATTTTACAATCATCTTCCCTACCTGCGGTCACTTAAAAATCGGCATAAATAAACAACTAATATATACCATAACATCGAAATAATCGCGCCGACTTTTAATTGATTGTAGGTTAGGGAAGGTGATTGTAAAATAACGAAGAGATAAATATAATATTATTTAATTCCTTTTCTGAAGTCAGTTTTTAAAAATTATTTTTATTAAAATTGATCTACTCAATTGCCTGAACTAAAATAAATCGACTCTACTCACATTTAACGGTGGAAATCTGCTAGGATGAAATGCCGTCGGCGGCAGCGGAAAATGTGGTAGCGGTGGATATTGATGCGCTAGCATAGCAGCGGTAGCAGCTGCTGTAGCCGAAGACGTTCTATGTCCTTGATGATGTCTATAAGAACCACTTCCTCCGGAAGTGGATGACGCAGAAGTCGAAGAAACCGTCGAATGATGATGATGGTGATGATGATTATTTGTTAAACCGGAATTTAGCATCGGAGGATGATTTGTAGCGGAGTGCGAGCTGACGGGATTCGAACCCGCACTCCCAGATACGCCTCGATTATGCATTTGAACCAACATTGGTGAACACGTTGGCATTTGTTTATTGTAATAATTCTCTTGCTTCATTCAATCACATTTCATCACTAATTATTTTGTATTACAAAAATGGTGATAATAAAATTTAAGGTTATGTATTTATATTCATTTTTCATAACTGCATCACATTAATTATGTCACAATAATTATTACTAAATATAATTCGCTAATGACACCGGTTAATTTTAATTTCACATTTTCACTATTAATAGATATCTCTAATTGTTAATCATCTATAAATTCTATTGTCTGTCTAAATTCCTAGATTAACGGAAATATTCTATTCTATACGTTGGTAAATAAATCCAGATTTTGAATTATGTCAAAAAGCAAATATCATTATTGTGAAATACGATTTCTAAATGAAATTTGACAATTACATCAACATCAAAACAAGTTGCAATCTCAAAGTTAAAAACAACTGCCAATCGATTTACTGTTCAAAAACAAAAAGAATTATTTTCTGTTCAGTTTATAAAAAGTTAATGTTCAAAAAAACAAATCACCGTCGCATGAATAAAAACCAAAATCACTGCACGAAAAAAATATTTAAAACGAAATCACAAAATAATCCAAATAATTTACAAAAAATAATTGCTACCAAAAAAAATAAACCTTGTTTTTCACACTAATGTTGGAATTCACTGCACAAGTTTATAAAAATCTGAATAATTTCCACGAGATAAATAATTAAATTGACACATGTCACAAAAACCACGTTTTGTTTCACACACCAGCTACAAATGTCACAAAGTGGGCGTTACGAACCGGAATTGTCACCTTTCGAACCAATAACCGCGATGACGACATTATTAATTACGTAACACAGTTGTGCGTGTTTTGTTTTGAACCGATCGAGTGTTTTGTTTAAAAACAAGAGAACAGCGCGAGCGGTTTTGTTTGCCGCGGAATATCATCAAATACACATTGTACAGTATTATTGGTAGAGAAAGAACATACTATCAGTAAAGCTAGGCAGTTCGCCATAATACACGGGGCGCCGATCACCGACCAGGCATTACCGCTTCAACATTTCTCTCCCCGCCTTACCCAACAGACACACACATACACATACAGAAAGCGCAGAACATCGGCTGCCGGGCGATCCTGCACGAACGGTAAGCACGTTCAGTAGCGCCGAGATGCGATTTTGCTGTAATTATCGCAAAAATGACACGTCTCAACCTGCAGATATTTTGTCTGAGAATTATTAAAATAGCAAGGATGTTACGGAGCTCCTATTACGATTCCTGAAACTATGGGCAATCCGATACTTCTTTACATTCGATTCCGTAGGGAACGCCGAACGTTCACGAGGGGGGGAGTTATCATCAGTGTTACATTTTTTTGTGTTATCAAGGGGTAGGAGGGCATTTATATAATGTTATGTTAAATTATTATCTTACGGAATAAATAAAATATGAAGTTGGTTAAAAAGAAGATATTAATCACTATATTATACTTTTTAACCGACTTCATATTTTAATTGGCACAGACCTCAAAATTTCATTATTTTCCTCTTTTTAGTGCCTTTTTGAAGGAGGTTTTTTTTTGTTAAAAAGTTTTTTATTTTTTACTTTTTAGTGTCAAAAAGTAACATTTACCTTAAAGAATCACACGCCGTTACTTACTTTTATTAAAATCAGCCGAACTACTGAACCGATTTTGATGAAATTTCTATGGGACCAATCTGAAAGTATACCCTTTCAAATAAAAAAAAAATTTCAAAATCGGTTCATAAACGAACACACATAAAACATAAAAAATATATACGGTCGAATTGAAAAACCTCCTTTTTTTGAAGTCGATTAATAAAAATACAATGATTTAGTAAGGGCCGACGCATACACAATCAATTTTTAATCGCACATAACTGTTTAGTTGTTTGTCTTTATTTATTGTAAATTATAGACGCGTCGACAACTTAGGTCATTAGCGTCCTGAATACATTAAATAACAACTCACTTAAAACTCAATG
This sequence comes from Mongoloraphidia duomilia, assembly GCA_039654895.1. Lineage (NCBI taxonomy): Eukaryota > Metazoa > Arthropoda > Insecta > Raphidioptera > Raphidiidae > Mongoloraphidia > Mongoloraphidia duomilia. The sequence goes on from CM077523.1 coordinate 10,515,398, forward strand.
ACATCACAAAACATCCATGAGCGGAGGCGAGATTCTAACCCACGACAGTGTCTGATCCAGAGGCCGCGACGCTAACCATTGGACCACGCTGTCCTCTAGTTGTTTGTCAAAAGGCTATGGAAGCATATGGGACTGCGCATACTATCGACACAATAGTTGTACAACAAAAAAAATTATAAAACCGCATCGATCGTCTTTTGACTTTTCTGTCGAACAACTATCGTCGTCAGCTTATGTCTACAGCTGTGTATTAACGCTAGCATACGCTCGACTAAATAGTTGTTCGGCGACTGTTTAGTAGTGAAATTATGCCACAACTGATTAATTGTATGCGCACCTCTTAACAACTAAACAGTTCAGTCGTGGAAACAATATTGTGTTTGCGCCCGGCCTAAGTTCTCGTAGAACTCCAAATTTATAATGCTACGTAGCATATAGATTGTTAAAATCATAACCCTACTTTTTTTCGTAGGCGGGTAAAAAGAGCAGAAATTCGTAAATTTTTTACGAGCAATTCGTTCAAATTGTAATCATAATGCGCTGGTAATGTGCAAGACAGAAATTCTGTTCACAAAAAAAGATAATGACCGTGTTTACAAACAATACGTTACTTCTATTGTTTTTTTCATGACATATTTTCTGTTTCAGGGCTACAATTAAAAAATATCTGCTAATTAAACATGTAATTTTTTTAATAACCCAATGATTAATGCTAAAAATGCAATACTGATAATTGAAACATTGATAATAATAATTAAATACTTTTTGTAATTTATTGATGCACTATCATCAATAAAAAAAGTACACAATTAAACAATAAAATAAACTAGTGTTCCACAACATCGAGTAAAAATGCAAGTATACAATAATTAGAAAAATCATTAAAGCATAAATTTTTCAAAAAAAAAATGTTTCGCTATAACCTTGACAAAATATTATCTATTGAAAATTGATGTTTGAAATTACCACAATATGTAACGCCCATGTCTAAAACTGAAAATAATTCGGATATCAATCTTTTATAATTATAAAAACAGCTTACACAATACTATCATTCGTAATAATTTCATTGAAAAAACTTCGTACAGTGTTTTGTTTTTAATTCAAAAATGTAGATACATTTCAATTCATTTTGTGAGATATTATTTTGTGCATAAAAATACAGAAAATTAAATTTTATCAAATCTATACTAATTATATAATAAAGCCGAAGAGTTTGTTTGTGTGAATGTTTGAACGCGCTAATTACAGGAACTGCCTGTCCGATTTTGTACTTAAATAACAGTACGTATTAGGACTATCTGACGAATTCCACTGAAATTTTTCATATGAAAAATTATATTTATGGAATTTTAAAAGTTCGGGTTTGACCTCGGTTGTTGAGCGTCAATAATCCATAATCTGTAAGTTCGAGTTCACAATAAAACAAATGAAAGATTAACAAGTGAAGATTAATAAATGAATAACGCAACAGTCGTAATTTAAACAATTTATGAGACTTGTGATTTTTATGGCATTTTAATAAAATCAGCTCAACGGCGAGCTGAATTAGTTCTTTCTTTTGAAATGGCAACAACGGAGGCAATTAACACAGCCAAATAAAAAATATCTTAATTAAAATATTTTTAAAACCGATAACTAAACAAACATAAAGAGTAAAGACGATAAATGATTTGTCAAGAAATACCGCTTCCTGACGTTCACCAGAGTAGGGATGTGCGAGAACTCGATCGTCAAGTCCAGGGGTAGGCAAACTTTTGAGACAAAAGAGCCATGTTTGAGTAGCACAAAAGATGTGTGAACATATTCCGTTTCGAATACGATAACAACTACATAATATAACTTTAAAAAAATTTGACAGCTGACCAAGGACGATAGATGCGATAGGGCCGCAGAACTGTTCGAATAGGGTGGACATGACAGCTCCTACCCAAATTTGTATTTAAAATATACCACTTTGTAGCAGAAAAACACAAATATTCGTCCTCGCTATCTGACATTTCAAACGCGACTTAAGGTTGTATCAATGCTAGGTATCAAAGCTTTGTTGTGCAAACCTATAAGCTCTTATAATTTCAGCCACCATCTACCATACATGCTACCATCTAGAATCCCAGCTGCGTACTGCACGTACCTTTGATAGGTTCTAGTGCAGGACTTAAAAAGCGAGATTTACTAAATTCTCGATTCGAGAGGAAAATCCGTTAATTGCACACCCCTGAAGATCAGAAGAGAAATTCCCTCGAGGCATTATAATATCTAATTTTAATGAATAATCATATTTTGACAGAGAAATAAAACACGAATAATTAATCTAAACCGAATCATGTTTAGTTAACGTCAGGATAAGTGACCCATAGCTAATATCCGACCGTAACGTTGGAGATATTGATAAATTATTTGATGATCGTGTTTTCTGGCCGCAACTCACGGACCGGCCATATGTAATTCTCAGGTTGCATACTTCTCCATATTCAGTTACGCATACGTAATGCGACGGTTCAGGGATGTATATAATATACTAGTCTAGAACAGGGTTGCCAATTTAAACCTTAAACTCAAAAGACAATACTCGCTCATATTGAATTTTTTGTTGTCTTCTTACATTCAGATATATTTTTTAACCGACTTCAAAAAAAGGAGGTGGTTTTCAATTGGGTTGTATTTTTTTTTTATGTCTGTTACCACAAAACTCCGTCATTTATAAACCGATTTGGAATTTTTTTTTTTATTTGAAAGGACATACTTTCAGATTAGTCCCATAGAAATTTCATCAAAATCGGTTCAGTAGTTTGACTGATTTTAATAAAAATGTAACGATAGGTCGAAAGTGATATTGTTGAAAAGATCTTTAAAAAATAAGCAAGTTTTGTAGGAAATTTTTAACTTCCCATTGGAAGTTATTGTAATGGGTCCGAAAATCGAAATCAAAAAGGAAAAAAAATTTTATGTTTCAAGGTCACTACACTATTTTTACACTACTTTTAGAAAGATGTCTGTGTGTGTGTGTGTGTGTGTGTGTGTACGTATGTACGTACGTACGTACGTATGTATGTGTCCATTTCTTTCTAAGACGAAATCTCGAGAACGAAAAATGATATCGACTACGTTGGGGTGCCAATCGACGCGTATTAACGTATATATGATCTGAAAGGAATTTTTTTAAAATCGGTTCAGCCGTTCTTTTTTCTTAACCAAATAACCTCCAAAAAAGTAGATTTTACACAATATCTCGCGAATAAAAAATTATATCGACTTCGTAAGGGTGTCAATCGAGGCGTGTTAACGTCATTTTGATTCGACATAAGTTTTATAAAAATCGGTTCAGCCGTTTTTTTTTTTGTTTTTTTTTTTTTTTAATTATTGATGTTTTAATGATTAAAATGATTACTTTTCTGTGTAGTATCTAATTTAATTATTATTATTAAATATTTATCAAACTGGGAAGTTCGTCGTGTGGACCTCAAGGGTCGCACTTTAGTCCTAATAAACGACCCACCTCACGGCTTGTTTTTATTACTGCCACCCCTGTAAATTTCTATAAGTATAAATATAAATTATTATATGTTCAAAACTCCGGAATTTTAGAAAGCACGATAGGTTGAAAGTGGTGCTTTTGAAAAGCTCTTTAAAAAATAGGCAAGTTTTGTAGGAAAAATTATTTAATTACTGCCACCCCTGTTAAGTAACAATCGTTTGAAATTATTAAATCAAAATTTCATAATAACGATCGAAGTCGGCATTAAAAATCTAGCAACCTTAGACATTGTCACAAGTATTCAAACTGTCTTCCATTTACTCTTTAATACATACTACTGAGCTCTTCTGGTTATACTGTGAGTGTACTTCTTCAGTGTTTAATGATCGATAGATAGGTAACTAGATTTTAAATGCGGACTTTTAAAAAGTTCGTTATTATGACATTTTAATTTAGCAATTTCAAACAAATATTACTTAACAGGGGTGGCAATAATAAAAAAAAAATCCGTACAAAACTTGCTAATTTTTTAAAGATCTTTTCAACAATACCACTTTCGACCTATCGTTACATTTATAATTCCGGAGTTCTGGACATTCTGGAGCAAACTAATAGGGAATCCGACCTTCCCGGAAAAAAAAATTATCACCATTCGATTCTTTAATAGGACTTTTATAATACAAATTTTTGACACAACTCTCTACGACTAACCGTTTTCGAAAAAAACGACTGATACGGGTGGTCGAACTCACCCTGTGTACTTTAAATTAAAAGTAAGCGGTATTATTTCTCTATTATAGTTATATAGTGATTGATATACGCCGACCTTGAATTTTTTCCTTTTTAGAGACAGTCTGATTTCTTCTGACCCCTTTTTGAAGTAGATTTATTTTGTTTTTAAATTTTTTTTTATTTTGACACTTTTCATTGTCGTTGTATTTTAATTTATTCCGGAACGTCCGGAGTATTACTTTAATTTCAATAAGATTCAAGCGTAAACAACAATTTAAATCCATTTTGAAACAAGACATCTAGCGCGGATCAAGATCAGATCTACTTAAGAACACTCTTTAAGGGGTAGCTGAAATTCTTTGTACCTGATTTGTTGTTCTCATCGCGTAGAACCGTAGTTATATGAGGGTACAAGAAATACATTTTTTAAGTCGTTTAAAAAGTACCTACTACTTTAAAAATTCTCCGCAAGATGTCATCGCTACTATCAAGTAAGAATGGTGTCAGTCAAAAACTTAACGCGATCGAAGCTTTGGTGTGTAAAAAAAGATATGTGTGTGTTTTACACACGGCGGAAGTTATACTCCTTAACATATCCCCCGCGGTTGGTACGGCAGCTACATCTATGAATCGAAGTACAAAGTATTCCAGGTGTGACATCTACCGGAATTTTTCAAAAGTTCTTAGTTCAACAACTGCCTGCAGTGTGGCGCGCGCATCGTTTAACGCTTTGCGTAAAGTCGCCCGGAATCACATAAAGCAGTTCCTATATAACTCCTAAAAATTAAAAACGGTTAATCTTAAAAACACATACGGCGGAAGTTATACTCTTTAACATATACCCCGCGGCTGGTATACGGCAGCCATATCTATGAATCGAGGTACAAAGTATTCTAGGCGTGACATCTATCGGAATTTTTCAAAAGTTCTTAGTTCAACAACTACCTGCAGTGTGGTGCGCACATCGTTTATCGCGTTGCGTAAACTCGCTCGGAGTCGCATAAAGAAGTATAACTTTTAAAATAAAAAATTGTTAACCCTGTTCTGGTCAGTTTGAAACTGAGACGGGACTATATATCACGTAATAGTAATGCAAGAAGGTTTGTTATATTACTCTCTGTGTATGCAACAGCAGAGGAGAGAATGATATTCAACGCGTTCATCCGAAGTGCATCTGGCGGTTTGCAAGTAGTAGGGGAAGTGGGTGGCAATTGTATATACGCGAGCGAGATGCCCTGTGTCCTTGCATGCGGCAGACTGCGGCCAGAGGATGCACCTATACCCCATAACAACTGCAATTTTGCAACTGGTCAGCGATGTATAAAATGCATCAGTCCTGTTGAAGCTAACAAAATAGTGAAAAAAAATTACTAAAAGAACAAAAAATCCAACTGCGTCTAACACGAGGTCTAACACAATAGTAAATTATATATCTAGTGGCGTAATGAGGTATATTACTGACGAATAGCGACGTTTAAAACGAGCGACAGCGAATTTTAACAGTCACACGAGTCATAATTATACGAACGAGATATATGTATATGGTATTTTTTACCCGACTGCGAAGCAAAGGAGGGTATTGTGTGTATCAGTCTATGTATATGTATGTTTGTTTCTTTGTGGCACTCTAGAGACCAAACGCGTGGTCCGATTTTGATGATTTTTACGTCAATCGATTTGTCTTAACTGTCCGAATGTCACTAAAGACATGACAGTAATCAAAACTTAATATGACGACAATAAAAAATTAGAAAATCAGACTGCGTAAAAAAAACTAAAAAGAAAAAAATTAAAAATAAATTAAAAAATCAAAAAACCCGACTGCGTAAACAAAACTAAAAAGAAAAAAACAAGTTCAGTACTATTTAGTACTGAACTTGTTTTTTTCTTTTTAGTTTTGTTTACGCAATCGGGTTTTTGTCATATACACTACTTATAGGTAAAATAGCTGCTTTTCACTTCATTTTCATTATTTTCAAAAAAATTTGATATGGCGCAGTAGCAGAACATGAATAACGGAGATTACGACGATAATAAGTTTTTGCAAGTTTTTCCCATATAGGTACATACTAAGTAAAAATAAGTGTTTAAACAGTTTGAAGCATTCTGATAAAATAAAAAATAACATTAAATGTCCTGGATGGCAAATTGTACCAGAACTTATAAAAATTGTAATGCATGTATCTATATAAGTCTAGTTTAATAAATCTTTAATAAATCTATAATTCAAATTTCAAGGCCATATTTTAAACAGTGAATTTCACTTAAGACGCAACATAGGCGAAGCATAATATAAGGAGAATGTTAGATTAGTAATCATGTAACGGTTGAGTAATTGTAAGCTCATTCCGCCGCGAAAATGGAAAGGTTCAGGTTAGAATTCTGACTGTGACTATGGTTGGTAAAATGATTTTTTCCGATATGTTTGGAATCAATTATATAATTGGCTACTTTCCAACAAAAAATTTCAATTGCAATTCAGTCGTATAAATCTATTAATTTATAATATATATTATATAATGTAACTCACCACTTCCATAGTGGAGAGTCCACGGTTGGGTAGCGATGTCGTCGACGTCGTCGTAACGGGGTCACGGCGTTGACCGACCGGTAGCGTGTGGTCAGAAGAGCGCAAGCGTGCCGCCTCTTCCTCCTCACCGGCGGTACTGCGACCGGAGGCGGCGGGGACAGCTGCCGATGGAGACGGTGGTCGTGCCGCCGTCGGGGATGGTTCGTCGTTGATGTCGCCGCGTTGCTGCTTATGCGACAATGTCGGACTGCGACTGCGGCCTCCTTCGCCTAGAAAACACCTTCTCCGTTAGGTGGGGAACTTTATATATACTTATATAAATATAATCATTCTACCTATAATATGTGCGAATATATACTAGGTATAATGAAAATATGTACCTATATAATATTATAATATAAACTTTAATATAGATGCATCGTAATTTCTGGTAATAATTATACTTATTACCGTTTGACATATCAATAGAGGACAAGGTGGTCTAATGGTTAGCGTAGCGACCTAATAGATCAGACTGTCGTGGGTTCGAATCCCACTTCCGATTATGAATGTTGTGTGATGTCATTTAGTTATTTGTGATTTAATGTTATTAAGACGCTAATGACCTAAAATATGTCGACGCGTCTATAATCTGCAATAAATAAAAAGACATATCAATAAATCGTAGATTGTATATCTAGTGTCGTAATGAAGTATATTACGCACGAGATGACTATGTTAAAAATACCGAATCGTTGACGCTATCCTATGTCACATCACATCTAATCATTTATATGTCTCCCTATTTTGGGTAGAAACGGACCTCCCTGTATAATACGCAGGTAGGTAAGTGCCTACGCAATATGGTTAAGTATGATAGCGGCGTTATTAAATTGATTAAGCATCGGTTACATTGATTAGAGACTCTAACCACCTTACACTGACGTATCTTGTACTGAAGACGTATTTAGCGACAACAGCCACTTACCTATATTAACAGCCCGGAGGCAAACAAAGAAGCGCGCCATTTTTTTGTAACCAACCACAATTTATTCAAGCATCTCGATAACCCAGTGACGTAGGAATCATTACGGGTCTCTGGTAGCTCCTTACAGCGACACGTTATAATATATAGTGATGAGATAATTCGAATCAAAAATAATCGATAATCCGATTTTTTTAAATAATCGGTAACATCCGATTATAGAAATAATTCGAATTATATATAACTTGAATGATATAATCTGAATTGTTTACAATTTGAATTATAATAATTGTAAACATAGAGATAAGAGATTGTTATGATTGAAAATTCCAATCAAATGTATTATCTACACTACCTACACTCTCTCTACTGTTTGACATCGACGCAATAGCGAATGGCTACTGAATACTGGCTAGTGAACTAGTCAGGTCCACCATTACCTATATGAAATGCAGGATTCATAATTCAAAAAAATCGTTTGATATAATTCGAATGAAACAGCGAATGGCTACTATATGCTGGCTAGTGAACTAGTCAGGTCCACCATTACATATATGAAATGCAGGACTCATAATTCAAAAGAATCGTTTGATATAATTCGAATGAAAGATCCGATTATTAGAATCACTCATAATCTAAGAATTCGATTATTGAAATAATGTGATTTTGTCCATCACTACAGTGGTTAGTGAACTAGTCTTAGGTCCGCCTATTACCTATATGAAATGCAGGACTTATAATTCAAAAGAATCGTTTGATATAATTCGAATGAAACAGCGAATGGCTACTATATGCTGGCTAGTGAACTAGTCAGGTCCACCATTACATATATGAAATGCAGGACTCATAATTCAAAAGAATCGTTTGATATAATTCGAATGAAACATCCGACTAATAGAATCACTCATAATCTAAGAATTCGATTATTGAAATAATGTGATTTTGCCCATCACTACAGTGGTTAGTGAACTAATCTTAGGTCCGCCTATTACCTATATGAAATGCAGGACATATAATTCAAAAGAATCGTTTGATATAATTCGAATGAAACATCCGATTATAAGAATCACTCATAATCTAAGAATCCGATTATTGAAATAATAAGATTTTGCCCATCACTACAGTGGTTAGTGAACTAGTCTTAGGTCCACCATTACCTATATGAAATGCAGGACTCGTAATTCAAAAGAATCGTTTGATATAATTCGAATGAAACATCCGATTATTAGAATCACTCATAATCTAAGAATTCGATTATTGAAATAATGATTTTGCCCATCACTACAGTGGCTAGTGAACTAGTCTTAGGTCCGCCTATTTACCTATGTGAAATGCAGTTTATTATTCTTAATTATCTATTCTTATTTTTGTTGTGATTCATGCTGTTATCCCCTCGTTGTGTACGCCACTGCGTTCACAGTTCTACACCAACACACACACACACACCTGGCACTTTATTACTTTATTAAAATAATAATTTATTAGCTTAACTACTTAAATATTCCGATCATGAAATACCTATACTCTAAAGTGCCTTCATATAAATTAATTATAACTAAATTGCAAATTATAAATATTAATAATGCCTATAGTATAACCATATTACATGTCCTGGTGTTAAACAGTGCCTTTTTATTCTTTTTTTGTATTTTTTTTTATTTATACAGGTACCTATATTAATATACTCGAATCTTCTTCAAACAATTGGAGCTGTCAAATTACATATTATTATATACCTATAATAATAATTATTGTAACCAGGTATGAATAGTAGATTGTATATCTAGTGGCGTAATGAGGTATGTTATTGACGAGTAGTGACAGTATGTTAAAACGAGCGACAGCGACAGTCACACGAGTCATAATATCATTAGATACCCACGAGATATACTATAATATGGTATTTTTTGCCATACCCACTGTAAAATAGCTGCTTTTCTCTTCGTTTTCAGTATTTTCAAAAAAATTTGACAGTTCATTTTGTGTCGTCCTTCAAACGAAAAATTGAAAAACATTTTCTTGGAAAAACTTGCAACTTTTTAAAAATTACGTAATATTTCACACGTAACCGACACGTAACCAAAACCTTTTTTCAAAAAATTCGCTTGAAGGAGCTGTATTCTGTAACATTGTGATTCCTGGTCCTTCATTTGTCCTTTACCCCAATACTTTTAACTTTAAAATAGCGTCGGGAGAGCTGTAACTCTTCTTAGGCGAGGGGAACGAATTTAAAATGAAGAGTTCAGGGGGTAACTTCCGCTAGACTCTAGACTCTCTAGACTAAAGATTTTTCAGTAAAAAATGCAGCAATTCAAATTTAAGTCGTTTATTCATGAATAATTAATAGAGAAATTGAAAATTGGGAGGGCTCACGCTCTCTTTATTACCCCAGAGACCCCCCTCACGCCTCTTAACTCCTTTTTTATTTGATTTCGTGTTCTTATTTAGTATTTTTTTCTCTGAGTTATAAATTCTAAAATCACGGAAATAGGCCGTGACCCTAAAAAATCAGCCCGCGACCCCACTTGGGGTCGCGACCCCGACTTTGAAAACCCCTGCTCTATAGGGAATACTTTTCACAATTATTCTTAATGATGCCCTGAATACTGCAAAGTATACAAAGTGAAGTTACAACTTTATTTTTCAGGATGTGACGTCGCAGAAAATTCTGGGTTACTGCGAGCTAAAAAGTTTCATTTTAAAAATACGTCCGTCGTGCAGATTCGAGAATATACGCATTATAATATTTATTCCGTGACTCATTATAAACAGGTGAATAATTTGTTCATCTTATAATTTATGACATACCAGATAAATTTTAACAACTTCAGTGATGACTGATAACCACGTTTCAGTACAATAAACTTAGATTTTGAGGACAGTGTGGTGTAATGGTTAGCGCAGCCGACCTTTGGATCACACTGTCGTGGGTTCGAATCCCACCTCCGCCGGCTCATGGATGTTTTGTGATGTCATTTAGTTTTAAGGAAGTTGTTATTTAATGTAATTAAGACGCTAATGACCTAAGCTATCGACGCGTCTGTAATCTACAATAAATAAATAAAAACTTAGATTCTGAGGAGTTTATTGAGTTTACGGTTTTACATTCTTAAACTTCGTCCACTGCATTAATAAAATTATTTGTGTTTTGTTATGACAAATTTGTGAGTGAACGTATTATTATATGAACTTAAACAAAAAAAGGGTGTGGGTCTCGGGACCCCCGACAGATGTGAAACATCAAAGAAAACGTTATTGAACTCGGTGGTATTTTCTATGTAGTAGTATATATTTTTTCAAAAGCAGCAACTAACTGTTATGCTGACGTAATCCTATATACTGCACTGTAACACACGCGGTTGCAGCGTTTGAGCACGCCTGAGCCAGAAACTCAACCAAATACACAGCGAAGTATCTATATTACATATACCTAAACGTGTATACATATACTTTTGCTTTACTGCAGTACGTTCGTATGTATACTCTCTCTCTCTCTCTTCCCGTGCCCGACCGCGCGGAAGCCGAGAGAGAGAAAGAGAGAGTGCCGCAGTGGTGGGAGAACAGCAGCGAAGGAGCGGACCATAAATGTCGTTGCATATTTCCCCTAACGCGGCTGTTCACAGCCCGACATAAGATGTTTCACATCAAAAATTGTGACATTCAACGGACACGATCCATTCGTTGTCGATTTTCTCCCACCAAGTTCAAATTTCAAAGAGAAAATTATAGACGCTTGACAACGCCGGTCATAAAGTCTATTAAGAATGTGGACGTGTGTGCCGCATATAATATGAACGTAATCTCAATTTTTCGTGATATTCAACGGGCACTATCCACTCATTGACGGTTTTTCCACCAAGTACAGAAAACGAATGTGGGCGTGTGTGTCACATAAAAACGCAAACACAAATGTTCGTGACATTCAACGGACACGGTCCCACTCATTGAAGGTTTTTCCACCAAGTACAGAAAACGAATGTGGACGTGTGTGTCGCATAAAAACGCAATCACAAATTTTCGTGACATTCAACGGACACGGTCCAATCATTGACGGTTTTTCCACCAAGTTCAAGGAGAGAATGTGGACGTGTGCTCCGTGTATGAACGTAAATAAACATTTTTAAACAAGGCAAATCACTGAATTTTGTTAATACGCAATTGCGAAATACGTGGCAACTGAACGATGATTTCTTCTGTTTAATTGCAGTGATGATAAAAAAACTGTCTAATCATTTATAGTACAGTCACGAGAGGAAGTCCACTTTGCGTTTTGTGCAGCAAATGATTTTATTTTTTTGTGTTCTCAAGCATGTTTAGGAGATATCAAATCCAAGTTTGCGACCTCTAAAACAGGTCGGGGGAGTTTTGGTAGGCTAAAAACCACGATTTTTTTGCACTTTTTTCGGTTTTTTGCTTATAACATAAAAACGGCTTATCCTATCGAAAAAATGGTCCTATTCAAAATTAAAGGGTACAAAATTTACTTCAAAATGCACTAGTCAAATATGTTTATGTTCCCATTTTTACCGGCTCTACAGAACTTAGAAAATCGCCAAAATTTACCAAAATGAAAAAAGTATTTTTTCAAGCTTTTAACTATTGAAAAACTCGAATAGCCTGTAACCTTCCTTAATAAACGGGCTATCTAACAAAAAAATTTTTTTTTCAAATCGGACTGGTAGTTCCTTAGATTAGCGCGTTCAAACAAAAAAAATAAACTCTTTTTTTGTTTGAACGCGTTAATCTCAGGAACTACACGTCCGATTTAAAAAAAATTTTTTTTGTAAGATAGCCCGTTAATTATTAAGGAACGTTATAGGCTATTTGATTTTTTTTTTAATTCAATCCCAAAGGGGGTAAAACGTGGGTGTAGGATTTTTTGTTATTACCTTAAATCCTACACTCCCATTTTCACTTTTTGGGAATGAATTTTTAAAAAACTCGTATAGGGTCTCATTGATTACTACTTTGCTTCTTTTACAGACTGGTAGTTCCTGAGATTAGCGCCTTCAAACAAAAAAAGAGTTTATTTTTTTTTTGTTTTTCTAAGTTTTGTAGAGTCGTTAAAAATGGGAACAAAAACTTTTTGACTAGTGCATTTTGAAGTAAATTTTGTGCACTTTAATTTTGAATAGGACCATTTTTTCGATAGGACAAGCCGTTTTTATGTTATAAGCAAAAAACCGAAAAAAGTGCAAAAAAAATCGTGGTTTTTAGCCCACCAAAACTCCCCCGCCCTGTTTTAGAGGTCGCAAACTTGGATTTGACATCTCCTAAACATGCTTGAGGACACAAAAAAATAAAATCATTTGCTGCACAAAACGCAAGATGGACCTACCTTTTTAAGCTCTCGTGACTGGACTATTAATATTATGGTTCTATCAAAAATAACAAATACGCCTATTTTACATAAAAACTATGGTTTATATCAATTTGATTGTGAAATGTCCGCTGACCTACTTATAGTGCAAAATGCTTCAGTTTAATATCAAAAGTATAATCGGTAATTATATACTTACCAAATTCTAAAATATAGCATGGCATTTTTGATTTTCACGGTTACCGATTACGGCAATAAAAGGCCGTCAATGGTCAGGGTTATCTGGGCGTAGTACCAATTGGCATTTTCAATTTATTATTTTTAACCGACTTCAAAAAAGGAGGAAGTTCTATATTTGGGACCTATGTTTTTTTATGTATGTTCGCTTTTATAATAATTATGTACCTAAATTATTAAATACTAGCGGCCCGATCCGGTTTCGCCCGGGTGCTATGAATTTATAATTTATTAATACATTACTCACTCGCTTCACTCGTTCGCTCGAATTTATAATTAATTAAAACGTTTCTCACTCGCTTCGTTCGTTCGCTCGAATTTATAATTAATTAAAACATTTCTCACTCGCTTCGCTCGAATTTATAATTAATCAATAGTTTTCGCAGCGCACGCCAAATAATGACTTTTATAGGCAAATTTTTGATACCTTGGGTTACATTGTAATTTTCGTATAGGGATCTCTAATTTTTTTGAAAATAAAATACAGCCCATGTTACTCGCTGATATAAATGTAGCTTTCTATAGGTGAAAGAATTTTTAAATCTGTTAAGTAGTTTTTGAGTGTATCCATTACAAACAAACAAACATACAAAAAATCAAATCTTTTCTCTTTAAAATATTAGTATGATATGAAGTATGATTATATTTAACTTTTTAATATACATTTAATAAAAGTTTGTCTCTAAAAAGTTTTTTTACTGATATTTTATCATATTCTGATAATTTGATACTAAGACGCTAGTCTAACATTACATACGTTTTTCTTCTTCGTTTTCCTTCTAAGTTTAAAGTCAACCGATCATATTACTATATTTAGAAGGTCATTGGTAGATAAATATTGCTTTTTATAGTAATTATCTTCCCAGGTAAGCTGTTTAAAGCGTCGGAACTGACCCCAAAAAATACAAGGTGGTCGGAACTGACGGTTGAATATGACCCTGATTCAAACAACGGCATCCCAACGATCTGGGCTATCCCAAACTGAAATCAATAAAATTCAAAATTTAAATAAGTCCACTGCTTTTACCAAGCTGCGGTAGGTTTATTCAAATGAAATACATAATAATATATTCAATAATATAAAATCACAATTTATTCAAAAGATGGAGTATTTTTGTACGCGTGTAGAGATTTTGACATGCTGTCGACATTTGTTGATTGATTTATGTGAATGTAAACATATTATTTGATTGTTGAAATCGTCGTATAGAAAATAGTTTAAAGATGGATGCGTATCGATAGGCTAAAAGGTCAAACGTCAATACATTATTCTTCTTGCTTGCTTAGTGCATCATATATTCAAATAAGATACACGAAATACAATACCTATATGAAAATCATCTTAAACTTACTTAAGGTTACATAACAGTGTTAAAATTTAAGGCAAATTTTAGGTCAAATTATGAGAGAATTGCCTTCGGAATGTTTATATTAACAAGGAAATTAATAATCAATAGACATATTTTAATTAGAAGGTTACATAAGTATAAGGGGAAAATGTAAATGTCTCTGCCGGGACTTGAACCCGAAACTCTCAGTTTCCGGCTGGATGAGTTACCAATTACTCCAGTGCCCGAAGTATAATTTGTACTTTTCTTATATACAGGGTCCGGCAGAAAGGACTTTACACTTTTCTTCTTCAATTACAAGGAAACCATCGCAATTTCTTATTTGCAAATAAGAAATTGCGATGGTTCTTTTTTCATATCACACAGGAGGCTTTGGAAATTTTATTGTCGAATTTGACAGTTCTTCAAGAATGCAGTGGACAATACCACAACGTGTCTTTTGTGTAGAACTATTTATCAATACAAACTCGATTACCGTCGTTCAAAGACGGTTCAGAGCAGAATTTAACGCCAGAGATAGTACGTCACGTCCTGCTATTTATTCCTGGATAAAGAAATGGAAAAATGAAGGGTCACTTTGCAATAAGAAACCATCAGGCATACTACGTTCTGTAAATAATTTGCAGAAAACCAAGAGATAGTCAGACAAGCAATTATTGCAAGTGGCCGCCCAGACTTTTTTCTTTGGGGCTATTTGAAAGACAAAGTCTACAAGAATAAGCCCAGGAACTTAGAAGAACTTAAAGTGAACATTACTACTGAAATTCGCGCTATTTCCCCATTTGTGCTCCGGTTGGTAATGGATAATTTCGTAAGTAGTTTAGAGGAGTGTGTGGAAAAGCGAGGAGGGCATTTGCGAGATTCAATTTTTGGTCGATAAATTTCCTAAGTTTGTAGTTTATTACTTAATGTATTTTTATTTTTTTTCTAAACATTTTCAATAAATTGTTATAGCGAAGTCAAAGTGTAAAGTCCTTTCTGCCGGATCCTTTATAAGAAAAGAACAGATTTTACCTTCGGGCACTGTGTAGTAATGGAAACTCATCCAGCCGGAAACGGAGTTTCGGATTCAAGTCCCGACAGTGGTATTTGTCTTTTTTCTTAAATATATAGCCTATCGTAATTGGTAATTGTGTTTTAAAGACCACCAACAGCAGAGGTTATTTGGGTCTAGCACCAATTCATATTTTCAATTCATTATTTTTTTTTTTAATATTAAATTGAAAATCCAATTGACACTTTTACCAGCTCTCGGGCTAGAACCCGAGAACTGAGGACTTGTAATAGAGGAACCATAGCAACGCCATGTAAACAACAGCGCCGCTACACTCTCGGCTATTCTCAAGCCCTATATAGCCTATCAATCATGGCAGAATAGCTGTCTTATATATTAATTGTTATTCACTAATTGTTATGTGAAAGGTGTGAATATTAGGGGTTTAAAATCGTTTGATTTTAATTATTTATCTATAATATTGTGTCCACAATACTCAAATCCTGTATTTGATCAATCCATTCAAATTAATAATTTGCATTTTAAAATATATGAACTTCTAACTTTACGGACTGACATCTAATAATTAACACCAATAAAATATATTATAACATTCGTGTTACACAACTTTTAACAGGAATCTGTATTTTTAATGGTTTAGATGTTTGCTGTTTATTTATGACATTCAATGATGTATTTTTATTAGTCAGAAGATAATTCTTAGCAAGATGACCGTATAATTATTATTTAAAATAGATCAATTGCAATTTACTGACATTTAACAATCTCCATATTGCAATTAAGTAATTACTTATTAGTAATATTAATTACATATCATATTTATGCATTCGATTGATATTAAAATATCGTACACTCAATTTCTGGTACCACTATGAAAGTTTAAGATAAAAGTAGCGCCAAATTTTACCACCGAAAGAGGATACTGGATCGGATGATATAAGAGATTGGGAATAAGCTCTAAAGGCTGCAGTGCTCCGGGCGATAGGACGGATCCAAAAGCCAAAAAAAAAAAGAAACCATGTTTGTATAAAGCATCTTAAAATAGTATTTATAGTTTACCGTGTCACAATTTCAATAGCTTTAATGGCGGTAGCTAAATGTGTTCAAACCACAACACTGAAACATTTGAAGTTTATGATCAATATCTATTAGAATAAGTTGAGTGGTGTCATGCAATGTTTTCCTCTAGAGTTCCCGCATATTTCTTTACAAAAACATTTTTCCTATTCCCAATTAAAAGCGAATGTATAGATAGCAGCACTTTGGACGTCTCTGTGAGGTTTAATCGGTCGTATCACAAAGCGAATGTATAGATGTCAGCACTTCGGACGTCTATGTGGAGTTTAATCGGTTGTATCACAAAGCGAATGTAGCTAGCAGCACTTTTGACGTCTATGTGGGTTTTAATCGGTAGTATCACAAAGTGAATGTATAGATGTCAGCACTTTGGACGTCTATGTGGAGTTTAATCGGTTGTATCACAAAGCGAATGTAGCTAACAGCACTTTGGACGTCTATGTGGGATTTAATCTGTAGTATCACAAAGCGAATATAGGTGTCAGCACTTCGGACGAAATTATGGTTTGAATGGTTTTCTAAGTAAAGTAAATTTTTAAGTTAATTAGGTTAGAATTTACAAAATATTTATTTAAATGTAATTGCATTAATAATCATTAGAGGTTACATCAGCAGAGAATCACATAATGACATTACGGGAGCTGCATTTTTTTTCTCGTAAACCTCACATACGACGACTTCGGATTCGAACACCATATCAGCCACGTTGCTTTTAATAATAGTTTAGTTCAGAGCTGGGCAAAGCACCGAACCTAAGAGCTTAAAGCATCAAGTATTTTCATAAATGCTCGATTTATTCAAAAATCGAGCACTTTCATTTTCGAAAATTCTTAAAATCATCAAGCACTCACTGAAGCGCTTAAAATAATTAAGGACTAGATAAGCATTTTAAAGTAACTTCTTAAATCTTAACTTCAAACATTACAGTACAAAAGTCAAAGTTCAAAACATAAAAGAAAACTGAAAAGGATCTCTAAAATCAAACGAAATAAGCAATATACTGGGTGATCCATTTTAATCTTTTTTTGAAATTATTGGGAAGGGGCAACCTTTTCTGAAAAAAATGTTCAGACATAAGTTATGTAGTTTGGAGAGGGACATCGTTTAGAGACAAAAACCACCCCCACCCCACCCCCCTGCGCAGGGGTGGGGGTGACTTCGACATTTTAAATAGGAACCCCCATTTTTTATTGTGTATTATGATTCTACGGGGAAAAATATGAACAAAGAAAAAAAATAGTGAAAAATAAATTTTGAAAAATTTTTGAAAAATAATTTTTTTTTCATAAAAAATTAATTTCACGCAATGGAGCAAGAAAACATGAAAAATCATGAAAAAGAAGCAGGAATTCGCGTGACACTGCCTCGAATGTTTTCCATACATCTTGTGCGTAGTTATTGTACAAATGCGGTGTTGGAAACATCATTGCTGGTTTTTGTCTCCAAACGATGTCCCCCTCCAAACTACATAACTTATGTCTGAACATTTTTTTCAGAAAATGTTGCCCCTTCCCAATAATTTCAAAAAAAGATAAAAATGGATCATCCTGTATAAAAGATAAACGAAATATGTTTTATTGACAAAAAAAAAAAAGAAAATACAAAACATTTAAAGTGCTTATAAAGCATTTAAAATGCACAATCAGATTTCATTGTGTCCAAGGATGACAAATTCTTCTTTCAGAGCACCCAGTAACTAGCGCTCGAAGACTAAAAGTGGTAACGTTTCAGGGACTCTACAGTGGAACGTACTATATCGGGAACGTGTCAAAGTATGTACTTCTCCTTTACACCTACAGGACGCTTCTACAACTACGGTGGTCCAACATTACACCATTTGTTTGTACGTGGTTTAACCTATGTCTAAACTTGATGACGAACATTTGGCTCCAATGACGATTGCTTTTAATTAACATGATTGTGTTTATATATTAGAAAAACCTATTAACTTTGGTGACCCTTTCTAATTTGTATTACTTAGTTCTATTTTTGATGCGTAATAGTAGATCTAGTGGCGTAATGAGGTATATTACTGACGAGTAGTGACAGTATTTTAAAACGAGAGCGAGTTTTAACAGTCATACGATAATATCATTACGTACGAGATATATACTTATATTATTTTTTGCCATACCCACTTCATAATAGATGCTTTTCACTTATTTTTCAGTATTTTCAAAAAATTTGACAGTTCATTTGCGTCGACAACTTCACTTCTATAGTAGGCCGAGAGCTGTCAGAAGATAATATATAGCGAGCGGATCATAAACATAAATCACTATGGAAATGGTTTGCTTTCCCACACTAGTGTGGGAAAGATACGTTCCCGTACACTGCCATGTCATTTTACACGCAAGTAAAGCATTTATTTTATAGTGGATATGGCAAAAACGATTTTATACTCGCGCCTACCCAAAAAAAATGTTATACGACGAGGAATCTCAGAAAATTGATGTCACGAAAAATCGAACGGATATGCGCAACAAAGCCAGTGCGCATGTCAGCTAAGTCGTGGAGGAAACAGGTGAGTTTTCTATACTCCTCAGGAATATAGTAGCTACCTATTATGCTGCAATCTGTGATAATTAGAATGAACTATAAATAACCATTGACTTGTAATAAAATAAAATATAATTTGTGGTTTAATTATAATGTGTTGATTCTTGATTAGTGTTGCCGTCTAGATCTAGACTTTCTAGACTCTTGTCTTGTCTTGTCTAGATTTTAGACAAGACTTGCAAAAGTCTTGTCTAGAAATTTTCAAGACAAGACAAGACTTGCTTTATCTAGATCAAGACTCTTGCCAAAACTCTAGACAATTTTCAAGAGTCTAGATAAACTAAGTAGTAGTATTTAAAGGTTTACTTTACCTACTACTACTTATCTAGACTCTTGAAAATAATCTAGAGTCTTGATATTAGACAAGACAAGAGTTTGTTAATCTAGACTTAGACTTTGTGAAGTCTTGATATTTCAAGACAAGACAAGACTTTGAAAATCTTGTCTTGTCTTGTCTAGATTTTCAAGACAAGACTTGCAAAAGTCTTGTCTAGAAATTTTCAAGACAAGACAAGACTTGCTTTATCTAGATCAAGACTCTTGCCAAAACTCTAGACAATTTTCAAGAGTCTAGATAAACTAAGTAGTAGTATGTAAAGGGTTACTTTACCTACTACTACTAATCTAGACTCTTGAAAATAATCTAGAGTCTTGATATTAGACAAGACAAGAGTTTGTTAATCTAGACTTAGACTTAGTGAAGTCTTGATATTTCAAGACAAGACTTAAGTGAAGTCTTGTCTTGTCTTGTCTAGATTTTCAAGACAAGACTTGCAAAAGTCTTGTCTAGAAATTTTCAAGACAAGACAAGACTTGCTTTATCTAGATCAAGACTCTTGCCAAAACTCTAGACAATTTTCAAGAGTCTAGATAAACTAAGTAGTAGTATTTAAAGGTTTACTTTACCTACTACTACTTATCTAGACTCTTGAAAATAATCTAGAGTCTTGATATTAGACAAGACAAGAGTTTGTTAATCTAGACTTAGACTTTGTGAAGTCTTGGGGCCGGTATTATAAACATTTGTTTAATCAACAGTTAACTAATCGTAGATTAAATGCAATCTTAGATTAATGAACGTTTCGGTATTATAAAGCAAACATGGCCTTCAGTTAACCAACTGAAGATTAAAGTTTTTAAACATAAATTCAGTTCAGTGTATACACCAGAATATCATCGAAAGGGGGGAATAGTAACTATTTTTGCCTTTGAAGCTATATTCGAACTGATTCGAACGGTATTTAATTTTTAAAAGCACAAAACAGTAAACACGTGTTTTGTGAATTAAAGTAAACAATTCGTTGGCGGCATCATTTTCATAAAACAAGCAAATAGAAGATACCGATGAAATTTTATTTAGTCGAAACTCGGAAGGGCAAAAAATATCTATAAAATAAAATTTTCCATGATTATTGTCAATTTTATATCCAGAATTGCCGTATAATTATTATTTGATATTTTAATATAAAATATTGTAAAATTTATTAACCAAACTTTTATATTTTACACAAAAATATTGATTATATAGGATTATTAACAAAAATAAAGTTTTGAAAACTGGACTTACCTTTATAATCATAGATTAAATTTTAATACATGCTCTTAAATAGCAATTTTCGTCAAAATACTTTAGACAGATGTCTGATGTAGGTATCGGACTCCTTTTTAATCGTAGATTAAATTTTAATGCAGGTAGGTAGCTCAATTAGTTTAACTGACGAAAATAACTATTGATTAGTTTAACTGAAATTTATAATACTGAAATCTCCAGTTAAGTTAGTTTAATCAAAGATTAAATTTAATCTTGTTTTATAATACCGGCCCTTGATATTTCAAGACAAGACAAGACTTTGAAAATCTTGTCTTGTCTAGATGGCAACACTACTCTTGATTATTGCGATGTCAAAATCTACTCGGGTCTCGGGCGAAGACGGGTCGGAAAACTGATATAACATAAAGTGCATATAGTAGGTACATCACATTATACAGGGTGAGTTCGACCACCCGTATCAGTCGTTTTTTTCGAAAACGGTTAGTCGTAGAGAGTTGTGTCAAAAATTTGTATTATAAAAGCCCTAATAAAGAAACGAATAGTGATAATTTTTTTTCCCGGGAATGTCGGCTTCCCTATTAGTTTGCTCCAGAATGTCCAGAACTCCGGAATTATAAATGTAACGATAGGTCGAAAGTGGTATTGTTGAAAAGATCTTTAAAAAATAAGCAAGTTTTGTAGGAAAATTTTTTTTATTACTGCCACCCCTGTAAATTTCTATAAGTATAAATATATATTATTATATGTTCAAAATTCCGGAATTTTAGAAAGCACGATAGGTTGAAAGTGGTGCTGTTGAAAAGCTCTTTAAAAAATAGGCAAGTTTTGTAGGAAAAATTATTTAATTACTGCCACCCCTGTTAAGTAACAACCGTTTGAAATTATTAAATCAAAATTTCATAATAACGATCGAAGTCGGCATTAAAAATCTAGCAACCTTAGACATTGTCACAAATGTTCAAACTGTCTTCCATTTACTCTTTAATACATACTACTGAGCTCTTCTGGTTATACTGTGAGTGTACTTCTTCAGTGTTTAATGATCGATAGATAGGTAACTAGATTTTAAATGCGGACTTTTAAAAAGTTAGTTAATATGACATTTTAATATAGTAATTTCAAACAAATATTACTTAACAGGGGTGGCAGTAATAAAAAAAAATTTCCCACAAAACTTGCTTATTTTTTAAAGATCTTTTCAACAATACCACTTTCGACCTATCGTTACATTTATAATTCCGGAGTTCTGGACATTCTGGAGCAAACTAATAGGGAAGCCGACCTTCCCGGAAAAAAAATTTATCACCATTCGATTCTTTATTAGGGCTTTTATAATACAAATTTTTGACACAACTCTCTACGACTAACCGTTTTCGAAAAAAACGACTGATACGGGTGGTCGAACTCACCCTGTAGTAGGTACATCACATTATATAATGTAGGGTTATGTAATAGGTGCACGTCTTTTAATTTATCACTTCATGATCATAACAACTATAACGTGCATAGATTATGTAAGTGCGATATTTATGATCACAAATTGAATCTAATTGACCCAACCGGTTAATTTATGCGTGCGGTTAAAAGTCGTGACTATTTAGATCCTTAAGAATTCCTTCACCGTCAAGCAAAATTATTGACTGTCGAAAATATTTATTATTTATGTTGAGTAGTATTCAATGAATTAATAATAATTAGCGACCATTAATAACAAATTTTTAAAAGTCAGGAAACGAATCCAGACTCTTATAATAATATATGCTCTTTAACATTTTCTAAGAGTCCAGTCATAAGTCATGTATCCACTTGAGGTAGGCTCCATACATGGGCGCCGACAGGACTGATTCCAAAGGGGCCCTAATTTCAAAATATTATGCAACCGTGTCATTGCAGGCGATTTTTTTTAACTTCAAGGTCACGCATGTCGCCTTCTCTAAAATTTAAGTAATTCAGAAAATTATTATTATTTAATAAATTATATCTTATAATGCACAGCTGTGATATTTTTTCTTATCTTCCCTGTTCCGGATTTTCTAGTTTTCTTTTCTCCGTTTCTAAGACAGAGGATTTAAATTTAACAGGTTGTGGGCCCAGGTACGCCAAATCGCAGTGGAAACGGGCTGGGCCCATAACCTGCTAAATTTATATTTAACAGCAATCGCATCTCATTACACCCCACTCGCGGCACATATGATTTCATAACTTCGAAAAATGTTGAACAAGGATGATAGAATATAGTATATGCTCTAGATACGTTAAGGCATGTAGAACTGGTCACTTCCGCGACAAATTTCTACATTTTAACGAGTCACGTTAGCAGACATTTTGGGAGGGGGACTAGTAAATATGTTTACACAACAAAAATTTCAAAAACAATGAATTTTTCGCTTCGATTCACGAACGTATTATAAATAAAAATTTCCGCTTCCAGTTTTGAAACTATTTCCCGAATCCCGACTAAAAGAATATTTTTCCTCGATAAATTTTATTTAAGAACCGTTAAAATATGAATGTTGATATATAAAAATGTGTTATTTTTTCAAGAGAACCCTCTTACTAAAACCATCTGCAACCAGTTCCAGTGTTTAATAATCTTTTATGTATCAGTAAACATTACATTTTTTATGGCGCCAACAAAAGCTATGTAAAGCTGGATCTAGACAACCAAAGTTTATTTGTAGCTGTTACCTGATTGATCAGCTGATTCAAACTAATAAAAGAATATTATGTGTTTCAACTCAATTGTTTTTTAGGGTTCCGGACCTCAATAAGAAAAAACGGAACCCTTATAGGACCACTCGTTTGTCCGTCTGGCTGGCTTGGCTGGGTGTCCGTCTGTCAAGACCCATTTTTAACACGCTTATATTAGCTTCACCTGTATGTGCGCTTGCGGGCTTGCTTGTTTGTCAGTTTGTAACCAACTTCTTTGAACTTGATTTTGACCAACTTTGAACGGTCAGATTTAGTTTAAACTTTGTCGACTTATCAAGGACCGACGATAATACAATAATTCCATAAGTTTGTCCCATTATCCTGACCAGGATCTCCAGGACTAAACAAAAAGCAAAAAACTTCAGATTGAACTGAAACTTTGCACACTTATCAAGGACCGATTACAATACAATAATTCCATAAGTTTGTCCCAATATCCTGACCAGGATCTCCAGGACTAAAAAGCAAAAATAAATTATAATTTAAAAAAACTAAAAAACACGCTTTAATGAACTAAAAAGTAAAAAATAATTAATTTTAATGTAAAAGAGCGTGGGGTAGTATGAAAATATGATACAAAGCACCCCACGCTTTTTTACAATAAAATTAATTATTTTTTACTTTTTAGTTCATTAAAGCGTGTTTTTTAGTTTTTTTAAATTATAATTTATCTCAGGAACGGATATAGATATTGTTGAAATTACAAAGATATAACATATTGTTTATTAGTAGACATAGTTATATAATATATCAATTATAATATTTCATTTTTCTTTCATTTGTGTTTATTATGTAACGGCTGGTTTTTGATTTAAAATGTCGTGATAGATTATTTTTTTCTGTAGTTCAGTTTAAAATAAAGAGATTAAAACATGAAATATTGAACAGATATCATGTTGAAATTCATATGGAATACAAGATCTACGGTCCCTTGGAAGTGTGAAAAAACTTACTCATCAAAAACCTAAAGGATATACCTAGGTACCTACTTTCCGTTAACCTAGAATCATGAAATTTGGCAAAAAGCAAGATCTCGCAAGTCGCAGCACAAGTAAAGGGAAAAATCCGAAAATCACAAAAATTAAAGTGGGTCCTATACCTATTTTAATATTCGCAAAATCACTCATCAAAACCTATAGGATAGGTACTTCCCGTTAACTTAGAATCATGAAATTTGGCAAAAAGCAAGGTCTCACAGCACAAGTAAAGGGAAAAATCCGAAAATCACAAAAAGTAAAAATTAAAGGGGGCCCCGACACAAAAAACGGAAAACCTTTTAAAGGCTGTATCTTTGGAACCGTAACATGCAGTAGCAGGTTGAAATTTTTACAGAATATGTCTTCATAATTTAATAATTCTTGTAACGGTACGGAACCCTCGTAGCGCGAGTTCCACACGCACTTGACCGCTTTTTTTTCCTTTGTTTTTAGTTATCATCTATTATAATATGTAGGTACGCCACTAACTTATTATGTGTAAAAGTCAATTGTTTTTAAGTGCACACATCCAATCAGAGAATAGCCGAGAGTGTAGCGGCGCTGTTGTTTACATGGCGTTGCTATGGTTCCTCTATTACAAGTCCCCAGTTCTCGGGTTCTAGCCCGAGAGCTGGTAAAAGTGTCAATTGGATTTTCAATTTAATATTAAAAAAAATAAAAAATTAATGAATTGAAAATATGAATTGGTGCTAGGCCCAAATAACCTTAGCTGTTGGTGGTCTTTAAAACACAATTGTCCAATCAGAGCCTCAAATGTCAACGCAAATTCTGTAAAAGTAGATAACGTAAGTAGTCTATTTTCGTGGCCAAGGCTTTTTTAGAGCTATAGCTATATAAAACATAGTGGGAATCCGCCTTCAAGGAACGCTGTCTATATTGACTACATCTGGAATCACATATTTCTATAGCTGGGGAATCACCACACTCTTCGTCTGCTGCCACTTATAAATATACCCTAACTATAGTCAAGTTCAAAAATTTAAGACAGTGGGTCATACTTCACTATTTATATAAGCGGCACAGTTTTTATGCATGGGACGCGTATACTTACACTGTTTCATTGGTTTGCCGCTTTATTAACCTTGTTAAGAAATGTGCAATGATTTAAGATAGTGAGGCATGCACATTGTGCATGACTCACTATCTTAAATTACCTAAATACCTAAAAATGGCACACAACGTTAATAGGGTAGATGACTAAAATAATTTTTTTGTGTTATATTAATAGAGCAGTAAATTCTGAACAAAATGACACCTAAATCACTTCAGTCTGATTTCAAATAAGTTCAAAAATAATTTTTGAAATATTTATGTTAGCCCCGCCCGCTAAAAATCGTTTTTGCTCTACTCAAATATGACGTCATAATTTTATGAAAGTTCGTTTATATTAGCTACAAATATTATTTAAAGACCCAGAAACAGAGTGTTGAAAAATACCGTTTTGTACCTATGTGAACATAATGTAAACAATCTAAGCTGCGTTGCTATGGATACGTGTATTTTTTACTTAAAATTTACGTCACGCGGTGTTTTAAGTCACGTGACAGATAGATTAAAAATCATGATTTTATTTATTTATTTAAATGTTTACGAAACTTAATTAATAAAAATAAAAATTCTAATAAATATTTTAGAGCATAAACTTTCAATATAACAAAGTTTTATAATATTGATCACTGTCCACTGGCATGTACCCTATTCCCTATGTTCGACTTTGAAATTTAAATTGTGTTTTAAAGACCACCAACAGCTAAGGTTATTTGGGCCTAGCACCAATTCATATTTTCAATTCATTATATTTTTTTTTAATAATAAATTGAAAATCCAATTGACACTTTTACCAGCTCTCGGGTTCGAACCCTGGAACTGGGGACTTGTAATAGAGGAACCATAGCAACGCCATGAAAACAACAGCAGCGCTACACTTTCGGCTATTTTCAAGCCCTGTTCGACTTTGAGACCAGACACCCGGTATAGTATTGTATTGTATTTTAAAGACCACCAACAGCTAAGGTTATTTGGGCCTAGCACCAATTCATATTTTCAATTCATTATTTTTTTTTTTAATAATAAATTGAAAATCCAATTGACACTTTTACCAGCTCTCGGGCTAGAACCCGAGAACTGGGGACTTGTAATAGAGGAACCATAGCAACGCCATGTAAACAACAGCGCCGCTACACTCGACACCCGGTATATAGGTACTATAGATATTATATAGTTGGTGATGCATATAACATATTGTTTACTTTAAAAGCCTTGAGGAGTCATTGACCTACTTAGCACGTTTTAAATATAGACTCCTACACCTCTAATACCTATATCACACAGGTATAGGTACGTACACTACATTAAATATTATGTGATGTTTATGTATGTATTGTACACTACCGGGAAAAAATTCATTAACGACCTCTTTCCCTTAAAAGCTATTTCCTTTTAAGATCTCGCAATCGGGACCGATTCATGGAAGCACCAATAGGCCTTAAAACTGTAAGTTTTTGCCACTCATAACGCCACTGCATAGGGCAAATAGAAATCTTGGAGGATTCACAAAAGCGAAATATAAGTTCTGTCCAAGGATGTTGTGAATACTTATAACTCCTTTACGAGAATAGATCAAGTGCTCATTATAAATCGCCATGACTATACAAGGCGCTTGCTCTGAACACTGCATATCGTAAGCTGGTGCTAGCTCACGCGTCGTCCGTTGCACGTGGGGCGCCGGTTGGGTTTCCGACCGGTCGCACGTGTCTCGGCCGGTGCGCCGGCCAAACGCGTCGCTATAAACGAGCCCGTATACGATACCGTTATAAATACTAAGAAGTATTAGAAATACCTTGTATTTTTGGTGTCCGTCCACATACATAACACTCACACTTCCATTTCATCTACCTACAATATAAATTATAAATCATAAAATCTCGAAATTTAAATCAGTACTTCACATTCCACAACATAATAGACAATTGTGCTTAGCATCATAATATTATAACCTGTTACGAATACTCAATGTGTGTTTTATAATATAACAAGCCGTGAGGTGGGTCGTTTATTAGGACTAAAGTGCGACCCTTGAGGTCCACACGACGAACTTCCCAGTTTGATAAATATTTAATAATAATAATTAAATTAGATATTACACAGAAAAGTAATCATTTTAATCATTAAAACATCAATAATTAAAAAAAAAAAAAAAAAAAAACGGCTGAACCGATTTTTATAAAATTTCTTTCGGATCAAAATGACGTTAACACGCCTCGATTGACACCCTTACGAAGTCGATATAATTTTTTATTCGCGAGATATTGTGTAAAATCTACTTTTTTTGAGGTTATTTGGTTAAGAAAAAAGAACGGCTGAACCGATTTAAAAAAAATTCCTTTCAGATCATATCTACGTTAATACGCGTCGATTGGCACCCCAACGTAGTCGATATCATTTTTCGTTCTCGAGATTTCGTCTTAGAAAGAAATGGACACATACGTACGTACACACACACACACACACACACACAGACATCTTTCTAAAAGTAGTGTAAAAATAGTGTAGTGACCTTGAAACATTAAAATTTTTTTTCCTTTTTGATTTCGATTTTCGGACCCATTACAATAACTTCCAGTGGGAAGTTAAAAAATTAACCACGCCTGAAGATGGCAACTCGTTGCTGAAACGTCTCGTGTTAACAAATGAAGTCACAAGACGGACACCAAAAATATAAGGTTTTTCTAATACTTCTTATTATTCATAATATAGTGACTTGGAGACCTATAACACTCTAAAAATGTTATAAATTGATCGCATGCGTAAGCGACCGGCGACACGCAGAGCTGAGGCTCTTATTTAAGTAAACAATTTCAGATCCGGTACCATGGATAACTTGCACAGTACTGTACACTAAATGCGCATATTGTACAGCATTATCTCCTTTACAAAGTCATGTAAAACTACCTATAATAATAAACACATCAAATGTTGGATACAGCATGCGGCATCTCTTTTCAACTTCTTAATTTCTTAAACTAGACAAATTGACACCGACAAAGTCTGTTCTTTATCAATGAATTTAATAGCATTATTTTGTTTTCATACCCACGAACATTTCTTAAATTTATACTATAGTATGGTTCGGAAATAATAGAGAGTGAGTCATGCACTTATACTTCACTATTTATATAAGCGAAACGGTCTTTATATGCATGGGACGCGTATGCTTTACCGATTGGACGTGACGTGACGCTCGCAATGCGTGACCGAACGCAAAAAAACAGGCTAATAAAGTTTACGACAAGTCCATGGAAATCACTTAAAAGACGTTTAAAAAATAGTTTTTAATCGTAAAATCGCATTTTTACTTCCCACCTCTACTATGGTAGGGAAGTAATGGATTTAGTCCGTAAAAAATATTTCGAGATTTTAATAGATCTTCACGTTTTGAGACCCTAGCAATCGTTTAAGATCTGTCGGGCGTCTATAATTTACAATTCATTCATTCGTTTAAGATCATTTTCTGACTGATGTCTCTCTCTCTGTGTATGTGGTCAATTTTTCGCCTTCGATATCGTAAAAACGGAACAACATACGGCCATGCCGATTGTTCTATTGTGTTTATCAGCCTTTAACTTAGATTTGATTAGATTTTGAGTCAAATCGGTTCAGTGGATCAAATTGAAAAAAATGTAAATATTATTTTTTTCTAAAATGTAGGTATAGTTTTCGAGAAAAAAATATTTTACTAAAAAAAGAAAATTGTACGTAAATCAAGGTAACCATGATTTTTGCTATATTACTAGCCATCAGTAGATCACCAAACAAAAAATTTAGTAAAATATTTTTTTTCTCGAAAACTATACATTTTAGAGAAAAAAAATATTTACATTTTTTTCATATTGTAACATCTAGAATTCATTTATATTTTTTTTTACCTATGTTAATACGTGACATTGAGGACGTTTTTTTGAATATCTCAGGATCCACTGAACCGATTTGACTCAAAATCTAATCAGATCTAAGTTAAAGGCTGATAAACACAATAGAACAATCGGCATGCCCGTATGTTGTTCCGTTCTTAAGATATCGAAGGCGAAAAATTGACCACATACACACACACACACATACACACATACACACACACACACATACAGACATCAGTCAGAAAATGATCTTAAACGATTGCTAGGGTCTCAAAACGTGAAAATCTGTTAAAATCTCGAAATATTGTTTTCGGACTGAATCCATTACTTCCCTACCATAGTAGAGGTGGGAAGTAAAAAGAGGGTCATGCTTTTTTTCAAAGAATAAAAAAAGAGTGTTTATTTTTTGCAAATATTTACTATAGGTGGGAAGTATAGGACTAGTCATCAGTCGAATTTTTTAAATAGAAAAAGTATTTAGGTTATTATAGAAGCAATAAAAATAGTGAAATTTTGCATTTTAAATGTCATGTTTCAATTGCAAACCAATAAAAAAGTATCTAGGAATTATTGGATAGACGCAAGTATGTAATTACAGTCATAAGTTCCACCTGCCTCAATTAATTTTGTTCATCTTTAAAAGCCGTTATTAAATAAAATATTGATCGATGCAGAAATACCACTGCAGTTCATCACAAAATATAAAAAATATACATACATACAAATCTAAATCAATTTCTTTCTAACCGTATATCATCAATATACTTGGTGCATCTCAATTACACATATAAGTTAGATTTATGGTGCCATTAACAGACCTAAGTATACAGGGTGTTATTTAAGTACGTGGCCAAGCTTCAAGGGGTGATTCTTTGAGTGATTCTAAGACGAAACGTTTATATAAACATAGGTCTCTTGTCTGATTTTTTTAAATTTCCGGCGTTACCCCTGTGCACGCCACACTGTAAGAAATGAGAAGGCCGATTACATAGATTATCGATGGTCCATTTGTAGCCAGCGATTAATCTGGTAATAGGCACACTAAGCTAGACAATGGCGTCGCAAACAGGTATCGCCTGCACATCGCGTAGATTCCATAAAAACACATTGCGCATGCGTGGTTACTAAATTTACATTAATTTGTTTTGTATTCATCCATTTTATATATGTAACTATACATTTTATTTTGTAATTTTTACACACTTTTTGGAATATTACACAAATTATGTAATTTTAATTTACTTTATGTAAAAATCACAAATTTGTTTAACTTTACAGAAAAAGTCCAAGTTTTTATATGAAGATTTCTGTGTAAAAATAAATAATAATGTAATTAGAAAATCGAGCGAATTCTACCTTAACTTTCAAAGTATTTTTACATCCATTTTTTACAGTGCACTGGCAAAAGAAGACAAATAATTTTTAGCTTAAAACATTCATTTGTATTACATTAAAAATTGTCACCAAGTTTTAACGTCATATTAATTCGTCTTCTTGTTTTTTAGGATTTTTTTTAATATGTATTTTAAAAAAAAGTTTGACACCCTGTATCTTGAAAGGGAAGGATTACCGCGGACCTATGTTTATATAAACTTTTAGTCTTAGAATCACTCAAAGAAAAACCCCTTGAAGTTTGGCTACGTACTTAAACACCCTGCATGTATAACTATGTTAAGGTCTCATTTATTTATTGTAGATTATAGACGCGTCGACATCTTAGGTCATTAGCGTCTTTCAACTACACTAAATAACAACTATCTTAAAACTAAATAACATCACAAAACATCCATGAGCGCAGGTGCAGGATTCGAACCCACGGCAGTCCAGTCCAGAGGTTGCGGCACTAAGCACGCTAACCACTAAGCTATACTGCCCTCGTTAAGGTCTCAGACACAGTATGTCCGTATGTCTGTATCGCGGGTACTACGAACAGATGACGTGAATACCGTTAAACATAAATAATTATTGTATTCGTTATCATGGAAAGAAATATATCCACTTTTATTTATCTTATCAAATAAAATGTTTTTTATTATTATTGTAGATTATAGACGCGTCGACAACTCAAGTTATTAGCGTCTTCAATACAACAATTAATAATCCATTTGTGTATTAGAATCTGCCAGTCGGCATACACAAACCGACTGGTACGAGCTCGGGCTCCTGGGAACGCCAATTCCCAAAGAACATTGGAATGCAATTGCGAGAACAACTACATTCCAATGTTCCCCCTGGTGGAAAAATCAAATGTTAGTAAAATATACCTATAATACCTAAATAAAACGCCGTCCCGTATATGAGACATAAGACATAATTCATGTCTTTTATTTTATTTATTGTAAATTATAGACGCGTCGACAACTTAGGTCATTAGCGTCCATAATTCATGTCAAAGTAAGAATAACAAGTCGTGAGGTGGGTCGTTTATTAGGACTAAAGTGCGACCCTTGAGGTCCGCACGACGAACTTCCCAGTTTGATAAATATTTAATAATAATAATTAAATTAGATATTACACAGAAAAGTAATCATTTTAATCATTAAAACATAATTATTATTTATTTTTAACAATAATTAAAAAAAACAAAAAAAAACGGCTGAACCGATTTTTATAAAATTTATGTCGGATCAAAATGACGTTAACACGCCTCGATTGACACCCTTACGAAGTCGATATAATTTTTTATTCGCGAGATATTGTGTAAAATCTACTTTTTTGGAGGTTATTTGGTTAAGAAAAAAGAACGACTGAACCGATTTTGAAAAAATTTCTTCCAGATCATATTTACGTTAATACGCGTCGATTGGCACCCTAACGTAGTCGATATCATTTTTCATTCTCGATATTTCGTCTTAGAAAGAAATGGACACATACGTATGTACGTACGTACATACGTACACACACACACAGACATCTTTCTAAAAATAGTGTAAAAATAGTGTGGTGACCTTGAAACATAAAAATTTGTTATACATTTTGATTTCGATTTTCGGACCCATTACAATAACTTCCAATGGGAAGTTAAAAATGACGCTGCAAATAGAAAAACTATCTTTTAGAAAAATTAGGTACCTGTCATGCATATATTTTTCCGATCGCAGATGTTTATTACTCACATGTTCAACTAACAACTGACAGTCGATATGGAATGTCTGCTCTCTAATTCTTACATATTTTAGTTAAATATATCGTCGGTACGAAATACGAAATCAGCTCGATTGGACGTAATTACTATAGTTAAATATGTATAAAGAACACTTTCTTTCTAATAAGGCCCACGCATTATAATTAAAGATTGTGGCAAAATACGTGTAAATATACAGTGTGCTTCAATTACATACACAGTAGGTACTTACCATTTTTTTCTGATTGGTCCCCTGCTTTGACACGAATAAATGTCGTCAAACTCTTTGTTATGTATAACATTAAAGATTGTTCTCACAGAGAAACGAACGACTGATCTTAGAATCCACATAGAAAAAGATCGATTCAATCGATCAATTCTTTTTTTAGCAATATCGATGTGAAATTCTATAATGCTTTTCTTATGGAGAAATACCTACTTAGGTATGCAGGTGTGCAAGCTTTCACGGCCGGCATTGTTCCAAGTCTTCATGGTTTCCGGGCTTGTAGGCCGTGGTCCGGTGGTATTTTTACCTGACGTTTCGTCTACAACTGCGGTAGACATTCTCAAAGGCGATGTGGCAGCGGTCGAAGTGTTGTCCGTGGCGGCTCACAGGTCACTTGGGTATGTGTGCAGGTCACAATCTAGGGTCATTGTCAAATCCGATTTTCTGACAATGCTTTCTGCAACCGAGCATATGAGTGACGATACAACCGACAAAACCAATGACCAATCGCACAAGGACGAAATACGACCGAGCAGAGAACTCACGCACACTACTATACACACAACACAATTGGCCAATCACAGAGGGACAGACTACGACCGAACAGAGAACACACTTGCACTTAGCATATAATAAAAAGGAAGGACACCAGTCGTTGAGACACCTGTGAGCCGCCAAGGAGGACACTTCGACCGCTGCCACATCGCCTTTGAAAATGTCTACCGCAGTAGATGAAACGTCAGGCCGAAATACCACGGCCTAAAAGCCCGGAAACAATGAAGATTTGGAACAACGCCGGTCGTGAAACCTTACACACTTGGATAATAATAATAATGCGTTTAACGTCCGTTTCTCGACATTATATCATAATAGACGCCATTCGCACCATTACTATTTTCCATTTTTACCACTTATACATTTTTATACAACTTAATTAATAGCAATGTGCGAATGGAGGAATTATAGGACATTAGGATAAGGTAGGCAACTTTGGGAGCATAGGAGTTTGACAGATAATCGGCCATGGTCTTGAATAAGGAACCATCTCGATATTCATCTGGAATTATTGAGAAAAACCATGGAAAACCTCAAACAAGATGGCCGGTACAGGAATTACCGTTTCTCGGCGTGAGGCAGTAAGAAAAAGTCCTAGAGCAACATCAGCCCCCGTCGGGATTCGAACCCAGTACCTTCCCAATGCGAGTCTAGTGCTGTACCACTAATCTACATCGCTGGATAAAACGACCCAATATGTGCAAAACACACAGTATACAGTGTAATTAATAAGAGTTCCTTCGCTTACATAAACGGTACAGATTAAAACTCTAGTTCAAAAGTAGAAGTGCGGATCGAAGCGATGAAACTAAGACTAGTGTCACGTTTTCAATATTTATGTTTAAATTACAGACCTTACGCGGTTTCTAAGCACCATTTATGATGTATTATTAAAACACTATGCTTAGATAACACCCACTAATATGTGTAATTCGTATGTAACGATAAAGATTTCCGCGTTCAACTAGCTAAAATATCTTATGATTTTTCTAGATTAAGGAATGATTTTATTGCTCTTTAACATTTTCTAGGAGTCCAGTCATAAGCCATCCAGTTAACACAGCCTTATATTTTATTTTTTTATTTTATTTATTGTAGATTATAGACGCGTCGACAACTTAGGTCATTAGCGTCTTCACAGCCTTATATAGATGGACGCCGGTATAGGATTGATTCCAAGGGGGTGCAAAATGCTTGTGTCTTGAAATGCAGCCGTGCCGCTGTTGATTTTTGAAGCTTTGCTTCTTAAAGATACGTGCAGTACGCACCTGGGATTCTAGATGGTAGCATGTATGGTAGATGGTGGCTGAAATTATAAGCGCTTATAGGTTATGCACAACGAAGCTTTGATACTAGCATTGATACAAGCTTAAGTCGCGTTTGAAATGTCAGATAGCGAAGACGAATATTTGTGTTCTTCTGCTACAAAGTGGTATATTTTAAATACAAATTTGGGTAGGGGCCATAATGTCCACCCTATTAATAGAAAACGATCTAAACATGGCGAATTTCATCATTTATACCAAGAATTAAAATTTTACCCAAACCGTTTTTTTGAATATTTACGTATGGAACCTAGCACTTTTAAATACGTCTTAGAAAAAACTCAAAACAAATTAAATAAAAACTGGCAAAATTTCACTTATTAAACTAGTCACATCCATTGCGAAACTTGTAACGGCCATTTGACAGTTGTCACACGTTGATTGTAGTAGTCAGCGCGCTGAAAGAATGGTGAGATACATTCTTGTAACAGCGCTTATACCTGCTACACTCACTGCTTCGTTGTGTACGCTCGCATATATAACAATGCATTAATTTAAGCATCTACGCTACCATCTAAAATCTCAGCTCCATACTGCACGTATCTTTATAGATGGACACCGGTATAAGATTGATTCCAAGGGGGTACAAAATGCTTGTGTCTTGAAATGCAACCGTGCCGCTGTTGATTTCGAAGCTTTTCTTCTTAACGCATGTTTGGTATAGGGGACCTAAAATATAAAAAAACGACACGAACGCGGCCTCGAACGCGGCGATACAACGCACCTCATTGGCTGGGCGAAGCGCGTATTGTTGCTATATAGTTTCTATAGCTTTTATATACGTATACCTAAATAAATTCGATTTTATATAAACAATGCATAAGAAGCATAGCTTCTGTCGCGGGGGAATTTTTTTGACGTGAATAACGTCTCTGGTGTGGCATTTTAGAAATATTAGACAAAACAGAAATATAGTCGGAAGTGGCTGACATGTGAAACAAAACACAGCATGTATAACTATGTTAAGGTCTCCGATACAGTAAGCCAGGTGGCCGCGTTGAAAAATACGAGTCTACCGACAGTCACAATCGTCGACTCGAATCCCGAAGGCTTTTATTTTTTTTTTAATAATGAAAATATATACTAGGTAGGTACCTATACCTAAGTATATTGGATAACAATTTAAAATATAAAATTAGAATTATTTTATTTAATATAATTTTACGAACATTTAATTTTATAAGATAAATAAAAGTAGATGCATTTCTTTCAATGACAACGAATACAGTCATTTGTGTTTAACGGTATTCACTCATCTGTCTGTACCCGCGATACGGACATACCCATTTTTATTTAAAGACGTTTTTAAGGGGTGTATATGACATTCTGACTATGTATCCTCATATTATACTTATGTACACTGTAATATAACGTACAAGTGGCGTAGAAAGCAGGGGGTGAGGTCAAGGGTCACATAAAAATCGACGTTATCACTCCACATCGACCCATTGCTCTCTCTCCCACTAGGAGGAGAGGAGAAAAGGAGAGAACTTCTCCTATTATGGATGTGTGTGTGTGTGGTGTGTGTGACCGTTCGGGCGTGTCGCCGGTCCTCTTTCGCAAAACAGCGTCGCATCGCGCAAGCGCTCGTCTTATTACAAAAACAGCGTCGCATCGCGTCCCTCTTTACCGCGCGTCTCCGTAGCGTCAGTGACATTTCGCGCTAGGAGGACAGGAGGACGTCTCTATGAGAGGACAGTTTTAATGTTCGACGTCGTATACGCTTGGCCTATGCGGGTAACAAGAGAGAGATAGAGGTATGGTACTCCGTATTTGTGTCTCACTCCGAACACAGATGCTGTACCCCTTTCGCAATACAACGCAAGTCACTTTTCTGATGCTTGGTGACATATGACGATATCAAACCACGCCTATATTTAATTCAACTAAATATAATATCAAATGTATATACAGTGAATTTTGTATAGGTACCTATGTACTGAATCGCTTGAAAACAGCCGAACACCTTATTTATGTAACGTTACCATGGTTATTCAATTCCTACAAGCCAGAACTGGACCTGTAATTGTGCAAAAGTTTACAGTTACAAATTACTTTTCTTACGGCCGTATTCATAGTTAACCCTTAAGTAGTAATGGACACTTACTCATACTCTCAAATCGAATATGCGTTTCATAGTCAAAATTGACTTCTGTAAGGGCCCTTACATCACCCTCACCTTAAGGGTGGATAGCTATCCCTTAAGTGTCAAAAAAGTAAAAGACATGAAAAACACGCATTTATATCAAAAATGACAACTAAACACAATCGGTCTGCAGTATGACCAACTGTTCTAAAGGAAAAAATCATGGAGGTTTCCTACAGTTCTTTCCTCACTCAAGGAAATGACTATGAAACGCTCCTTTGATTAAGGTGCCCTCAGCACTTAAGTGACCCTCAGCGACCCTTATCACTTCCCTTAAGGGTTAACTATGAATATGGACATTAGTAACTGCAGTAATTGTAATTAATTACATTTAAAAGTGAATATAACATGTAATTGAAATTAGGAGAGGAAGTCTATATGGCCAAAGTATAATCAAATAAATTGCAATACTGAAGTTTAGAATTGCATTCTTAGTTAACGTTTCGGTGCTCTTTACACCATCTTCAGAGCCTCAATTGAGGCTCTGAAGATAGTGTAAAGAGCACCGAAACGTTAGCTAAGAATGCAATTCTATAAACTTCAGTATTGCAATTTATTTCCTCTCCTAATTTCAATCATTATCTACGGATCACCATATCTCTATATCATAATTGTAATTGTAATTAATTATAGGTATATTATTATGAAATGTAATTATTGTAATCGTACTCAATTACATTTTGTTGTAAAGTAACTGTTATCGTACTCAATTACTTTTTTGTCTAATCGGCACGCAGCTCTGCTACAAACCTTCAGTTCTATTTATTTTTATTTATTGTGGATTATAGACGCGTCGACAACTTAGGTCATTAGCGTCTTAATTACATTAAATAATAAATCACTTAAATCTAAATGACATCACAAAACATTCATGAGCGGAGGTGGGATTCGAACCCACGACAGTGTGATCCAAAGGCCGCTACGCTAACCGTTACACCACATTGACTTCCCTTCAGTTCTCAATTTCTATTATTAGATAGATTTTAGATTATAGACGCTCAATATCTGAGGTCATCAGCGTCTGTAGATTAGAATCTGCCAACCGGCATACACAGACCGACTGGTACGAGCTCGGATACCTGGAACGCTAATCCTATAAAAATATTGGAATGTAGTTTGCATTCCAATGTTTTCCCTGAGGGGATTTTTATTATTATTAATTAGTCAAAAGATTTGTCATTTTTTTAATTTTTTCCAGGAATGTTATGGAGCTCCGTAACCGTATCCGAAAATATCGAATATCCGAAATAATTTCATAGCCGAATCCATATTCAAAACCGATAAAAGACTCCTAATATATCCATATCCAGATCCGAAATCTCATATCCCTGACAACCCTGATTTTTTCTCAAAGCCTAATATATTGTAGAAATATTACTTGTATAGGTATATCTACTCTTTCCCACCAACAGATAGAACATAGGCTCAAATTTAGCTCTTGCACTTGGTGACCTTAAAAAATATACATTGAGTACAGGTTGTACATATAAGTACCTATAAACGCGCGTGTGTGTATGTGTGTGTGTTCACACGATAACTCTCGAAAAACGTAATCGATTTAAACGAAATTTAGTACACGTATTGGAATTCATAACCGCATGAAGCCTATTTAAAATGGGCGTTATCGGACTATTTTAACGCGGTTGTTTTTGGGAATTAAAAAATATGGACCTAAAAATATCGAAAAAAAAAAAAATAACGGAACTGTTGGAATATCGCATTTTAACTCTTTAATTTAGATTAGAACGTGGCTCGACATTTTTAAGAAAATCGGTCAGACATTTATTTATTGTAGATTATAGACACGTCAACAACTTAGGTCATTAACGTCTTAAATAGGTACATTAAATAACAAATCTCCTAAAACTAAATGACATCACAAAACATCCATGAGCGGAGGTGGGATTCGAACCCACGACAGTGTGATCCAAAGGCCGCTAAACTATAACCGTTACACCACACTGTCCTCAATCGGTCAGGCAGAGGCAGAGAATTCAAGTATGGCAGACTAAAAAATTTCAGTCGATCAGTATTTTGCACGCAGACGTAAATATTTACGTAGAAAAATCGTAGCGACGTTTAATATGCATACTAATGTGTTTGTATTGTGTTACTTTCATGCAATAGCTACGTTAAATATATACTACAGCTATGGAGCTAAGGAAAATCGATACGAAACGGGTTATATATATCTCCTGATGTTGAATATATATTACTTATATATCGTTTGCTTCTCGTCTACTTCACATATACCGCTGCAAGTCAAGAGACAGAACCAGTGTCGTAGATACATATACAGGGTGTACCTACATATTTTTGTTACATAATGCATTTAACAGACAGCCTTAGATGGGCCTCTCAAAGAAAACAATACAAGGTATATCTTCTGCTAAGTTTTGGAGGAATTTCGAAATTCGAATGGATAAGAGTATAGAACACAATTCATTCTGAAAATTTGCTTTCAATATATAGTTTCTTTTTTACAAGCTTTTATTTAACTTGCAATGTATATTAATTAGTTTGTTTGTGTGTTTGTTTGTTTATGTCAAAACTTGCAAGTCAATTTTGAACGACTTCCACGTATCCGATCGATTTGAAATTTTGTACACATATATGTATTTCCGATGACAATATATGAATAAATCATTTTTAGAATTAAATTCAACCCCTATAAGGGGTTCAAATGGGGATGTAAGGTTTTTTTGACTAATCAACGTCCAAGCCAAATCGCTGAAGCTAGAAGCTTGAAATTTGGACAGTTGGTTTCTTTTCTGACGTGAGCATCCACTAAGAAAGAATTTCTCGAAATTTAGCCCCTACGGGTGTCAAATTTTGTAAGACTAAAATGAACAAAATAAAATATTAGTAAAAAAAAACTTTTTAGAGACAAGCTTTCATTGAAATGTACTAAAAAGAAAAAAAATAATATTTAATAATTTTGGTTCATAATTATTATAAAAACGGGGGTTGCGACTAATAAACTAGCATAGAGATTACAACCCCCGCTTTTATAATAATTATGAACCAAAATTATTAAATATTATTTTTTTCTTTTTAGTACATTTCAATAAAAGCTTGTCTCCAAAAAGTTTTTTTTTATTAATATTTTTTTACTTTAAAACAAAACAAAATGTGCTTGCACTGTCACTATAAATTTAGGTAACCTTTTTTGTCTACCAAATTTCAGTGAAAAACACGTTTCGTTTGAAATCGTGTTAACTTTAAGCAAAACTATATTATTGACTGAAAATAATTAAACATTTTCTCGACTTGTTGTTTCATGGTATAGGTAGAATATTTATTCGATTTACTTATTAAGATTCGATCACAAGTGAAACAAAAAAGTACATATTTAGATTCTTTCCAAACCGATAGCACGTCGTAAGTAGTAA
The DNA here is from genome assembly GCA_039654895.1 of Mongoloraphidia duomilia. NCBI lineage: Eukaryota > Metazoa > Arthropoda > Insecta > Raphidioptera > Raphidiidae > Mongoloraphidia > Mongoloraphidia duomilia. The sequence continues at coordinate 10,555,602 of CM077523.1, forward strand.
TTCTGTGAATAGTATCTCAAGCTCCTTCAAGTTTTCTTTTAGTCAATTGTAATTTTAACATAACGGAATTTTGAAACCCGAAATACGATTATTTTGTCTACTTCCTCGGCTTGTTTACTTAAAAAATAAGTAAGTACCTATATACATACTTATTATTTATTCCAAGATTCTTTTTACTACCTATTCTTTAAACTTCCTATTACAACAAACTGTAGTCAAATTCAATAAATACATTTTGAATAAACACAAAAATAAACCCGAACATTTTGACATTATATTTTTTCATCGACTGATTTTAACCAAAATTAATCTCAAGCGAGATTTTGTGATTATAAAGACGTGTGGAAACTTTGATCATGATTGATCGACAGAATTTCTTACATAATACATTTTTATTGCACGCTTAGTACCAAAGTGGTGGAATTACGGGTTTATGTGGTGGGATAACGGGACTATATGGTGGAAGGACGGGTGTAGATTCAAATCTGTTTCGATTTCGTAATTTTGTAGTACTAAAACACACAAAAATATATTCTGTAATAAAAAATTGACACTATGACTGGCAAATTCAAAAAACTTTATTGCATTTAATGTAATTTAAAAATATTTTTTTTGGGAATTGAAAAATAAATTTTCATACCTATCTTATTATATTTAGATAGTAAGGTATTAGAAAATAATTTCTAAATAAAATATTAGTAAAATAAACTGTTTAAAGGCACGCTTTTATTTAAATGTACTAAAAAGGAAAAAATAAATTTTAATAATTTAGTTTCATAATTATAAAAACATGGGTCGTGACTAATAAAATATTGCAGAGTTTAACCCACGCTTTTATAATTATGAAACTAAATTATTAAAACTTATTTTTTCCTTTTTAGTATATTTAAATAAAAGCGTATCTTAAAAAGTTTTTTTTTACTAATATTTTATTTTGTTCCCTTTAGTCGTTCAAAAGTTTATCCCCTTTTGACTCCCTTAGGGATTGAATTTCGAAAAATCCCTTCATATAGTGAGTGTTTACGTCACAAAAGAAACCTAGGTACTGTCCAAAGTCCAAGTTTCTAGCTTTATAGCGGTTTGGCCTAGGCGTTGAATAGTCAAAAAAACCCTACTTCCTCGTTTGACCTCCTTATAAGGGATTGAATTTAATTCTAAAAACAATTGATTCATTTATTGTCATCTGGAATACATATGTGTACCAAATTTTTAATCGATCGGATACGTGGAAGTCGTTCAAAATTGACTTGCAAGATTTGACCTAAACAAACAAATAACCACACACAAACAAACTAACATACATTGCAAGTTAAATAAAAGCTTGTAAAAACGATTTTGGTGGGTTCATCCAATATATTCAGAGACAGACTATCAACAGGATATTTCCACACAAATTTTTTACTCAGACATCCTTTGGTGACCCGTCGCCTTGTCTAGTTTGCCCCGCACTAAACAATGCAAGTTAAATAAAAGCTTGTAAAAAACATACTTTTAAAAAACTAGGTACGTGTACTTATGTACAATGTGCGTTTGAAGTTATACTTCTTTGGCGTGATTAAAATCTAATTTTTAATTTGCATGCAAATAATTTATTGAAATAAAATCATAAAAGACAAGATTTGTTTACTTATAATATAATCAAATATGGTAACTATGGAAATCAATCCTGTTAATATTATTTTGATGTCACAGTTTTTGTGTCATCATTTTTTCATAACGCACCTAAATAAGTATAACTTCAAAAAAAAATATATTAAAAGATTTCGGGATTCGAACCTGGGTTTGGCATTTGTACCTGTCGGTAGACTCGTACTTTTCCACACGGCGACCTGCAACTTACTTAGCCTAAGACCTTAACATACGGCTTTCTTTCACATGTCAATCACTTCCGACAATTTCCGTTACATCTAATATTATTAAAATGTCACCCCAGTTTGAGACATTAGACGTTATATTTACGTCAAAAAAAAGTCATAGACTAAACACGCGCGGTACGTTCAACAGTTGGAATCTGTGGCCCCGCCTTTTGTCGCAATGTGACAGCGCAGCAGTTGACAAGTGACACTCTGTTGACCGCCTCGCATGCGACGGTACACCTGTACCCAGACCGCATGCGACAATCTCGCTCTCTCCCTCTCTCCGATTCAGAGTGTCGCACAAACGACGACCTATGCGACAACGACACTTCTCCCCACTGTCACTAGCATAGGCGTGTGTCACCTGTACAACCGCCCATTTTGTTTCAATATTGTACTATGAAAGACACACTAAACAAATACATATTTATATAAAGTTAAATTGTTGTTTGTATATCTTATGTAATAATTATTTTATTAAGGTGTAAGTATGTAATTTTGGTCTATAACTAGACTTGCCATACGTCCGGATTTGGTAACCATGTCCAGACTTTATGTCCGGAATCGTAATTACGTTCGGATTTTTAATAAATAAAATCAAACAAAGTTTTATTAAAGAAAGCCCTTACGTCTGAAAAGTACCTTACGAATGGTACTCAGAATCAGAAGGAGCCAAACGAAGACGTGAAAATGAAGCTGGGGATGAAGAAGGACCGAGTCAGTAGCCATTTAATTTATATAATAATAAGCAGATGAACATAATTGTATGTTTTAAATTTAAATAAATACATATTATGTTGATTTTGAGTTTTTTAATTACTAATATCCACCTACCTCACCTCTTCTGTACACTCTTCAGTAGTTTTACTCTTATAGTTTTCCCAATTTCTACAACCGACATTTGCCAAAAAAAATTTTCGCGGCTCGCGCTTCACGGTCGCTGCGATTTATCCCCAGATCTGCTGGACCGTCCGGATTTAACTCTAACAAATTATGGCAACCGTATTTACTTATAACACTATCCGCTGGGTTGCAGAATGCATTGTCAGAAAATCCCATTTGACAATGCGCGACCTAGATTGTCATCATACACTGTAAAAAATGGATGTAAAAATACTTTGAAACTTAAGGTAGAATTCGCTTGATTTTCTAAGTGATTTTACATTATTACTTATTTATTTTTACACAGAAAACTTCATAAAAACTTGGACTTTTACTGTAAAGTTAAACAAATTTGTGATTTTTACATAAAGTAAATTAAAATTACATACCTAATTTGTGTAATATTCCAATAAAGTGTAAAAATTACAAAATAAAATGTATAGTTACATACATAAAATGGATGAATACAAAACAAATTAATATAAAATTAGTAACCACGCATGCGCAATGTGTTTTTATGGAATCTACGCGATGTGCAGGCGATACCTGTTTGCGACGCCATTGTCTCTTTGTGTGCCTATTACCAGATTAATCGCTGGCTACAAATGGACCATCGATAATCTATATGTAATCGGCCTTCTCATTTCTTATAGTGTAAATTGTGATCATAATATGATAACATATATTTATGCGAATTAAAACAGTTTAATGTCGTTGTCAAATTCTTTAGTCTTTGATGTAGAGCAATAGCTTGTCCTCTCTGCAGAAAAACAAATGACTGATCTTATACCTACATAATATAGAAAAAGATCGCTTTTCAAGCTAAATTTTCAAAATGCGTAGAAAAATTTTGTTTCGAAGTGAAAATTGTACCAAAAAAAACTATGTTAAACACATTTATACACAGTTTAAATAAAAATATCGTTTCAATATCGATCAATTATTTTTCGAGTCGGATCGATTTAAAATTCTACAATGCTTTTCTTATGGAGAAATAATATGTGTGGTCACAATCTAACATTGCGTTAAACTAGATTTTCTGACAATGCTTTCTGCAACCCAAGTTTATAGTGATTTAAAAAAAACATCAATTTATAGTCACTTCTTAACCATAACACAATTTTATTATTCATGGATGTAGAGGTATACTTATTCAGAGCAACACTATATTATCGTATTTTTGACGGCAAATAAAACTTGCCACTTATTTGTAAAAACGTAGATTTTTATTTATTGTAGATTATAGTCGCGTCGACATCTCAGGTCATTATATAGCGTCTTTCAACTACACTAAATAAATAACAACTTTCTTAAAACTAAATAACATCACAAAACATCCATGAGCGCACGTGGGATTCGAACCCACGACAGTCTAGTCTAGAGGCTGCGGTATCTACTAGGCTACACTGCCCTCGTAAAAACGTAGATATACAAATATACAGAAATCATACAACAGACAAAGAATATAAACAGTCGTATAGCTTCCACTATATGTAGTATTAATTCACAATTTATATAAGAGACTGCAATTTTTTAATCGACTGTTATATTAATTAGAGAACTTTCAGAACACATAGATAATTCATAATTAATGTCGTTCGAAAAATACTGACACTGACAGCAAAGTTTTAATTTTATATAACCAAACGCAGATCGGACCTCTTTTTTTATAACTAACCATATATATAATTAATATTTGAAGATATATATAAAATAATATTTTTTGTATTTGTTTATTACGTACAGACGCAAAATTTCCGCAGGCCTTGCAAATTTGACAATGATTAATAATGTTAAAAACTAATTACAATGTTTAGATTGTGTTGGGTTATCAAATTTAATATTTTCTATAATATACTTATACATATATGAAAACAGTGAAACCTTGCTTTGTTTTTCATTATTAATATTATTTTAAGGCCACCAACATCTACATGGCTTCCAAGTCTTCATGGTTTCCGGGCTTGTAGGCTGTGGTCCGGTGGTATTTCTACCTGACGTTTCGTCTACAACTGCGGTAGACACCAGTCACTGACACACTGACCTGTGAGCCACCAAGGAGGACACTTCGACCGTTGCCACATCGCCTTTGAGAATGTCTACTGTAGTTGTAAACGAAACGTCAGGTAGAAATACTATCGGACCACGGCCTACAAGCCCGGAAACCATGAAGACTTGGAACAATGCCGGCCGTGAAAGCTTGCACACCTGCAGGATCTATATGGCTATATTTGAGCCTTATATACCTACCTAGTTGTAGTACCTATTCATATTTTCAATTTATTATTTTTTTAATGATAAATTGAAAAATACAATTGATACCTTTACCAGTCCTCGAATTAGAACCTGTAAACTGGGGGTACACTGCAAACTCAAGTGTTTTATGTTTAAACACTTAAAGTGAATAAATGCTTGTAGTCACTTTCTAAACATTTTACGGTGTTTTATTTAATGTAAACACTTTAAGTGTTTAATTTTAATACACTTATAGTGTTTTTAGTAATGCACTTAAAAGTGTGTTTTTATAATAAAACATTTAATGTGTTTTACGAATTTTTAATTAATTTTCATATTCATTAACATTTTTCGTCAATTTAGTTCGGCTGTTAAAAATTATTTGAAACTCAAAAGCCAAATATTTTTCAGTTGTCGAGCGTCTATAATTTACAATATCTTGTCTTACCAAATATTTTCTATTATAATCATGGCTTACTTCAATCAATAAGTTAATAAGCCATGATTATTATAGAAAATATTTGGCATTTGTGTCTCAAATATTTTTATGACAGTCGACCTATTGACAAAAAATGTTAATGAATACCAAAATTAATTAAAATTTCTTGTTGTTCATAATTTATACACGTAGATATACGTACATAAATTATGGACAATTTAAGATTTTTTCTATAATATATAACACATCATTTTAATTTATTACAATAATTTAAGCTCTGGCGATATTAATGATACTTCGATAAAAACCAGCAAAGTAATGAGTAGTTTGAACGATCCAAAAAATGGTATTTAAAGTATAATTATTGTTTATAGTGTGTCGCATTTAAAATGAAGACACCCCCATATTTTCGCTATTTTAAGTAATACAGATTTGAATTTTTGCAGTAATACAGGTTTTTTTAAGATACTCAACTGAAATCTGAACTTTAAACTCAGCCTATATACGAATTCACAAATAGGGTCAATTCTCAATATTTTGCTTCGCGTTAGAGATATCGAAAAAAATTATTATTAGAAAAAGTTGTTAATATTATTCTAACCCCATATACAGAGTTTCATGACAAAATTCGTATTTTTAATTTTTTCATTATTTTTGTCTTACACAAAATTATTACAAGTTTATTTTTTTATTTTCAATGCTATGAAAAGTAAAAACTTGACACTTATCACTTGTAATAATTTTGTGTAAAAGCAAAATAATGAAAAAATTAAATATATAAGCACATAAAAAATTAAAAATCATTAAAGTATTTTTTAGAATATTTATTTATTTATTTTCTTTTCATTGTAAGTTATATAAATTATTTTTAATCAAATTGAATTATGAAAAATAATATTTGAAAAACAATTTAAGTTTCATATTAATCAAAATGCAAATGAAATGTTTGTTTATTAAAAATTGTTGAAGTATTTTTGAGAATAGCTATATATTTATTTATTTTCTTGTAATTATCAGTTATGACTGATTTAAATCAAATTTAATTATAAAAAAAATATATTCAAATAAGAACTTCAGTATTATGTTGACATTGAAAAGCAAGTTACACATGTTTTGTTCGTTTCTTTTTTTCAATAAAGAAACTAAAATGACTAAAAATTAACGATAACAAAATTAAAAAGACCAGTACATTACTTATTACTCTGCTTCTTGACTTTCATTGGAAGTTGTCCCATGATCCCTTTTTCTAATAAATTTTAAAAGAACTTGATTTTTTTTTATATGTGTTCCCAATACTTCACTATCGATATATTCTAATACGTTGAGATATTGTTTTGGAAATATTGTATCCCAGACATAATATGCCGCCAATAAACAAGCTAGTACCTTTGGTACTGTAGGATTCGAAATTTGGACTCTGATATTGGTATCAGCGACAATAAAAGCAGCACTAATTACTTCTACACTATCAGAATATATGACAGCCCGAGGAGACTCGTTTTCTTCTGCCATAAGACAATCAGTAGTTGAACGGGCCTATATAATACAATAAATTATTAGTGTTCGCATCTATGTTAAGGTGCATATTAATAAAATAAAATATTTCAAAGCTTACTTGTTTGAAAGTAAACAAAGGCTTGACTTCTTTTTTTAATTTTTTACTTAAAGAATCGTTTAATTGAGTTAGAATCTTGATTTCGAAATTTTTATCCTGAACTTTTACTTGGAAATAATTTTTCAATCGACTAAACATCGAGTTTATACTTTGAAGTATCAAATCCGCAGTTGTGTTTTTTAAATTATAAAATTCAAATAACATCTATAAAAAAATAATTTAAAGTAGTAAATACTTTTATCAAACAGAGTGAAGAAAATTTAAAAACTTAAAATTTTACAAACCGAATCACAGTCTTTTAAATGTGGATATTTTGTGACCACTTCCAAAATTGATTTCGCTTCATTTTTAATCCAAATTAGCCGCTCATTCAATGTTAGTCTAATGAGACTTTGGACATGAAGAGTATTGCCTTCTTTTCCTTGTTTTTTTTCTAATTCTAATAAAGCTCGGCTAACGTCTAATTTAGAAGGCTCGGATCTATAAAATTAACTTTCGTTTATTATAATGAATATAATTAAGTACACTGAGAGAAAAAAATATTTTTAGAAAGAAAATATTTTTTGGCTAAAAATATTAGCTAAAAAAAATAATTTCTTATCAACAGAAAATCGTAAGCTGTTTTAATATTTTTTCTCAGTGTAATTAATATATGTATATGTTATCTTCAAATTATTTACAAAATATTTACGTTTCACTAGATATTGCCACTTTTGACGTTTTCGGTGCATCATTAATAATATTCCCTTCTGCATTTCTTTTTTCTCCCTGGTTTCTTAATATAGTTCGATGATTTCTTATCCAGGTAATTAACTGAGCTCTCACAATATCCTTTATTAAAATTTTTTTTTTATTTTGACTTTAATTCTATTAAGTATACTTTTATTTGTAGACTGTAATTTAATTATATAGGTATTAATAAAAAAAATACTTACATAACCCTTTGGACCACCTTTTAGTAATGGGTAAGCGGAGACTATGGTGCTGGCAAGATTTTGATAATCGATTTTCATCGGTTTTGCATCAGTTGTTTGCCATAAAAAAGATCCCCAATGATAAATTAAATCTTTTTGTGAAGCTAATACTCCATAATCTTCTATTTTTTTTTTCAAACCGTAACTTAAAGGAGGTAAAATTGCTGGCATCTTAATTGAACCTGGTCCCGTTTGAATTCCTCTCGTTTTTTTTGACTGGTCAATTATATTTTTATCAACATTAGAATCATCATCTACCGACATTTCAGACTAAAAAAATTACGTTACATTAATAAAAGTTAGAAATAATAAAATTACAAACTAATCACTTTCAAAGATGACAATTAAAATTAACATACTTATACAGTGCCGGCTCGAACGGTGTTCTAACCGTCTCTTTGTAAGGGGAGCCAAATATCGAACCTCTGTATAATTGCATAAAACATTTTTACATGTAAAATATTCATGCATAGTTTAAAATAGAAAAGGGGGGGAGCACAAATTTTTAAACAGGGCGCCAAATATGTTTCAGCCGGCACTGCATACTTAATTTAATTTACTAACCTTAGAAATATCTTCGATTGATAAATCTTCAGGATCATTTTCAGTTGACTTTTCTAATACATTTAAAGGTCCTGCAGTGCATATTACTTCATATGATAAATTTTCGTTACTTGCATGCAAAACATTAGGTACAGATTCAAATGTTGGTAACAAAAGAATATTTAATTTATCTAAATCACATACAATTTCATCATCTTCCACATCGATCCACACATCTGCATCAATATCTTTTTTTTGTACGATGATTAATTTATTTTCAGATAACTTTTTTAAAAACGTATCACGTTCACAAATTTCACGAATTTTTTCGCGTATGATTTCCAGATCGGAAACGCTTTGTTCTGATTGAAATTTGATGCACTTTGAACGCCCTTGCAATGAGCAAAACACTTTTTTTTCCATATTTTTATTTTGTATATAATAAAAACACACACGTAAAAGTATTGTGTTGTTTTACTGATTATTATCCACAAATTTAATAATTTTATGAACACAAAAACGATATATTTTATGATGAACATACAACTGAAATACGGGAAACCACAAACGAATAAGAACTAACCAGCTCATGCGCGCGCAGCACACTAGTGTTGTGTGTGTGTAAGGCTACGGTTACAGTGCACGCGTCGCCGCGCGAATACTTAGTGCGTATAATACGTCAGTATTTAGGCGAGCACATGGGTGGTATATGATACTGATGATTATCGCGCGATTTGTAAGTATGGATATTGATGAAGAATATGATTTTATAGAAAACTCGTTACTAAGCGAAAAAAAAGGCAGCAGTATTGGGTAAACACCATATTCGTAAATCGTTATTTGAGTGAAACTTTCACTTTTTTGATAAATTACAGAAACAACCATACAAATTTTATATTCATATAATATATTAAATTCCCACAGTGTTCTTCTGTCGAAAACTAAGAATATTAATTTTTCAATATTCATATTCATTCATAATATAATATAATACCTATAGGCATAAACATAAATAAAGAATGCGTAGTTTGCGCGAAATCGCGAAAAAAAAACTTGTTTGAACTCCTAGTAATAACCAGCTCTACACGCGACTAATTCGCTTCTACTGTAACCACTCATATTGTATTCAACATGTTAGTTGCCCGAATACGAGCAAATACGCACGAAGTACACTTCGCGCGAGAACGCTTGCACTGTAACCGTAGCCTTATACAGTTATTATATATTATAGTTACTTTATTATGACGCACCAACTGTCCATTGCTATAGAACTGTTGAATAACTGATTTACCTTTGAACCTACCATAAATGCCCGAAATTAACAAAAAAATCTTACTATATTGACATTTGGCACATTATTTTTAGCATTGTAAAGCCATTTTTCTAGTTATTTTCGGAATGATCAATGATAAACTCCCTAACATTTACGAATGATAATATTTAGCGGTGTTGTCAAGTGAGAACAAAATATAGGCGAAAAGCATAGACCATATTGTAATTCATTGTACTGTGCTTTGAAAACTGATTGGAAATTGGAATATCTGACAAAAATTAACAATTTATGTAAAAAAGTACAAAATATTATTCTGGTCAAATTTTCGAGAATGGATAGTGGACACACGATTTTTAACTTCCCATTGGAAGTTATTGTAATGGGTCCGAAAATCGAAATCAAAAAGGAAAAAAAATTTTTATGTTTCAAGGTCACTACACTATTTTTACACTACTTTTAGAAAGATGTCTGTCTGTGTGTGTGTGTGTGTGTGTGTGTGTACGTATGTACGTACGTACGTACGTACGTACGTATGTGTCCATTTCTTTCTAAGACGAAATCTCGAGAACGAAAAATGATATCGACTACGTTGGGGTGCCAATCGACGCGTATTAACGTATATATGATCTGAAAGGAATTTTTTTAAAATCGGTTCAGCCGTTCTTTTTTCTTAACCAAATAACCTCCAAAAAAGTAGATTTTACACAATATCTCGCGAATAAAAAATTATATCGACTTCGTAAGGGTGTCAATCGAGGCGTGTTAACGTCATTTTGATCCGACATAAATTTTATAAAAATCGGTTCAGCCGTTTTTTTTTTTTTTTTTTTTTTTTAATTATTGATGTTTTAATGATTAAAATGATTACTTTTCTGTGTAATATCTAATTTAATTATTATTATTAATAATTTATCAAACTGGGAAGTTCGTCGTGTGGACCTCAAGGGTCGCACTTTAGTCCTAATAAACGACCCACCTCACGGCTTGTTAGGTTTTTTTTGGACGAGCTGGGGGACTCCCTCTGCGAGAGGCGTTGCTCCCCGCGAGGACTCGTTCAAAAAATCACCAAAAATTAAGTGTCCATTCTCGAGAATTTGTCCAAAATAAAATTGTATCATTTTCCACTCTATATTATTTGTTTTATTTAATAGAATAGAATTTTATTTTTGTTTAATATTTATAATTGATTTTTCATTTTATACCTGTAAAGTATTTCCCTTTATACACGAAATTAAAGAATAATAATTGTTAGATATGGCATCGTTGTAAGAAGAATCGAACGGGAATCACATGGTTAAAATATGTATCTTTAGTGTGGACTGTGGACTACTGTTACAGATGAATAAAAAATGGTCTCCGTTTTTTCAAGGTTTTGACATTAAATTGTACTTACATGAATATCTTTAAAAAAATAAAAAAGTGAATAATTTCTAAGTGAATAAAAAAAACAATTTCTAATATTTAAATTGAATTTTTAACAAATTAGTAATAAATATATCATAAAAGTTTCTTTGTTTGTGAAAAAGTAAAATATGAATGTCGAAAAAGGTGAACGTATATTTCCTTGCTCAATGTGTTTTTTTCAATGTTATTCGAATGAAATGTTAATTAAACATGTCATAAGAAATCATCGGTATGATCCAGCTTTTAAAGTGACATGTACTGAACATGGATGTGGTGCGACTTACCAAAAATGGAAATCATTTCGTCAACACGTATTTAGAAAACATGCAACATTGGCAGAAGCAATGAATAATTGTCATGTTATAGAGGAACAATATGAAATACCTCTTAATGATCACGAGGATAATGGTAATTATATGTCCAGCAATAACTTATCAATTGATTTTTATATATGACATTTTCTTTGACATTGATAAAACTTTATTTTTTACTTAATATAAAAATTATTAAAATGTAGAATTTGCTTTATATAATTCAGTTGTTTACATTAGAAAATTCTTAATTGTTAGTATTTTTCATTCTTCAAAAAAATTAACATAAATCAATACTATGACTATAAGTTACCAAATGCATGCGAGACTTTTTAGGTTTTAATTTTTTTTTAAGAACTTAAAAATTCTGGAATGTCTCCTAACTCTAGCGTCATTATATAAAATGAGATTAATTTTTTAATTTTTTTTTGTTACTCTTCAAACGTAATTTATGTTTAGAAATTTCAATCAAATAAGCTTTTTTCTCTATGACTAATATTAAATTTGTTTTCATTTATCAATATTAATTTAATAACATTTGGTTTTCAGAAGCTATAAGAGAACCAACAAAATCATCAATAGACTGTCTTCAGTGGCATGCAGGAAAATTTATTATTGACATTCGCGAAAATTGTAGAATTTCACAAACTGCTATAGCTTATATAATTGATGGTGTTACTTCTTTATTGGAACTTTATTCGTCTATTATAATTGTAAGAAATAATTTAATTAATTTATGATAATCTATATAATAACATATTTTTAGAATAAATTATTATTTTTTGATACTTGCAGGATGAATGCAAAAAAAACAAAGATCCAGAAACACAGACTCTTCATTTTGAAAGTGTAAAAAATTTATTGAGAGAGGAATATCCTTCGACAGTTCTTTTTTCTTCAGTTACATCAAAAACCTCGTTGAATACATTTTTAATTAAAGAATTAAAGATGGTTCCAGCTGTAAAGCAATGTATTTCAAAAAATTTAGTATGGAAAAAGAAAAAAGAATTATCAAATCAACAATCTGAGTTACGCGAAGTTGAACATGACGCTTATGTTG